>JALIGU010000035.1:0-600000 GCA_023053565.1 Aquilegia eximia
GTGGATAGTCTCTTAGGTGTATCGTTTTCCATTGGGAAACATGTGCGTTTCGTCCACTTATAAGTTCGGAACAAAAATCGAGTACATACCAAGCCGAATGTCCGGACAAAACCCCGCTCCCATGGTCCAAAATTTCTATATTGGCCTTAAAACGTCCCGGCTAAGCCTTGTCGATCTTGAGGTTTTAGATTACAAAACATGTGAGTTTCGTCCATTTCCAAGTTCGACCGAAAACCGAGTAAATGCCGACCGAACGGACGGACATAAATCTCGTTTTTACGGACGAAACATTGTTTTTTCTCCTTAGAACGCCCCGAGTTAAGTAATGGAGTGGATAGTCTCTTAGGTGTATCGTTTTCCATTTGGAAACATGTGTGTTTCGTCCACTTATAAGTTCGGAACAAAAATCGAGTACATACCAAGCCGAATGTCCGGACAAAACCCCATTCCCATGGTCCAAATTTTCTATATTGGCCTTAAAACGTCCCGGCTAAGCCTTGTCGATCTTGAGGTTTTAGATTACAAAACATGTGAGTTTCGTCCATTTCCAAGTTCGACCGAAAACCGAGTAAATGCCGACCGAACGGACGGACATAAATCTCGTTTTTACGGACGAAACATTGTTTTTTCTCCTTAGAACGCCCCGAGTTAAGTAATAGAGTGGATAGTCTCTTAGGTGTATCGTTTTCCATTTGGAAACATGTGTGTTTCGTCCACTTATAAGTTCGGAACAAAAATCGAGTACATACCAAGCCGAATGTCCGGACAAAACCCCGTTCCCATGGTCCAATTGTTCTATATTGGCCTTAAAACGTCCCGGCTAAGCCTTCTCGATCTTGAGGTTTTAGATTCCAAAACAAGTGAGTTTCGTCCATTTCCAAGTTCAGATCGAAAACCGAGTAAAAGCCGACCGAACGGACGGAAATAAAACTCGTTTTTACGGACGAAACATTGTTTTTTCTCCTTAGAACTCCCCGAGTTAAGTAATGGAGTGGCTAGTCTCTTAGGTGTATCGTTTTCCATTGGGAAACATGTGTGTTTCGTCCACTTATAAGTTCGAAACAAAAATCGAGTACATACCTAGCCGAATGTCCGGACAAAACCCCGTTCCCATGGTCCAAATGTTCTATATTGGCCTTAAAACGTCCCGGCTAAGCCTTGTCGATCTTGAGGTTTTAGATTACAAAACAAGTGAGTTTCGTCCATTTCCAAGTTCAAATCGAAAACCGAGTAAAAGGCGACCGAACGGACGGACATAAATCTCGTTTTGAAGGAAGGAACATTGTCTTTTCGCCTTAGAACGCCCCGAGTTAAGCAATGGAGTGGCTAGTCTCTTCGAGTCATCGTTTTCCATGCGAAAACATGTGTGTTTCGTCCACTTATAAGTTCGGAACAAATATCGAGTACATACAAGGCCGAATTTTTGGACAAAACCCCGTTCCCATGGTCCATATGTTCTATATTGGCCTTAAAACGTCCCGGCTAAGCCTTGTCGATCTTGAGGTTTTAGATACCAAATCAAGTGAGTTTCGTCCATTTCCAAGTTCAGATCGAAAACCGAGTAAATGCCGACCGAACGGACGGACATAAATCTCGTTTTTACGGACGAAACATTGTATTTTCTCCTTAGAATGCCCCGAGTTAAGTAATGGAGTGGCTAGTCTCTTAGGTGTATCGTTTTCCATTGGGAAACATGTGTGTTTCGTCCACTTATAAGTTCAGAACAAAAATCAAGTACATACCAAGCCGAATGTCCGGACAAAACCCCGTTCCCATGGTCCAAATTTTCTATATTGGCCTTAAAACGTCCCGGCTAAGCCTTGCCGATCTTGAGGTTTTAGATTACAAAACATGTGAGTTTCGTCCATTTCCAAGTTCGACCGAAAACCGAGTAAATGCCGACCGAACGGACGGACATAAATCTCTTTTTTACGGACGAAACATTGTTTTTTCTCCTTAGAACGCCCCGAGTTAAGTAATGGAGTGGATAGTCTCTTAGGTGTATCGTTTTCCATTGGGAAACATGTGTGTTTCGTCCACTTATAAGTTCGGAACAAAAATCGACTACATACCAAGCCGAATGTCCGGCCAAAACCCCGTTCCCATGGTCCAAATGTTCTATATTGGCCTTAAAACGTCCCGGCTAAGCCTTGTCGATCTTGAGGTTTTAGATTCCAAAACAAGTGAGTTTCGTCCATTTCCAAGTTCAGATCGAAAACCGAGTAAAAGCCGACCGAACGGAGGGACATAAATCTCGTTTTTAAGGAAGGAACATTGTTTTTTCGCCTTAGTACGCCTCGAGTTAAGCAATGGAGTGGCTAGTCTGTTAGAGTTATCGCTTTCCATCGTCCACTTATAAGTTCGGAACAAAAATCGAGTACATAGCAAGCCGAATGTTTGGACAAAACCCCGTTCCAATGGTCCAAATATTCTATATTGGCCTTAAAACGTCCGCGCTCAGCCTTGTCGATCTTGAGGTTTTAGATTACAAAACATGTGAGTTTCGTCCATTTCCAAGTTCGGACGGAAAACCGAGTAAATGCCGACCGAACGGACAGACATAAATCTAGTTTTTACGGACGAAACATTGTTTTTTCTCCTTAGAACGCCCCGAGTTAAGTAATGGAGTGGCTAGTCTCTTAGGTGTATCGTTTTTCATTGGGAAACATGTGTTTTTCGTCCACTTATAAGTTCGGAACAAAAATCGAGTACATACCAACCCGAATGTCCGGACAAAACCCCGTTCCCATGGTCCAAATTTTCTATATTGGCCTTAAAACGTCCCGGCTAAGCCTTGTTGATCTTGAGGTTTTAAATTACAAAACATGTGAGTTTCGTCCATTTCCAAGTTCGACCGAAAACCGAGAAAGGCCGACCGAACGGACGGACATAAATCTCGTTTTTACGGACGGAACGTTGTTGTTTCACCTTAGAACGCCCCGAGTTAAGTAATGGAGTGGCTAGTTTCTTAGCTGTATCGTTTACCATTGGGAAACATGTGTGTTTCGTCCACTTATAAGTTCGGAACAAAAATCGAGTACATACCAAGCCGAATGTCCGGACAAAACCCCGTTCCCATGGTCCAAATGTTCTATATTGGCTTTAAAACGTCCCGACTAAGCCTTGTTGATCTTGAGGTTTTAGATTCCAAAACAAGTGAGTTTCGTCCATTTCCAAGTTCAGATCGAAAACCGAGTAAAAGCCGACCGAACGGACGGACATAAATCTCATTTTTACGGACGAAACATTGTTTTTTCTCCTTAGAACGCCCCGAGTTAAGTAATGGTGTGGCTAGTCTCTTAGGTGTATCGTTTACCATTGGGAAACATGTGTGTTTCGGAACAAAAATCGACTACATACCAATCCGAATGTCCGTACAAAACACCGTTCCCATGGTCCAAATTTTCTATATTGGCCTTAAAACGTCCCGGCTAAGCCTTGCCGATCTTGAGGTTTTTGATTACAAAACATGTGAGTTTCGTCCATTTCCAAGTTCGACCGAAAACCGAGTAAATGCCGACCGAACGGACGGACATAAATCTCTTTCTTACGGAGGAAAGATTGTTTTTTCTCCTTAGAACGCCCCAAGTTAAGTAATGGAGTGGCTAGTTTCTTAGGTGTATCGTTTACCATTGGGAAATATGTGTGTTTCGTCCACTTATAAGTTCAGAACAAAAATAGAGTACATACCAAGCCGAATGTCCGGATAAAATCCCGTTCCCATGGTCCAAATGTTCTATATTGGCCTTAAAACGTCCCGGCTAAGCCTTGTAGATCTTGAGGTTTTAGATTACAAAACAAGTGAGTTTCGTCCATTTCCAAGTTCAAATCGAAAACCGAATAAAAGCTGACCGAACGAACGGACATAAATCTCGTTTTGAAGGAAGGAACATTGTTTTTTCGCCTTAGAACGCCCCGAGTTAAGCAATGGAGTGGCTAGTCTCTTCGAGTCATCGTTTTCCATGCGAAAACATGTGTGTTTCGTCCACTTATAAGTTCGGAACAAATATCGAGTACATACAAGGCCGAATTTTTGGACAAAACCCCGTTCCCATGGTCCATATGTTCTATATTGGCCTTAAAACGTCCCGGCTAAGCCTTGTCGATCTTGAGGTTTTAGATACCAAATCAAGTGAGTTTCGTCCATTTCCAAGTTCAGATCGAAAACCGAGTAAATGCCGACCGAACGGACGGACATAAATCTCGTTTTTACGGACGAAACATTGTATTTTCTCCTTAGAACGCCCCGAGTTAAGTAATGGAGTGGCTAGTCTCTTAGGTGTATCGTTTTCCATTGGGAAACATGTGTGTTTCGTCCACTTATAAGTTCGGAACAAAAATCGAGTACATACCAAGCCGAATGTCCGGACAAAACCCCGTTCCCATGGTCCAAATTTTCTATATTGGCCTTAAAACGTCCCGGCTAAGCCTTGCCGATCTTGAGGTTTTAGATTACAAAACATGTGAGTTTCGTCCATTTCCAAGTTCGACCGAAAACCGAGTAAATGCCGACCGAACGGACGGACATAAATCTCTTTTTTAGGGAGGAAACATTGTTTTTTCTCCTTAGAACGCCCCAAGTTAAGTAATGGAGTGGCTAGTTTCTTAGGTGTATCGTTTACCATTGGGAAACATGTGTGTTTCGTCCACTTATAAGTTCAGAACAAAAATCGAGTACATACCAAGCCGAATGTCCGGACAAAACCCCGTTCCCATGGTCCAAATGTTCTATATTGGCCTTAAAACGTCCTGGCTAAGCCTTGTAGATCTTGAGGTTTTAGATTACAAAACAAGTGAGTTTCGTCCATTTCCAAGTTCAAATCGAAAACCGAGTAAAAGCCGACCGAACGGACGGACATAAATCTCGTTTTGAAGGAAGGAACATTGTTTTTTCGCCTTAGAACGCCCCGAGTTAAGCAATGGAGTGGCTAGTCTCTTCGAGTCATCGTTTTCCATGCGAAAACATGTGTGTTTCGTCCACTTATAAGTTCGAAACAAATATCGAGTACATACAAGGCCGAATTTTTGGACAAAACCCCGTTCCCATGGTCCATATGTTCTATATTGGCCTTAAAACGTCCCGGCTAAGCCTTGTCGATCTTGAGGTTTTAGATACCAAATCAAGTGAGTTTCGTCCATTTCCAAGTTCAGATAAAAAACCGAGTAAATGCCGACCGAACGGACGGACATAAATCTCGTTTTTACGGACGAAACATTGTATTTTCTCCTTAGAACGCCCCGAGTTAAGTAATGGAGTGGCTAGTCTCTTAGGTGTATCGTTTTCCATTGGGAAACATGTGTGTTTCGTCCACTTATAAGTTCTGAACAAAAATCGAGTACATACCAAGCCGAATGTCCGGACAAAACCCCGTTCCCATGGTCCCAATTTTCTATATTGGCCTTAAAACGTCCCGGCTAAGCCTTGCCGATCTTGAGGTTTTAGATTACAAAACATGTGAGTTTCGTCCTTTTTCAAGTTCCGACCGAAAACCGAGTAAAAGCCGACCGAACGGACGGACATAAATCTCGTTTTTACGGACGAAACATTGTTTTTTCTCCTTAGAACGCCCCGAGTTAAGTAATGGAGTGGATAGTCTCTTAGGTGTATCGTTTTCCATTGGAAAACATGTGTGTTTCGTCCACTTATAAGTTCGGAACAAAAATCTAGTACATACCAAGCCGAATGTCCGGACAAAACCCTGTTCCCATGGTCCAAATGTTCTATATTGGCCTTAAAACGTCCCGGCTAAGCCTTCTCGATCTTGAGGTTTTAGATTCCAAAACAAGTGAGTTTCGTCCATTTCCAAGTTCAGATCGAAAACCGAGTAAAAGCCGACCGAACGGACGGAAATAAAACTCGTTTTTACGGACGAAACATTGTTTTTTCTCCTTAGAACGCCCCGAGTTAAGTAATGGTGTGGCTAGTCTCTTAGGTGTATCGTTTACCATTGGGAAACATGTGTGTTTCGTCCACTTATAAGTTCGGAACAAAAATCGACTACATACCAATCCGAATGTCCGAACAAAACCCCGTTCCCATTGTCCTAATGTTCTATATTGGGCTTAAAATGTCCCGGCTAAGCCTTCTCGATCTTGAGGTTTTAGATTCCAAAACAAGTGAGTTTCGTCCATTTCCAAGTTCAGATCGAAAACCGAGTAAAAGCCGACCGAACGGACGGAAATAAAACTCGTTTTTACGGACGAAACATTGTTTTTTCTCCTTAGAACGCCCCGAGTTAAGTAATGGAGTGGCTAGTCTCTTAGGTGTATCGTTTTCCATTGGGAAACATGTGTGTTTCGTCCACTTATAAGTTCGGAACAAAAATTGAGTACATACCAAGCCGAATGTCCGGACAAAACCCTGTTCCCATGGTCCAAATGTTCTATATTGGCCTTAAAACGTCCCGGCTAAGCCTTGTCGATCTTGAGGTTTTAGATTCCAAAACAAGTGAGTTTCGTCCATTTCCAAGTTCAGATCGAAGACCGAGTAAAAGCCGACCGAACGGAGGGACATAAATCTCGTTTTTAAGGAAGGAACATTGTTTTTTCGCCTTAGTACGCCTCGAGTTAAGCAATGGAGTGGCTAGTCTGTTAGAGTTATCGCTTTCCATCGTCCATTTATAAGTTCGGATCAAAAATCGAGTACATACCAAGCCGAATGTTTGGACAAAACCCCGTTCCAATGGTCCAAATATTCTATATTGGCCTTAAAACGTCCGCGCTCAGCCTTGTCGATCTTGAGGTTTTAGATTACAAAACATGTGAGTTTCGTCCTTTTTCAAGTTCGGACCGAAAACCGAGTAAATGCCGACCGAACGGACAGACATAAATCTTGTTTTTACGGACGAAACATTGTTTTTTCTCCTTAGAACGCCCCGAGTTAAGTACTGGAATGGCTAGTCTCTTAGGTGTATCGTTTTCCATTGGGAAACATGTGTTTTTCGTCCACTTATAAGTTCGGAACAAAAATCGAGTACATACCAAGTCGAATGTCTGTACAAAACCCCGTTCCCATGGTCCAAATTTTCTATATTGGCCTTAAAACGTCCCGGCTAAGCCTTGCCGATCTTGAGGTTTTAGATTACAAAACATGTGAGTTTCATCCATTTCCAAGTTCGACCGAAAACCGAGTAAATGCCGACCGAACGGACGGACATAAATCTCTTTTTTACGGACGAAACATTGTTTTTTCTCCTTAGAACGCCCCGAGTTAAGTAATGGAGTGGATAGTCTCTTAGGTGTATCGTTTTCCATTGGGAAACATGTGTGTTTTGTCCACTTATAGGTTCGGAACAAAAATCGAGTACATACCAAGCCGAATGTCCGGACAAAACCCCGTTCCCATGGTCGAAATTTTCTAAATTGGCCTTAAAACGTCCCGGCTAAGCCTTGTCGATCTTGAGGTTTTATATTACAAAACATGTGAGTTTCGTCCATTTCCAAGTTCGACCGAAAACGGAGTAAATGCCGACCGAACGGACGGACATAAATCTCGTTTTAAGGACGAAACATTGTTTTTTCTCCTTAGAACGCCCCGAGTTAAGTAATGGAGTGGATAGTCTCGTAGGTGTATCGTTTTCCATTTGGAAACATGTGTGTTTCGTCCACTTATAAGTTCGGAACAAAAATCGAGTACATACCAAGCCGAATGTCCGGACAAAACCACGTTCCCATGGTCCAAATTTTCTATATTGGCCTTAAAACGTCCCGGCTAAGCCTTGTTGATTTTGAGGTTTTAGATTCCAAAACAAGTGAGTTTCGTCCATTTCCAAGTTCAGATCGAAGACCGAGTAAAAGCCGACCGAACGGAGGGACATAAATCTCGTTTTTAAGGAAGGAACATTGTTTTTTCGCCTTAGTACGCCTCGAGTTAAGCAATGGAGTGGCTAGTCTGTTAGAGTTATCGCTTTCCATCGTCCATTTATAAGTTAGGAACAAAAATCGAGTACATACCAAGCCGAATGTTTGGACAAAACCCCGTTCCAATGGTCCAAATATTCTATATTGGCCTTAAAACGTCCGCGCTCAGCCTTGTCGATCTTGAGGTTTTAGATTACAAAACATGTGAGTTTCGTCCTTTTTCAAGTTCGGACCGAAAACCGAGTAAATGCCGACCGAACGGACAGACATAAATCTTGTTTTTACGGACGAAACATTGTTTTTTCTCCTTAGAACGCCCCGAGTTAAGTACTGGAATGGCTAGTCTCTTAGGTGTATCGTTTTCCATTGGGAAACATGTGTTTTTCGTCCACTTATAAGTTCGGAACAAAAATCGAGTACATACCAAGTCGAATGTCTGTACAAAACCCCGTTCCCATGGTCCAAATTTTCTATATTGGCCTTAAAACGTCCCGGCTAAGCCTTGCCGATCTTGAGGTTTTAGATTACAAAACATGTGAGTTTCATCCATTTCCAAGTTCGACCGAAAACCGAGTAAATGCCGACCGAACGGACGGACATAAATCTCTTTTTTACGGACGAAACATTGTTTTTTCTCCTTAGAACGCCCCGAGTTAAGTAATGGAGTGGATAGTCTCTTAGGTGTATCGTTTTCCATTGGGAAACATGTGTGTTTCGTCCACTTATAGGTTCGGAACAAAAATCGAGTACATACCAAGCCGAATGTCCGGACAAAACCCCGTTCCCATGGTCGAAATTTTCTATATTGGCCTTAAAACGTCCCGGCTAAGCCTTGTCGATCTTGAGGTTTTAGATTACAAAACATGTGAGTTTCGTCCATTTCCAAGTTCGACCGAAAACCGAGTAAATGCCGACCGAACGGACGGACATAAATCTCGTTTTAAGGACGAAACATTGTTTTTTCTCCTTAGAACGCCCCGAGTTAAGTAATGGAGTGGATAGTCTCTTAGGTGTATCGTTTTCCATTTGGAAACATGTGTGTTTCGTCCACTTATAAGTTCGGAACAAAAATCGAGTACATACCAAGCCGAATGTCCGGACAAAACCACGTTCCCATGGTCCAAATTTTCTATATTGGCCTTAAAACGTCCCGGCTAAGCCTTGTCGATTTTGAGGTTTTAGATTACAAAACATGTGAGTTTCGTCCATTTCCAAGTTCGACCGAAAACCGAGTAAATGCCGACCGAACGGACGGACATAAATCTCGTTTTTACGGACGAAACATTGTTTTTTCTCCTTACAACGCCCCGAGTTAAGTAATGGAGTGGATAGTCTCAAAGGTGTATCGTTTTCCATTTGGAAAGATGTGTGTTTCGTCCACTTATAAGTTCGGAACAAAAATCGAGTACATACCAAGCCGAATGTCCGGACAAAACCCCGTTCCCATGGTCCAAATTTTCTATATTGGCCTTAAAACGTCCCGGCTAAGCCTTGTCGATCTTGAGGTTTTAGATTACAAAACATGTGAGTTTCGTCCATTTCCAAGTTCGACCGAAAACCGAGTAAATGTCGACCGAACGGACGGACATAAATCTCGTTTTTACGGACGGAACGTTGTTGTTTCACCTTAGAACGCCCCGAGTTAAGTAATGGAGTGGCTAATTTCTTAGGTGTATCTTTACCATTGGGAAACATGTGTGTTTCGTCCACTTATAAGTTCGGAACAAAAATCGAGTACATACCAAGCCGAATGTCCGGACAAAACCCCGTTCCCATGGTCCAAATGTTCTATATTGGCCTTAAAACGTCCCGGCTAAGCCTTCTCGATCTTGAGGTTTTAGATTCCAAAACAAGTGAGTTTCGTCCATTTCCAAGTTCAGATCGAAAACCGAGTAAAAGCCGACCTAACGGACGGAAATAAAACTCGTTTTTACGGACGAAACATTGTTTTTTCTCTTTAGAACGCCCCGAGTTAAGTAATGGAGTGGCTAGTCTCTTAGGTGTATCGTTTTCCATTGGGAAACATGTGTGTTTCGTCCACTTATAAGTTCGAAACAAAAATCGAGTACATACCAAGCCGAATGTTTGGACAAAACCCCGTTCCAATGGTCCAAATATTCTATATTAGCCTTAAAACGTCCGCGCTCAGCCTTGTCGATCTTGAGGTTTTAGATTACAAAACATGTGAGTTTCGTCCTTTTTCAAGTTCGGACAAAAAACCGAGTAAATGCCGACCGAACGGACAGACATAAATCTTGTTTTTACGGACGAAACATTGTTTTTTCTCCTTAGAACGCCCCGAGTTAAGTAATGGAGTGGCTAGTCTCTTAGGTGTATCGTTTTCCATTGGGAAACATTTGTTTTTCGTCCACTTATAAGTTCGGAACAAAAATCGAGTACATACCAAGTCGAATGTCCGGACAAAACCCCGTTCCCATGGTCCAAATTTTCTATATTGGCCTTAAAACGTCCCGGCTAAGCCTTGCCGATCTTGAGGTTTTAGATTACAAAACATGTGAGTTTCGTCCATTTCCAAGTTCGACCGAAAACCGAGTAAATGCCGACCGAACGGACGGACATAAATCTCTTTTTTACGGACGAAACATTGTTTTTTCTCCTTAGAACGCCCCGAGTTAAGTAATGGAGTGGATAGTCTCTTAGGTGTATCGTTTTCCATTGGAAAACATGTGTGTTTCGTCCACTTATAAGTTCGGAACAAAAATCGAGTACATACCAAGCCGAATGTCCGGACAAAACCCTGTTCCCATGGTCCAAATGTTCTATATTGGCCTTAAAACGTCCCGGCTAAGCCTTCTCGATCTTGAGGTTTTAGATTCCAAAACAAGTGAGTTTCGTCCATTTCCAAGTTCAGATCGAAAACCGAGTAAAAGCCGGCCTAACGGACGGAAATAAAACTCGTTTTTACGGACGAAACATTGTTTTTTCTCCTTAGAACGCCCCGAGTTAAGTAATGGTGTGGCTAGTCTCTTAGGTGTATCGTTTACCATTGGGAAACATGTGTGTTTCGTCCACTTATAAGTTCGGAACAAAAATCGACTACATACCAATCCGAATGTCCGAACAAAACCACGTTCCCATGGTCCAAATGTTCTATATTGGGCTTAAAATGTCCCGGCTAAGCCTTCTCGATCTTGAGGTTTTAGATTCCAAAACAAGTGAGTTTCGTCCATTTCCAAGTTCAGATCGAAAACCGAGTAAAAGCCGACCGAACGGACGGAAATAAAACTCGTTTTTACGGACGAAACATTGTTTTTTCTCCTTAGAACGCCCCGAGTTAAGTAATGGAGTGGCTAGTCTCTTAGGTGTATCGTTTTCCATTGTGAAACATGTGTGTTTCGTCCACTTATAAGTTCGGAACAAAAATTGAGTACATACCAAGCCGAATGTCCGGACAAAACCCTGTTCCCATGGTCCAAATGTTCTATATTGGCCTTAAAACGTCCCGGCTAAGCCTTGTCGATCTTGAGGTTTTAGATTCCAAAACAAGTGAGTTTCGTCCATTTCCAAGTTCAGATCGAAGACCGAGTAAAAGCCGACCGAACGGAGGGACATAAATCTCGTTTTTAAGGAAGGAACATTGTTTTTTCGCCTTAGTACGCCTCGAGTTAAGCAATGGAGTGGCTAGTCTGTTAGAGTTATCGCTTTCCATCGTCCATTTATAAGTTCGGAACAAATTTCGAGTACATACCAAGCCGAATGTTTGGACAAAACCCCGTTCCAATGGTCCAAATATTCTATTGGCCTTAAAACGTCCGCGCTCAGCATTGTCGATCTTGAGGTTTTAGATTACAAAACATGTGAGTTTCGTCCTTTTTCAAGTTCGGACCGAAAACCGAGTAAATGCCGACCGAACGGACAGACATAAATGTTGTTTTTACGGACGAAACATGGTTTTTTCTCCTTAGAACGCCCCGAGTTAAGTACTGGAATGGCTAGTCTCTTAGGTGTATCGTTTTCCATTGGGAAACATGTGTTTTTCGTCCACTTATAAGTTCGGAACAAAAATCGAGTACATACCAAGTCGAATGTCCGTACAAAACCCCGTTCCCATTGTCCAAATTTTCTATATTGGCCTTAAAACGTCCCGGCTAAGCCTTGCCGATCTTGAGGTTTTAGATTACAAAACATGTGAGTTTCGTCCATTTCCAAGTTCGACCGAAAACCGAGTAAATGCCGACCGAACGGACGGACATAAATCTCTTTTTTACGGACGAAACATTGTTTATTCTCCTTAGAACGCCCCGAGTTAAGTAATGGAGTGGATAGTCTCTTAGGTGTATCGTTTTCCATTGGGAAACATGTGTGTTTCGTCCACTTATAGGTTCGGAACAAAAATCGAGTACATACCAAGCCGAATGTCCGGACAAAACCCCGTTCCCATGGTCGAAATTTTCTATATTGGCCTTAAAACGTCCCGGCTAAGCCTTGTCGATCTTGAGGTTTTAGATTACAAAACATGTGAGTTTCGTCCATTTCCAAGTTCGACCGAAAACCGAGTAAATGCCGACCGAACGGACGGACATAAATCTCGTTTTAAGGACGAAACATTGTTTTTTCTCCTTAGAACGCCCCGAGTTAAGTAATGGAGTGGATAGTCTCTTAGGTGTATCGTTTTCCATTTGGAAACATGTGTATTTCGTCCACTTATAAGTTCGGAACAAAAATCGACTACATACCAATCCGAATGTCCGAACAAAACCCCGTTCCCATGGTCCAAATGTTCTATATTGGGCTTAAAATGTCCCGGCTAAGCCTTCTCGATCTTCAGGTTTTAGATTCCAAAACAAGTGAGTTTCGTCCATTTCCAAGTTCAGATCGAAAACCGAGTAAAAGCCGACCGAACGGACGGAAATAAAACTCGTTTTTACGGACGAAACATTGTTTTTTCTCCTTAGAACGCCCCGAGTTAAGTAATGGAGTGGCTAGTCTCTTAGGTGTATCGTTTCCCATTGGGAAACATGTGTGTTTCGTCAACTTATAAATTTGGAACAAAAATTGAGTACATACCAAGCCGAATGTCCGGACAAAACCCTGTTCCCATGGTCCAAATGTTCTATATTGGCCTTAAAACGTCCCGGCTAAGCCTTGTCGATCTTGAGGTTTTACATTCCAAAACAAGTGAGTTTCGTCCATTTCCAAGTTCAGATCGAAGACCGAGTAAAAGCCGACCGAACGGAGGGACATAAATCTCGTTTTTAAGGAAGGAACATTGTTTTTTCGCCTTAGTACGCCTCGAGTTAAGCAATGGAGTGGCTAGTCTGTTAGAGTTATCGCTTTCCATCGTCCATTTATAAGTTCGGAACAAAAGTCGAGTACATACCAAGCCGAATGTTTGGACAAAACCCCGTTCCAATGGTCCAAATATTCTATTGGCCTTAAAACGTCCGCGCTCAGCCTTGTCGATCTTGAGGTTTTAGATTACAAAACATGTGAGTTTCGTCCTTTTTCAAGTTCGGACCGAAAACCGAGTAAATGCCGACCGAACGGACAGACATAAATCTTGTTTTTACGGACGAAACATTGTTTTTTCTCCTTAGAACGCCCGGAGTTAAGTACTGGAATGGCTAGTCTCTTAGGTGTATCGTTTTCCCTTGGGAAACATGTGTTTTTCGTCCACTTATAAGTTCGGAACAAAAATCGAGTACATACCAAGTCGAATGTCCGTACAAAACTTCGTTCCCATGGTCCAAATTTTCTATATTGGCCTTAAAACGTCCCGGCTAAGCCTTGCCGATCTTGAGGTTTTAGATTACAAAACATGTGAGTTTCGTCCATTTCCAAGTTCGACCGGAAACCGAGTAAATGCCGACCGAACGGACGGACATAAATCTCTTTTTTACGGACGAAACATTGTTTATTCTCCTTAGAACGCCCCGAGTTAAGTAATGGAGTGGATAGTCTCTTAGGTGTATCGTTTTCCATTGGGAAACATGTGTGTTTCGTCCACTTATAGGTTCGGAACAAAAATCGAGTACATACCAAGCCGAATGTCCGGACAAAACCCCGTTCCCATGGTCGAAATTTTCTATATTGACCTTAAAACGTCCCGGCTAAGCCTTGTCGATCTTGAGGTTTTAGATTACAAAACATGTGAGTTTCGTCCATTTCCAAGTTCGACCGAAAACCGAGTAAATGCCGACCGAACGGACGGACATAAATCTCGTTTTAAGGACGAAACATTGTTTTTTCTCCTTAGAACGCCCGGAGTTAAGTAATGGAGTGGATAGTCTCTTAGGTGTATCGTTTTCCATTTGGAAACATGTGTGTTTCGTCCACTTATAAGTTCGGAACAAAAATCGAGTACATACCAAGCCGAATGTCCGGACAAAACCACGTTCCCATGGTCCAAATTTTCTATATTGGCCTTAAAACGTCCCGGCTAAGCCTTGTCGATCTTGAGGTTTTAGCTTACAAAACATGTGAGTTTCGTCCATTTCCAAGTTCGACCGAAAACCGAGTAAATGCCGACCGAACGGACGGACATAAATCTCTTTTTTACGGACGAAACATTGTTTTTTCTCCTTAGAACGCCCCGAGTTAAGTAATGGAGTGGATAGTCTCTTAGGTGTATCGTTTACCATTGGGAAACATGTGTGTTTCGTCCACTTATAAGTTCGGAACAAAAATCGAATACATACCAAGCCGAATGTTCGGACAAAACCCCGTTCCCATGGTCCAAATGTTCTATATTGGCCTTAAAACGTCCCGGCTAAGCCTTGTTGATCTTGAGGTTTTAGATTCCAAAACAAGTGAGTTTCGTCCATTTCCAAGTTCAGATCGAAAACCGACCGAACGGACGGACATAAATCTCGTTTTTACGGACGAAACATTGTTTTTTCTCCTTAGAACGCCCCGAGATAAGTAATGGTGTGGCTAGTCTGTTAGAGTTATCGCTTTCCATCATCCACTTATAAGTTCGGAACAAAAATCGAGTACATACCAAGCCGAATGTTTGGACAAAACCCCGTTCCAATGGTCCAAATATTCTATATTGGCCTTAAAACGTCCGCGTTCAGCCTTGTCGATCTTGAGGTTTTAGATTACAAAACATGTGAGTTTCGTCCTTTTTCAAGTTCGGACCGAAAACCGAGTAAATGCCGACCGAACGGACAGACATAAATCTTGTTTTTACGGACGAAATATTGTTTTTTCTCCTTAGAACGCCCCGAGTTAAGTAATGGAGTGGCTAGTCTCTTAGGTGTATCGTTTTCCATTGGGAAACATGTGTTTTTCGTCCACTTATAAGTTCGGAACAGAAATCGAGTACATACCAAGTCGAATGTCCGGACAAAACCCCGTTCCCATGGTCCAAATTTTCTATATTGGCCTTAAAACGTCCCGGCTAAGCCTTGCCGATCTTGAGGTTTTAGATTACAAAACATGTGAGTTTCGTCCATTTCCAAGTTCGACCGAAAACCGAGTAAATGCCGACCGAACGGACGGACATAAATCTCTTTTTTACGGACGAAACATTGTTTTTTCTCCTTAGAACGCCCCGAGTTAAGTAATGGAGTGGATAGTCTCTTAGGTGTATCGTTTACCATTGGGAAACATGTGTGTTTCGTCCACTTATAAGTTCGGAACAAAAATCGAGTACATACCAAGCCGAATGTTCGGACAAAACCCCGTTCCCATGGTCCAAATGTTCTATATTGGCCTTAAAACGTCCCGGCTAAGCCTTGTTGATCTTGAGGTTTTAGATTCCAAAACAAGTGAGTTTCGTCCATTTCCAAGTTCAGATCGAAAACCGACCGAACGGACGGACATAAATCTCGTTTTTACGGACGAAACATTGTTTTTTCTCCTTAGAACGCCCCGAGTTAAGTAATGGAGTGGATAGTCTCTTAGGTGTATCGTTTTCCATTGGGAAACATGTGTGTTTCGTCCACTTATAGGTTCGGAACAAAAATCGAGTACATACCAAGCCGAATGTCCGGACAAAACCCCGTTCCCATGGTCGAAATTTTCTATATTGGCCTTAAAACGTCCCGGCTAAGCCTTGTCGATCTTGAGGTTTTAGATTACAAAACATGTGAGTTTCGTCCATTTCCAAGTTCGACCGAAAACCGAGTAAATGTCGACCGAACGGACGGACATAAATCTCGTTTTTACGGACGGAACGTTGTTGTTTCACCTTAGAACGCCCCGAGTTAAGTAATGGAGTGGCTAATTTCTTAGGTGTATCTTTACCATTGGGAAACATGTGTGTTTCGTCCACTTATAAGTTCGGAACAAAAATCGAGTACATACCAAGCCGAATGTCCGGACAAAACCCCGTTCCCATGGTCCAAATGTTCTATATTGGCCTTAAAACATCCCGGCTAAGCCTTCTCGATCTTGAGGTTTTAGATTCCAAAACAAGTGAGTTTCGTCCATTTCCAAGTTCAGATCGAAAACCGACCGAACGGACGGACATAAATCTCGTTTTTACGGAAGAAACATTGTTTTTTCTCCTTAGAACGCCCCGAGTTAAGTAATGGTGTGGCTAGTCTCTTAGGTGTATCGTTTACCATTGGGAAACATGTGTGTTTCGTCCACTTATAAGTTCGGAACAAAAATCGACTACATACCAAGACGAATGTCCGAACTAAACCCCGTTCCCATGGTCCAAAGGTTCTATATTGGCCTTAAAATGTCCCGGCTAAGCCTTCTCGATCTTGAGGTTTTAGATTCCAAAACAAGTGAGTTTCGTCCATTTCCAAGTTCAGATAAAAAACCGAGTAAAAGCCGACCGAACGGACGGAAATAAAACTCGTTTTTACGGACGAAACATTGTTTTTTCTCCTTAGAACGCCCCGAGTTAAGTAATGGAGTGGCTAGTCTCTTAGGTGTATCGTTTTCCATTGGGAAACATGTGAGTTTCGTCCACTTATAAGTTCGGAACAAAAATCGAGTACATACCAAGCCGAATGTCCGGACAAAACCCCGTTCCCATGGTCCAAATGTTCTATATTGGCCTTAAAACGTCCCGGCTAAGCCTTGTCGATCTTGAGGTTTTAGATTCCAAAACAAGTGAGTTTCGTCCATTTCCAAGTTCAGATCGAAAACCGAGTAAAAGCCGACCGAACGGAGGGACATAAATCTCGTTTTTAAGGAAGGAACATTGTTTTTTCGCCTTAGTACGCCTCGAGTTAAGCAATGGAGTGGCTAGTCTGTTAGAGTTATCGCTTTCCATCATCCACTTATAAGTTCGGAACAAAAATCGAGTACATACCAAGCCGAATGTTTGGACAAAACCCCGTTCCAATGGTCCAAATATTCTATATTGGCCTTAAAACGTCCGCGTTCAGCCTTGTCGATCTTGAGGTTTTAGATTACAAAACATGTGAGTTTCGTCCTTTTTCAAGTTCGGACCGAAAACCGAGTAAATGCCGACCGAACGGACAGACATAAATCTTGTTTTTACGGACGAAACATTGTTTTTTCTCCTTAGAACGCCCCGAGTTAAGTAATGGAGTGGCTAGTCTCTTAGGTGTATCGTTTTCCATTGGGAAACATGTGTTTTTCGTCCACTTATAAGTTCGGAACAGAAATCGAGTACATACCAAGTCGAATGTCCGGACAAAACCCCGTTCCCATGGTCCAAATTTTCTATATTGGCCTTAAAATGTCCCGGCTAAGCCTTGCCGATCTTGAGGTTTTAGATTACAAAACATGTGAGTTTCGTCCATTTCCAAGTTCGACCGAAAACCGAGTAAATGCCGACCGAACGGACGGACATAAATCTCTTTTTTACGGACGAAACATTGTTTTTTCTCCTTAGAACGCCCCGAGTTAAGTAATGGAGTGGATAGTCTCTTAGGTGTATCGTTTTCCATTGGAAAACATGTGTGTTTCGTCCACTTATAAGTTCGGAACAAAAATCGAGTACATACCAAGCCGAATGTCCGGACAAAACCCCGTTCCCATGGTCCAAATTTTCTATATTGGCCTTAAAACGTCCCGGCTAAGGCTTGTCGATCTTGAGGTTTTAGATTACAAAACATGTGTGTTTCGTCCATTTCCAAGTTCGACCAAAACAGAGTAAATGCCGACCGAACGGACGGACATAAATCTCGTTTTTACGGACAAAACATTGTTTTTTCTCCTTAGAACGCCCCGAGTTAAGTAATGGAGTGGATAGTCTCTTAGGTGTATCGTTTTCCATTTGGAAACATGTGTGTTTCGTCCACTTATAAGTTCGGAACAAAAATCGAGTACATACCAAGCCGAATGTCCGGACAAAACCACGTTCCCATGGTCCAAATTTTCTATATTGGCCTTAAAACGTCCCGGCTAAGCCTTGTCGATCTTGAGGTTTTAGATTACAAAACATGTGAGTTTCGTCCATTTCCAAGTTCGACCGAAAACCGAGTAAATGTCGACCGAACGGACGGACATAAATCTCGTTTTTACGGACGGAACGTTGTTGTTTAACCTTAGAACGCCCCGAGTTAAGTAATGGAGTGGCTAGTTTCTTAGGTGTATCGTTTACCATTGGGAAACATGTGTGTTTCGTCCACTTATAAGTTCGGAACAAAAATCGAGTACATACCAAGCCGAATGTCCGGACAAAACCCCGTTCCCATAGTCCAAATGTTCTATATTGGCCTTAAAACGTCCCGGCTAAGCCTTGTTGATCTTGAGGTTTTAGATTCCAAAACAAGTGAGTTTCGTCCATTTCCAAGTTCAGATCGAAAACCGACCGAACGGACGGACATAAATCTCGTTTTTACGGACGAAACATTGTTTTTTCTCCTTAGAACGCCCCGAGTTAAGTAATGGTGTGGCTAGTCTCTTAGGTGTATCGTTTACCATTGGGAAACATGTGTGTTTCGTCCACTTATAAGTTCGGAACAAAAATCGACTACATACCAAGACGAATGTCCGAACTAAACCCCGTTCCCATGGTCCAAATGTTCTATATTGGCCTTAAAATGTCCCGGCTAAGCCTTCTCGATCTTGAGGTTTTAGATTCCAAAACAAGTGAGTTTCGTCCATTTCCAAGTTCAGATCAAAAACCGAGTAAAAGCCGACCGAACGGACGGAAATAAAACTCGTTTTTACGGACGAAACATTGTTTTTTCTCCTTAGAACGCCCCGAGTTAAGTAATGGAGTGGCTAGTCTCTTAGGTGTATCGTTTTCCATTGGGAAACATGTGAGTTTCGTCCACTTATAAGTTCGGAACAAAAATCGAGTACATACCAAGCCGAATGTCCGGACAAAACCCCGTTCCCATGGTCCAAATGTTCTATATTGGCATTAAAACGTCCCGGCTAAGCCTTATCGATCTTGAGGTTTTAGATTCCAAAACAAGTGAGTTTCGTCCATTTCCAAGTTCAAATCGAAAACCGAGTAAAAGCCGACCGAACGGACGGACATAAATCTCGTTTTGAAGGAAGGAACATTGTCTTTTCGCCTTAGAACGCCCCGAGTTAAGCAATGGAGTGGCTAGTCTCTTCGAGTCATCGTTTTCCATGCGAAAACATGTGTGTTTCGTCCACTTATAAGTTCGGAACAAAAATCGAGTACATACCAAGCCGAATGTCCGGACAAAACCCCGTTCCCATGGTCCAAATTTTCTATATTGGCCTTAAAACGTCCCGGCTAAGCCTTGTCGATCTTGAGGTTTTAGATTACAAAACATGTGAGTTTCGTACATTTCCAAGTTCGACCGAAAACCGAGTAAATGCCGACCGAACGGACGGGCATAAATCTCGTTTTTACGGACGAAACATTGTTTTTTCTCATTAGAACGCCCCGAGTTAAGTAATGGAGTGGCTAGTTTCTTAGGTGTATCATTTACCATTGGGAAACATGTGTGTTTCGTCCACTTATAAGTTCGGAACAAAATTCGAGTACATACCAAGCCGAATGTCCGAACAAAACCCCGTTCCCATGGTCCAACCTTAAAATGTCCCGGCTAAGCCTTCTCGATCTTGAGGTTTTAGATTCCAAAACAAATGAGTTTCGTCCATTTCCAAGTTCAGATCGAAAACCGAGTAAAAGCCGACCGAACGGACGAAAATAAAACTCGTTTTTACGGACGAAACATTGTTTTTTCTCCTTAGAACACCCCGAGTTAAGTAATGGAGTGGCTAGTCTCTTAGGTGTATCGTTTTCCATTGGGAAACATGTGTGTTTCGTCCACTTATAAGTTCAGAACAAAAATCGAGTACATACCAAGCCGAATGTCCGGACAAAACCCCGTTCCCATGGTCCAAATGTTCTATATTGGCCTTAAAACGTCCCGGCTAAGCCTTGTCGATCTTGAGGTTTTAGATTGCAAAACAAGTGAGTTTCGTCCATTTCCAAGTTCAAATCGAAAACCGAGTAAAAGCCGACCGAACGGACGGACATAAATCTCGTTGTGAAGGAAGGAACATTGTTTTTTCGCCTTAGAACGCTCTGAGTTAAGCAATGGAGTGGCTAGTCTCTTCGAGTCATCGTTTTCCATGCGAAAACATGTGTGTTTCGTCCACTTATAAGTTCGGAACAAATATCGAGTACATACAAAGCCGAATTTTTGGACAAAACCCCGTTCCCATGGTCCAAATGTTCTATATTGGCCTTAAAACGTCCCGGCTAAGCCTTGTCGATCTTGAGGTTTTAGATTACAAAACATGTGAGTTTCGTCCATTTCCAAGTTCGACCGAAAACCGAGTAAATGCCAACCGAACGGACGGACATAAATCTCGTTTTTACGGACGAAACATTGTTTTTTCTCCTTAGAACGCCCCGAGTTAAGTAATGGAGTGGCTAGTTTCTTAGGTGTATCGTTTACCATTGGGAAACATGTGTGTTTCGTCCACTTATAAGTTCGGAACAAAATTCGAGTACATACCAAGCCGAATGTCCGAACAAAACCCCGTTCCCATGGTCCAAATGTTCTATATTGGCCTTAAAATGTCCCGGCTAAGCCTTCTCGATCTTGAGGTTTTAGATTCCAAAACAAATGAGTTTCGTCCATTTCCAAGTTCAGATCGAAAACCGAGTAAAAGCCGACCGAACGGACGAAAATAAAACTCGTTTTTACGGACGAAACATTGTTTTTTCTCCTTAGAACGCCCCGAGTTAAGTAATGGAGTGGCTAGTCTCTTAGGTGTATCGTTTTCCATTGGGAAACATGTGTGTTTCGTCCACTTATAAGTTCGGAACAAAAATCGACTACATACCAAGACGAATGTCCGAACTAAACCCCGTTCCCATGGTCCAAATGTTCTATATTGGCCTTAAAATATCCCGGCTAAGCCTTGTCGATCTTGAGGTTTTAGATTCCAAAACAAGTGAGTTTCGTCCATTTCCAAGTTCAGATCAAAAACCGAGTAAAAGCCGACCGAACGGACGGAAATAAAACTCGTTTTTACGGACGAAACATTGTTTTTTCTCCTTAGAACGCCCCGAGTTAAGTAATGGAGTGGCTAGTCTCTTAGGTGTATCGTTTTCCATTGGGAAACTTGTGTGTTTCGTCCACTTATAAGTTCGGAACAAAAATCGAGTACATACCAAGCCGAATGTCCGGACAAAACCCCGTTCCCATGGTCCAAATGTTCTATATTGGCCTTAAAACGTCCCGGCTAAGCCTTGTCGATCTTGAGGTTTTAGATTCCAAAACAAGTGAGTTTCGTCCATTTCCAAGTTCAAATCGAAAACCGAGTAAAAGCCGACCGAACGGACGGACATAAATCTCGTTTTGAAGGAAGGAACATTGTCTTTTCGCCTTAGAACGCCCCGAGTTAAGCAATGGAGTGGCTAGTCTCTTCGAGTCATCGTTTTCCATGCGAAAACATGTGTGTTTCGTCCACTTATAAGTTCGGAACAAAAATCGAGTACATACCAAGCCGAATGTCCTGACAAAACCCCGTTCCCATGATCCAAATTTTCTATATTGGCCTTAAAACGTCCCGGCTAAGCCTTGTCGATCTTGAGGTTTTAGATTACAAAACATGTGAGTTTCGTCCATTTCCAAGTTCGACCGAAAACCGAGTAAATGCCGACCGAACGGACTGACATAAATCTCGTTTTTACGGACGAAACATTGTTTTTTCTCCTTAGAACGCCCCGAGTTAAGTAATGGAGTGGCTAGTTTCTTAGGTGTATCGTTTACCATTGGGAAACATGTGTGTTTCGTCCACTTATAAGTTCGGAACAAAAATCGACTACATACCAATCCGAATGTCCGAACAAAACCCCGTTCCCATTGTCCAAATGTTCTATATTGGCCTTAAAATGTCCCGGGTAAGCCTTCTCGATCTTGAGGTTTTAGATTCCAAAACAAATGAGTTTCGTCCATTTCCAAGTTCAGATCGAAAACCGAGTAAAAGCCGACCGAACGGACGAAAATAAAACTCGTTTTTACGGACGAAACATTGTTTTTTCTCCTTAGAACACCCCGAGTTAAGTAATGGAGTGGCTAGTCTCTTAGGTGTATCGTTTTCCATTGGGAAACATGTGTGTTTCGTCCACTTATAAGTTCTGAACAAAAATCGAGTACATACCAAGCCGAATGTCCGGACAAAACCCCGTTCCCATGGTCCAAATGTTCTACATTGGCCTTAAAACGTCCCGGCTAAGCCTTGTCGATCTTGAGGTTTTAGATTGCAAAACAAGTGAGTTTCGTCCATTTCCAAGTTCAAATCGAAAACCGAGTAAAAGCCGACCGAACGGACGGACATAAATCTCGTTTTGAAGGAAGGAACATTGTTTTTTCGCCTTAGAACGCTCTGAGTTAAGCAATGGAGTGGCTAGTCTCTTCGAGTCATCGTTTTCCATGCAAAAACATGTGTGTTTCGTCCACTTATAAGTTCGGAACAAATATCGAGTACATACAAAGCCGAATTTTTGGACAAAACCCCGTTCCCATGGTCCAAATGTTCTATATTGGCCTTAAAACGTCCCGGCTAAGCCTTGTCGATCTTGAGGTTTTAGATTACAAAACATGTGAGTTTCGTCCATTTCCAAGTTCGACCGAAAACCGAGTAAATGCCAACCGAACGGACGTACATAAATCTCGTTTGTACGGACGGAACGTTGTTTTTTCACCTTAGAACGCCCCGAGTTAAGTAATGGAGTGGCTAGTCTCTTAGGTGTATCGTTTACCATTGGGAAACATGTGTGTTTCGTCCACTTATAAGTTCGGAACAAAATTCGAGTACATACCAAGCCGAATGTCCGAACAAAACCCCGTTCCCATGGTCCAAATGTTCTATATTGGCCTTAAAATGTCCCGGCTAAGCCTTCTCGATCTTGAGGTTTTAGATTCCAAAACAAATGAGTTTCGTCCATTTCCAAGTTCAGATCGAAAACCGAGTAAAAGCCGACCGAACGGACGAAAATAAAACTCGTTTTTACGGACGAAACATTGTTTTTTCTCCTTAGAACGCCCCGAGTTAAGTAATGGAGTGGCTAGTCTCTTAGGTGTATCGTTTTCCATTGGGAAACATGTGTGTTTCGTCCACTTATAAGTTCGGAACAAAAATCGACTACATACCAAGACGAATGTCCGAACTAAACCCCGTTCCCATGGTCCAAATGTTCTATATTGGCCTTAAAATGTCCCGGCTAAGCCTTGTCGATCTTGAGGTTTTAGATTCCAAAACAAGTGAGTTTCGTCCATTTCCAAGTTCAGATCAAAAACCGAGTAAAAGCCGACCGAACGGACGGAAATAAAACTCGTTTTTACGGACGAAACATTGTTTTTTCTCCTTAGAACGCCCCGAGTTAAGTAATGGAGTGGCTAGTCTCTTAGGTGTATCGTTTTCCATTGGGAAACTTGTGTGTTTCGTCCACTTATAAGTTCGGAACAAAAATCGAGTACATACCAAGCCGAATGTCCGGACAAAACCCCGTTCCCATGGTCCAAATGTTCTATATTGGCCTTAAAACGTCCCGGCTAAGCCTTGTCGATCTTGAGGTTTTAGATTCCAAAACAAGTGAGTTTCGTCCATTTCCAAGTTCAAATCGAAAACCGAGTAAAAGCCGACCGAACGGACGGACATAAATCTCGTTTTGAAGGAAGGAACATTGTCTTTTCGCCTTAGAACGCCCCGAGTTAAGCAATGGAGTGGCTAGTCTCTTCGAGTCATCGTTTTCCATGCGAAAACATGTGTGTTTCGTCCACTTATAAGTTCGGAACAAAAATCGAGTACATACCAAGCCGAATGTCCTGACAAAACCCCGTTCCCATGATCCAAATTTTCTATATTGGCCTTAAAACGTCCCGGCTAAGCCTTGTCGATCTTGAGGTTTTAGATTACAAAACATGTGAGTTTCGTCCATTTCCAAGTTCGACCGAAAACCGAGTAAATGCCGACCGAACGGACTGACATAAATCTCGTTTTTACGGACGAAACATTGTTTTTTCTCCTTAGAACGCCCCGAGTTAAGTAATGGAGTGGCTAGTTTCTTAGGTGTATCGTTTACCATTGGGAAACATGTGTGTTTCGTCCACTTATAAGTTCGGAACAAAAATCGACTACATACCAATCCGAATGTCCGAACAAAACCCCGTTCCCATTGTCCAAATGTTCTATATTGGCCTTAAAATGTCCCGGGTAAGCCTTCTCGATCTTGAGGTTTTAGATTCCAAAACAAATGAGTTTCGTCCATTTCCAAGTTCAGATCGAAAACCGAGTAAAAGCCGACCGAACGGACGAAAATAAAACTCGTTTTTACGGACGAAACATTGTTTTTTCTCCTTAGAACACCCCGAGTTAAGTAATGGAGTGGCTAGTCTCTTAGGTGTATCGTTTTCCATTGGGAAACATGTGTGTTTCGTCCACTTATAAGTTCTGAACAAAAATCGAGTACATACCAAGCCGAATGTCCGGACAAAACCCCGTTCCCATGGTCCAAATGTTCTACATTGGCCTTAAAACGTCCCGGCTAAGCCTTGTCGATCTTGAGGTTTTAGATTGCAAAACAAGTGAGTTTCGTCCATTTCCAAGTTCAAATCGAAAACCGAGTAAAAGCCGACCGAACGGACGGACATAAATCTCGTTTTGAAGGAAGGAACATTGTTTTTTCGCCTTAGAACGCTCTGAGTTAAGCAATGGAGTGGCTAGTCTCTTCGAGTCATCGTTTTCCATGCAAAAACATGTGTGTTTCGTCCACTTATAAGTTCGGAACAAATATCGAGTACATACAAAGCCGAATTTTTGGACAAAACCCCGTTCCCATGGTCCAAATGTTCTATATTGGCCTTAAAACGTCCCGGCTAAGCCTTGTCGATCTTGAGGTTTTAGATTACAAAACATGTGAGTTTCGTCCATTTCCAAGTTCGACCGAAAACCGAGTAAATGCCAACCGAACGGACGTACATAAATCTCGTTTGTACGGACGGAACGTTGTTTTTTCACCTTAGAACGCCCCGAGTTAAGTAATGGAGTGGCTAGTCTCTTAGGTGTATCGTTTACCATTGGGAAACATGTGTGTTTCGTCCACTTATAAGTTCGGAACAAAATTCGAGTACATACCAAGCCGAATGTCCGAACAAAACCCCGTTCCCATGGTCCAAATGTTCTATATTGGCCTTAAAATGTCCCGGCTAAGCCTTCTCGATCTTGAGGTTTTAGATTCCAAAACAAATGAGTTTCGTCCATTTCCAAGTTCAGATCGAAAACCGAGTAAAAGCCGACCGAACGGACGAAAATAAAACTCGTTTTTACGGACGAAACATTGTTTTTTCTCCTTAGAACGCCCCGAGTTAAGTAATGGAGTGGCTAGTCTCTTAGGTGTATCGTTTTCCATTGGGAAACATGTGTGTTTCGTCCACTTATAAGTTCGGAACAAAAATCGACTACATACCAAGACGAATGTCCGAACTAAACCCCGTTCCCATGGTCCAAATGTTCTATATTGGCCTTAAAATGTCCCGGCTAAGCCTTCTCGATCTTGAGGTTTTAGATTCCAAAACAAGTGAGTTTCGTCCATTTCCAAGTTCAGATCAAAAACCGAGTAAAAGCCGACCGAACGGACGGAAATAAAACTCGTTTTTACGGACGAAACATTGTTTTTTCTCCTTAGAACGCCCCGAGTTAAGTAATGGAGTGGCTAGTCTCTTAGGTGTATCGTTTTCCATTGGGAAACTTGTGTGTTTCGTCCACTTATAAGTTCGGAACAAAAATCGAGTACATACCAAGCCGAATGTCCGGACAAAACCCCGTTCCCATGGTCCAAATGTTCTATATTGGCCTTAAAACGTCCCGGCTAAGCCTTGTCGATCTTGAGGTTTTAGATTCCAAAACAAGTGAGTTTCGTCCATTTCCAAGTTCAAATCGAAAACCGAGTAAAAGCCGACCGAACGGACGGACATAAATCTCGTTTTGAAGGAAGGAACATTGTCTTTTCGCCTTAGAACGCCCCGAGTTAAGCAATGGAGTGGCTAGTCTCTTCGAGTCATCGTTTTCCATGCGAAAACATGTGTGTTTCGTCCACTTATAAGTTCGGAACAAAAATCGAGTACATACCAAGCCGAATGTCCTGACAAAACCCCGTTCCCATGATCCAAATTTTCTATATTGGCCTTAAAACGTCCCGGCTAAGCCTTGTCGATCTTGAGGTTTTAGATTACAAAACATGTGAGTTTCGTCCATTTCCAAGTTCGACCGAAAACCGAGTAAATGCCGACCGAACGGACTGACATAAATCTCGTTTTTACGGACGAAACATTGTTTTTTCTCCTTAGAACGCCCCGAGTTAAGTAATGGAGTGGCTAGTTTCTTAGGTGTATCGTTTACCATTGGGAAACATGTGTGTTTCGTCCACTTATAAGTTCGGAACAAAAATCGACTACATACCAATCCGAATGTCCGAACAAAACCCCGTTCCCATTGTCCAAATGTTCTATATTGGCCTTAAAATGTCCCGGGTAAGCCTTCTCGATCTTGAGGTTTTAGATTCCAAAACAAATGAGTTTCGTCCATTTCCAAGTTCAGATCGAAAACCGAGTAAAAGCCGACCGAACGGACGAAAATAAAACTCGTTTTTACGGACGAAACATTGTTTTTTCTCCTTAGAACACCCCGAGTTAAGTAATGGAGTGGCTAGTCTCTTAGGTGTATCGTTTTCCATTGGGAAACATGTGTGTTTCGTCCACTTATAAGTTCTGAACAAAAATCGAGTACATACCAAGCCGAATGTCCGGACAAAACCCCGTTCCCATGGTCCAAATGTTCTACATTGGCCTTAAAACGTCCCGGCTAAGCCTTGTCGATCTTGAGGTTTTAGATTCCAAAACAAGTGAGTTTCGTCCATTTCCAAGTTCAAATCGAAAACCGAGTAAAAGCCGACCGAACGGACGGACATAAATCTCGTTTTGAAGGAAGGAACATTGTCTTTTCGCCTTAGAACGCCCCGAGTTAAGCAATGGAGTGGCTAGTCTCTTCGAGTCATCGTTTTCCATGCGAAAACATGTGTGTTTCGTCCACTTATAAGTTCGGAACAAATATCGAGTACATACAAAGCCGAATTTTTGGACAAAACCCCGTTCCCATGGTCCAAATGTTCTATATTGGCCTTAAAACGTCCCGGCTAAGCCTTGTCGATCTTGAGGTTTTAGATTACAAAACATGTGAGTTTCGTCCATTTCCAAGTTCGACCGAAAACCGAGTAAATGCCAACCGAACGGACGTACATAAATCTCGTTTGTACGGACGGAACGTTGTTTTTTCACCTTAGAACGCCCCGAGTTAAGTAATGGAGTGGCTAGTCTCTTAGGTGTATCGTTTACCATTGGGAAACATGTGTGTTTCGTCCACTTATAAGTTCGGAACAAAATTCGAGTACATACCAAGCCGAATGTCCGAACAAAACCCCGTTCCCATGGTCCAAATGTTCTATATTGGCCTTAAAATGTCCCGGCTAAGCCTTCTCGATCTTGAGGTTTTAGATTCCAAAACAAGTGAGTTTCGTCCATTTCCAAGTTCAGATCGAAAACCGAGTAAAAGCCGACCGAACGGACGGAAATAAATCTCGTTTTTACGGACGAAACACTCATTTTTCTCCTTAGAACGCCCCGAGTCAAGTAATGGAGTGGCTAGTCTCTTAGGTGTATCATTTTCCATTGGGAAACATGTGTGTTTCGTCCACTTATAAGTTCGGAACAAAAATCGAGTACATACCAAGCCGAATGTCCGGACAAAACCCCTTTCCCATGGTCCAAATGTTCAATATTGGCCTTAAAACGTCCTGGCTAAGCCTTGTCGATCTTGAGATTTTAGATTCCAAACAAGTGAGTTTCGTCCATTTCCAAGTTCGACCGAAAACCGAGTAAATGCCGACCGAACGGACGGACATAAATCTAGTTTTTACGGACGAAACATTGTTTTTTCTCCTTAGAACGCCCCAAGTTAAGTAATGGAGTGGCTAGTCTCTTAGGTGTATCGTTTTACAAGGGGAAACATGTGTGTTTCGTCCTCTTATAAGTTTGGAACAAAAATCGAGTACATACCAAGCTGAATCTCCGGACAAAACCCCGTTTCCATGGTCCAAATTTTCTATATTGGCCTTAAAACGTCCCGGCTAAGCCTTGTCGATCTTGAGGTTTTAGATTACAAAACATGTGAGTTTCGTCCATTTCCAAGTTCGGACCGAAAACCGAGTAAATGCCGACCGAACGGACAGACATAAATCTAGTTTTTACGGACTAAACAATGTTTTTTCTCCTTAGAACGCCCCGAGTTAAGTAATGGAGTGGCTAGTTTCTTAGGTGTATCGTTTACCATTGGGAAACATGTGTGTTTCGTCCACTTATAAGTTCGGAACAAAAATCGAGTACATACCAAGCCGAATGTCCGAACAAAACCCCGTTCCCATGGTCCAAATGTTCTATATTGGCCTTAAAATGTCCCGACTAAGCCTTGTCGATCTTGAGGTTTTAGATTCCAAAACAAGTGAGTTTCATCCATTTCCAAGTTCGAACGAAAACCGAGTAAAAGCCGACCGAACGGACGGACATAAATCACGTTTTGAAGGAAGGAACATTGTTTTTTCACCTTAGAACGCCCCGAGTTAAGCAATGGAGTGGCTAGTCTCTTCGAGTCATCGTTTTCCATGCGAAAACATGTGTGTTTCGTCCACTTATAAGTTCGGAACAAATATCGAGTACATACAAAGCCGAATTTTTGGACAAAACCACGTTCCCATGGTCCAAATGTTCTATATTGGCCTTAAAACGTCCCGGCTAAGCCTTGTCGATCTGGAGGTTTTAGATTACAAAACATGTGAGTTTCGTCCATTTCCAAGTTCGACCGAAAACCGAGTAAATGCAGACCGAACGGACGGACATAAATCTCGTTTATACGGACGGAACGTTGTTTTTTCACCTTAGAACGCCCCAAGTTAAGTAATGGAGTGGCTAGTTTCTTAGGTGTATCGTTTACCATTGGAAAACATGTGTGTTTCGTCCACTTATAAGTTCGGAACAAAATTCGAGTACATACCAAGCCGAATGTCCGAACAAAACCCCGTTCCCATGGTCCAAATGTTCTATATTGGCCTTAAAATGTCCTGACTAAGCCTTCTCGATCTTGAGGTTTTAGATTCCAAAACAAATGAGTTTCGTCCATTTCCAAGTTCAGATCGAAAACCGAGTAAAAGCCGACCGAACGGACGAAAATAAAACTCGTTTTTACGGACGAAACATTGTTTTTTCTCCTTAGAACACCCCGAGTTAAGTAATGGAGTGGCTAGTCTCTTAGGTGTATCGTTTTCCATTGGGAAACATGTGTGTTTCGTCCACTTATAAGTTCAGAACAAAAATCGAGTACATACCAAGCCGAATGTCCGGACAAAACCTCGTTCCCATGGTCCAAATGTTCTATATTGGCCTTAAAACGTCCCGGCTAAGCCTTGTCGATCTTGAGGTTTTAGATTGCAAAACAAGCGAGTTTCGTCCATTTCCAAGTTCAAATCGAAAACCGAGTAAAAGCCGACCGAACGGACGGACATAAATCTCGTTTTGAAGGAAGGAACATTGTTTTTTCGCCTTAGAACGCTCTGAGTTAAGCAATGGAGTGGCTAGTCTCTTCGAGTCATCGTTTTCCATGCAAAAACATGTGTGTTTCGTCCACTTATAAGTTCGGAACAAATATCGAGTACATACAAAGCCGAATTTTTGGACAAAACCCCGTTCCCATGGTCCAAATGTTCTATATTGGCCTTAAAACGTCCCGGCTAAGCCTTGTCGATCTTGAGGTTTTAGATTACAAAACATGTGAGTTTCGTCCATTTCCAAGTTCGACCGAAAACCGAGTAAATGCCAACCGAACGGACGTACATAAATCTCGTTTGTACGGACGGAACGTTGTTTTTTCACCTTAGAACGCCCCGAGTTAAGTAATGGAGTGGCTAGTCTCTTAGGTGTATCGTTTACCATTGGGAAACATGTGTGTTTGGTCCACTTATAAGTTCGGAACAAAATTCGAGTACATACCAAGCCGAATGTCCGAACAAAACCCCGTTCCCATGGTCCAAATGTTCTATATTGGCCTTAAAATGTCCCGGCTAAGCCTTCTCGATCTTGAGGTTTTAGATTCCAAAACAAGTGAGTTTCGTCCATTTCCAAGTTCAGATCGAAAACCGAGTAAAAGCCGACCGAACGGACGGAAATAAATCTCGTTTTTACGGACGAAACACTCATTTTTCTCCTTAGAACGCCCCGAGTCAAGTAATGGAGTGGCTAGTCTCTTAGGTGTATCATTTTCCATTGGGAAACATGTGTGTTTCGTCCACTTATAAGTTCGGAACAAAAATCGAGTACATACCAAGCCGAATGTCCGGACAAAACCCCTTTCCCATGGTCCAAATGTTCAATATTGGCCTTAAAACGTCCCGGCTAAGCCTTGTCGATCTTGAGATTTTAGATTCCAAACAAGTGAGTTTCGTCCATTTCCAAGTTCGACCGAAAACCGAGTAAATGCCGACCGAACGGACGGACATAAATCTCGTTTTTACGGACGAAACATTGTTTTTTCTCCTTAGAACGCCCCGAGTTAAGTAATGGAGTGGCTAGTCTCTTAGGTGTATCGTTTTATAAGGGGAAACATGTGTGTTTCGTCCTCTTATAAGTTTGGAACAAAAATCGAGTACATACCAAGCTGAATGTCCGGACAAAACCCCGTTTCCATGGTCCAAATTTTCTATATTGGCCTTAAAACGTCCCGGCTAAGCCTTGTCGATCTTGAGGTTTTAGATTACAAAACATGTGAGTTTCGTCCATTTCCAAGTTCGGACCGAAAACCGAGTAAATACCGACCGAAAGGACAGACATAAATCTAGTTTTTACGGACTAAACAATGTTTTTTCTCCTTAGAACGCCCCGAGTTAAGTAATGGAGTGGCTAGTTTCTTAGGTGTATCGTTTACCATTGGGAAACATGTGTGTTTCGTCCACTTATAAGTTCGGAACAAAAATCGAGTACATACCAAGCCGAATGTCCGAACAAAACCCCGTTCCCATGGTCCAGATGTTCTATTTTGGCCTTAAAACGTCTCGACTAAGCCTTGTCGATCTTGAGGTTTTAGATTCCAAAACAAGTGAGTTTCATCCATTTCCAAGTTCGAACGAAAACCGAGTAAAAGCCGACCGAACGGACGGACATAAATCACGTTTTGAAGGAAGGAACATTGTTTTTTCACCTTAGAACGCCCCGAGTTAAGCAATGGAGTGGCTAGTCTCTTCGAGTCATCGTTTTCCATGCGAAAACATGTGTGTTTCGTCCACTTATAAGTTCGGAACAAATATCGAGTACATACAAAGCCGAATTTTTGGACAAAACCACGTTCCCATGGTCCAAATGTTCTATATTGGCCTTAAAACGTCCCGGCTAAGCCTTGTCGATCTGGAGGTTTTAGATTACAAAACATGTGAGTTTCGTCCATTTCCAAGTTCGACCGAAAACCGAGTAAATGCCGACCGAACGGACGGACATAAATCTGGTTTATACGGACGGAACGTTGTTTTTTCACCTTAGAACGCCCCAAGTTAAGTAATGGAGTGGCTAGTTTCTTAGGTGTATCGTTTACCATTGGAAAACATGTGTGTTTCGTCCACTTATAAGTTCGGAACAAAATTCGAGTACATACCAAGCCGAATGTCCGAACAAAACCCCGTTCCAATGGTCCAAATGTTCTATATTGGCCTTAAAATGTCCCGGCTAAGCCTTCTGGATCTTGAGGTTTTAGATTCCAAAACAAGTGAGTTTCGTCCATTTCCAAGTTCAGATCGAAAACCGAGTAAAAGCCGACCGAACGGACGGAAATAAATCTCGTTTTTACGGACGAAACATTGTTTTTTCTCCTTAGAACGCCCCGAGTCAAGTAATGGAGTGGCTAGTCTCTTAGGTGTATCATTTTCCATTGGGAAACATGTTTGTTTCGTCCACTTATAAGTTCGGAACAAAAATCGAGTACATACCAAGCCGAATGTCCAGATAAAACCCCGTTCCCATGGTCCAAATTTTCTATATTGGCCTTAAAACGTCGCGGCTAAGCCTTGTCGATCTTGAGGTTTTAGATTACAAAACATGTGAGTTTCGTTCATTTCCAAGTTCGACCGAAAATCGAGTAAATGCCGACCGAACGGACAAACATAAATCTCGTTTTTACGGACGGAACGTTGTTTTTTCACCTTAGAACGCCCCGAGTTAAGTAATGGAGTGGCTAGTTTCTTAGGTGTATCGTTTACCATTGGGAAACATGTGTGTTTCGTCCACTTATAAGTTCGGAACAAAAATCGAGTACATACCAAGCCGAATGTTCGGACAAAACCCCGTTCCCATGGTCCAAATGTTCTATATTGGCCTTAAAACGTCCCGGCTAAGCCTTGTTGATGTTGAGGTTTTAGATTCCAAAACAAGTGAGTTTCGTCCATTTCCAAGTTCAGATCGAAAACTGAGTAAAAGCCGACCGAACGGACGGACATAAATCTCGTTTTTACGGACGAAACATTGTTTTTTCTCCTTAGAACGCCCCGGGTTAAGTAATGGAGTGGCTAGTGTCTTAGGTGTATCGTTTTCCATTAGGAAACATGTGTGTTTCGTCCACTTATAAGTTCGGAACAAAATCGAGTACATACCAAGCCGAATGTCCGGAAAAAACCCCTTTCCCATGGTCCAAATTTTCTATATTGGCCTTAAAACGTCCCGGCTAAGCCTTGTTGATCTTGAGGTTTTAGATTCCAAAACAAGTGAGTTTCGTCCATTTCCAAGTTCAGATCGAAAACCGAGTAAAAGCCGACCGAACGGACGGACATAAATCTCGTTTTTACGGACGAAACATTGTTTTTTCTCCTTAGAACGCCCCGAGTTAAGTAATGGAGTGGCTAGTTTCTTAGGTGTATCGTTTACCATTGGGAAACATGTCTGTTTCGTCCACTTATAAGTTCGGAACAAAAATCGAGTACATACCAAGCCGAATGTCCGAACAAAACCCCGTTCCCATGGTCCAGATGTTCTATATTGGCCTTAAAACGTCCCGGCTAAGCCTTCTCGATCTTGAGGTTTTAGATTCCAAAACAAGTGAGTTTCGTCCATTTCCAAGTTCAGATCGAAAACCGAATAAAAGCCGATCGAACGGACGGAAATAAATCTCGTTTTTACGGACGAAACATTGTTTTTTCTCCTTAGAACGCCCCGAGTCAAGTAATGGAGTGGCTAGTCTCTTAGGTGTATCATTTTCCATTGGGAAACATGTGTGTTTCGTCCACTTATAAGTTCGGAACAAAAATCGAGTACATACCAAGCCGAATGTCCGGACAAAACCCCTTTCCCATGGTCCAAATGTTCTATATTGGCCTTAAAACGTCCCGGCTAAGCCTTGTCGATCTAGAGGTTTTAGATTCCAAAACAAGTGAGTTTCGTCCATTTCCAAGTTCGACCGAAAACCGAGTAAATGCCGACTGAACGGACGGACATAAATCTCGTTTTTACGGACGAAACATTGTTTTTTCTCCTTAGAACGCCCCGAATTAAGTAATGGAGTGGCTAGTCTCTTAGGTGTATCGTTTTCCATTGGGAAACATGTGTGTTTCATCCTCTTATAAGTTCGGAACAAAAATCAAGTACATACCAAGCCGAATGTCCTGACAAAACCCCGTTCCCATGGTCCAAATTTTCTATATTGGCCTTAAAACGTCCCGGCTAAGCCTTGTCGATCTTGAGGTTTTAGATTACAAAACATGTGAGTTTCGTTCATTTCCAAGTTTGACCGAAAACCGAGTAAATTCCGACGGAACGGACAAACATAAATCTCGTTTTTACGGACGGAACGTTGTTTTTTCACCTTAGAACGCCCCAAGTTAAGTAATGGAGTGGCTAGTTTCTTAGGTGCATCGTTTACCATTGGGAAACATGTGTGTTTCGTCCACATATAAGTTCGGAACAAAATTCGAGTACATACCAAGCCGAATGTCCGAACAAAACCCCGTTCCCATGGTCCAAATGTTCTATATTGGCCTTAAAATGTCCCAGTTAGCCTTCTCGATCTTGAGGTTTTAGATTCCAAAACAAGTGAGTTTCGTCCATTTCCAAGTTCAGATCTAAAACCGAGTAAAAGCCGACCGAATGGACGGAAATAAATCTCGTTTTTACGGACGAAACATTGTTTTTTCTCCTTAGAACGCCCCGAGTCAAGTAATGGAGTGGCTAGTCTCTTAGGTGTATCATTTTCCGTTGGGAAACATGTGTGTTTCGTCCACTTATAAGTTCGGAACAAAAATCGAGTACATACCAAGCCGAATGTCCGGACAAAACCCCTTTCCCATTGTCCAAATGTTCTATATTGGCCTTAAAACGTCCCGGCTAAGCCTTGTCGATCTTGAGGTTTTAGATTCCAAAACAAGTGAGTTTCGTCCATTTCCAAGTTCGACCGAAACCGAGTAAATGCCGACTGAACGGACGGACATAAATCTCGTTTTTACGGACGAAACATTGTTTTTTCTCCTTAGAACGCCCCGAGTTAAGTAATGGAGTGGCTAGTCTCTTAGGTGTATCGTTTTAAATTTGGAAACATGTGTGTTTCGTCCTCTTATAAGTTCGGAACAAAAATCGAGTACATACCAAGCCGAATGTCCGGACAAAACCCCGTTCCCATGGTCCAAATGTTCTATATTGGCCTTAAAACGTCCCGGCTAAGCCTTGTTGATCTTGAGGTTTTAGATTCCAAAACAAGTGAGTTTCGTCCATTTCCAAGTTCGACCGAAAACCGAGTAAATGCCGACCGAACGGACGGACATAAATCTCGTTTTAACGGACGGAACGTTGTTTTTTCACCTTAGAACGCCCCAAGTTAAGTAATGGTGTGGCTAGTTTCTTAGGTGTATCGTTTACCATTGGGAAACATGTGTGTTTCGTCCACTTATAAGTTCGGAACAAAATTCGAGTACATACCAAGCCGAATGTCCGAACAAAACCCCGTTCCCATGGTCCAAATGTTCTATATTGGCCTTAAAATGTCCCGGCTAAGCCTTCTCGATCTTGAGGTTTTAGATTCCAAAACAAGTGAGTTTCGTCCATTTCCAAGTTCAGATCGAAAACCGAGTAAAAGCCGACCGAACGGACGGAAATAAATCTCGTTTTTACGGACGAAACATTGTTTTTTCTCCTTAGAACGCCCCGAGTCAAGTAATGGAGTGGCTAGTCTCTTAGGTGTATCATTTTCCATTGGGAAACATGTTTGTTTCGTCCACTTATAAGTACGGAACAAAAATCGAGTACATACCAAGCCGAATGTCCGGACAAAACCCCTTTCCCATGGTCCAAATGTTCTATATTGGCCTTAAAACGTCCCGGCTAAGCCTTGTCGATCTTGAGGTTTTAGATTCCAAAACAAGTGAGTTTCGTCCATTTCCAAGTTCGACCGAAAACCGAGTAAATGCCGACCGAACGGACGGACTTAAATCTCGTTTTTACGGACGGAACGTTGTTTTTTCACCTTAGAACACCCCAAGTTAAGTAATGGAGTGGCTAGTTTCTTAGGTGTATCGTTTACCATTGGGAAACATGTGTGTTTCGTCCACTTATAAGTTCGGAACAAAATTCGAGTACATACCAAGCCGAATGTCCGAACAAAACCCCCTTCCCATGGTCCAAATGTTCTATATTGGCCTTAAAATGTCCCGGCTAAGCCTTCTCGATCTTGAGGTTTTAGATTCCAAAACAAGTGAGTTTCGTCCATTTCCAAGTTCAGATTGAAAACCGAGTAAAAGCCGACCGAACGGACGGAAATAAATCTCGTTTTTACGGACGAAACATTGTTTTTTCTCCTTAGAACGCCCCGAGTCAAGTAATGGAGTGGCTAGTCTCTTAGGTGTATCGTTTTCCATTGGGAAACATGTGTGTTTCGTCCACTTATAAGTTCGGAAAAAAAATCGAGTACATACCAAGCCGAATGTCCGGACAAAACCCCTTTCCCATGGTCCAAATGTTCTATATTGGCCTTAAAACGTCCCGGCTAAGCCTTGTCGATCTTGAGGTTTTAGATTCCAAAACAAGTGAGTTTCGTCCATTTCCAAGTTCGACCGAAAACCGAGTAAATGCCGACCGAACGGAGGGACATAAATCTCGTTTTTACGGACGAAACATTGTTTTTTCTCCTTAGAACGCCCCGAGTTAAGTAATCGCTAGTCTCTTAGGTGTATTGTTTTCCATTGGGAAACATGTGTGTTTCGTCCTCTTATAAGTTCGGAACAAAAATCGAGTACATACCAAGCCGAATGTCCGGACAAAACCCCGTTCCCATGGTCCAAATTTTCTATATTGGCCTTAAAACGTCCCGGCTAAGCCTTGTCGATCTTGAGGTTTTAGATTACAAAACATGTGAGTTTCGTTAATTTCCAAGTTTGACCGAAAACCGAGTAAATGCCGACCGAACGGACAAACAAAAATCTCGTTTTTACGGACGGAACGTTGTTTTTACACCTTAGAACGCCCCGAGTTAAGTAATGGAGTGGCTAGTTTCTTACGTGTATCGTTTACTATTGGGAAACATGTGTGTTTCGTCCACTTATAAGTTCGGAACAAAAATCGAGTACATTTCAAGCCGAATGTTCGGACAAAACCCCGTTCCCATGGTCCAAATGTTCTATATTGGCCTTAAAACGTCCCGGCTAAGCCTTGTTGATCTTGAGGTTTTAGATTCCAAAACAAGTGAGTTTCGTCCATTTCCAAGTTCAGATCGAAAACCGAGTAAAAGCCGACCGAACGGACGGACATAAATCTCGTTTTTAAGGACGAAACATTGTTTTTTCTCCTTAGAACGCCCCGAGTTAAGTAATGGAGTGGCTAGTCTCTTAGGTGTATTGTTTTCCATTGGGAAACATGTGTGTTTCGTCCTCTTATAAGTTCGGAACAAAAATCGAGTACATACCAAGCCGAATGTCCGGACAAAACCACGTTCCCATGGTCCAAATTTTCTATATTGGCCTTAAAACGTCCTGGCTAAGCCTTGTCGATCTTGAGGTTTTAGATTACAAAACATGTGAGTTTCGTCCATTTCCAAGTTCGACCGAAAACTGAGTAAATGCCGACCGAACGGACGGACATAAATCTCGTTTTTACGGACGGAACGTTGTTTTTTCACCTTAGAACGTCCCGAGTTAAGTAATGGAGTGGCTAGTTTCTTAGGTGTATCGTTTACCATTGGGAAACATGTGTGTTTCGTCCACTTATAAGTTCGGAACAAAAATCGAGTACATACCAAGCCGAATGTCCGAACAAAACCCCGTTCCCATGGTCCAGATGTTCTATATTGGCCTTAAAACGTCTCGACTAAGCCTTGTCGATCTTGAGGTTTTAGATTCCAAAACAAGTGAGTTTCGTCCATTTCCAAGTTCGACCGAAAACCGAGTAAAAGCCGACGGAACGGACGAAAATAAATCTCGTTTTTACGGACGAAACATTGTTTTTTCTCCTTAGAACGCCCCGAGTCAAGTAATGGAGTGGCTAGTCTCTTAGGTGTATCATTTTCCATTGGGAAACATGTGTGTTTCGTCCACTTATAAGTTCGGAACAAAAATCGAGTACATACCAAGCCGAATGTTCGGACAAAACCCCTTTCCCATGGTCCAAATGTTCTATATTGGCCTTAAAACGTCCCGGCTAAGCCTTGTCGATCTTGAGGTTTTAGATTCCAAAACAAGTGAGTTTCGTCCATTTCCAAGTTCGACCGAAAACCGAGTAAATGCCGACCGAACGGACGGACATAAATCTCGTTTTTACGGACGAAACATTGTTTTTTCTCCTTAGAACGCCCTGAGTTAAGTAATGGAGTGGCTAGTCTCTTAGGTGTATCGTTTTCCATTGGGAAACATGTGTGTTTCGTCCTCTTATAAGTTCGGAACAAAAATCGAGTACATACCAAGCCGAATGTCCGGACAAAACCCCGTTCCCATGGTCCAAATTTTCTATATTGGCCTTAAAACGTCCCGGCTAAGCCTTGTCGATCTTGAGGTTTTAGATTACAAAACATGTGAGTTTCGTTCATTTCCTAGTTTGACCGAAAACCGAGTAAATACCGACCGAACGGACAAACATAAATCTCGTTTTTACGGACGGAACGTTGTTTTTTCACCTTAGAACGCTCCGAGTTAAGTAATGGAGTGGCTAGTTTCTTAGGTGTTTCGCTTACTATTTGGAAACATGTGTGTTTCGTCCACTTATAAGTTCGGAACAAAAATCGAGTACATACCAAGCCGAATGTTCGAACAAAACCCCGTTCCCATGGTCCAGATGTTCTATATTGGCCTTAAAACGTCTCGACTAAGCCTTGTCGATCTTTAGGTTTTAGATTCCAAAACAAGTGAGTTTCGTCCATTTCCAAGTTCAGATCGAAAACCGAGTAAAAGCCGACCGAACGGACGGACATAAATCTCGTTTTACGGACGAAACATTGTTTTTTCTCCTTAGAACGCCCCGAGTTAAGTAATGGAGTGGCTAGTCTCTTAGGTGTATCGTTTTCCATTGGGAAACATGTGTGTTTCGTCCTCTTATAAGTTCGGAACAAAAATCGAGTACATACCAAGCCAAATGTCCGGACAAAACCCCGTTCCCATGGTCCAAATTTTCTATATTGGCCTTAAAACGTCCCGGCTAAGCCTTGTCGATCTTGAGGTTTTAGATTACAAAACATGTGAGTTTCGTCCATTTCCAAGTTCGACCGAAAACCGAGTAAATGCCGACCGAACGGACGGACATAAATCTCGTTTTTACAGACGGAACGTTGTTTTTTCACCTTAGAACGCCCCAAGTTAAATAATGGAGTGGCTAGTTTCTTAGGTGTAACGTTTACCATTGGGAAACATGTGTGTTTCGTCCACTTATAAGTTCGGAACAAAACTCGAGTACATACCAAGCCGAATGTCCGAACAAAACCCCGTTCCCATGGTCCAGATGTTCTATATTGGCCTTAAAACGTCTCGACTAAGCCTTGTCGATCTTGGGTTTTAGATTCCAAAACAAGTGAGTTTAGTCCATTTCCAAGTTTGACCGAAAACCGAGTAAATGCCGACCAAACGGACGGACATAAATCTCGTTTTTACGGACGGAACGTTGTTTTTTCACCTTAGAACGCCCCGAGTCAAGTAAAGGAGTGGCTAGTCTCTTAGGTGTATCATTTTCCATTGGGAAACATGTGTGTTTCGTCCACTTATAAAATCGGAACAAAAATCGAGTACATACCAAGCCGAATGTCCGGACAAAACCCCTTTCCCATGGTCGAAATGTTCTATATTGGCCTTAAAACGTCCCGGCTAAGCCTTGTCGATCTTGAGGTTTTAGATACCAAAACAAGTGATTTTCGTCCATTTCCAAGTTCAGATCGAAAACGGAGTAAATGCCGACCGAACGGACGGACATAAATCTTGTTTTTATGGACGAAACATTGTATTTTCTCCTTAGAACGCCCCGAGTTAAGTAATGGAGTGGCTAGTCTCTTAGGTGTATCGTTTTCCATTGGGAAACATGTGTGTTTCGTCCACTTAAAAGTTCGGAACAAAAATCGAGTACATACCAAGCCGAATGTCCGGACAAAACCCCGTTCCCATGGTCCAAATTTTCTATATTGGCCTTAAAACGTCCCGGCTAAGCCTTGTCGATCTTGAGGTTTTAGATTACAAAACATGTGAGTTTCGTCCATTTCCATGTTCGACCGAAAACCGAGTAAATGCCGACCGAACGGACGGACATAAATCTCGTTTTTACGGACGAAACATTGTTTTTTCTCCTTAGAACGCCCTGAGTTAAGTAATGGAGTGGATAGCCTCTTAGGTGTATCGTTTTCCATTGGGAAACATGTGTGTTTCGTCCACTTATAAGTTCGGAACAAAAATCGAGTACATACCAAGCCGAATGTCCGGACAAAACCCCGTTTCCATGGTCCAAATTTTCTATATTGGCCTTAACACGTCTCGACTAAGCCTTGTCGATCTTGAGGTTTTAGACTACAAAACATGTTTGTTTCGTCCATTTCCAAGTTCGACCAAAAACCGAGTAAAAGCCGACCGAACGGTCGGACATAAATCTCGTTTTTACGGACGAAACATTGTTTTTTCTCCTTAGAACGCCCCGAGTTAAGTAATGGAGTGGTTAGTCTCTTAGGTGTATCGTTTACCATTGGGAAACATGTGTGTTTCGTTCACTTATAAGTTCGGAACAAAAATCGAGTACATACCAAGTAGAATGTCCGAACAAAACCCCGTTCCCATGGTCCAGATGTTCTATATTGGCCTTAAAACGTCTCGACTAAGCCTTGTCGATATTGAGGTTTTAGATTCCAAAACAAGTGAGTTTCGTCCATTTCCAAGTTCGACCGAAAACCGAGTAAATGCCGGCCGAACGGACAGACATAAATCTCGTTTTTACGGACGGAACGTTGTTTTTTCACCTTAGAACGCCCCAAGTTAAGTAATGGAGTGGCTAGTTTCTTAGGTGTATCGTTTACCATTGGGAAACATGTGTGTTTCGTCCACTTATAAGTTCGGAACAAAATTCGAGTACATACCAAGCCGAATGTCAGAACAAAACCCCGTTCCCATGGTCCAAATGTTCTATATTGGCCTTAAAATGTCCCGGCTAAGCCTTCTCGATCTTGAGGTTTTAGATTCCAAAACAAGTGAGTTTCGTCCATTTCCAAGTTCAGATCGAAAACCGAGTAAAAGCCGACCGAACGGACGGAAATAAATCTCGTTTTTACGGACGAAACATTGTTTTTTCTCCTTAGAACGCCCCGAGTCAAGTAATGGAGTGGCTAGTCTCTTAGGTGTATCATTTTCCATTGGGAAACATGTGTGTTTCGTCCACTTATAAGTTCGGAACAAAAATCGGGTACATACCAAGCCGAATGTCAGGACAAAACCCCTTTCCCATGGTCCAAATGTTCTATATTGGCCTTAAAACGACCCGGCTAAGCCTTGTTGATCTTGAGGTTTTAGATTCCAAAACAAGTGAGTTTCGTCCATTTCCAAGTTCGACCGAAAACGGAGTAAATGCCGACCGAACGGACGGACATAAATCTCATTTTTACGGACGGAACGTTGTTTTTTCACCTTAGAACGCCCCAAGTTAAGTAATGGAGTGGCTAGTTTCTTAGGTGTATCGTTTACCATTGGGAAACATGTGTGTTTCGTCCACTTATAAGTTCGGAACAAAAATCGAGTACATACGAAGCCGAATGTCCGGACAAAACCCCTTTCCCATGGTCCAAATGTTCTATATTGGCCTTAAAACGTCCCGGCTAAGCCTTGTCGATCTTGAGGTTTTAGATACCAAAACAAGTGATTTTCGTCCAATTCCAAGTTCAGATCGAAAACGGAGTAAATGCCGACCGAACGGACGGACATAAATCTTGTTTTTATGGACGAAACATTGTATTTTCTCCTTAGAACGCCCCGAGTTAAGTAATGGAGTGGCTAGTCTCTTAGGTGTATCGTTTTCCATTGGGAAACATGTGTGTTTCGTCCACTTAAAAGTTCGGAACAAAAATCGAGTACATACCAAGCCGAATGTCCGGACAAAACCCCGTTCCCATGGTCCAAATTTTCTATATTGGCCTTAAAACATCCCGGCTAAGCCTTGTCGATCTTGAGGTTTTAGATTACAAAACATGTGAGTTTCGTCCATTTCCAAGTTCGACCGAAAACCGAGTAAATGCCGACCGAACGGACGGACATAAATCTCGTTTTTACGGACGAAACATTGTTTTTTCTCCTTAGAACGCCCCGAGTCAAGTAATGGAGTGGCTAGTCTCTTAGGTGTATCGTTTTCCATTAGGAAACATGTGTGTTTCGTCCACTTATAAGTTCGGAACAAAAATCGAGTACATACCAAGCCGAATGTCCGAAAAAAACCCCGTTCCCATGGTCCAAATTTTCTATATTGGCCTTAAAACGTCCCGGCTAAGCCTTGTCGATCTTGAGGTTTTAGATTACAAAACATGTGAGTTTCGTCCATTTCCAAGTTCGACCGAAAACTGAGTAAATGCCGACCGAACGGACGGACATAAATCTTGTTTTTACGGACGGAACGTTGTTTTTTCACCTTAGAACGCCCCGAGTTAAGTAATGAGTTTCTTAGGTGTTTCGTTTACCATTTGGAAACATGTGTGTTTCGTCCACTTATAAGTTCGGAACAAAAATCGAGTACATACCAAGCCGAATGTCCGAATAAAACCCCGTTCCCATGGTCCAGATGTTCTATATTGGCCTTAAAACGTCTCGACTAAGCCTTGTCGATCTTGAGGTTTTAGATTCCAAAACAAGTGAGATTCGTCCATTTCCAAGTTCGACCGAAAACCGAGTAAATGCCGACCGAACGGACGGACATAAATCTCGTTTTTACGGACGGAACGTTGTTTTTTCACCTTAGAACGCCCCGAGTCAAGTAAAGGAGTGGCTAGTCTCTTAGGTGTATCATTTTCCATTGGGAAACATGTTTGTTTCGTCCACTTATAAGTTCGGAACAAAAATCGAGTACATACCAAGCCGAATGTCCTGACAAAACCCCTTTCCCATGGTCCAAATGTTCTATATTGGCCTTAAAACGTCCCGGCTAAGCCTTGTCGATCTTGAGGTTTTAGATACCAAAACAAGTGATTTTCGTCCATTTCCAAGTTCAGATCGAAAACGGAGTAAATGCCGACCGAACGGACGGACATAAATCTTGTTTTTATGGACGAAACATTGTATTTTCTCCTTAGAACGCCCCGAGTTAAGTAATGGAGTGGCTAGTCTCTTAGGTGTATCGTTTTCCATTGGGAAACATGTGTGTTTCCTCCACTTAAAAGTTCGGAACAAAAATCGAGTACATACCAAGCCGAATGTCCGGACAAAACCCCGTTCCCATGGTCCAAATTTTCTATATTGGCCTTAAAACGTCCCGGCTAAGCCTTGTCGATCTTGAGGTTTTAGATTACAAAACATGTGAGTTTCGTCCATTTCCAAGTTCGACCGAAAACCGAGTAAATGCCGACCGAACGGACGGACATAAATCTCGTTTTTACGGACGAAACATTGTTTTTTCTCCTTAGAACCCCCCGAGTTAAGTAATGGAGTGGCTAGTCTCTTAGGTGTATCATTTTCCATTGGGAAACATGTGTGTTTCGTCCTCTTATAAGTTCGGAACAAAAATCGAGTACATACCAAGCCGAATGTCCGGACAAAACCCCGTTCCCATGGTCCAAATTTTCTATATTGGCCTTAAAACGTCCCGGCTAAGCCTTGTCGATCTTGAGGTTTTAGATTACAAAACATGTGAGTTTTGTCCATTTCCAAGTTCGACCGAAAACCGAGAAAATGCCAACCGAACGGACGGACATAAATCTCGTTTTTACGGACGGAACGTTGTTTTTTCACCTTAGAATGCCCCAAGTTAAATAATGGAGTGGCTAGTTTCTTAGGTGTATCGTTTACCATTGGGAAACATGTGTGATTCGTCCACTTATAAGTTCGGAACAAAACTCGAGTACATACCAAGCCGAATGTCCGAACAAAACCCCGTTCCCATGGTCCAGATGTTCTATATTGGCCTTAAAACGTCTCGACTAAGCCTTGTCGATCTTGAGGTTTTAGATTCCAAAACAAGTGAGATTCGTCCATTTCCAAGTTCGACCGAAAACCGAGTAAATGCCGACCGAACGGACGGACATAAATCTCGTTTTTACGGACGGAACGTTGTTTTTTCACATTAGAACGCCCCGAGTCAAGTAAAGGAGTGGCTAGTCTCTTAGGTGGATCATTTTCCATTGGGAAACATGTGTGTTTCGTCCACTTATAAGTTCGGAACAAAAATCGAGTACATACGAAGCCGAATGTCCGGATAAAACCCCTTTCCCATGGTCCAAATGTTCTATATTGGCCTTAAAACGTCCCGGCTAAGCCTTGTCGATCTTGAGGTTTTAGATACCAAAACAAGTGATTTTCGTCCATTTCCAAGTTCAGATCGAAAACGGAGTAAATGCCGACCGAACGGACGGACATAAATCTTGTTTTTATGGACGAAACATTGTATTTTCTCCTTAGAACGCCCCGAGTTAAGTAATGGAGTGGCTAGTCTCTTAGGTGTATCGTTTTCCATTGGGAAACATGTGTGTTTCGTCCACTTAAAAGTTCGGAACAAAAATCGAGTACATACCAAGCCGAATGTCCGGACAAAACCCCGTTCCTATGGTCCAAATTTTCTATATTGGCCTTAAAACGTCCCGGCTAAGCCTTGTCGATCTTGAGGTTTTAGATTACAAAACATGTGAGTTTCGTCCATTTCCAAGTTCGACCGAAAACCGAGTAAATGCCGACCGAACGGACGGACATAAATCTCGTTTTTACGGACGAAACATTGTTTTTTCTCGTTAGAACGCCCTGAGTTAAGTAATGGAGTGGATAGTCTCTTAGGTGTATCGTTTTCCATTGGGAAACATGTGTGTTTCGTCCACTTATAAGTTTGGAACAAAAATCGAGTACATACCAAGCCGAATGTCCGGACAAAACCCCGTTCCCATGGTCCAAATTTTCTATATTGGCCTTAAAACGTCTCGACTAAGCCTTGTCGATCTTGAGGTTTTAGACTACAAAACATGTTTGTTTCGTCCATTTCCAAGTTCGACCGAAAACCGAGTAAAAGCAGACCGAACGGTCGGACATAAATCTCGTTTTTACGGACGAAACATTGTTTTTTCTCCTTAGAACACCTCGAGTTAAGTAATGGAGTGGCTAGTCTCTTAGGTGTATCGTTTACCATTGGGAAACATGTGTGTTTCGTCCACTTATAAGTTCGGAACAAAAATCGAGTACATACCAAGCCGAATGTCCGAACAAAACCCCGTTCCCATGGTCCAGATGTTCTATATTGGCCTTAAAACGTCTCGACTAAGCCTTGTCGATCTTGAGGTTTTAGATTCCAAAACAAGTGAGTTTCGTCCATTTCCAAGTTCGACCGAAAATCGAGTAAATGCCGACCGAACGGACGGACATAAATCTCGTTTTTACGGACGGAACGTTGTTTTTTCACCTTAGAACGCCTCGAGTTAAGTAATGGAGTGGCTAGTTTCTTAGGTGTATCGTTTACCATAGGGAAACATGTGTGTTTCGTCCACTTATAAGTTCGGAACAAAAATCGAGTACATATCAAGCCGAATGTCCGGACAAAACCCCGTTCCCATGGTCCAAATGTTCTATATTGGCCTTAAAACATCCCTGCTAAGCCTTGTTGATCTTGAAGTTTTAGATTCCAAAATAAGTGAGTTTCGTCCATTTCCAAGGTCAGAACGAAAACCGAGTAAAAGCCGACCGAACGGACGGACATAAATCTCGTTTTTACGGACGAAACATTGTTTTTTCTCCTTAGAACGCCCCGAATCAAGTAATGGAGTGGCTAGTCTCTTAGGTGTATCGTTTTCCATTAGGAAACATGTGTGTTTCGTCCACTTATAAGTTCGGAACAAAAATCGAGTACATACCAAGCCGAATATCCAAAAAAAACCCCGTTCCCATGGTCCAAATGTTCTATATTGGCCTTAAAACGTCCCGGCTAAGCCTTGTTGATCTTGAGGTTTTAGATTCCAAAACAAGTGAGTTTCGTCCATTTCCAAGTTCAGATCGAAAACCGAGTAAAAGCCGACCGAACGGACGGACATAAATCTCGTTTTTACGGACGAAACATTGTTTTTTCTCCTTAGAACGCCCAGAGTTAAGTAATGGAGTGGCTAGTCTCTTAGGTGTATCGTTTTCCATTAGCAAACATGTGTGTTTCGTCCACTTATAAGTTCGGAACAAAAATCGAGTACATACCAAGCCGAATGTCCGGAAAAAACCCCGTTCCCATGGTCCAAATTTTCTATATTGTCCTTAAAGCGTCCCGGCTAAGCCTTGTCGATCTTGAGGTTTTAGACTACAAAACTTGTGAGTTTCGTCCATTTCCAAGTTCGACCGAAAACCGAGTAAATGCCGACCGAACGGACGGACATAAATCTCGTTTTTACGGACGGAACGTTGTTTTTTCACCTTAGAACGCCCCGAGTTAAGTAATGGAGTGGCTAGTTTCTTAGGTGTATCGTTTACCATTGGGAAACATGTGTGTTTCGTCCACTTATAAGTTCGGAACGAAAATTCCGAGTACATACCAAGCCGAATGTCCGAACAAAACCCCGTTCCCATGGTCCAGATGTTCTATTTTGGCCTTAAAACGTCTCGACTAAGCCTTGTCGATCTTGAGGTTTTAGATTCCAAAACAAGTGAGTTTCGTCCATTTCCAAGTTCGACCGAAAATCGAGTAAATGCGGACCGAACGGACGGACATAAATCTCGTTTTTACGGACGGAACGTTGTTTTTTCACCTTAGAACGCCCCAAGTTAAGTAATGGAGTGGCTAGTTTCTTAGGTGTATCGTTTACCATTGGGAAACATGTGTGTTTCGTCCACTTATAAGTTCAGAACAAAATTCGAGTACATACCAAGCCGAATGTCCGAACAAAACCCCGTTCCCATGGTCCAAATGTTCTATAAAGGCCTTAAAATGTCCCGGCTAAGCCTTCTCGATCTTGAGGTTTTAGATTCCAAAACAAGTGAGTTTCGTCCATTTCCAAGTTCGACCGAAAACCGAGTAAATGCCGACCGAACGGACGGACATAAATCTCGTTTTTACGGACGAAACATTGTTTTTTCTCCTTAGAACGCCCCGAGTTAAGTAATGGAGTGGCTAGTCTCTTAGGTGTATTGTTTTCCATTGGGAAACATGTGTGTTTCGTCCTCTTATAAGTTCGGAACAAAAATCGAGTACATACCAAGCCGAATGTCCGGACAAAACCCCGTTCCCATGGTCCAAATTTTCTATATTGGCCTTAAAACGTCCCGGCTAAGCCTTGTCGATCTTGAGGTTTTAGATTACAAAACATGTGAGTTTCGTTCATTTCTAAGTTTGACCGAAAACCGAGTAAATGCCGACCGAACGGACAAACAAAAATCTCGTTTTTACGGACGGAACGTTGTTTTTACACCTTAGAACGCCCCGAGTTAAGTAATGGAGTGGCTAGTTTCTTAAGTGTATCGTTTACCATTGGGAAACATGTGTGTTTCGTCCACTTATAAGTTCGGAACAAAAATCAAGTACATACCAAGCCGAATGTTCGGACAAAACCCCGTTCCCATGGTCCAAATGTTCTATATTGGCCTTAAAACGTCCCGGCTAAGCCTTGTTGATCTTGAGGTTTTAGATTCCAAAACAAGTGAGTTTCGTCCATTCCCAAGTTCAGATCGAAAACCGAGTAAAAGCCGACCGAACGGACGGACATAAATCTCGTTTTTACGGACGAAACATTGTTTTTTCTCCTTAGAACGCCCCGAGTTAAGTAATGGAGTGGCTAGTCTCTTAGGTGTATTGTTTTCCATTGGGAAACATGTGTGTTTCGTCCTCTTATAAGTTCGGAACAAAAATCGAGTACATACCAAGCCGAATGTCCGGACAAAACCCCGTTCCCATGGTCCAAATTTTCTATATTGGCCTTAAAACGTCCCGGCTAAGCCTTGTCGATCTTGAGGTTTTAGATTACAAAACATGTGAGTTTCGTCCATTTCCAAGTTCGACCGAAAACTGAGTAAATGCCGACCGAACGGACGGACATAAATCTCGTTTTTACGGACGGAACGTTGTTTTTTCACCTTAGAACGTCCCGAGTTAAGTAATGGAGTGGCTAGTTTCTTAGGTGTATCGTTTACCATTGGGAAACATGTGTGTTTCGTCCACTTATAAGTTCGGAACAAAAATCGAGTACATACCAAGCCGAATGTCCGAACAAAACCCCGTTCCCATGGTCCAGATGTTCTATATTGGCCTTAAAACGTCTCGACTAAGCCTTGTCGATCTTGAGGTTTTAGATTCCAAAACAAGTGAGTTTCGTCCATTTCCAAGTTCGACTGAAAACCGAGTAAAAGCCGACCGAACGGACGAAAATAAATCTCGTTTTTACGGACGAAACATTGTTTTTTCTCCTTAGAACGCCCCGAGTTAAGTAATGGAGTGGCTAGTCTCTTAGGTGTATCATTTTCCATTGGGAAACATGTGTGTTTCGTCCACTTATAAGTTCGGAACAAAAATCGAGTACATACCAAGCCGAATTTCCGGACAAAACCCCTGTCCCATGGTCCAAATGTTCTACATTTGCCTTAAAATGTCCCGGCTAAGCCTTGTCGATCTTGAGGTTTAAAATTCCAAAACAAGTGAGTTTCGTCCATTTCCAAGTTCGACCGAAAACCGAGTAAATGCCGACCGAACGGACGGACATAAATCTCGTTTTTACGGACGAAACATTGTTTTTTCTCCTTAGAACGCCCTGAGTTAAGTAATGGAGTGGCTAGTCTCTTAGGTGTATCGTTTTCCATTGGGAAACATGTGTGTTTCGTCCTCTTATAAGTTCGGAACAAAAATCAAGTACATACCAAGCCGAATGTCCGGACAAAACCCCGTTCCCATGGTCCAAATTTTCTATATTGGCCTTAAAACGTCCCGGCTAAGCCTTGTCGATCTTGAGGTTTTAGATTAGAAAACATGTGAGTTTCGTTCATTTCCAAGTTTGACCGAAAACCGAGTAAATGCCGACCGAACGGACAAACATAAATCTCGTTTTTACGGACGGAACGTTGTTTTTTCACCTTAGAACGCCCCGAGTTAAGTAATGGAGTGGCTAGTTTCTTAGGTGTATCGTTTACCATAGGGAAACATGTGTGTTTCGTCCACTTATAAGTTCGGAACAAAAATCAAGTACATATCAAGCCGAATGTCCGGACAAAACCCCGTTCCCATGGTCCAAATGTTCTATATTGGCCTTAAAACATCCCGGCTAAGCCTTGTTGATCTTGAAGTTTTAGATTCCAAAATAAGTGAGTTTCGTCCATTTCCAAGTTCAGATCGAAAACCGAGTAAAAGCCGACCGAACGGACGGACATAAATCTCGTTTTTACGGACGAAACATTGTTTTTTCTCCTTAGAACGCCCCGAGTCAAGTAATGGAGTGGCTAGTCTCTTAGGTGTATCGTTTTCCATTAGGAAACATGTGTGTTTCGTCCACTTATAAGTTCGGAACAAAAATCGAGTACATACCAAGCCGAATGTCCGAAAAAAACCCCGTTCCCATGGTCCAAATTTTCTATATTGGCCTTAAAACGTCCCGGCTAAGCCTTGTCGATCTTGAGGTTTTAGATTACAAAACATGTGAGTTTCGTCCATTTCCAAGTTCGACCGAAAACTGAGTAAATGCCGACCGAACGGACGGACATAAATCTCGTTTTTACGGACGGAACGTTGTTTTTTCACCTTAGAACGCCCCGAGTTAAGTAATGGAGTGGCTAGTTTCTTAGGTGTTTCGTTTACCATTTGGAAACATGTGTGTTTCGTCCACTTATAAGTTCGGAACAAAAATCGAGTACATACCAAGCCGAATGTTCGAATAAAACCCCGTTCCCATGGTCCAGATGTTCTATATTGGCCTTAAAACGTCTCGACTAAGCCTTGTCGATCTTGAGGTTTTAGATTCCAAAACAAGTGAGATTCGTCCATTTCCAAGTTCGACCGAAAACCGAGTAAATGCCGACCGAACGGACGGACATAAATCTCGTTTTTACGGACGGAACGTTGTTTTTTCACCTTAGAACGCCCCGAGTCAAGTAAAGGAGTGGCTAGTCTCTTAGGTGTATCATTTTCCATTGGGAAACATGTTTGTTTCGTCCACTTATAAGTTCGGAACAAAAATCGAGTACATACCAAGCCGAATGTCCTGACAAAACCCCTTTCCCATGGTCCAAATGTTCTATATTGGCCTTAAAACGTCCCGGCTAAGCCTTGTCGATCTTGAGGTTTTAGATACCAAAACAAGTGATTTTCGTCCATTTCCAAGTTCAGATCGAAAACGGAGTAAATGCCGACCGAACGGACGGACATAAATCTTGTTTTTATGGACGAAACATTGTATTTTCTCCTTAGAACGCCCCGAGTTAAGTAATGGAGTGGCTAGTCTCTTAGGTGTATCGTTTTCCATTGGGAAACATGTGTGTTTCCTCCACTTAAAAGTTCGGAACAAAAATCGAGTACATACCAAGCCGAATGTCCGGACAAAACCCTGTTCCCATGGTCCAAATTTTCTATATTGGCCTTAAAACGTCCCGGCTAAGCCTTGTCGATCTTGAGGTTTTAGATTACAAAACATGTGAGTTTCGTCCATTTCCAAGTTCGACCGAAAACCGAGTAAATGCCGACCGAACGGACGGACATAAATCTCGTTTTTACGGACGAAACATTGTTTTTTCTCCTTAGAACCCCCCGAGTTAAGTAATGGAGTGGCTAGTCTCTTAGGTGTATCGTTTTCCATTGGGAAACATGTGTGTTTCGTCCTCTTATAAGTTCGGAACAAAAATCGAGTACATACCAAGCCGAATGTCCGGACAAAACCCCGTTCCCATGGTCCAAATTTTCTATATTGGCCTTAAAACGTCCCGGCTAAGCCTTGTCGATCTTGAGGTTTTAGATTACAAAACATCTGAGTTTTGTCCATTTCCAAGTTCGACCGAAAACCGAGAAAATGCCAACCGAACGGACGGACATAAATCTCGTTTTTACGGACGGAACGTTGTTTTTTCACCTTAGAATGCCCCAAGTTAAATAATGGAGTGGCTAGTTTCTTAGGTGTATCGTTTACCATTGGGAAACATGTGTGATTCGTCCACTTATAAGTTCGGAACAAAACTCGAGTACATACCAAGCCGAATGTCCGAACAAAACCCCGTTCCCATGGTCCAGATGTTCTATATTGGCCTTAAAACGTCTCGACTAAGCCTTGTCGATCTTGATGTTTTAGATTCCAAAACAAGTGAGATTCGTCCATTTCCAAGTTCGACCGAAAACCGAGTAAATGCCGACCGAACGGACGGACATAAATCTCGTTTTTACGGACGGAACGTTGTTTTTTCACCTTAGAACGCCCTGAGTTAAGTAATGGAGTGGCTAGTCTCTTAGGTGTATCGTTTTCCATTGGGAAACATGTGTGTTTCGTCCACTTATAAGTTCGGAACAAAAATCGAGTACATACCAAGCCGAATGTCCGGACAAAACCCCTTTCCCATGGTCCAAATGTTCTATATTGGCCTTAAAACGTCACGGCTAAGCCTTGTCGATCTTGAGGTTTTAGATACCAAAACAAGTGATTTTCGTCCATTTCCAAGTTCAGATCGAAAACGGAGTAAATGCCGACCGAACGGACGGACATAAATCTTGTTTTTATGGACGAAACATTGTATTTTCTCCTTAGAACGCCCCGAGTTAAGTAATGGAGTGGCTAGTCTCTTAGGTGTATCGTTTTCCATTGGGAAACATGTGTGTTTCGTCCACTTAAAAGTTCGGAGCAAAAATCGAGTACATACCAAGCCGAATGTCCGGACAAAACCCCGTTCCCATGGTCCAAATTTTCTATATTGGCCTTAAAACGTCCCGGCTAAGCCTTGTCGATCTTGAGGTTTTAGATTACAAAACATGTGAGTTTCGTCCATTTCCAAGTTCGACCGAAAACCGAGTAAATGCCGACCGAACGGACGGACATAAATCTCGTTTTTACGGACGAAACATTGTTTTTTCTCGTTAGAACGCCCTGAGTTAAGTAATGGAGTGGATAGTCTCTTAGGTGTATCGTTTTCCATTGGGAAACATGTGTGTTTCGTCCACTTATAAGTTTGGAACAAAAATCGAGTACATACCAAGCCGAATGTCCTGACAAAACCCCGTTCCCATGGTCCAAATTTTCTATATTGGCCTTAAAACGTCTCGACTAAGCCTTGTCGATCTTGATGTTTTAGACTACAAAACATGTTTGTTTCGTCCATTTCCAAGTTCGACCGAAAACCGAGTAAAAGCCGACCGAACGGTCGGACATAAATCTCGTTTTTACGGACGAAACATTGTTTTTTCTCCTTAGAACGCCTCGAGTTAAGTAATGGAGTGGCTAGTCTCTTAGGTGTATCGTTTACCATTGGGAAACATGTGTGTTTCGTCCACTTATAAGTTCGGAACAAAAATCGAGTACATACCAAGCCGAATATCCGAAAAAAACCCCGTTCCCATGGTCCAAATTTTCTATATTGGCCTTAAAACGTCCCGGCTAAGCCTTGTCGATCTTGAGGTTTTAGATTACAAAACATGTGAGTTTCGTCCATTTCCAAGTTCGACCGAAAACTGAGTAAATGCCGACCGAACGGACGGACATAAATCTCGTTTTTACGGACGGAACGTTGTTTTTTCACCTTAGAACGTCCCGAGTTAAGTAATGGAGTGGCTAGTTTCTTAGGTGTATCGTTTACCATTGGGAAACATGTGTGTTTCGTCCACTTATAAGTTCGGAACAAAAATCGAGTACATACCAAGCCGAATGTCCGAACAAAACCCCGTTCCCATGGTCCAGATGTTCTATATTGGCCTTAAAACGTCTCGACTAAGCCTTGTCGATCTTGAGGTTTTAGATTCCAAAACAAGTGAGTTTCGTCCATTTCCAAGTTCGACCGAAAACCGAGTAAATGCCGACCGAACGGACGGACATAAATCTCGTTTTTACGGACGGAACGTTGTTTTTTCACCTTAGAACGCCCCGAGTCAAGTAAAGGAGTGGCTAGTCTCTTAGGTGTATCATTTTCCATTGGGAAACATGTGTGTTTCGTCCACTTATAAGTTCGGAACAAAAATCGAGTACATACCAAGCCGAATGTCCGGACAAAACCCCTTTCCCATGGTCCAAATGTTCTATATTGGCCTTAAAACGTCACGGCTAAGCCTTGTCGATCTTGAGGTTTTAGATACCAAAACAAGTGATTTTTGTCCATTTCCAAGTTCAGATCGAAAACGGAGTAAATGCCGACCGAACGGACGGACATAAATCTTGTTTTTATGGACGAAACATTGTATTTTCTCCTTAGAACGCCCCGAGTTAAGTAATGGAGTGGCTAGTCTCTTAGGTGTATCGTTTTCCATTGGGAAACATGTGTGTTTCGTCCACTTAATAGTTCGGAACAAAAATCGAGTACATACCAAGCCGAATGTCCGGACAAAACCACGTTCCCATGGTCCAAATTTTCTATATTGGCCTTAAAACGTCCCGGCTAAGCCTTGTCGATCTTGAGGTTTTAGATTACAAAACATGTGAGTTTCGTCCATTTCCATGTTCGACCGAAAACCGAGTAAATGCCGACCGAACGGACGGACATAAATCTCGTTTTTACGGACGAAACATTGTTTTTTCTCCTTAGAACGCCCTGAGTTAAGTAATGGAGTGGATAGTCTCTTAGGTGTATCGTTTTCCATTGGGAAACATGTGTGTTTCGTCCACTTATAAGTTCGGAACAAAAATCGAGTACATACCAAGCCGAATGTCCGGACAAAACCCCGTTCCCATGGTCCAAATTTTCTATATTGGCCTTAAAACGTCTCGACTAAGCCTTGTCGATCTTGAGGTTTTAGACTACAAAACAAGTGAGTTTCGTCCATTTCCAAGTTCGACCGAAAACCGAGTAAATGCCGACCGAACGGACGGACATAAATCTCGTTTTTACGGACGGAACGTTGTTTTTTCACCTTAGATAGCCCCAAGTTAAGTAATGGAGTGGATAGTTTCTTAGGTGTATCGTTTACCATTGGGAAACATGTGTGTTTCGTCCACTTATAAGTTCGGAACAAAATTCGAGTACATACCAAGCCGAATGTCCGAACAAAACCCCGTTCCCATGGTCCAAATGTTCTATATTGGCCTTAAAATGTCCCGGCTAAGCCTTCTCGATCTTGAGGTTTTAGATTCCAAAACAAGTGAGTTTCGTCCATTTCCAAGTTCAGATCGAAAACCGAGTAAAAGCCGACCGAACGGACGGAAATAAATCTCGTTTTTACGGACGAAACATTGTTTTTTCTCCTTAGAACGCCCCGAGTCAAGTAATGGAGTGGCTAGTCTCTTAGGTGTATCATTTTCCATTGGGAAACATGTGTGTTTCGTCCACTTATAAGTTCGGAACAAAAATCGAGTACATACCAAGCCGAATGTCCGGACAAAACCCCTTTCCCATGGTCCAAATGTTCTATATTCGCCTTAAAACGACCTGGCTAAGCCTTGTTGATCTTGAGGTTTTAGATTCCAAAACAAGTGAGTTTCGTCCATTTCCAAGTTCAGATCGAAAACGGAGTAAATGCCGACCGAACGGACGGACATAAATCTTGTTTTTATGGACGAAACATTGTATTTTCTCCTTATAACGCCCCGAGTTAAGTAATGGAGTGGCTAGTCTCTTAGGTGTATCGTTTTCCATTGGGAAACATGTGTGTTTCGTCCACTTAAAAGTTCGGAACAAAAATCGAGTACATACCAAGCCGAATGTCCGGACAAAACCCCGTTCCCATGGTCCAAATTTTCTATATTGGCCTTAAAACGTCCCGGCTAAGCCTTGTCGATCTTGAGGTTTTAGATTACAAAACATGTGAGTTTCGTCCATTTCCATGTTCGACCGAAAACCGAGTAAATGCCGACCGAACGGACGGACATAAATCTCGTTTTTACGGACGAAACATTGTTTTTTCTCCTTAGAACGCCCTGAGTTAAGTAATGGAGTGGCTAGTCTCTTAGGTGTATCGTTTTCCATTGGGAAACATGTGTGTTTCGTCCTCTTATAAGTTCGAAACAAAAATCGAGTACATACCAAGCCGAATGTCCGGACAAAACCCCGTTCCCATGGTCCAAATGTTCTATATTGGCCTTAAAACATCCCGGCTAAGCCTTGTTGATCTTGAAGTTTTAGATTCCAAAATAAGTAAGTTTCGTCCATTTCCAAGTTCAGATCGAAAACCGAGTAAAAGCCGACCGAACGGACGGACATAAATCTCGTTTTTACGGACGAAACATTGTTTTTTCTCCTTAGAACGCCCCGAGTCAAGTAATGGAGTGGCTAGTCTCTTAGGTGTATCGTTTTCCATTAGGAAACATGTGTGTTTCGTCCACTTATAAGTTCGGAACAAAAATCGAGTACATACCAAGCCGAATGTCCGGACAAAACCCCGTTCCCATGGTCCAAATTTTCTATATTGGCCTTAAAACGTCCCGGCTAAGCCTTGTCGATCTTGAGTTTTTAGATTACAAAACAAGTGAGTTTCGTCCATTTCCATGTTCGACCGAAAACCGAGTAAATGCCGACCGAACGGACGGACATGAATCTCGTTTTTACGGACGAAACATTGTTTTTTCTCCTTAGAACGCCCTGAGTTAAGTAATGGAGTGGCTAGTCTCTTAGGTGTATCGTTTTCCATTGGGAAACATGTGTGTTTCGTCCTCTTATAAGTTCGGAACAAAAATCGAGTACATACCAAGCCGAATGTCCGGACAAAACCCCGTTCCCATGGTCCAAATGTTCTATATTGGCCTTAAAACATCCCGGCTAAGCCTTGTTGATCTTGAAGTTTTAGATTCCAAAATAAGTAAGTTTCGTCCATTTCCAAGTTCAGATCGAAAACCGAGTAAAAGCCGACCGAACGGACGAACATAAATCTCGTTTTTACGGACGAAACATTGTTTTTTCTCCTTAGAACGCCCCGAGTCAAGTAATGGAGTGGCTAGTCTCTTAGGTGTATCGTTTTCCATTAGGAAACATGTGTGTTTCGTCCACTTTTAAGTTCGGAACAAAAATCGAGTACATACCAAGCCGAATGTCCGAAAAAAACCCAGTTCCCATGGTCCAAATTTTCTATATTGGCCTTAAAACGTCCCGGCTAAGCCTTGTCAATCTTGAGGTTTTAGATTACAAAACATGTCAGTTTCGTCCATTTCCAAGTTCGACCGAAAACTGAGTAAATGTCGACCGAACGGACGGACATAAATCTCGTTTTTACGGACGGAACGTTGCTTTTTCACCTTAGAACGCCCCGAGTTAAGTAATGGAGTGGCTAGTTTCTTAGATGTTTCGTTTACCATTTGGAAACATGTGTGTTTCGTCCACTTATAAGTTCGGAACAAAAATCGAGTACACACCAAGCCGAATGTCCGAACAAAACCCCGTTCTCATGGTCCAGATGTTCTATATTGGCCTTAAAACGTCTCGACTAAGCCTTGTCGATCTTGAGGTTTTAGATTCCAAAACAAGTGAGTTTCGTCCATTTCCAAGTTCGACCGAAAACCGAGTAAATGCCGACCGAACGGACGGACATAAATCTCGTTTTTACGGACGAAACATTGTTTTTTCTCCTTCGAACGCCCCGAGTTAAGTAATGGAGTGGCTAGTCTCTTAGGTGTATCGTTTTCCATTGGGAAACATGTGTGTTTCGTCCTCTTATAAGTTTGGAACAAAAATCGAGTACATACGAAGCCGAATGTCCGGACAAAACCCCTTTCCCATGGTCCAAATGTTCTATATTGGCCTTAAAACGTCCCGGCTAAGCCTTGTCGATCTTGAGGTTTTAGATACCAAAACAAGTGATTTTCGTCCATTTCCAAGTTCAGATCGAAAACGGAGTAAATGCCGACCGAACGGACGGACATAAATCTTGTTTTTATGGACGAAACATTGTATTTTCTCCTTATAACGCCCCGAGTTAAGTAATGGAGTGGCTAGTCTCTTAGGTGTATCGTTTTCCATTGGGAAACATGTGTGTTTCGTCCACTTAAAAGTTCGGAACAAAAATCGAGTACATACCAAGCCGAATGTCCGGACAAAACCCCGTTCCCATGGTCCAAATTTTCTATATTGGCCTTAAAACGTCCCGGCTAAGCCTTGTCGATCTTGAGGTTTTAGATTACAAAACATGTGAGTTTCGTCCATTTCCATGTTCGACCGAAAACCGAGTAAATGCCGACCGAACGGACGGACATAAATCTCGTTTTTACGGACGAAACATTGTTTTTTCTCCTTAGAACGCCCTGAGTTAAGTAATGGAGTGGCTAGTCTCTTAGGTGTATCGTTTTCCATTGGGAAACATGTGTGTTTCGTCCTCTTATAAGTTCGAAACAAAAATCGAGTACATACCAAGCCGAATGTCCGGACAAAACCCCGTTCCCATGGTCCAAATGTTCTATATTGGCCTTAAAACATCCCGGCTAAGCCTTGTTGATCTTGAAGTTTTAGATTCCAAAATAAGTAAGTTTCGTCCATTTCCAAGTTCAGATCGAAAACCGAGTAAAAGCCGACCGAACGGACGGACATAAATCTCGTTTTTACGGACGAAACATTGTTTTTTCTCCTTAGAACGCCCCGAGTCAAGTAATGGAGTGGCTAGTCTCTTAGGTGTATCGTTTTCCATTAGGAAACATGTGTGTTTCGTCCACTTATAAGTTCGGAACAAAAATCGAGTACATACCAAGCCGAATGTCCGGACAAAACCCCGTTCCCATGGTCCAAATTTTCTATATTGGCCTTAAAACGTCCCGGCTAAGCCTTGTCGATCTTGAGTTTTTAGATTACAAAACAAGTGAGTTTCGTCCATTTCCATGTTCGACCGAAAACCGAGTAAATGCCGACCGAACGGACGGACATGAATCTCGTTTTTACGGACGAAACATTGTTTTTTCTCCTTAGAACGCCCTGAGTTAAGTAATGGAGTGGCTAGTCTCTTAGGTGTATCGTTTTCCATTGGGAAACATGTGTGTTTCGTCCTCTTATAAGTTCGGAACAAAAATCGAGTACATACCAAGCCGAATGTCCGGACAAAACCCCGTTCCCATGGTCCAAATGTTCTATATTGGCCTTAAAACATCCCGGCTAAGCCTTGTTGATCTTGAAGTTTTAGATTCCAAAATAAGTAAGTTTCGTCCATTTCCAAGTTCAGATCGAAAACCGAGTAAAAGCCGACCGAACGGACGAACATAAATCTCGTTTTTACGGACGAAACATTGTTTTTTCTCCTTAGAACGCCCCGAGTCAAGTAATGGAGTGGCTAGTCTCTTAGGTGTATCGTTTTCCATTAGGAAACATGTGTGTTTCGTCCACTTTTAAGTTCGGAACAAAAATCGAGTACATACCAAGCCGAATGTCCGAAAAAAACCCAGTTCCCATGGTCCAAATTTTCTATATTGGCCTTAAAACGTCCCGGCTAAGCCTTGTCAATCTTGAGGTTTTAGATTACAAAACATGTGAGTTTCGTCCATTTCCAAGTTCGACCGAAAACTGAGTAAATGTCGACCGAACGGACGGACATAAATCTCGTTTTTACGGACGGAACGTTGCTTTTTCACCTTAGAACGCCCCGAGTTAAGTAATGGAGTGGCTAGTTTCTTAGATGTTTCGTTTACCATTTGGAAACATGTGTGTTTCGTCCACTTATAAGTTCGGAACAAAAATCGAGTACACACCAAGCCGAATGTCCGAACAAAACCCCGTTCTCATGGTCCAGATGTTCTATATTGGCCTTAAAACGTCTCGACTAAGCCTTGTCGATCTTGAGGTTTTAGATTCCAAAACAAGTGAGTTTCGTCCATTTCCAAGTTCGACCGAAAACCGAGTAAATGCCGACCGAACGGACGGACATAAATCTCGTTTTTACGGACGAAACATTGTTTTTTCTCCTTCGAACGCCCCGAGTTAAGTAATGGAGTGGCTAGTCTCTTAGGTGTATCGTTTTCCATTGGGAAACATGTGTGTTTCGTCCTCTTATAAGTTCGGAACAAAAATCGAGTACATACCAAGCCGAATGTCCGGACAAAACCCCGTTCCCATGGTCCAAATTTTCTATATTGGTCTTAAAACGTCGCGGCTAAGCCTTGTCGATCTTGAGGTTTTAGATTACAAAACATGTGAGTTTCGTCCATTTCCAAGTTCGACTGAAAACTGAGTAAATGCCGACCGAACGGACGGACATAAATCTCGTTTTTACGGACGAAACATTGTTTTTTCTCCTTAGAACCCCCCGAGGGCTAGTCTCTTAGGTGTATCGTTTTCCATTGGGAAACATGTGTGTTTCGTCCTCTTATAAGTTCGGAACAAAAATCGAGTACATACCAAGCCGAATGTCCGGACAAAACCCCGTTCCCATGGTCCAAATTTTCTATACTGGCCTTAAAACATCCCGGCTAAGCCTTGTCGATCTTGAGGTTTTAGATTACAAAACATGTGAGTTTCGTCCATTTCCAAGTTCGACCGAAAACCGAGTAAATGCCAACCGAACGGACGGACATAAATCTCGTTTTTACGGACGGAACGTTGTTTTTTCACCTTAGAACGCCCAAAGTTAAATAATGGAGTGGCTAGTTTCTTAGGTGTATCGTTTACCATTGGGAAACATGTGTGTTTCGTCCACTTATAAGTTCGGAACAAAACTCGAGTACATACCAAGCCGAATGTCCGAACAAAACCCCGTTCCCATGGTCCAGATGTTCTATATTGGCCTTAAAATGTCTCGACTAAGCCTTGTCGATCTTGAGGTTTTAGATTCCAAAACAAGTGAGATTCGTCCATTTCCAAGTTCGACCGAAAACCGAGTAAATGCCGACCGAACGGACGGACATAAATCTCGTTTTTACGGACGGAACGTTGTTTTTTCACCTTAGAACGGCACGAGTCAAGTAAAGGAGTGGCTAGTCTCTTAGGTGTATCATTTTCCATTGGGAAACATGTGTGTTTCGTCCACTTATAAGTTCGGAACAAAAATCGAGTACATACCAAGCCGAATTTCCGCACAAAACCCTTTTCCCATGGTCCAAATGTTCTATATTGGCCTTAAAACGTCCCGGCTAAGCCTTGTCGATCTTGAGGTTTTAGATACCAAAACAAGTGATTTTCGTCCATTTCCAAGTTCAGATCGAAAATGGAGTAAATGCCGACCGAACGGACGGACATAAATCTTGTTTTTATGGACGAAACATTGTATTTTCTCCTTAGAACGCCCCGAGTTAAGTAATGGAGTGGCTAGTCTCTTAGGTATATCGTTTTCCATTGGGAAACATGTGTGTTTCGTCCACTTAAAAGTTCGGAATAAAAATCGAGTACATACCAAGCCGAATGTCCGGACAAAACCCCGTTCCCAAGGTCCAAATTTTCTATATTGGCCTTAAAACGTCCCGGCTAAGCCTTGTCGATCTTGAGGTTTTAGATTACAAAACATGTGAGTTTCGTCCATTTCCAAGTTCGACCGAAAACCGAGTAAATGCCGACCGAACGGACGGACATAAATCTCGTTTTTACGGACGAAACATTGTTTTTTCTCCTTAGAACCCCCCGAGTTAAGTAATGGAGTGGCTAGTCTCTTAGGTGTATCGTTTTCCATTGGGAAACATGTGTGTTTCGTCCTCTTATAAGTTCGGAACAAAAATCGAGTACATACCAAGCCGAATGTCCGGACAAAACCCCGTTCCCATGGTCCAAATTTTCTATATTGGCCTTAAAACGTCCCGGCTAAGCCTTGTCGATCTTGAGGTTTTAGATTACAAAACATGTGAGTTTCGTCCATTTCCAAGTTCGACCGAAAACCGAGTAAATGCCAACCAAACGGACGGACATAAATCTCGTTTTTACAGACGGAACGTTGTTTTTTCACCTTAGAACTCCCCAAGTTAAATAATGGAGTGGCTAGTTTCTTAGGTGTATCGTTTACCATTGGGAAACATGTGTGTTTCGTCCACTTATAAGTTCGGAACAAAACTCGAGTACATACCAAGCCGAATTTCCGAACAAAACCCCGTTCCCATGGTCCAGATGTTCTATATTGGCCTTAAAACGTCTCGACTAAGCCTTGTCGATCTTGAGGTTTTAGATTCTAAAACAAGTGAGATTCGTCCATTTCCAAGTTCGATCGAAAACCGAGTAAATGCCGACCGAACGGACATAAATCTCGTTTTTACGGACGGAACGTTGTTTTTTCACCTGAGAACGCCCCAAGTTAAGTAATGGAGTGGCTAGTTTCTTAGGTGTATCATTTACCATTGGGAAACATGTGTGTTTCGTCCACTTATAAGTTCGGAACAAAATTCGAGTACATACCAAGCCGAATGTCCGAACAAAACCCCGTTCCCATGGTCCAAATGTTCTATATTGGCCTAAAAATGTCCCGGCTAAGCCTTCTCGATCTTGAGGTTTTAGATTCCAAAACAAGTGAGTTTCGTCCATTTCCAAGTTCAGATCGAAAACGGAGTAAAAGCCGACCGAACGGACGGAAATAAATCTCGTTTTTACGGACGAAACATTGTTTTTTCTCCTTAGAACGCCCCGAGTCAAGTAATGGAGTGGCTAGTCTCTTAGGTGTATCATTTTCCATTGGGAAACATGTGTGTTTCGTCCACTTATAAGTTCGGAACAAAAATCGAGTACATACCAAGCCGAATGTCCGGACAAAACCCCTTTCCCATGGTCCAAATGTTCTATATTGGCCTTAAAACGTCCCGGCTAAGCCTTGTCGATCTTGAGGTTTTAGATTCCAAAACAAGTGAGTTTCGTCCATTTCCAAGTTCGACCGAAAACCGAGTAAATGCCGACCGAACGGACGGACATAAATCTCGTTTTTACGGACGAAACATTGTTTTTTCTCCTTAGAACGCCCTGAGTTAAGTAATGGAGTGGCTAGTCTCTTAGGTGTATCGTTTTCCATTGGGAAACATGTGTGTTTCGTCCTCTTATAAGTTCGGAACAAAAATCGAGTACATACCAAGCCGAATGTCCGAACAAAACCCCGTTCCCATGGTCCAAATTTTCTATATTGGCCTTAAAACGTCCCGGCTAAGCCTTGTCGATCTTGAGGTTTTAGATTACAAAACATGTGAGTTTCGTTCATTTCCTAGTTTGACCGAAAACCGAGTAAATACCGACCGAATGGACAAACATAAATCTCGTTTTTACGGACGGAACGTTGTTTTTTCACCTTAGAACGCCCCGAGTTAAGTAATGGAGTGGCTAGTTTCTTAGGTGTTTCGCTTACCATTTGGAAACATGTGTGTTTCGTCCACTTATAAGTTCGGAACAAAAATCGAGTACATACCAAGCCGAATGTTCGAACAAAACCCCGTTCCCATGGTCCAGATGTTCTATATTGGCCTTAAAACGTCTCGACTAAGCCTTGTCGATCTTTAGGTTTTAGATTCCAAAACAAGTGAGTTTCGTCCATTTCCAAGTTCAGATCGAAAACCGAGTAAAAGCCGACCGAACGGACGGACATAAATCTCGTTTTACGGACGAAACATTGTTTTTTCTCCTTAGAACGCCCCGAGTTAAGTAATGGAGTGGCTAGTCTCTTAGGTGTATCGTTTTCCATTGGGAAACATGTGTGTTTCGTCCTCTTATAAGTTCGGAACAAAAATCGAGTACATACCAAGCCAAATGTCCGGACAAAACCCCGTTCCCATGGTCCAAATTTTCTATATTGGCCTTAAAACGTCCCGGCTAAGCCTTGTCGATCTTGAGGTTTTAGATTACAAAACATGTGAGTTTCGTCCATTTCCAAGTTCGACCGAAAACCGAGTAAATGCCGACCGAACGGACGGACATAAATCTCGTTTTTACAGACGGAACGTTGTTTTTTCACCTTAGAACGCCCCAAGTTAAATAATGGAGTGGCTAGTTTCTTAGGTGTATCGTTTACCATTGGGAAACATGTGTGTTTCGTCCACTTATAAGTTCGGAACAAAACTCGAGTACATACCAAGCCGAATGTCCGAACAAAACCCCGTTCCCATGGTCCAGATGTTCTATATTGGCCTTAAAACGTCTCGACTAAGCCTTGTCGATCTTGGGTTTTAGATTCCAAAACAAGTGAGTTTAGTCCATTTCCAAGTTTGACCGAAAACCGAGTAAATGCCGACCAAACGGACGGACATAAATCTCGTTTTTACGGACGGAACGTTGTTTTTTCACCTTAGAACGCCCCGAGTCAAGTAAAGGAGTGGCTAGTCTCTTAGGTGTATCATTTTCCATTGGGAAACATGTGTGTTTCGTCCACTTATAAAATCGGAACAAAAATCGAGTACATACCAAGCCGAATGTCCGGACAAAACCCCTTTCCCATGGTCGAAATGTTCTATATTGGCCTTAAAACGTCCCGGCTAAGCCTTGTCGATCTTGAGGTTTTAGATACCAAAACAAGTGATTTTCGTCCATTTCCAAGTTCAGATCGAAAACGGAGTAAATGCCGACCGAACGGACGGACATAAATCTTGTTTTTATGGACGAAACATTGTATTTTCTCCTTAGAACGCCCCGAGTTAAGTAATGGAGTGGCTAGTCTCTTAGGTGTATCGTTTTCCATTGGGAAACATGTGTGTTTCGTCCACTTAAAAGTTCGGAACAAAAATCGAGTACATACCAAGCCGAATGTCCGGACAAAACCCCGTTCCCATGGTCCAAATTTTCTATATTGGCCTTAAAACGTCCCGGCTAAGCCTTGTCGATCTTGAGGTTTTAGATTACGAAACATGTGAGTTTCGTCCATTTCCATGTTCGACCGAAAACCGAGTAAATGCCGACCGAACGGACGGACATAAATCTCGTTTTTACGGACGAAACATTGTTTTTTCTCCTTAGAACGCCCTGAGTTAAGTAATGGAGTGGATAGCCTCTTAGGTGTATCGTTTTCCATTGGGAAACATGTGTGTTTCGTCCACTTATAAGTTCGGAACAAAAATCGAGTACATACCAAGCCGAATGTCCGGACAAAACCCCGTTCCCATGGTCCAAATTTTCTATATTGGCCTTAACACGTCTCGACTAAGCCTTGTCGATCTTGAGGTTTTAGACTACAAAACATGTTTGTTTCGTCCATTTCCAAGTTCGACCAAAAACCGAGTAAAAGCCGACCGAACGGTCGGACATAAATCTCGTTTTTACGGACGAAACATTGTTTTTTCTCCTTAGAACGCCCCGAGTTAAGTAATGGAGTGGCTAGTCTCTTAGGTGTATCGTTTACCATTGGGAAACATGTGTGTTTCGTTCACTTATAAGTTCGGAACAAAAATCGAGTACATACCAAGTAGAATGTCCGAACAAAACCCCGTTCCCATGGTCCAGATGTTCTATATTGGCCTTAAAACGTCTCGACTAAGCCTTGTCGATATTGAGGTTTTAGATTCCAAAACAAGTGAGTTTCATCCATTTCCAAGTTCGACCGAAAACCGAGTAAATGCCGGCCGAACGGACAGACATAAATCTCGTTTTTACGGACGGAACGTTGTTTTTTCACCTTAGAACACCCCAAGTTAAGTAATGGAGTGGCTAGTTTCTTAGGTGTATCGTTTACCATTGGGAAACATGTGTGTTTCGTCCACTTATAAGTTCGGAACAAAATTCGAGTACATACCAAGCCGAATGTCAGAACAAAACCCCGTTCCCATGGTCCAAATGTTCTATATTGGCCTTAAAATGTCCCGGCTAAGCCTTCTCGATCTTGAGGTTTTAGATTCCAAAACAAGTGAGTTTCGTCCATTTCCAAGTTCAGATCGAAAACCGAGTAAAAGCCGACCGAACGGACGGAAATAAATCTCGTTTTTACGGACGAAACATTGTTTTTTCTCCTTAGAACGCCCCGAGTCAAGTAATGGAGTGGCTAGTCTCTTAGGTGTATCATTTTCCATTGGGAAACATGTGTGTTTCGTCCACTTATAAGTTCGGAACAAAAATCGGGTACATACCAAGCCGAATGTCAGGACAAAACCCCTTTCCCATGGTCCAAATGTTCTATATTGGCCTTAAAACGACCCGGCTAAGCCTTGTTGATCTTGAGGTTTTAGATTCCAAAACAAGTGAGTTTCGTCCATTTCCAAGTTCGACCGAAAACGGAGTAAATGCCGACCGAACGGACGGACATAAATCTCATTTTTACGGACGGAACGTTGTTTTTTCACCTTAGAACGCCCCAAGTTAAGTAATGGAGTGGCTAGTTTCTTAGGTGTATCGTTTACCATTGGGAAACATGTGTGTTTCGTCCACTTATAAGTTCGGAACAAAAATCGAGTACATACGAAGCCGAATGTCCGGACAAAACCCCTTTCCCATGGTCCAAATGTTCTATATTGGCCTTAAAACGTCCCGGCTAAGCCTTGTCGATCTTGAGGTTTTAGATACCAAAACAAGTGATTTTCGTCCATTTCCAAGTTCAGATCGAAAACGGAGTAAATGCCGACCGAACGGACGGACATAAATCTTGTTTTTATGGAAGAAACATTGTATTTTCTCCTTAGAACGCCCCGAGTTAAGTAATGGAGTGGCTAGTCTCTTAGGTGTATCGTTTTCCATTGGGAAACATGTGTGTTTCGTCCACTTAAAAGTTCGGAACAAAAATCGAGTACATACCAAGCCGAATGTCCGGACAAAACCCCGTTCCCATGGTCCAAATTTTCTATATTGGCCTTAAAACGTCCCGGCTAAGCCTTGTCGATCTTGAGGTTTTAGATTACAAAACATGTGAGTTTCGTCCATTTCCAAGTTCGACCGAAAACCGAGTAAATGCCGACCGAACGGACGGACATAAATCTCGTTTTTACGGACGAAACATTGTTTTTTCTCCTTAGAACGCCCCGAGTCAAGTAATGGAGTGGCTAGTCTCTTAGGTGTATCGTTTTCCATTAGGAAACATGTGTGTTTCGTCCACTTATAAGTTCGGAACAAAAATCGAGTACATACCAAGCCGAATGTCCGAAAAAAACCCCGTTCCCATGGTCCAAATTTTCTATATTGGCCTTAAAACGTCCCGGCTAAGCCTTGTCGATCTTGAGGTTTTAGATTACAAAACATGTGAGTTTCGTCCATTTCCAAGTTCGACCGAAAACTGAGTAAATGCCGACCGAACGGACGGACATAAATCTTGTTTTTACGGACGGAACGTTGTTTTTTCACCTTAGAACGCCCCGAGTTAAGTAATGAGTTTCTTAGGTGTTTCGTTTACCATTTGGAAACATGTGTGTTTCGTCCACTTATAAGTTCGGAACAAAAATCGAGTACATACCAAGCCGAATGTCCGAATAAAACCCCGTTCCCATGGTCCAGATGTTCTATATTGGCCTTAAAACGTCTCGACTAAGCCTTGTCGATCTTGAGGTTTTAGATTCCAAAACAAGTGAGATTCGTCCATTTCCAAGTTCGACCGAAAACCGAGTAAATGCCGACCGAACGGACGGACATAAATCTCGTTTTTACGGACGGAACGTTGTTTTTTCACCTTAGAACGCCCCGAGTCAAGTAAAGGAGTGGCTAGTCTCTTAGGTGTATCATTTTCCATTGGGAAACATGTTTGTTTCGTCCACTTATAAGTTCGGAACAAAAATCGAGTACATACCAAGCCGAATGTCCTGACAAAACCCCTTTCCCATGGTCCAAATGTTCTATATTGGCCTTAAAACGTCCCGGCTAAGCCTTGTCGATCTTGAGGTTTTAGATACCAAAACAAGTGATTTTCGTCCATTTCCAAGTTCAGATCGAAAACGGAGTAAATGCCGACCGAACGGACGGACATAAATCTTGTTTTTATGGACGAAACATTGTATTTTCTCCTTAGAACGCCCCGAGTTAAGTAATGGAGTGGCTAGTCTCTTAGGTGTATCGTTTTCCATTGGGAAACATGTGTGTTTCCTCCACTTAAAAGTTCGGAACAAAAATCGAGTACATACCAAGCCGAATGTCCGGACAAAACCCCGTTCCCATGGTCCAAATTTTCTATATTGGCCTTAAAACGTCCCGGCTAAGCCTTGTCGATCTTGAGGTTTTAGATTACAAAACATGTGAGTTTCGTCCATTTCCAAGTTCGACCGAAAACCGAGTAAATGCCGACCGAACGGACGGACATAAATCTCGTTTTTACGGACGAAACATTGTTTTTTCTCCTTAGAATCCCCCGAGTTAAGTAATGGAGTGGCTAGTCTCTTAGGTGTATCATTTTCCATTGGGAAACATGTGTGTTTCGTCCTCTTATAAGTTCGGAACAAAATCGAGTACATACCAAGCCGAATGTCCGGACAAAACCCCGTTCCCATGGTCCAAATTTTCTATATTGGCCTTAAAACGTCCCGGCTAAGCCTTGTCGATCTTGAGGTTTTAGATTACAAAACATGTGAGTTTTGTCCATTTCCAAGTTCGACCGAAAACCGAGAAAATGCCAACCGAACGGACGGACATAAATCTCGTTTTTACGGACGGAACGTTGTTTTTTCACCTTAGAATGCCCCAAGTTAAATAATGGAGTGGCTAGTTTCTTAGGTGTATCGTTTACCATTGGGAAACATGTGTGATTCGTCCACTTATAAGTTCGGAACAAAACTCGAGTACATACCAAGCCGAATGTCCGAACAAAACCCCGTTCCCATGGTCCAGATGTTCTATATTGGCCTTAAAACGTCTCGACTAAGCCTTGTCGATCTTGAGGTTTTAGATTCCAAAACAAGTGAGATTCGTCCATTTCCAAGTTCGACCGAAAACCGAGTAAATGCCGACCGAACGGACGGACATAAATCTCGTTTTTACGGACGGAACGTTGTTTTTTCACATTAGAACGCCCCCGAGTCAAGTAAAGGAGTGGCTAGTCTCTTAGGTGGATCATTTTCCATTGGGAAACATGTGTGTTTCGTCCACTTATAAGTTCGGAACAAAAATCGAGTACATACGAAGCCGAATGTCCGGACAAAACCCCTTTCCCATGGTCCAAATGTTCTATATTGGCCTTAAAACGTCCCGGCTAAGCCTTGTCGATCTTGAGGTTTTAGATACCAAAACAAGTGATTTTCGTCCATTTCCAAGTTCAGATCGAAAACGGAGTAAATGCCGACCGAACGGAAGGACATAAATCTTGTTTTTATGGACGAAACATTGTATTTTCTCCTTAGAACGCCCCGAGTTAAGTAATGGAGTGGCTAGTCTCTTAGGTGTATCGTTTTCCATTGGGAAACATGTGTGTTTCGTCCACTTAAAAGTTCGGAACAAAAATCGAGTACATACCAAGCCGAATGTCCGGACAAAACCCCGCTCCTATGGTCCAAATTTTCTATATTGGCCTTAAAACGTCCCGGCTAAGCCTTGTCGATCTTGAGGTTTTAGATTACAAAACATGTGAGTTTCGTCCATTTCCAAGTTCGACCGAAAACCGAGTAAATGCCGACCGAACGGACGGACATAAATCTCGTTTTTACGGACGAAACATTGTTTTTTCTCGTTAGAACGCCCTGAGTTAAGTAATGGAGTGGATAGTCTCTTAGGTGTATCGTTTTCCATTGGGAAACATGTGTGTTTCGTCCACTTATAAGTTTGGAACAAAAATCGAGTACATACCAAGCCGAATGTCCGGACAAAACCCCGTTCCCATGGTCCAAATTTTCTATATTGGCCTTAAAACGTCTCGACTAAGCCTTGTCGATCTTGAGGTTTTAGACTACAAAACATGTTTGTTTCGTCCATTTCCAAGTTCGACCGAAAACCGAGTAAAAGCAGACCGAACGGTCGGACATAAATCTCGTTTTTACGGACGAAACATTGTTTTTTCTCCTTAGAACACCTCGAGTTAAGTAATGGAGTGGCTAGTCTCTTAGGTGTATCGTTTACCATTGGGAAACATGTGTGTTTCGTCCACTTATAAGTTCGGAACAAAAATCGAGTACATACCAAGCCGAATGTCCGAACAAAACCCCGTTCCCATGGTCCAGATGTTCTATATTGGCCTTAAAACGTCTCGACTAAGCCTTGTCGATCTTGAGGTTTTAGATTCCAAAACAAGTGAGTTTCGTCCATTCCAAGTTCGACCGAAAATCGAGTAAATGCCGACCGAACGGACGGACATAAATCTCGTTTTTACGGACGGAACGTTGTTTTTTCACCTTAGAACGCCCCGAGTTAAGTAATGGAGTGGCTAGTTTCTTAGGTGTATCGTTTACCATAGGGAAACATGTGTGTTTCGTCCACTTATAAGTTCGTAACAAAAATCGAGTACATATCAAGCCGAATGTCCGGACAAAACCCCGTTCCCATGGTCCAAATGTTCTATATTGGCCTTAAAACATCCCTGCTAAGCCTTGTTGATCTTGAAGTTTTAGATTCCAAAATAAGTGAGTTTCGTCCATTTCCAAGGTCAGAACGAAAACCGAGTAAAAGCCGACCGAACGGACGGACATAAATCTCGTTTTTACGGACGAAACATTGTTTTTTCTCCTTAGAACGCCCCGAATCAAGTAATGGAGTGGCTAGTCTCTTAGGTGTATCGTTTTCCATTAGGAAACATGTGTGTTTCGTCCACTTATAAGTTCGGAACAAAAATCGAGTACATACCAAGCCGAATATCCGAAAAAAACCCCGTTCCCATGGTCCAAATGTTCTATATTGGCCTTAAAACGTCCCGGTAAGCCTTGTTGATCTTGAGGTTTTAGATTCCAAAACAAGTGAGTTTCGTCCATTTCCAAGTTCAGATCGAAAAACCGAGTAAAAGCCGACCGAACGGACGGACATAAATCTCGTTTTTACGGACGAAACATTGTTTTTTCTCCTTAGAACGCCCAGAGTTAAGTAATGGAGTGGCTAGTCTCTTAGGTGTATCGTTTTCCATTAGCAAACATGCGTGTTTCGTCCACTTATAAGTTCGGAACAAAAATCGAGTACATACCAAGCCGAATGTCCGGAAAAAACCCCGTTCCCATGGTCCAAATTTTCTATATTGTCCTTAAAGCGTCCGGCTAAGCCTTGTCGATCTTGAGGCTTTAGACTACAAAACATGTGAGTTTCGTCCATTTCCAAGTTCGACCGAAAACCGAGTAAATGCCGACCGAACGGACGGACATAAATCTCGTTTTTACGGACGGAACGTTGTTTTTTTCACCTTAGAACGCCCCGAGTTAAGTAATGGAGTGGCTAGTTTCTTAGGTGTATCGTTTACCATTGGGAAACATGTGTGTTTCGTCCACTTATAAGTTCGGAACGAAAATTCCGAGTACATACCAAGCCGAATGTCCGAACAAAACCCCGTTCCCATGGTCCAGATGTTCTATTTTGGCCTTAAAACGTCTCGACTAAGCCTTGTCGATCTTGAGGTTTTAGATTCCAAAACAAGTGAGTTTCATCCATTTCCAAGTTCGACCGAAAATCGAGTAAATGCCGACCGAACGGACGGACATAAATCTCGTTTTTACGGACGGAACGTTGTTTTTTTCACCTTAGAACGCCCCAAGTTAAGTAATGGAGTGGCTAGTTTCTTAGGTGTATCGTTTACCATTGGGAAACATGTGTGTTTCGTCCACTTATAAGTTCAGAACAAAATTCGAGTACATACCAAGCCGAATGTCCGAACAAAACCCCGTTCCCATGGTCCAAATGTTCTATAAAGGCCTTAAAATGTCCCGGCTAAGCCTTCTCGATCTTGAGGTTTTACATTCCAAAACAAGTGAGTTTCGTCCATTTCCAAGTTCGACCGAAAAACCGAGTAAATGCCGACCGAACGGACGGACATAAATCTCGTTTTTACGGACGAAACATTGTTTTTTCTCCTTAGAACGCCCCGAGTTAAGTAATGGAGTGGCTAGTCTCTTAGGTGTATTGTTTTCCATTGGGAAACATGTGTGTTTCGTCCTCTTATAAGTTCGGAACAAAAATCGAGTACATACCAAGCCGAATGTCCGGACAAAACCCCGTTCCCATGGTCCAAATTTTCTATATTGGCCTTAAAACGTCCCGGCTAAGCCTTGTCGATCTTGAGGTTTTAGATTACAAAACATGTGAGTTTCGTTCATTTCTAAGTTTGACCGAAAACCGAGTAAATGCCGACCGAACGGACAAACAAAAATCTCGTTTTTACGGACGGAACGTTGTTTTTACACCTTAGAACGCCCCGAGTTAAGTAATGGAGTGGCTAGTTTCTTAAGTGTATCGTTTACCATTGGGAAACATGTGTGTTTCGTGCACTTATAAGTTCGGAACAAAAATCAAGTACATACCAAGCCGAATGTTCGGACAAAACCCCGTTCCCATGGTCCAGATGTTCTATATTGGCCTTAAAACGTCCCGGCTAAGCCTTGTTGATCTTGAGGTTTTAGATTCCAAAACAAGTGAGTTTCGTCCATTCCCAAGTTCAGATCGAAAACCGAGTAAAAGCCGACCGAACGGACGGACATAAATCTCGTTTTTACGGACGAAACATTGTTTTTTCTCCTTAGAACGCCCCGAGTTAAGTAATGGAGTGGCTAGTCTCTTAGGTGTATTGTTTTCCATTGGGAAACATGTGTGTTTCGTCCTCTTATAAGTTCGGAACAAAAATCGAGTACATACCAAGCCGAATGTCCGGACAAAACCCCGTTCCCATGGTCCAAATTTTCTATATTGGCCTTAAAACGTCCCGGCTAAGCCTTGTCGATCTTGAGGTTTTAGATTACAAAACATGTGAGTTTCGTCCATTTCCAAGTTCGACCGAAAACTGAGTAAATGCCGACCGAACGGACGGACATAAATCTCGTTTTTACGGACGGAACGTTGTTTTTTCACCTTAGAACGTCCCGAGTTAAGTAATGGAGTGGCTAGTTTCTTAGGTGTATCGTTTACCATTGGGAAACATGTGTGTTTCGTCCACTTATAAGTTCGGAACAAAAATCGAGTACATACCAAGCCGAATGTCCGAACAAAACCCCGTTCCCATGGTCCAGATGTTCTATATTGGCCTTAAAACGTCTCGACTAAGCCTTGTCGATCTTGAGGTTTTAGATTCCAAAACAAGTGAGTTTCGTCCATTTCCAAGTTCGACTGAAAACCGAGTAAAAGCCGACCGAACGGACGAAAATAAATCTCGTTTTACGGACGAAACATTGTTTTTTCTCCTTAGAACGCCCCGAGTTAAGTAATGGAGTGGCTAGTCCTCTTAGGTGTATCATTTTCCATTGGGAAACATGTGTGTTTCGTCCACTTATAAGTTCGGAACAAAAATCGAGTACATACCAAGCCGAATTTCCGGACAAAACCCCTGTCCCATGGTCCAAATGTTCTACATTTGCCTTAAAATGTCCCGGCTAAGCCTTGTCGATCTTGAGTTTAAAATTCCAAAACAAGTGAGTTTCGTCCATTTCCAAGTTCGACCGAAAACCGAGTAAATGCCGACCGAACGGACGGACATAAATCTCGTTTTTACGGACGAAACATTGTTTTTTCTCCTTAGAACGCCCTGAGTTAAGTAATGGAGTGGCTAGTCTCTTAGGTGTATCGTTTTCCATTGGGAAACATGTGTGTTTCGTCCTCTTATAAGTTCGGAACAAAAATCAAGTACATACCAAGCCGAATGTCCGGACAAAACCCCGTTCCCATGGTCCAAATTTTCTATATTGGCCTTAAAACGTCCCGGCTAAGCCTTGTCGATCTTGAGGTTTTAGATTACAAAACATGTGAGTTTCGTTCATTTCCAAGTTTGACCGAAAAACCGAGTAAATGCCGACCGAACGGACAAACATAAATCTCGTTTTTACGGACGGAACGTTGTTTTTTTCACCTTAGAACGCCCCCGAGTTAAGTAATGGAGTGGCTAGTTTCTTAGGTGTATCGTTTACCATAGGGAAACATGTGTGTTTCGTCCACTTATAAGTTCGGAACAAAAATCAAGTACATATCAAGCCGAATGTCCGGACCAAACCCCGTTCCCATGGTCCAAATGTTCTATATTGGCCTTAAAACATCCCGGCTAAGCCTTGTTGATCTTGAAGTTTTAGATTCCAAAATAAGTGAGTTTCGTCCATTTCCAAGTTCAGATCGAAAACCGAGTAAAAGCCGACCGAACGGACGGAAATAAATCTCGTTTTTACGGACGAAACATTGTTTTTTCTCCTTAGAACGCCCCGAGTCAAGTAATGGAGTGGCTAGTCTCTTAGGTGTATCGTTTTCCATTAGGAAACATGTGTGTTTCGTCCACTTATAAGTTCGGAACAAAAATCGAGTACATACCAAGCCGAATGTCCGAAAAAAACCCCGTTCCCATGGTCCAAATTTTCTATATTGGCCTTAAAACGTCCCGGCTAAGCCTTGTCGATCTTGAGGTTTTAGATTACAAAACATGTGAGTTTCGTCCATTTCCAAGTTCGACCGAAAACTGAGTAAATGCCGACCGAACGGACGGACATAAATCTCGTTTTTACGGACGGAACGTTGTTTTTTCACCTTAGAACGCCCCGAGTTAAGTAATGGAGTGGCTAGTTTCTTAGGTGTTTCGTTTACCATTTGGAAACATGTGTGTTTCGTCCACTTATAAGTTCGGAACAAAAATCGAGTACATACCTAGCCGAATGTTCGAATAAAACCCCGTTCCCATGGTCCAGATGTTCTATATTGGCCTTAAAACGTCTCGACTAAGCCTTGTCGATCTTGAGGTTTTAGATTCCAAAACAAGTGAGATTCGTCCATTTCCAAGTTCGACCGAAAACCGAGTAAATGCCGACCGAACGGACGGACATAAATCTCGTTTTTACGGACGGAACGTTGTTTTTTCACCTTAGAACGCCCCGAGTCAAGTAAAGGAGTGGCTAGTCTCTTAGGTGTATCATTTTCCATTGGGAAACATGTTTGTTTCGTCCACTTATAAGTTCGGAACAAAAATCGAGTACATACCAAGCCGAATGTCCTGACAAAACCCCTTTCCCATGGTCCAAATGTTCTATATTGGCCTTAAAACGTCCCGGCTAAGCCTTGTCGATCTTGAGGTTTTAGATACCAAAACAAGTGATTTTCGTCCATTTCCAAGTTCAGATCGAAAACGGAGTAAATGCCGACCGAACGGACGGACATAAATCTTGTTTTTATGGACGAAACATTGTATTTTCTCCTTAGAATGCCCCGAGTTAAGTAATGGAGTGGCTAGTCTCTTAGGTGTATCGTTTTCCATTGGGAAACATGTGTGTTTCCTCCACTTAAAAGTTCGGAACAAAAATCGAGTACATACCAAGCCGAATGTCCGGACAAAACCCTGTTCCCATGGTCCAAATTTTCTATATTGGCCTTAAAACGTCCCGGCTAAGCCTTGTCGATCTTGAGGTTTTAGATTACAAAACATGTGAGTTTCGTCCATTTCCAAGTTCGACCGAAAACCGAGTAAATGCCGACCGAACGGACAGACATAAATCTCGTTTTTACGGACGAAACATTGTTTTTTCTCCTTAGAACCCCCCGAGTTAAGTAATGGAGTGGCTAGTCTCTTAGGTGTATCGTTTTCCATTGGGAAACATGTGTGTTTCGTCCTCTTATAAGTTCGGAACAAAAATCGAGTACATACCAAGCCGAATGTCCGGACAAAACCCCGTTCCCATGGTCCAAATTTTCTATATTGGCCTTAAAACGTCCCGGCTAAGCCTTGTCGATCTTGAGGTTTTAGATTACAAAACATGTGAGTTTTGTCCATTTCCAAGTTCGACCGAAAACCGAGAAAATGCCAACCGAACGGACGGACATAAATCTCGTTTTTACGGACGGAACGTTGTTTTTTCACCTTAGAATGCCCCAAGTTAAATAATGGAGTGGCTAGTTTCTTAGGTGTATCGTTTACCATTGGGAAACATGTGTGATTCGTCCACTTATAAGTTCGGAACAAAACTCGAGTACATACCAAGCCGAATGTCCGAACAAAACCCCGTTCCCATGGTCCAGATGTTCTATATTGGCCTTAAAACGTCTCGACTAAGCCTTGTCGATCTTGATGTTTTAGATTCCAAAACAAGTGAGATTCGTCCATTTCCAAGTTCGACCGAAAACCGAGTAAATGCCGACCGAACGGACGGACATAAATCTCGTTTTTACGGACGGAACGTTGTTTTTTCACCTTAGAACGCCCTGAGTTAAGTAATGGAGTGGCTAGTCTCTTAGGTGTATCGTTTTCCATTGGGAAACATGTGTGTTTCGTCCACTTATAAGTTCGGAACAAAAATCGAGTACATACCAAGCCGAATGTCCGGACAAAACCCCTTTCCCATGGTCCAAATGTTCTATATTGGCCTTAAAACGTCACGGCTAAGCCTTGTCTATCTTGAGGTTTTAGATACCAAAACAAGTGATTTTCGTCCATTTCCAAGTTCAGATCGAAAACGGAGTAAATGCCGACCAAACGGACAGACATAAATCTTGTTTTTATGGACGAAACATTGTATTTTCTCCTTAGAACGCCCCGAGTTAAGTAATGGAGTGGCTAGTCTCTTAGGTGTATCGTTTTCCATTGGGAAACATGTGTGTTTCGTCCACTTAAAAGTTCGGAGCAAAAATCGAGTACATACCAAGCCGAATGTCCGGACAAAACCCCGTTCCCATGGTCCAAATTTTCTATATTGGCCTTAAAACGTCCCGGCTAAGCCTTGTCGATCTTGAGGTTTTAGATTACAAAACATGTGAGTTTCGTCCATTTCCAAGTTCGACCGAAAACCGAGTAAATGCCGACCGAACGGACGGACATAAATCTCGTTTTTACGGACGAAACATTGTTTTTTCTCGTTAGAACGCCCTGAGTTAAGTAATGGAGTGGATAGTCTCTTAGGTGTATCGTTTTCCATTGGGAAACATGTGTGTTTCGTCCACTTATAAGTTTGGAACAAAAATCGAGTACATACCAAGCCGAATGTCCTGACAAAACCCCGTTCCCATGGTCCAAATTTTCTATATTGGCCTTAAAACGTCTCGACTAAGCCTTGTCGATCTTGAGGTTTTAGACTACAAAACATGTTTGTTTCGTCCATTTCCAAGTTCGACCGAAAACCGAGTAAAAGCCGACCGAACGGTCGGACATAAATCTCGTTTTTACGGACGAAACATTGTTTTTTCTCCTTAGAACGCCTCGAGTTAAGTAATGGAGTGGCTAGTCTCTTAGGTGTATCGTTTACCATTGGGAAACATGTGTGTTTCGTCCACTTATAAGTTCGGAACAAAAATCGAGTACATACCAAGCCGAATGTCCGAACAAAACCCCGTTCCCATGGTCCAGATGTTCTATATTGGCCTTAAAACGTCTCGACTAAGCCTTGTCGATCTTGAGGTTTTAGATTCCAAAACAAGTGAGTTTCGTCCATTTCCAAGTTCGACCAAAAATCGAGTAAATGCCGACCGAACGGACGGACATAAATCTCGTTTTTACGGACGGAACGTTGTTTTTTCACCTTAGAACGCCCCGAGTTAAGTAATGGAGTGGCTAGTTTCTTAGGTGTATCGTTTACCATAGGGAAACATGTGTGTTTCGTCCACTTATAAGTTCGGAACAAAAATCGAGTACATATCAAGCCGAATGTCCGGACAAAACCCCGTTCCCATGGTCCAAATGTTCTATATTGGCCTTAAAACATCCCAGCTAAGCCTTGTTGATCTTGAAGTTTTAGATTCCAAAATAAGTGAGTTTCGTCCATTTCCAAGGTCAGAACGAAAACCGAGTAAAAGCCGACCGAACGGACGGACATAAATCTCGTTTTTACGGACGAAACATTGTTTTTTCTCCTTAGAACGCCCCGAATCAAGTAATGGAGTGGCTAGTCTCTTAGGTGTATCGTTTTCCATTAGGAAACATGTGTGTTTCGTCCACTTATAAGTTCGGAACAAAAATCGAGTACATACCAAGCCGAATATCCGAAAAAAACCCCGTTCCCATGGTCCAAATGTTCTATATTGGCCTTAAAACGTCCCGGCTAAGCCTTGTTGATCTTGAGGTTTTAGATTCCAAAACAAGTGAGTTTCGTCCATTTCCAAGTTCAGATCGAAAACCGAGTAAAAGCCGACCGAACGGACGGACATAAATCTCGTTTTTACGGACGAAACATTGTTTTTTCTCCTTAGAACGCCCAGAGTTAAGTAATGGAGTGGCTAGTCTCTTAGGTGTATCGTTTTCCATTAGGAAACATGTGTGTTTCGTCCACTTATAAGTTCGGAACAAAAATCGAGTACATACCAAGCCGAATGTCCGGAAAAAACCCCGTTCCCATGGTCCAAATTTTCTATATTGGCCTTAAAGCGTCCCGGCTAAGCCTTGTCGATCTTGAGGTTTTAGACTACAAAACATGTGAGTATCGTCCATTTCCAAGTTCGACCGAAAACCGAGTAAATGCCGACCGAACGGACGGACATAAATCTCGTTTTTACGGACGGAACGTTGTTTTTTCACCTTAGAACGCCCCGAGTTAAGTAATGGAGTGGCTAGTTTCTTAGGTGTATCGTTTACCATTGGGAAACATGTGTGTTTCGTCCACTTATAAGTTCGGAACGAAAATTCCGAGTACATACCAAGCCGAATGTCCGAACAAAACCCCGTTCCCATGGTCCAGATGTTCTATATTGGCCTTAAAACTTCTCGACTAACCCTTGTCGATCTTGAGGTTTTAGATTCCAAAACAAGTGAGTTTCGTCCATTTCCAAGTTCGACCGAAAATCGAGTAAATGCCGACCGAACGGACGGACATAAATCTCGTTTTTACGGACGGAACGTTGTTTTTTCACCTTAGAACGTCCCGAGTTAAGTAATGGAGTGGCTAGTTTCTTAGGTGTATCGTTTACCATTGGGAAACATGTGTGTTTCGTCCACTTATAAGTTCGGAACAAAAATCGAGTACATACCAAGCCGAATGTCCGGACAAAACCCCGTTCCCATGGTCCAAATGTTCTATATTGGCCTTAAAACATCCCAGCTAAGCCTTGTTGATCTTGAAGTTTTAGATTCCAAAATAAGTGAGTTTCGTCCATTTCCAAGGTCAGAACGAAAACCGAGTAAAAGCCGACCGAACGGACGGACATAAATCTCGTTTTTACGGGCGAAACATTGTTTTTTCTCCTTAGAACGCCCCGAATCAAGTAATGGAGTGGCTAGTCTCTTAGGTGTATCGTTTTCCATTAGGAAACATGTGTGTTTCGTCCACTTATAAGTTCGGAACAAAAATCGAGTACATACCAAGCCGAATATCCGAAAAAAACCCCGTTCCCATGGTCCAAATTTTCTATATTGGCCTTAAAACGTCCCGGCTAAGCCTTGTCGATCTTGAGGTTTTAGATTACAAAACATGTGAGTTTCGTCCATTTCCAAGTTCGACCGAAAACTGAGTAAATGCCGACCGAACGGACGGACATAAATCTCGTTTTTACGGACGGAACGTTGTTTTTTCACCTTAGAACGTCCCGAGTTAAGTAATGGAGTGGCTAGTTTCTTAGGTGTATCGTTTACCATTGGGAAACATGTGTGTTTCGTCCACTTATAAGTTCGGAACAAAAATCGAGTACATACCAAGCCGAATGTCCGAACAAAACCCCGTTCCCATGGTCCAGATGTTCTATATTGGCCTTAAAACGTCTCGACTAAGCCTTGTCGATCTTGAGGTTTTAGATTCCAAAACAAGTGAGTTTCGTCCATTTCCAAGTTCGACCGAAAACCGAGTAAATGCCGACCGAACGGACGGACATAAATCTCGTTTTTACGGACGGAACGTTGTTTTTTCACCTTAGAACGCCCCGAGTCAAGTAAAGGAGTGGCTAGTCTCTTAGGTGTATCATTTTCCATTGGGAAACATGTGTGTTTCGTCCACTTATAAGTTCGGAACAAAAATCGAGTACATACCAAGCCGAATGTCCGGACAAAACCCCTTTCCCATGGTCCAAATGTTCTATATTGGCCTTAAAACGTCACGGCTAAGCCTTGTCGATCTTGAGGTTTTAGATACCAAAACAAGTGATTTTCGTCCATTTCCAAGTTCAGATCGAAAACGGAGTAAATGCCGACCGAACGGACGGACATAAATCTTGTTTTTATGGACGAAACATTGTATTTTCTCCTTAGAACGCCCCGAGTTAAGTAATGGAGTGGCTAGTCTCTTAGGTGTATCGTTTTCCATTGGGAAACATGTGTGTTTCGTCCACTTAAAAGTTCGGAACAAAAATCGAGTACATACCAAGCCGAATGTCCGGACAAAACCACGTTCCCATGGTCCAAATTTTCTATATTGGCCTTAAAACGTCCCGGCTAAGCCTTGTCGATCTTGAGGTTTTAGATTACAAAACATGTGAGTTTCGTCCATTTCCATGTTCGACCGAAAACCGAGTAAATGCCGACCGAACGGACGGACATAAATCTCGTTTTTACGGACGAAACATTGTTTTTTCTCCTTAGAACGCCCTGAGTTAAGTAATGGAGTGGATAGTCTCTTAGGTGTATCGTTTTCCATTGGGAAACATGTGTGTTTCGTCCACTTATAAGTTCGGAACAAAAATCGAGTACATACCAAGCCGAATGTCCGGACAAAACCCCGTTCCCATGGTCCAAATTTTCTATATTGGCCTTAAAACGTCTCGACTAAGCCTTGTCGATCTTGAGGTTTTAGACTACAAAACAAGTGAGTTTCGTCCATTTCCAAGTTCGACCGAAAACCGAGTAAATGCCGACCGAACGGACGGACATAAATCTCGTTTTTACGGACGGAACGTTGTTTTTTCACCTTAGATAGCCCCAAGTTAAGTAATGGAGTGGCTAGTTTCTTAGGTGTATCGTTTACCATTGGGAAACATGTGTGTTTCGTCCACTTATAAGTTCGGAACAAAATTCGAGTACATACCAAGCCGAATGTCCGAACAAAACCCCGTTCCCATGGTCCAAATGTTCTATATTGGCCTTAAAATGTCCCGGCTAAGCCTTCTCGATCTTGAGGTTTTAGATTCCAAAACAAGTGAGTTTCGTCCATTTCCAAGTTCAGATCGAAAACCGAGTAAAAGCCGACCGAACGGACGGAAATAAATCTCGTTTTTACGGACGAAACATTGTTTTTTCTCCTTAGAACGCCCCGAGTCAAGTAATGGAGTGGCTAGTCTCTTAGGTGTATCATTTTCCATTGGGAAACATGTGTGTTTCGTCCACTTATAAGTTCGGAACAAAAATCGAGTACATACCAAGCCGAATGTCAGGACAAAACCCCTTTCCCATGGTCCAAATGTTCTATATTCGCCTTAAAATGACCTGGCTAAGCCTTGTTGATCTTGAGGTTTTAGATTCCAAAACAAGTGAGTTTCGTCCATTTCCAAGTTCGACCGAAAACGGAGTAAATGCCGACCGAACGGACGGACATAAATCTCGTTTTTACGGACGGAACGTTGTTTTTTCACCTTAGAACGCCCCAAGTTAAGTAATGGAGTGGCTAGTTTCTTAGATGTATCGTTTACCATTGGGAAACATGTGTGTTTCGTCCACTTATAAGTTTGGAACAAAAATCGAGTACATACGAAGCCGAATGTCCGGACAAAACCCCTTTCCCATGGTCCAAATGTTCTATATTGGCCTTAAAACGTCCCGGCTAAGCCTTGTCGATCTTGAGGTTTTAGATACCAAAACAAGTGATTTTCGTCCATTTCCAAGTTCAGATCGAAAACGGAGTAAATGCCGACCGAACGGACGGACATAAATCTTGTTTTTATGGACGAAACATTGTATTTTCACCTTATAACGCCCCGAGTTAAGTAATGGAGTGGCTAGTCTCTTAGGTGTATCGTTTTCCATTGGGAAACATGTGTGTTTCGTCCACTTAAAAGTTCGGAACAAAAATCGAGTACATACCAAGCCGAATGTCCGGACAAAACCCCGTTCCCATGGTCCAAATTTTCTATATTGGCCTTAAAACGTCCCGGCTAAGCCTTGTCGATCTTGAGGTTTTAGATTACAAAACATGTGAGTTTCGTCCATTTCCATGTTCGACCGAAAACCGAGTAAATGCCGACCGAACGGACGGACATAAATCTCGTTTTTACGGACGAAACATTGTTTTTTCTCCTTAGAACGCCCTGAGTTAAGTAATGGAGTGGCTAGTCTCTTAGGTGTATCGTTTTCCATTGGGAAACATGTGTGTTTCGTCCTCTTATAAGTTCGAAACAAAAATCGAGTACATACCAAGCCGAATGTCCGGACAAAACCCCGTTCCCATGGTCCAAATGTTCTATATTGGCCTTAAAACATCCCGGCTAAGCCTTGTTGATCTTGAAGTTTTAGATTCCAAAATAAGTAAGTTTCGTCCATTTCCAAGTTCAGATCGAAAACCGAGTAAAAGCCGACCGAACGGACGGACATAAATCTCGTTTTTACGGACGAAACATTGTTTTTTCTCCTTAGAACGCCCCGAGTCAAGTAATGGAGTGGCTAGTCTCTTAGGTGTATCGTTTTCCATTAGGAAACATGTGTGTTTCGTCCACTTATAAGTTCGGAACAAAAATCGAGTACATACCAAGCCGAATGTCCGGACAAAACCCCGTTCCCATGGTCCAAATTTTCTATATTGGCCTTAAAACGTCCCGGCTAAGCCTTGTCGATCTTGAGTTTTTAGATTACAAAACAAGTGAGTTTCGTCCATTTCCATGTTCGACCGAAAACCGAGTAAATGCCGACCGAACGGACGGACATGAATCTCGTTTTTACGGACGAAACATTGTTTTTTCTCCTTAGAACGCCCTGAGTTAAGTAATGGAGTGGCTAGTCTCTTAGGTGTATCGTTTTCCATTGGGAAACATGTGTGTTTCGTCCTCTTATAAGTTCGGAACAAAAATCGAGTACATACCAAGCCGAATGTCCGGACAAAACCCCGTTCCCATGGTCCAAATGTTCTATATTGGCCTTAAAACATCCCGGCTAAGCCTTGTTGATCTTGAAGTTTTAGATTCCAAAATAAGTAAGTTTCGTCCATTTCCAAGTTCAGATCGAAAACCGAGTAAAAGCCGACCGAACGGACGAACATAAATCTCGTTTTTACGGACGAAACATTGTTTTTTCTCCTTAGAACGCCCCGAGTCAAGTAATGGAGTGGCTAGTCTCTTAGGTGTATCGTTTTCCATTAGGAAACATGTGTGTTTCGTCCACTTATAAGTTCGGAACAAAAATCGAGTACATACCAAGCCGAATGTCAGGACAAAACCCCTTTCCCATGGTCCAAATGTTCTATATTCGCCTTAAAATGACCTGGCTAAGCCTTGTTGATCTTGAGGTTTTAGATTCCAAAACAAGTGAGTTTCGTCCATTTCCAAGTTCGACCGAAAACGGAGTAAATGCCGACCGAACGGACGGACATAAATCTCGTTTTTACGGACGGAACGTTGTTTTTTCACCTTAGAACGCCCCAAGTTAAGTAATGGAGTGGCTAGTTTCTTAGATGTATCGTTTACCATTGGGAAACATGTGTGTTTCGTCCACTTATAAGTTTGGAACAAAAATCGAGTACATACGAAGCCGAATGTCCGGACAAAACCCCTTTCCCATGGTCCAAATGTTCTATATTGGCCTTAAAACGTCCCGGCTAAGCCTTGTCGATCTTGAGGTTTTAGATACCAAAACAAGTGATTTTCGTCCATTTCCAAGTTCAGATCGAAAACGGAGTAAATGCCGACCGAACGGACGGACATAAATCTTGTTTTTATGGACGAAACATTGTATTTTCTCCTTATAACGCCCCGAGTTAAGTAATGGAGTGGCTAGTCTCTTAGGTGTATCGTTTTCCATTGGGAAACATGTGTGTTTCGTCCACTTAAAAGTTCGGAACAAAAATCGAGTACATACCAAGCCGAATGTCCGGACAAAACCCCGTTCCCATGGTCCAAATTTTCTATATTGGCCTTAAAACGTCCCGGCTAAGCCTTGTCGATCTTGAGGTTTTAGATTACAAAACATGTGAGTTTCGTCCATTTCCATGTTCGACCGAAAACCGAGTAAATGCCGACCGAACGGACGGACATAAATCTCGTTTTTACGGACGAAACATTGTTTTTTCTCCTTAGAACGCCCTGAGTTAAGTAATGGAGTGGCTAGTCTCTTAGGTGTATCGTTTTCCATTGGGAAACATGTGTGTTTCGTCCTCTTATAAGTTCGAAACAAAAATCGAGTACATACCAAGCCGAATGTCCGGACAAAACCCCGTTCCCATGGTCCAAATGTTCTATATTGGCCTTAAAACATCCCGGCTAAGCCTTGTTGATCTTGAAGTTTTAGATTCCAAAATAAGTAAGTTTCGTCCATTTCCAAGTTCAGATCGAAAACCGAGTAAAAGCCGACCGAACGGACGGACATAAATCTCGTTTTTACGGACGAAACATTGTTTTTTCTCCTTAGAACGCCCCGAGTCAAGTAATGGAGTGGCTAGTCTCTTAGGTGTATCGTTTTCCATTAGGAAACATGTGTGTTTCGTCCACTTATAAGTTCGGAACAAAAATCGAGTACATACCAAGCCGAATGTCCGGACAAAACCCCGTTCCCATGGTCCAAATTTTCTATATTGGCCTTAAAACGTCCCGGCTAAGCCTTGTCGATCTTGAGTTTTTAGATTACAAAACAAGTGAGTTTCGTCCATTTCCATGTTCGACCGAAAACCGAGTAAATGCCGACCGAACGGACGGACATGAATCTCGTTTTTACGGACGAAACATTGTTTTTTCTCCTTAGAACGCCCTGAGTTAAGTAATGGAGTGGCTAGTCTCTTAGGTGTATCGTTTTCCATTGGGAAACATGTGTGTTTCGTCCTCTTATAAGTTCGGAACAAAAATCGAGTACATACCAAGCCGAATGTCCGGACAAAACCCCGTTCCCATGGTCCAAATGTTCTATATTGGCCTTAAAACATCCCGGCTAAGCCTTGTTGATCTTGAAGTTTTAGATTCCAAAATAAGTAAGTTTCGTCCATTTCCAAGTTCAGATCGAAAACCGAGTAAAAGCCGACCGAACGGACGAACATAAATCTCGTTTTTACGGACGAAACATTGTTTTTTCTCCTTAGAACGCCCCGAGTCAAGTAATGGAGTGGCTAGTCTCTTAGGTGTATCGTTTTCCATTAGGAAACATGTGTGTTTCGTCCACTTATAAGTTCGGAACAAAAATCGAGTACATACCAAGCCGAATGTCCGAAAAAAACCCAGTTCCCATGGTCCAAATTTTCTATATTGGCCTTAAAACGTCCCGGCTAAGCCTTGTCAATCTTGAGGTTTTAGATTACAAAACATGTGAGTTTCGTCCATTTCCAAGTTCGACCGAAAACTGAGTAAATGTCGACCGAACGGACGGACATAAATCTCGTTTTTACGGACGGAACGTTGCTTTTTCACCTTAGAACGCCCCGAGTTAAGTAATGGAGTGGCTAGTTTCTTAGATGTTTCGTTTACCATTTGGAAACATGTGTGTTTCGTCCACTTATAAGTTCGGAACAAAAATCGAGTACACACCAAGCCGAATGTCCGAACAAAACCCCGTTCTCATGGTCCAGATGTTCTATATTGGCCTTAAAACGTCTCGACTAAGCCTTGTCGATCTTGAGGTTTTAGATTCCAAAACAAGTGAGTTTCGTCCATTTCCAAGTTCGACCGAAAACCGAGTAAATGCCGACCGAACGGACGGACATAAATCTCGTTTTTACGGACGAAACATTGTTTTTTCTCCTTCGAACGCCCCGAGTTAAGTAATGGAGTGGCTAGTCTCTTAGGTGTATCGTTTTCCATTGGGAAACATGTGTGTTTCGTCCTCTTATAAGTTCGGAACAAAAATCGAGTACATACCAAGCCGAATGTCCGGACAAAACCCCGTTCCCATGGTCCAAATTTTCTATATTGGTCTTAAAACGTCGCGGCTAAGCCTTGTCGATCTTGAGGTTTTAGATTACAAAACATGTGAGTTTCGTCCATTTCCAAGTTCGACTGAAAACTGAGTAAATGCCGACCGAACGGACGGACATAAATCTCGTTTTTACCGACGAAACATTGTTTTTTCTCCTTAGAACCCCCCGAGGGCTAGTCTCTTAGGTGTATCGTTTTCCATTGGGAAACATGTGTGTTTCGTCCTCTTATAAGTTCGGAACAAAAATCGAGTACATACCAAGCCGAATGTCCGGACAAAACCCCGTTCCCATGGTCCAAATTTTCTATACTGGCCTTAAAACATCCCGGCTAAGCCTTGTCGATCTTGAGGTTTTAGATTACAAAACATGTGAGTTTCGTCCATTTCCAAGTTCGACCGAAAACCGAGTAAATGCCAACCGAACGGACGGACATAAATCTCGTTTTTACGGACGGAACGTTGTTTTTTCACCTTAGAACGCCCCAAGTTAAATAATGGAGTGGCTAGTTTCTTAGGTGTATCGTTTACCATTGGGAAACATGTGTGTTTCGTCCACTTATAAGTTCGGAACAAAACTCGAGTACATACCAAGCCGAATGTCCGAACAAAACCCCGTTCCCATGGTCCAGATGTTCTATATTGGCCTTAAAATGTCTCGACTAAGCCTTGTCGATCTTGAGGTTTTAGATTCCAAAACAAGTGAGATTCGTCCATTTCCAAGTTCGACCGAAAACCGAGTAAATGCCGACCGAACGGACGGATATAAATCTCGTTTTTACGGACGGAACGTTGTTTTTTCACCTTAGAACGGCACGAGTCAAGTAAAGGAGTGGCTAGTCTCTTAGGTGTATCATTTTCCATTGGGAAACATGTGTGTTTCGTCCACTTATAAGTTCGGAACAAAAATCGAGTACATACCAAGCCGAATTTCCGCACAAAACCCTTTTCCCATGGTCCAAATGTTCTATATTGGCCTTAAAACGTCCCGGCTAAGCCTTGTCGATCTTGAGGTTTTAGATATCAAAACAAGTGATTTTCGTCCATTTCCAAGTTCAGATCGAAAATGGAGTAAATGCCGACCGAACGGACGGACATAAATCTTGTTTTTATGGACGAAACATTGTATTTTCTCCTTAGAACGCCCCGAGTTAAGTAATGGAGTGGCTAGTCTCTTAGGTATATCGTTTTCCATTGGGAAACATGTGTGTTTCGTCCACTTAAAAGTTCGGAATAAAAATCGAGTACATACCAAGCCGAATGTCCGGACAAAACCCCGTTCCCAAGGTCCAAATTTTCTATATTGGCCTTAAAACGTCCCGGCTAAGCCTTGTCGATCTTGAGGTTTTAGATTACAAAACATGTGAGTTTCGTCCATTTCCAAGTTCGACCGAAAACCGAGTAAATGCCGACCGAACGGACGGACATAAATCTCGTTTTTACGGACGAAACATTGTTTTTTCTCCTTAGAACCCCCCGAGTTAAGTAATGGAGTGGCTAGTCTCTTAGGTGTATCGTTTTCCATTGGGAAACATGTGTGTTTCGTCCTCTTATAAGTTCGGAACAAAAATCGAGTACATACCAAGCCGAATGTCCGGACAAAACCCCGTTCCCATGGTCCAAATTTTCTATATTGGCCTTAAAATGTCCCGGCTAAGCCTTCTCGATCTTGAGGTTTTAGATTCCAAAACAAGTGAGTTTCGTCCATTTCCAAGTTCAGATCGAAAACCGAGTAAAAGCCGACCGAACGGAAGGAAATAAATCTCGTTTTTACGGACGAAACATTGTTTTTTCTCCTTAGAACGCCCCGAGTCAAGTAATGGAGTGGCTAGTCTCTTAGGTGTATCATTTTCCATTGGGAAACATGTGTGTTTCGTCCACTTATAAGTTCGGAACAAAAATCGAGTACATACCAAGCCGAATGTCAGGACAAAACCCCTTTCCCATGGTCCAAATGTTCTATATTGGCCTTAAAACGTCCCGGCTAAGCCTTGTTGATCTTGAGGTTTTAGATTCCAAAACAAGTGAGTTCCGTCCATTTCCAAGTTCGACCGAAAACGGAGTAAATGCCGACAGAACGGACGGACATAAATCTCGTTTTTACGGACGGAACGTTGTTTTTTCACCTTAGAACGCCCCAAGTTAAGTAATGGAGTGGCTAGTTTCTTAGGTGTATCGTTTACCATTGGGAAACATGTGTGTTTCGTCCACTTATAAGTTCGGAACAAAATTCGAGTACATACCAAGCCGAATGTCCGAACAAAACCCCGTTCCCATGGTCCAAATGTTCTATATTGGCCTTAAAATGTCCAGGCTAAGCCTTCTCGATCTTGAGGTTTTAGATTCCAAAACAAGTGAGTTTCGTCCATTTCCAAGTTCAGATCGAAAACCGAGTAAAAGCCGACCGAACGGACGGAAATAAATCTCGTTTTTACGGACGAAACATTGTTTTTTCTCCTTAGAACGCCCCGAGTCAAGTAAAGGAGTGGCTAGTCTCTTAGGTGTATCATTTTCCATTGGGAAACATGTGTGTTTCGTCCACTTATAAGTTCGGAACAAAAATCGAGTACATACCAAGCCGAATGTCAGGACAAAACCCCTTTCCCATGGTCCAAATGTTCTATATTGGCCTTAAAACGTCCCGGCTAAGCCTTGTTGATCTTGAGGTTTTAGATTCCAAAACAAGTGAGTTTCGTCCATTTCCAAGTTCGACCGAAAACGGAGTAAATGCCGACCGAACGGACGGACATAAATCTCGTTTTTACGGACGGAACGTTGTTTTTTCACCTTAGAACGCCCCAAGTTAAGTAATGGAGTGGCTAGTTTCTTAGGTGTATCGTTTACCATTGGGAAACATGTGTGTTTCGTCCACTTATAAGTTCGGAACAAAATTCGAGTACATACCAAGCCGAATGTCCGAACAAAACCCCGTTCCCATGGTCCAAATGTTCTATATTGGCCTTAAAATGTCCCGGCTAAGCCTTCTCGATCTTGAGGTTTTAGATTCCAAAACAAGTGAGTTTCGTTCATTTCCAAGTTCAGATCGAAAACCGAGTAAAAGCCGACCGAACGGACGGACATAAATCTCGTTTTTACGGACGAAACATTGTTTTTTCTCCTTAGAACGCCCCTAGTTAAGTAATGGAGTGGCTAGTCTCTTAGGTGTATCGTTTTCCATTAGGAAACATGTGTGTTTCGTCCACTTATAAGTTCGGAACAAAATTCGAGTACATACCAAGCCGAATGTCCGGAAAAAACCCCGTTCCCATGGTCCAAATTTTCTATATTGGCCTTAAAACGTCCCAGCTAAGCCTTGTCGATCTTGAGGTTTTAGACTACAAAACATGTGAGTTTCGTCCATTTCCAAGTTCGACCGAAAACCGAATAAATGCCGACCGAACGGACGGACATAAATCTCGTTTTTACGGACGAAACATTGTTTTTTCTCCTTAGAACGCCCCGAGTTAAGTAATGGAGTGGCTAGTCTCTTAGGTGTATCGTTTTCCATTGGGAAACATGTGTGTTTCGTCCTCTTATAAGTTCGGAACAAAAATCGAGTACATACCAAGCCGAATGTCCGGACAAAACCCCGTTCCCATGGTCCAAATTTTCTATATTGGCCTTAAAACGTCCCGGCTAAGCCTTGTCGATCTTGAGGTTTTAGATTACAAAACATGTGAGTTTCGTTCATTTCCAAGTTCGACCGAAAACCGAGTAAATGCCGACCGAACGGACAAACATAAATCTCGTTTTTACGGACGGAACGTTGTTTTTTCACCTTAGAACACCCCGAGTTAAGTAATTGAGTGGCTAGTTTCTTAGGTGTATCGTTTACCATTGGGAAACATGTGTGTTTCGTCCACTTATAAGTTCGGAACAAAAATCGAGTACATACCAAGCCGAATGTCCAGACAAAACCCCGTTCCCATGGTCCAAATGTTCTATATTGGCCTTAAAACGTCCCGGCTAAGCCTTGTTGATCTTGAGGTTTTAGATTCCAAAACAAGTGAGTTTCGTCCATTTCCAAGTTCAGATCGAAAACCGAGTAAAAGCCGACCGAACGGACGGACATAAATCTCGTTTTTACGGATGAAACATTGTTTTTTCTCCTTAGAACGCCCCGGGTTAAGTAATGGAAAGGGCTAGTCTCTTAGGTGTATCGTTTTCCATTAGGAAACATGTGTGTTTCGTCCACTTATAAGTTCGGAACAAAAATCGAGTACATACCAAGCCGAATGCCCGGAAAAAACCCCGTTCCCATGGTCCAAATTTTCGATATTGGCCTTAAAACGTCCCGGCTAAGCCTTGTCGATCTTGAGGTTTTAGACTACAAAACATGTGAGTTTCGTCCATTTCCAAGTTCGACCGAAAACCGAATAAATGACGACCGAACGGACGGACATAAATCTCGTTTTTACGGACGGAACGTTGTTTTTTCACCTTAGAACACCCCGAGTTAAGTAATGGAGTGGCTAGTTTCTTAGGTGTATCGTTTACCATTGGGAAACATGTGTGTTTCGTCCACTTATAAGTTCGGATTAAAAATCGAGTACATACCAAGCCGAATGTCCGGACAAAACCCCGTTCCCATGGTCCAAATGTTCTATATTGGCCTTAAAACGTCCCGGCTAAGCCTTGTTGATCTTGAGGTTTTAGATTCCAAAACAAGTGAGTTTCGTCCATTTCCAAGTTCAGATCGAAAACCGAGTAAAAGCCGACTGAACGGACGGACATAAATCTCGTTTTTACGGACGAAACATTGTTTTTTCTCCTTAGAACGCCCCGAGTCAAGTAATGGAGTGGCTAGTCTCTTAGGTGTATCATTTTCCATTGCGAAACATGTGTGTTTCGTCCACTTATAAGTTCGGAACAAAAATCGAGTACATACCAAGCCGAATGTCAGGACAAAACCCCTTTCCCATGGTCCAAATGTTCTATATTGGCCTTAAAACGTCCCGGCTAAGCCTTGTTGATCTTGAGGTTTTAGATTCCAAAACAAGTGAGTTTCGTCCATTTCCAAGTTCGACCGAAAACGGAGTAAATGCCGACCGAACGGACGGACATAAATCTCGTTTTTACGGACGGAACGTTGTTTTTTCACCTTAGAACGCCCCAAGTTAAGTAATGGAGTAGCTAGTTTCTTAGGTGTATCGTTTACCATTGGGAAACATGTGTGTTTCGTCCACTTATAAGTTCGGAACAAAAATCGAGTACATACCAAGCCGAATGTCCGGACAAAACCCCTTTCCCATGGTCCAAATGTTCTATATTGGCCTTAAAACGTCCCAGCTAAGCCTTGTCGATCTTGAGGTTTTAGATACCAAAACAAGTGATTTTCGTCCATTTCCAAGTTCAGATCGAAAACGGAGTAAATGCCGACCGAACGGACGGACATAAATCTTGTTTTTATGGACGAAACATTGTATTTTCTCCTTAGAACGCCCCGAGTTAAGTAATGGAGTGGCTAGTCTCTTAGGTGTATCGTTTTCCATTGGGAAACATGTGTGTTTCGTCCACTTAAAAGTTCGGAACAAAAATCGAGTACATACCAAGCCGAATGTCCGGACAAAACCCCGTTCCCATGGTCCAAATTTTCTATATTGGCCTTAAAACGTCCAGGCTAAGCCTTGTCGATCTTGAGGTTTTAGATTACAAAACATGTGAGTTTCGTCCATTTCCAAGTTCGACCGAAAACCGAGTAAATGCCGACCGAACGGACGGACATAAATCTCGTTTTTACGGACGAAACATTGTTTTTTCTCCTTAGAACGCCCTGAGTTAAGAAATGGAGTGGATAGTCTCTTAGGTGTATCGTTTTCCATTGGGAAACATGTGTGTTTCGACCACTTATAAGTTCGGAACAAAAATCGAGTACATACCAAGCCGAATGTCCGGACAAAACCCCGTTCCCATGGTCCAAATTTTCTATATTGGCCTTAAAACGTCTCTTACTAAGCCTTGTCGATCTTGAGGTTTTAGACTACAAAAGATGTTTGTTTCGTCCATTTCCAAGTTCGACCGAAAACCGAGTAAAAGCCGACCGAACGGTCGGACATAAATCTCGTTTTTACGGACGAAACATTGTTTTTTCTCCTTAGAACGCCCCGAGTTAAGTAATGGAGTGGCTAGTCTCTTAGGTGTATCGTTTACCATTGGGAAACATGTGTGTTTCGTCCACTTATAAATTCGGAACAAAAATCGAGTACATACCAAGCCGAATGTCCGGAAAAAACCCCGTTCCCAAGGTCCAAATTTTCTATATTGGCCTTAAAACGTCCCGGCTAACCCTTGTCGATCTTGAGGTTTTAGATTCCAAAACAAGTGAGTTTCGTCCATTTCCAAGTTCAGATCGAAAACCGAGTAAAAGCCGATCGAACAACGGAAATAAATCTCGTTTTTACGGACGAAACATTGTTTTTTCTCCTTAGAACGCCCCGAGTCAAGTAATGGAGTGGCTAGTCTCTTAGGTGTATCATTTTCCATAGGGAAACATGTGTGTTTCGTCCACTTATAAGTTCGGAACAAAAATCGAGTACATACCAAGCCGAATGTCCGGACAAAACCCCTTTCCCATGGTCCAAATGTTCTATATTGGCCTTAAAACGTCCCGGCTAAGCCTTGTCGATCTAGAGGTTTTAGATTCCAAAAGAAGTGAGTTTCGTCCATTTCCAAGTTCGACCGAAAACCGAGTAAATGCCGACCGAACGGACGGACATAAATCTCGTTTTTACGGACGGAACGTTGTTTTTTCACCTTAGATAGCCCCAAGTTAAGTAATGGAGTGGCTAGTTTCTTAGGTGTATCGTTTACCATTGGGAAACATGTGTGTTTCGTCCACTTATAAGTTCGGAACAAAATTCGAGTACATACCAAGCCGAATGTCCGAACAAAACCCCGTTCCCATGGTCCAAATGTTCTATATTGGCCTTAAAATGTCCCGGCTAAGCCTTCTCGATCTTGAGGTTTTAGATTCCAAAACAAGTGAGTTTCGTCCATTTCCAAGTTCAGATCGAAAACCGAGTAAAAGCCGACCGAACGGACGGAAATAAATCTCGTTTTTACGGACGAAACATTGTTTTTTCTCCTTAGAACGCCCCGAGTCAAGTAATGGAGTGGCTAGTCTCTTAGGTGTATCATTTTCCATTGGGAAACATGTGTGTTTCGTCCACTTATAAGTTCGGAACAAAAATCGAGTACATACCAAGCCGAATGTCAGGACAAAACCCCTTTCCCATGGTCCAAATGTTCTATATTCGCCTTAAAATGACCTGGCTAAGCCTTGTTGATCTTGAGGTTTTAGATTCCAAAACAAGTGAGTTTCGTCCATTTCCAAGTTCGACCGAAAACGGAGTAAATGCCGACCGAACGGACGGACATAAATCTCGTTTTTACGGACGGAACGTTGTTTTTTCACCTTAGAACGCCCCAAGTTAAGTAATGGAGTGGCTAGTTTCTTAGATGTATCGTTTACCATTGGGAAACATGTGTGTTTCGTCCACTTATAAGTTTGGAACAAAAATCGAGTACATACGAAGCCGAATGTCTGGACAAAACCCCTTTCCCATGGTCCAAATGTTCTATATTGGCCTTAAAACGTCCCGGCTAAGCCTTGTCGATCTTGAGGTTTTAGATACCAAAACAAGTGATTTTCGTCCATTTCCAAGTTCAGATCGAAAACGGAGTAAATGCCGACCGAACGGACGGACATAAATCTTGTTTTTATGGACGAAACATTGTATTTTCACCTTATAACGCCCCGAGTTAAGTAATGGAGTGGCTAGTCTCTTAGGTGTATCGTTTTCCATTGGGAAACATGTGTGTTTCGTCCACTTAAAAGTTCGGAACAAAAATCGAGTACATACCAAGCCGAATGTCCGGACAAAACCCCGTTCCCATGGTCCAAATTTTCTATATTGGCCTTAAAACGTCCCGGCTAAGCCTTGTCGATCTTGAGGTTTTAGATTACAAAACATGTGAGTTTCGTCCATTTCCATGTTCGACCGAAAACCGAGTAAATGCCGACCGAACGGACGGACATAAATCTCGTTTTTACGGACGAAACATTGTTTTTTCTCCTTAGAACGCCCTGAGTTAAGTAATGGAGTGGCTAGTCTCTTAGGTGTATCGTTTTCCATTGGGAAACATGTGTGTTTCGTCCTCTTATAAGTTCGAAACAAAAATCGAGTACATACCAAGCCGAATGTCCGGACAAAACCCCGTTCCCATGGTCCAAATGTTCTATATTGGCCTTAAAACATCCCGGCTAAGCCTTGTTGATCTTGAAGTTTTAGATTCCAAAATAAGTAAGTTTCGTCCATTTCCAAGTTCAGATCGAAAACCGAGTAAAAGCCGACCGAACGGACGGACATAAATCTCGTTTTTACGGACGAAACATTGTTTTTTCTCCTTAGAACGCCCCGAGTCAAGTAATGGAGTGGCTAGTCTCTTAGGTGTATCGTTTTCCATTAGGAAACATGTGTGTTTCGTCCACTTATAAGTTCGGAACAAAAATCGAGTACATACCAAGCCGAATGTCCGGACAAAACCCCGTTCCCATGGTCCAAATTTTCTATATTGGCCTTAAAACGTCCCGGCTAAGCCTTGTCGATCTTGAGTTTTTAGATTACAAAACAAGTGAGTTTCGTCCATTTCCATGTTCGACCGAAAACCGAGTAAATGCCGACCGAACGGACGGACATGAATCTCGTTTTTACGGACGAAACATTGTTTTTTCTCCTTAGAACGCCCTGAGTTAAGTAATGGAGTGGCTAGTCTCTTAGGTGTATCGTTTTCCATTGGGAAACATGTGTGTTTCGTCCTCTTATAAGTTCGGAACAAAAATCGAGTACATACCAAGCCGAATGTCCGGACAAAACCCCGTTCCCATGGTCCAAATGTTCTATATTGGCCTTAAAACATCCCGGCTAAGCCTTGTTGATCTTGAAGTTTTAGATTCCAAAATAAGTAAGTTTCGTCCATTTCCAAGTTCAGATCGAAAACCGAGTAAAAGCCGACCGAACGGACGAACATAAATCTCGTTTTTACGGACGAAACATTGTTTTTTCTCCTTAGAACGCCCCGAGTCAAGTAATGGAGTGGCTAGTCTCTTAGGTGTATCGTTTTCCATTAGGAAACATGTGTGTTTCGTCCACTTATAAGTTCGGAACAAAAATCGAGTACATACCAAGCCGAATGTCAGGACAAAACCCCTTTCCCATGGTCCAAATGTTCTATATTCGCCTTAAAATGACCTGGCTAAGCCTTGTTGATCTTGAGGTTTTAGATTCCAAAACAAGTGAGTTTCGTCCATTTCCAAGTTCGACCGAAAACGGAGTAAATGCCGACCGAACGGACGGACATAAATCTCGTTTTTACGGACGGAACGTTGTTTTTTCACCTTAGAACGCCCCAAGTTAAGTAATGGAGTGGCTAGTTTCTTAGATGTATCGTTTACCATTGGGAAACATGTGTGTTTCGTCCACTTATAAGTTTGGAACAAAAATCGAGTACATACGAAGCCGAATGTCAGGACAAAACCCCTTTCCCATGGTCCAAATGTTCTATATTGGCCTTAAAACGTCCCGGCTAAGCCTTGTTGATCTTGAGGTTTTAGATTCCAAAACAAGTGAGTTTCGTCCATTTCCAAGTTCGACCGAAAACGGAGTAAATGCCGACCGAACGGACGGACATAAATCTCGTTTTTACGGACGGAACGTTGTTTTTTCACCTTAGAACGCCCCAAGTTAAGTAATGGAGTAGCTAGTTTCTTAGGTGTATCGTTTACCATTGGGAAACATGTGTGTTTCGTCCACTTATAAGTTCGGAACAAAAATCGAGTACATACCAAGCCGAATGTCCGGACAAAACCCCTTTCCCATGGTCCAAATGTTCTATATTGGCCTTAAAACGTCCCAGCTAAGCCTTGTCGATCTTGAGGTTTTAGATACCAAAACAAGTGATTTTCGTCCATTTCCAAGTTCAGATCGAAAACGGAGTAAATGCCGACCGAACGGACGGACATAAATCTTGTTTTTATGGACGAAACATTGTATTTTCTCCTTAGAACGCCCCGAGTTAAGTAATGGAGTGGCTAGTCTCTTAGGTGTATCGTTTTCCATTGGGAAACATGTGTGTTTCGTCCACTTAAAAGTTCGGAACAAAAATCGAGTACATACCAAGCCGAATGTCCGGACAAAACCCCGTTCCCATGGTCCAAATTTTCTATATTGGCCTTAAAACGTCCAGGCTAAGCCTTGTCGATCTTGAGGTTTTAGATTACAAAACATGTGAGTTTCGTCCATTTCCAAGTTCGACCGAAAACCGAGTAAATGCCGACCGAACGGACGGACATAAATCTCGTTTTTACGGACGAAACATTGTTTTTTCTCCTTAGAACGCCCTGAGTTAAGAAATGGAGTGGATAGTCTCTTAGGTGTATCGTTTTCCATTGGGAAACATGTGTGTTTCGACCACTTATAAGTTCGGAACAAAAATCGAGTACATACCAAGCCGAATGTCCGGACAAAACCCCGTTCCCATGGTCCAAATTTTCTATATTGGCCTTAAAACGTCTCTTACTAAGCCTTGTCGATCTTGAGGTTTTAGACTACAAAAGATGTTTGTTTCGTCCATTTCCAAGTTCGACCGAAAACCGAGTAAAAGCCGACCGAACGGTCGGACATAAATCTCGTTTTTACGGACGAAACATTGTTTTTTCTCCTTAGAACGCCCCGAGTTAAGTAATGGAGTGGCTAGTCTCTTAGGTGTATCGTTTACCATTGGGAAACATGTGTGTTTCGTCCACTTATAAATTCGGAACAAAAATCGAGTACATACCAAGCCGAATGTCCGGAAAAAACCCCGTTCCCAAGGTCCAAATTTTCTATATTGGCCTTAAAACGTCCCGGCTAACCCTTGTCGATCTTGAGGTTTTAGATTCCAAAACAAGTGAGTTTCGTCCATTTCCAAGTTCAGATCGAAAACCGAGTAAAAGCCGATCGAACAACGGAAATAAATCTCGTTTTTACGGACGAAACATTGTTTTTTCTCCTTAGAACGCCCCGAGTCAAGTAATGGAGTGGCTAGTCTCTTAGGTGTATCATTTTCCATAGGGAAACATGTGTGTTTCGTCCACTTATAAGTTCGGAACAAAAATCGAGTACATACCAAGCCGAATGTCCGGACAAAACCCCTTTCCCATGGTCCAAATGTTCTATATTGGCCTTAAAACGTCCCGGCTAAGCCTTGTCGATCTAGAGGTTTTAGATTCCAAAAGAAGTGAGTTTCGTCCATTTCCAAGTTCGACCGAAAACCGAGTAAATGCCGACCGAAGGGACGGACATAAATCTCGTTTTTACGGACGAAACATTGTTTTTTCTCCTTAGAACGCCCCGAGTTAAGTAATGGAGTGGCTAGTATCTTAGGTGTATCGTTTTCCATTGGGAAACATGTGTGTTTCGTCCTCTTATAAGTTCGGAACAAAAATCGAGTACATACCAAGCCGAATGTCCGGACAAAACCCCGTTCCCATGGTCCAAATTTTCTATATTGGGCTTAAAACGTCCCGGCTAAGCCTTGTCGATCTTGAGGTTTTAGATTACAAAACATGTAAGTTTCGTTCATTTCCAAGTTTGACCGAAAACCGAGTAAATGCCAACCGAACGGACAAACATAAATCTCGTTTTTACGGACGGAACGTTGTTTTTTCACCTTAGAACGCCCCGAGTTATGTAATGGAGTGGCTAGTATCTTAGGTGTATCGTTTACCATTGGGGAACATGTGTGTTTCGTCCACTTATAAGTTCGGAACAAAAATCGAGTACATACCAAGCCGAATGTCTGGACAAAACCCCGTTCCCATGGTCCAAATGTTCTATATTGGCCTTAAAACGTCCCGGCTAAGCCTTGTTGATCTTGAGGTTTTAGATTCCAAAACAAGTGAGTTTCGTCCATTTCCAAGTTCAGATCGAAAACCGAGTAAAAGCCGACCGAACGGACGGACATAAATCTCGTTTTTACAGACGAAACATTGTTTTTTCTCCTTAGAATGCCCCTAGTTAAGTAATGGAGTGGCTAGTCTCTTACGTGTATCGTTTTCCATTAGGAAACATGTGTGTTTCGTCCACTTATAAGTTCGGAACAAAAATCGAGTACATACCAAGCCGAATGTCCGGAAAAAACCCCGTTCCCATGGTCCAATTTTCTATATTGACCTTAAAACGTCCCGGCTAAGCCTTGTCGATCTTGAGGTTTTAGACTACAAAACATGTGAGTTTCGTCCATTTCCAAGTTCGACCGAAAACCGAATAAATGCCGACCGAACGGACGGACATAAATCTCGATTTTACGGACGGAACGTTGTTTTTTCACCTTAGAACGCCCCGAGTTAAGTAATGGAGTGGCTAGTCTCTTAGGTGTATCGTTTTCCATTGGGAAACATGTGTGTTTCGTCCTCTTATAAGTTCGGAACAAAAATCGAGTACATACCAAGCCGAATGTCCGGACAAAACCCCGTTCCCATGGTCCAAATTTTCTATATTGGCCTTAAAACGTCCCGGCTAAGCCTTGTCGATCTTGAGGTTTTAGATAACAAAACATGTGAGTTTCGTTCATTTCCAAGTTCGACCAAAAACCGAGTAAATGCCGACCGAACGGACAAACTTAAATCTCGTTTTTACGGACGGAACGTTGTTTTTTCACCTTAGAATGCCCCAAGTTAAGTAATGGAGTGGCTAGTTTCTTAGGTGTATCGTTTACCATTGGGAAACATGTGTGTTTCGTCCACTTATAAGTTCGGAACAAAATTCGAGTACATACCAAGCCGAATGTCCGAACAAAACCACGTTCCCATGGTCCAAATGTTCTATATTGGCCTTAAAATGTCCCGGCTAAGCCTTCTCGATCTTGAGGTTTTAGATTCCAAAACAAGTGAGTTTCCTCCATTTCCAAGTTCAGATCGAAAACCGAGTAAAAGCCGACCGAACGGACGAAAATAAATCTCGTTTTTACGGACGAAACATTGTTTTTTCTCCTTAGAACGCCCCGAGTCAAGTAATGGAGTGGCTAGTCTCTTAGGTGTATCATTTTCCATTGGGAAACATGTGTGTTTCGTCCACTTATAAGTTCGGAACAAAAATCGAGTACATACCAAGCCGAATGTCCGGACAAAACCCCGTTCCCATGGTCCAAATGTTCTATATTGGCCTTAAAACGTCCCGGCTAAGCCTTGTTGATCTTGAGGTTTAGATTCCAAAACAAGTGAGTTTCGACCATTTCCAAGTTCAGATCGAAAACCGAGTAAAAGCCGACCGAACGGACGGACATAAATCTCGTTTTTACGGACGAAACATTGTTTTTTCTCCTTAGAACGCCCCTAGTTAAGTAATGGAGTGGCTAGTCTCTTAGGTGTATCGTTTTCCATTAGGAAACATGTGTGTTTCGTCCACTTATAAGTTCGGAACAAAAATCGAGTACATACCAAGCCGAATGTCCGGAAAAAACCCCGTTCCCATGGTCCAAATTTTCTATATTGGCCTTAAAACGTCCCGGCTAAGCCTTGTCGATCTTGAGGTTTTAGACTACAAAACATGTGAGTTTCGTCCATTTCCAAGTTCGACCGAAAACCGAATAAATGCCGACCGAACGGACGGACATAAATCTCGATTTTACGGACGGAACGTTGTTTTTTCACCTTAGAACGCCCCGAGTTAAGTAATGGAGTGGCTAGTCTCTTAGGTGTATCGTTTTCCATTGGGAAACATGTGTGTTTCGTCCTCTTATAAGTTCGGAACAAAAATCGAGTACATACCAAGCCGAATGTCCGAACAAAACCCCGTTCCCATGGTCCAGATGTTCTATATTGGCCTTAAAACGTCTCGACTAAGCCTTGTCGATCTTGAGGTTTTAGATTCCAAAACAAGTGAGTTTCGTCGATTTCCAACTTCGACCAAAAAGCGAGTAAATGCCGACCGAACGGACGGACATAAATCTCGTTTTTACGGACGAAACATTGTTTTTTCTCCTTAGAATGCCCCGAGTTAAGTAATGGAGTGGCTAGTCTCTTAGGTGTATCGTTTTCCATTGGGAAACATGTGTGTTTCGTCCTCTTATAAGTTCGGAACAAAAATCGAGTACATACCAAGCCGAATGTCCGGACAAAACCCCGTTCCCATGGTCCAAATTTTCTATATTGGCCTTAAAACGTCCCGGCTAAGCCTTGTCGATCTTGAGGTTTTAGATAACAAAACATGTGAGTTTCGTTCATTTCCAAGTTCGACCAAAAACCGAGTAAATGCCGACCGAACGGACAAACTTAAATCTCGTTTTTACTGACGGAACGTTGTTTTTTCACCTTAGAACACCCCGAGTTAAGTAATTGAGTGGCTAGTTTCTTAGGTGTATCGTTTACCATTGGGAAACATGTGTGTTTCGTCCACTTATAAGTTCGGAACAAAAATCGAGTACATACCAAGCCGAATGTCCGAACAAAACCCCGTTCCCATGGTCCAAATGTTCTATATTGGCCTTAAAACGTCCCGGCTAAGCCTAGTTGATCTTGAGGTTTTAGAATCCAAAACAAGTGAGTTTCGTCCATTTCCAAGTTCAGATCGAAAATCGAGTAAAAGCCGACCAAACGGACGGACATAAATCTCGTTTTTACGGATGAAACATTGTTTTTTCTCCTTAGAACGCCCCGGGTTAAGTAATGGAAAGGGCTAGTCTCTTAGGTGTATCGTTTTCCATTAGGAAACATGTCTGTTTCGTCCACTTATAAGTTCGTAACAAAAATCGAGTACAAACCAAGCCGAATGTCCGGGAAAAACCCCGTTCCCATGGTCCAAATTTTTGATATAGGCCTTAAAACGTCCCGGCTAAGCCTTGTCGATCTTGAGGTTTTAGACTACAAAACATGTGAGTTTCGTCCATTTCCAAGTTCGACCGAAAACCGAATAAATGACGACCGAACGGACGGACATAAATCTCGTTTTTACTGACGGAACGTTGTTTTTTCACATTAGAACACCCCGAGTTAAGTAATGGAGTGGCTAGTTTCTTAGGTGTATCGTTTACCATTGGGAAACATGTGTGTTTCGTCCACTTATAAGTTCGGATTAAAAATCGATTACATACCAAGCCGAATGTCCGGACAAAACCCCGTTCCCATGGTCCAAATGTTCTATATTGGCCTTAAAACGTCCCGGCTAAGCCTTGTTGATCTTGAGGTTTTAGATTCCAAAACAAGTGAGTTTCGTCCATTTCCAAGTTCAGATCGAAAACCGAGTAAAAGCCGACCGAACGGACGGACATAAATCTCGTTTTTACGGACGAAACATTGTTTTTTCTCCTTAGAACGCCCCGAGTTAAGTAATGGAGTGGCTAGTCTCTTAGGTGTATCGTTTTCCATTAGGAAACATGTGTGTTTCGTCCACTTATAAATTCGGAACAAAAATCGAGTACATACCAAGCCGAATGTCCGGAAAAAACCCCGTTCCCAAGGTCCAAATTTTCTATATTGGCCTTAAAACGTCCCGGCTAAGCCTTGTCGATCTTGAGGTTTTAGATTCCAAAACAAGTGAGTTTCGTCCATTTCCAAGTTCGACCGAAAACCGAGTAAATGCCGACCGAACGGACGGACGTAAATCTCGTTTTTACGGACGGAACGTTGTTTTTTCACCTTAGAATGCCCCAAGTTAAGTAATGGAGTGGCTAGTTTCTTAGGTGTATCGTTTACCATTGGGAAACATGTGTGTTTCGTCCACTTATAAGTTCGGAACAAAATTCGAGTACATACCAAGCCGAATGTCCGAACAAAACCACGTTCCCATGGTCCAAATGTTCTATATTGGCCTTAAAATGTCCCGGCTAAGCCTTCTCGATCTTGAGGTTTTAGATTCCAAAACAAGTGAGTTTCCTCCATTTCCAAGTTCAGATCGAAAACCGAGTAAAAGCCGACCGAACGGACGGAAATAAATCTCGTTTTTACGGACGAAACATTGTTTTTTCTCCTTAGAACGCCCCGAGTCAAGTAATGGAGTGGCTAGTCTCTTAGGTGTATCATTTTCCATTGGGAAACATGTGTGTTTCGTCCACTTATAAGTTCGGAACAAAAATCGAGTACATACCAAGCCGAATGTCCGGACAAAACCCCGTTCCCATGGTCCAAATGTTCTATATTGGCCTTAAAACGTCCCGGCTAAGCCTTGTTGATCTTGAGGTTTTAGATTCCAAAACAAGTGAGTTTCGACCATTTCCAAGTTCAGATCGAAAACCGAGTAAAAGCCGACCGAACGGATGGACATAAATCTCGTTTTTACGGACGAAACATTGTTTTTTCTCCTTAGAACGCCCCTAGTTAAGTAATGGAGTGGCTAGTCTCTTAGGTGTATCGTTTTCCATTAGGAAACATGTGTGTTTCGTCCACTTATAAGTTCGGAACAAAAATCGAGTACATACCAAGCCGAATGTCCGGAAAAAACCCCGTTCCCATGGTCCAAATTTTCTATATTGGCCTTAAAACGTCCCGGCTAAGCCTTGTCGATCTTGAGGTTTTAGACTACAAAACATGTGAGTTTCGTCGATTTCCAAGTTCGACTGAAAACCGAATAAATGCCGACCGAACGGACGGACATAAATCTCGATTTTACGGACGGAACTTTGTTTTTTTCACCTTAGAACGCCCCGAGTTAAGTAATGGAGTGGCTAGTTTCTTAGGTGTATCGTTTACCATTGGGAAACATGTGTGTTTCGTCCACTTATAAGTTCGGAACAAAAATCGAGTACATACCAAGCCGAATGTCCGAACAAAACCCCGTTCTAATGGTCCAGATGTTCTATATTGGCCTTAAAACGTCTCGACTAAGCCTTGTCAATCTTGAGGTTTTAGATTCCAAAACAAGTGAGTTTCGTCCATTTCCAAGTTCGACCGAAAACCGAGTAAATGCCGACCGAACGGACGGACATAAATCTCGTTTTTACGGACGAAACATTGTTTTTTCTCCTTAGAACGCCCCGAGTTAAGTAATGGAGTGCCTAGTCTCTTAGGTGTATCGTTTTCCATTGGGAAACATGTGTGTTTCGTCCTCTTATAAGTTCGGAACAAAAATCGAGTACATACCAAGCCGAATGTCCGGACAAAACCCCGTTCCCATGGTCCAAATTTTCTATATTGGCCTTAAAACGTCCCGGCTAAGCCTTGTCGATCTTGAGGTTTTAGATTACAAAACATGTGAGTTTCGTTCATTTCCAAGTTCGACCGAAAACCGAGTAAATGCCGACCGAACGGACAAACATAAATCTCGTTTTTACGGACGAAACGTTGTTTTTTCACCTTAGAACGCCCCGAGTTAAGTAATGGAGTGACTAGTTTCTTAGGTGTATCGTTTACCATTGTGAAACATGTGTGTTTCGTCCACTTATAAGTTCGGAACAAAAATCGAGTACATACCAAGCCGAATGTCCGAACAAAACCCCGTTCCCATGGTCCAGATGTTCTATATTGGCCTTAAAACGTCTCGACTAAGTCTTGTCGATCTTGAGGTTTAAGATTCCAAAACAAGTGAGTTTCGTCCATTTCCAAGTTCGACCGAAAACCAAGTAAATGCCGACCGAACGGACGGACATAAATCTCGTTTTTACGGACGAAACATTGTTTTTTCTCCTTAGAACGCCCCGAGTGAAGTAATGGAGTGGCTAGTCTCTTAGGTGTATCGTTTACCATTGGGAAACATGTGTGTTTCGTCCACTTATAAGCTCGGAACAAAAATCGAGTACATACCAAGCCGAATGTCCGGACAAAACCCCGTTCCCATGGTCTAAATGTTCTATATTGGCCTTAAAACGTCCCGGCTAAGCCTTGTTGATCTTGAGGTTTTAGATTCCAAAACAAGTGAGTTTCGTCCATTTCCAAGTTCAGATCGAAAACCGAGTAAAAGCCGACCGAACGGACGGACATAAATCTCGTTTTTACGGACGAAACATTGTTTTTTCTCCTTAGAACGCCCCGAGTTAAGTAATGGAGTGGCTAGTTTCTTAGGTGTATCGTTTTCCATTAGGAAACATGTGTGTTTCGTCCACTTATAAATTCGGAACAAAAATCGAGTACATACCAAGCCGAATGTCCGGAAAAAACCCCGTTCCCAAGGTCCAAATTTTCTATATTGGCCTTAAAACGTCCCGGCTAACCCTTGTCGATCTTGAGGTTTTAGATTCCAAAACAAGTGAGTTTCGTCCATTTCCAAGTTCGACCGAAAACCGAGTAAATGCCGACCGAACGGACGGACATAAATCTCGTTTTTACGGACGGAACGTTGTTTTTTCACCTTAGAATGCCCCAAGTTAAGTAATGGAGTGGCTAGTTTCTTAGGTGTATCGTTTACCATTGGGAAACATGTGTGTTTCGTCCACTTATAAGTTCGGAACAAAATTCGAGTACATACCAAGCCGAATGTCCGAACAAAACCACGTTCCCATGGTCCAAATGTTCTATATTGGCCTTAAAATGTCCCGGCTAAGCCTTCTCGATCTTGAGGTTTTAGATTCCAAAACAAGTGAGTTTCCTCCATTTCCAAGTTCAGATCGAAAACCGAGTAAAAGCCGACCGAACGGACGGAAATAAATCCCGTTTTTACGGACGAAACATTGTTTTTTCTCCTTAGAACGCCCCGAGTCAAGTAATGGAGTGGCTAGTCTCTTAGGTGTATCATTTTCCATTGGGAAACATGTGTGTTTCGTCCACTTATAAGTTCGGAACAAAAATCGAGTACATACCAAGCCGAATGTCCGGACAAAACCCCGTTCCCATGGTCCAAATGTTCTATATTGGCCTTAAAACGTCCCGGCTAAGCCTTGTTGATCTTGAGGTTTTAGATTCCAAAACAAGTGAGTTTCGACCATTTCCAAGTTCAGATCGAAAACCGAGTAAAAGCCGACCGAACGGACGGACATAAATCTCGTTTTTACGGACGAAACATTGTTTTTTCTCCTTAGAACGCCCCTAGTTAAGTAATGGAGTGGCTAGTCTCTTAGGTGTATCGTTTTTCATTAGGAAACATGTGTGTTTCGTCCACTTATAAGTTCGGAACAAAAATCGAGTACATACCAAGCCGAATGTCCGGAAAAAACCCCGTTCCCATGGTCCAAATTTTCTATATTGGCCTTAAAACGTCCCGGCTAAGCCTTGTCGATCTTGAGGTTTTAGACTACAAAACATGTGAGTTTCGTCGATTTCCAAGTTCGACTGAAAACCGAATAAATGCCGACCGAACGGACGGACATAAATCTCGATTTTACGGACGGAACTTTGTTTTTTCACCTTAGAACGCCCCGAGTTAAGTAATGGAGTGGCTAGTTTCTTAGGTGTATCGTTTACCATTGGGAAACATGTGTGTTTCGTCCACTTATAAGTTCGGAACAAAAATCGAGTACATACCAAGCCGAATGTCCGAACAAAACCCCGTTCTAATGGTCCAGATGTTCTATATTGGCCTTAAAACGTCTCGACTAAGCCTTGTCAATCTTGAGGTTTTAGATTCCAAAACAAGTGAGTTTCGTCCATTTCCAAGTTCGACCGAAAACCGAGTAAATGCCGACCGAACGGACGGACATAAATCTCGTTTTTACGGACGAAACATTGTTTTTTCTCCTTAGAACGCCCCGAGTTAAGTAATGGAGTGCCTAGTCTCTTAGGTGTATCGTTTTCCATTGGGAAACATGTGTGTTTCGTCCTCTTATAAGTTCGGAACAAAAATCGAGTACATACCAAGCCGAATGTCCGGACAAAACCCCGTTCCCATGGTCCAAATTTTCTATATTGGCCTTAAAACGTCCCGGCTAAGCCTTGTCGATCTTGAGGTTTTAGATTACAAAACATGTGAGTTTCGTTCATTTCCAAGTTCGACCGAAAACCGAGTAAATGCCGACCGAACGGACAAACATAAATCTCGTTTTTACGGACGAAACGTTGTTTTTTCACCTTAGAACGCCCCGAGTTAAGTAATGGAGTGGCTAGTCTCTTAGGTGTATCGTTTACCATTGGGAAACATGTGTGTTTCGTCCACTTATAAGCTCGGAACAAAAATCGAGTACATACCAAGCCGAATGTCCGGACAAAACCCCGTTCCCATGGTCTAAATGTTCTATATTGGCCTTAAAACGTCCCGGCTAAGCCTTGTTGATCTTGAGGTTTTAGATTCCAAAACAAGTGAGTTTCGTCCATTTCCAAGTTCAGATCGAAAACCGAGTAAAAGCCGACCGAACGGACGGACATAAATCTCGTTTTTACGGACGAAACATTGTTTTTTCTCCTTAGAACGCCCCGAGTTAAGTAATGGAGTGGCTAGTCTCTTAGGTGTATCGTTTTCCATTAGGAAACATGTGTGTTTCGTCCACTTATAAATTCGGAACAAAAATCGAGTACATACCAAGCCGAATGTCCGGAAAAAACCCCGTTCCCAAGGTCCAAATTTTCTATATTGGCCTTAAAACGTCCCGGCTAACCCTTGTCGATCTTGAGGTTTTAGATTCCAAAACAAGTGAGTTTCGTCCATTTCCAAGTTCGACCGAAAACCGAGTAAATGCCGACCGAACGGACGGACATAAATCTCGTTTTTACGGACGGAACGTTGTTTTTTCACCTTAGAATGCCCCAAGTTAAGTAATGGAGTGGCTAGTTTCTTAGGTGTATCGTTTACCATTGGGAAACATGTGTGTTTCGTCCACTTATAAGTTCGGAACAAAATTCGAGTACATACCAAGCCGAATGTCCGAACAAAACCACGTTCCCATGGTCCAAATGTTCTATATTGGCCTTAAAATGTCCCGGCTAAGCCTTCTCGATCTTGAGGTTTTAGATTCCAAAACAAGTGAGTTTCCTCCATTTCCAAGTTCAGATCGAAAACCGAGTAAAAGCCGACCGAACGGACGGAAATAAATCCCGTTTTTACGGACGAAACATTGTTTTTTCTCCTTAGAACGCCCCGAGTCAAGTAATGGAGTGGCTAGTCTCTTAGGTGTATCATTTTCCATTGGGAAACATGTGTGTTTCGTCCACTTATAAGTTCGGAACAAAAATCGAGTACATACCAAGCCGAATGTCCGGACAAAACCCCGTTCCCATGGTCCAAATGTTCTATATTGGCCTTAAAACGTCCCGGCTAAGCCTTGTTGATCTTGAGGTTTTAGATTCCAAAACAAGTGAGTTTCGACCATTTCCAAGTTCAGATCGAAAACCGAGTAAAAGCCGACCGAACGGACGGACATAAATCTCGTTTTTACGGACGAAACATTGTTTTTTCTCCTTAGAACGCCCCTAGTTAAGTAATGGAGTGGCTAGTCTCTTAGGTGTATCGTTTTTCATTAGGAAACATGTGTGTTTCGTCCACTTATAAGTTCGGAACAAAAATCGAGTACATACCAAGCCGAATGTCCGGAAAAAACCCCGTTCCCATGGTCCAAATTTTCTATATTGGCCTTAAAACGTCCCGGCTAAGCCTTGTCGATCTTGAGGTTTTAGACTACAAAACATGTGAGTTTCGTCCATTTCCAAGTTCGACCGAAAACCGAATAAATGCCGACCGAACGGACGGACATAAATCTCGATTTTACGGACGGAACTTTGTTTTTTCACCTTAGAACGCCCCGAGTTAAGTAATGGAGTGGCTAGTTTCTTAGGTGTATCGTTTACCATTGGGAAACATGTGTGTTTCGTCCACTTATAAGTTCGGAACAAAAATCGAGTACATACCAAGCCGAATGTCCGAACAAAACCCCGTTCCCATGGTCCAGATGTTCTATATTGGCCTTAAAACGTCTCGACTAAGCCTTGTCAATCTTGAGGTTTTAGATTCCAAAACAAGTGAGTTTCGTCCATTTCCAAGTTCGACCGAAAACCGAGTAAATGCCGACCGAACGGACGGACATAAATCTCGTTTTTACGGACGAAACATTGTTTTTTCTCCTTAGAACGCCCCGAGTTAAGTAATGGAGTGGCTAGTCTCTTAGGTGTATCGTTTTCCATTGGGAAACATGTGTGTTTCGTCCTCTTATAAGTTCGGAACAAAAATCGAGTACATACCAAGCCGAATGTCCGGACAAAACCCCGTTCCAATGGTCCAAATTTTCTATATTGGCCTTAAAACGTCCCGGCTAAGCCTTGTCGATCTTGAGGTTTTAGATTACAAAACATGTGAGTTTCGTTCATTTCCAAGTTCGACCGAAAACCGAGTAAATGCCGACCGAACGGACAAACATAAATCTCGTTTTTACGGACGAAACGTTGTTTTTTCACCTTAGAACGCCCCGAGTTAAGTAATGGAGTGGCTAGTTTCTTAGGTGTATCGTTTACCATTTGGAAATGTAATGCCTCGCAATTTTATTTTTCTGCCATGTTTAGTATATGTTTTGTTGCATTTATTTTTGGTGTATAACCTTGCATTAGTTGGGCTTGCATTAGTTGGGCTTGTTATATATATATATATGTATAGATTCCTGTTATATGGGTTATAGTTGGGCTGGGGGTTTAAGTATTCATTGTTTGAACCCCACTAAGAACATCTACAATCAGATTCAACTAGAACATTCATCTTATCACTAGAACCAGTTCTCTCTTTGCTTTGCTATCTGAACCTGGTGAAAGGGAGATAAAGAAATAGAGACTTGGGTGGGCAGAAAATCAGAAGTTAAAGCTTGGAATTTTTGTTTGTGAATAGGGGTTTTGCGAGCACTTGAGGCAAGTGAAGTCTCACTCCCTCTTCTTACCTCTTGGTGTAGATTTATATTAGTTTGAATCGAATTCCTTTTGGTTAAATTGCTTGTTTCTGTTGAGTATTGATTGTATTTCATTTTGGCTACCATATTAGGTACTTTTAAATCCAAATTTTGGTTTATTTCATTGCTGCCCTGAACCTAGGTTATGAGAAGCATATTCTATTGAATTGTGTTGATTTGCTTATGTTGTTTTAAATAGAATTCGAAAACTAGTTACTGCTGAAATGAAAAGATATGATAAGCATGTTATCTTGACGAATTATTATGTTGAAATGCGCATATAGTTAGTAAAAGTCTGATGTCGTTAGCGTGGTCTATGAGGAGATCATTTTTGTTCTGTTTTAAATAAGTATATTGATACTTGGAATGAGCTACTGACCTGCACAAATTTTGTGACCTGTTCTATGAGTCTCGCTCCATTTTATCGATTTGGCATATTTGTGAATTTTGGGAATATATGTCATCTGAATCTTCACTTTGAACTTGTTTGAATATCTTATTCAATATCTGAGTTGGTCGATATTGCGTATATATACACACTGTTCTTAATATAAATGTTGGAATTCTTCCGATGCTACTTTCTCGGCTAGAGTGAGCTTGAAAGTGGATATGTTTTGAATTGTAAAAAGTGTGGTTATGCGCTCTTATGCGATTTTGGGACTTCGGTCGTGTGTTGATTGAGGTCACACATTTATGAAATGGGGGCTTCGGCCGTGTGGTGGATGTTTCCACACACATTTAATACAAGCTTGGGAGGAAGTGTTAAGCACATGGGTCTATACAATGGCAGTACCAGTCACTTGCGGGTGATGGGAGTGTGACCATGCGTGGGGCCGTATAGACTGTACCTCCAGCTATCCGCATATGGAGGGAAATTTACATGTGTGTACCTGCAGTGTAATGAGTACATGCAGGCGTACTCCCCAAACTAAATAAAGATAAATTAAGGCACTAATAAAATTGGAATGACTGATATGATCTGTTGGTATGAGGTGAATTTGGTTTAAACTAGTGTATTTCTATTCTTTGTGATAAGTTTAGTGAGTTGGATTTTATTTGCTGAGCTGTAGCTCATCCTTGTTGTTTACCATCTTTTTCAGGAGATCATTCTCAGTAGCTTCGAGAGCGTCGTAGGAGTTTTGAGACTTCAGAGTTATATATAGATGTACGTAGATTTTGTTATAGTTGTTATAATGGAGTTTGTATATTTTGAAAACTAGATGTATATATGTGTGATATGGTTATGTAAGAAAACTTTTCTTTGTACATACAGTTTGATATTTAATACAAATACCAGGTTTTGGGTTTTTAGCAGATTGTTCCTTTTTACTAGAGTTTTGCAATGGTATTATTTCCTGTTGACGTGTTCCTTGAACAGGTGGGCTTTTGCCTGGTTGGTCAAGTAACATGGGCGCTACAATTCCTTATGTTCCAGAGCGGCCGACTGGGATATACAGAGTTGGGGCGTTACAGATTTGGTATCAGAGCTGTAGGTTTATGTCCTAGAATTCGTCTAAGGTTAGGGGTGACCAGATAGAAATGAGTGAGGACGATTAGTTATATATTCGTTCTAATGTTATTTTGTTTCATGGATGTGGTGTCTGTATATGTTTAATTGTGTATGCAGCTGTTTATTATCATCTTCGTATTTCAGCATGTCTGCTTCAGAGAGAGCAGCTCGAACTCGTAAGACAGTCCGTTTAGCGGAAATTGGGGTTGTGAATAATGAGAATCCTACATCAGAAGCGGGTACCTCGGGGCCTCCTGCTCCTGAGCAAGTACCTACATGGGTTGGAGACCTTACTAGAATGTTAGAATATGCGAATCGGAGACTTGATGCGTTAGAGGCTGGTAGAGATGCCTCTCAAGCGCCACCAGTTATTAACTTGGATGCAGTGCCACCAGTTAATCAGGTAGCACAAAATGGCCCAGAAGTTCCAATAGACTTTCAAGCAGTGCAAGATAATGAAGCGTGGAGAAGAATGGTAGAAGGTTTTATGAAGATGAAACCTCCTAGATTCAGTGGTTCATTTGATGTTACTGTAGTAGAGGATTGGAAGGAAGATATCGAGAACTTGTTTGATGCTATGGGTTATACTGAGGTTCAGAAACAGCGACTTGCGTCACTTTGCTTAATGGGAGATGCTTCAATTTGGTGGAAATCAGTGATAAGGATTGAAAATCTGCATGATATTACTTGGGAAGATTTTTGTAGGCGTTTTGATTTGCGGTACTTTCCTCATTCTTTGAGGGCAGCCAAGGCAAGAGAATTTATAAATTTGAAGCAAGGGACAATGACAGTGTTAGAGTATGAAACTCGGTTTACTAGACTTGCACGCTTTGCCACTCACATGAATATGGATGAATTCCAGAAAGCTAGACAGTTTGAAGAAGGTTTGAGGGATGGGTTGCGACGGATGGTTAAAGGCCACCATTACCCTACAGTTAGGCAGGCATCAGATCTTGCTACTTTGCTAGAACAAGATTTTATGGAACACGGTCGACCAAATGATTATGCTAAAGGGAAAAAGGCGCAACATTCATGACCAGAAACATCACAACCTCCCTATAAAAAGCAAAACAGTAGCTCCTCTTCTACTGCCTTTACAGATGGAACAAAGCGCAATAAGTTTCTGGGGAATTGTTTCACTTGTGGCAAGGTCGGACATAAAGCTTTTGAATGCAGAGTTCCGGAAAGAAATTGGGTGAAAACAGATCAGGGAAAATCAGAAGGCAAACCGTATGAACAGAAAATAAATGAGCAGAAAATATCGGGGCAGAAATCATATGGATCTCAAGGATCATGGAAGGGACCAGCTGATCGTGCACCAGATAAACGACATGGTCAGATGTTTGCTATTGAACAAGTGGGAAGAGACAGGGTAATGGCAGATGCATCATCTCATGTTGAACCTCCACAAGGTCGTGCTTATACCGGAATGTCCCGAGATGGAGAAGCTAGTGGAACTTTACTGGAAGGTATTTTTTCTGTCAATTCTAAACCCGCCAGAATATTATTTGATGCTGGAGCTGATCGTTCTTTTATATCTCATGCTTTTATGCTCATGCTTGATATTCAACCCGAGTATATGCTAGAATCTATGTTTGTATTGCTGCCCGCTGGGGAAGGAATTAAAGTAGCAGATAAAATCTGTAGGAAATGTATGATTAGCTTCGATGATCTTAAATTTCCTTATGATTTAATTGTGCTCGTTATGCGTCGGTATGATGTGATTTTGGGAATGAATTGGATGGAGGATTTCCATGGCAACATAGATTGTATTGCCAAGACATTACGTCTGGATATTCCTGGACATCAACTGATAGTTATTGCGACTACAAAGGGGAATGTTTTGGTTGAAGCTTATTTAGCTCATATAGAACTTGAGATGGGTAAGAATGATATTGCATCAATTGACACTGTGGCAGAGTATGCTGATGTGTTTAGTGAAATTAAATGTTTGCCTCCTAATCGAGAAGTTGAGTTTAGCATTGAGCTGATTCCAGGGGTTGCTCCAATTGCTAGAGCTCCATACCGTATGGCACCTACAGAACTTAGAGAATTGAAAGTTCAGATTCAGGGTCTTCTTGAGCAGGGTTTTATTCGACAAAGTACATCACCTTGGGGTGCACCAGTTCTCTTTGTTAAGAAGAAAGATGGATCTCTTCGCCTATGTGTTGATTACAGAGAATTAAACAAGGTGACAATTCGAAACAGATACCCTTTACCTCGTATTGATGATTTGTTTGACCAACTCAAGGGTGCACAATGGTTCTCTAAAATTGACTTGAGATCGGGTTATCATCAGTTGAGGGTTCGAGAAGCAGATGTGCCTAAGACTGCTTTTGTGACACGTTATGGATCATATGAGTATCTAGTAATGCCGTTTGGATTGACTAATGCCCCTGCATTTTTCATGGATCTTATGAACCGGGTGTTTAGAGGATTCTTAGATCAGTTCATAATTGTCTTTATAGATGATATTTTGGTTTATTCAAGAACTCGCGAGGAACATGCTGACCATTTAAGGATCACACTCCAAACACTTCAAGAACATCAGTGTATGCTAAGTTTGAGAAATGTGAATTTTGGCTCGAGGAAGTTAAATTTCTGGGGCATGTGGTATCTGAAGGAGGTGTATCGGTAGATCCCTCTAAAGTGGATGCAGTATTAAATTGGGTACCGCCTAAATCAGTTACAGAGATACGAAGCTTCCTGGGGTTAGCAGGTTATTATCGGCGTTTCATAAAAGATTTTTCTCGTATTGCTGCTCCTATGACACAACTGACTCGCAAGGGTATTTCATTTGTTTGGACTGATCAGTGTCAGAGATCTTTCAATGAATTGAAGACCAAGTTAACTACTTCACCAGTTTTAATACTTCCTGAAAGCGGAGTTGGATATGTGATTTATACGGATGCATCACACCAGGGTTTAGGAGGTGTTTTAATGCAGCGTGACCGGGTGGTAGCTTATGCCTCACGACAATTGAGAACTCATGAGAAAAATTACCCGACACATGATCTAGAATTGGCGGCGGTTGTCTTTGCTCTTCGATTGTGGAGACATTACTTGATGGGTGAAAGTTTTGAAATATTTACTGATCACAAGAGTTTGAAGTATTTGTTCTCACAAAGAGATCTGAATATGAGACAAAGAAGATGGCTTGAGCTCATAAAAGATTATCATTTATCTCTTCAATATCACCCGGGAAAGGCCAATGTAGTAGCGGATGCACTAAGCAGAAAATCCCACACCACAGTAGCTTTCGTGATGACCAGTTGGTGGACTATGGTTGATACACTGGTTGATTTTGATATACATCCCAATACGGAGAAGTATACTGCATACTTGGGGGCAATGATTGCACAACCCACTTTAATTTCCAGGATCATTGAGGAGCAGAAATTAGATATTTGGGTGCAGGCCAGGATTGCCGAAGTTCCAGACAAAGGCAATTCTGATTTCTCTATTGGCACGGATGGTGGTGTAAGGTTCCAACAACGACTGGTTGTTCCTGATGTCGCTAACTTGAAGAATGAAATTTTAGAGGAAGCTCATCGCTCGAGGTATACAGTACACCCTGGAAGTACGAAAATGTACAAAGACCTGAAACGCACGTTTTGGTGGAACGGGATGAAGTATGACATTGCAGACTATGTCTCTAAATGCTTCACTTGTCAACAAGTCAAGGCCGAACATCAGAAACCTGCGGGACCATTACAGCCATTACCAGTAGCTGAATGGAAGTGGGAACATATTACCATGGATTTTGTGGAAGGTTTACCTCGAACTTCACAAGGTAATAATACTATCTGGGTAATTGTTGATAGACTCACAAAATCAGCTCATTTCCTCCCAGTGAAGAGAACTCATGGTATAGATGTGTTGTGCGCTAAATACATCAAAGAAGTTGTTAAGCTGCATGGAGTACCTGTATCTATTGTATCCGATCGAGATAGTCAGTTTACTTCTCGCTTTTGGCGGAGTTTTCAGAAGGCAATGGGTACATCATTGAATTTCAGCACAGCGTTCCATCCACAAACAGATGGCCAGACTGAAAGGGTCAATCAGATATTAGAAGATATGCTTCGAGCGTGCATTCTTAACTTCAAAGGTAGTTGGGAAGACCATTTACCTTTGGTTGAATTCGCTTACAACAATAGTTATCAATCAACTATCGGCATGGCACCTTTTGAAGCCTTGTATGGCAGGCCTTGCAGATCGCCAATGTGTTGGGATGAGGTTGGTGAAAGAGCTTTGTTAGGACCAGAATTGGCTCATAAAACTGCTGCGTATGTTCCTATGATTCGAGATAGGATTCGTACTGCCCAAAGTCGACAGAAGAGTTATGCAGATAAACATCGTCGGGGTTTAGAATTTCAAAAGAATGATGAGGTATTACTTCGGGTGTCACCTATGAAAGGGGTGAAACGTTTTGGGGAAAAGGGAAAGCTTGCTCCTAGATATGTGGGACCTTTTCGAATACTAGATAGGATTGGTCCAGTTGCTTACCGGTTAGATTTGCCCGAAAAACTGGCAGGTGTGCATAATGTATTTCACGTCTCCATGTTAAAGAAACCGAAGACTCTATGCCAAGAAGAGGACACTTTGAAGATAGAAGAAAGAACCAAGTTTGTGAATCTCGAAGAGTTAGATTTTTGGCCTGATGCTAGCTATGATGAGAAGCCAATTCGTATCCTTGAGAGTAAGGAACATCCTTTGCGCAACCGCACTATCCGTTTAGTAAAAGTGCTATGGAGTCACCATAATGAGAAGGAAGCGTCTTGGGAACGAGAAGAAGATGTTAGAGCATCATACCCTTATCTTTTTGAGTAAGGGGTAAGTAAAATTTCGAGGACGAAATTTCTTTTTAGGTGGGTAGATTGTAATGCCTCGCAATTTTATTTTTCTGCCATGTTTAGTATATGTTTTGTTGCATTTATTTTTGGTGTATAACCTTGCATTAGTTGGGCTTGCATTAGTTGGGCTTGTTATATATATATATATATATGTATAGATTCCTGTTATATGGGTTATAGTTGGGCTGGGGGTTTAAGTATTCATTGTTTGAAGCCCACTAAGAACATCTACAATCAGATTCAACTAGAACATTCATCTTATCACTAGAACCAGTTCTCTCTTTGCTTTGCTATCTGAACCTGGTGAAAGGGAGATAAAGAAATAGAGACTTGGGTGGGCAGAAAATCAGAAGTTAAAGCTTGGAATTTTTGTTTGTGAATAGGGGTTTTGCGAGCACTTGAGGCAAGTGAAGTCTCACTCCCTCTTCTTACCTCTTGGTGTAGATTTATATTAGTTTGAATCGAATTCCTTTTGGTTAAATTGCTTGTTTCTGTTGAGTATTGATTGTATTTCATTTTGGCTACCATATTAGGTACTTTTAAATCCAAATTTTGGTTTATTTCATTGCTGCCCTGAACCTAGGTTATGAGAAGCATATTCTATTGAATTGTGTTGATTTGCTTATGTTGTTTTAAATAGAATTCGAAAACTAGTTACTGCTGAAATGAAAAGATATGATAAGCATGTTATCTTGACGAATTATTATGTTGAAATGCGCATATAGTTAGTAAAAGTCTGATGTCGTTAGCGTGGTCTATGAGGAGATCATTTTTGTTCTGTTTTAAATAAGTATATTGATACTTGGAATGAGCTACTGACCTGCACAAATTTTGTGACCTGTTCTATGAGTCTCGCTCCATTTTATCGATTTGGCATATTTGTGAATTTTGGGAATATATGTCATCTGAATCTTCACTTTGAACTTGTTTGAATATCTTATTCAATATCTGAGTTGGTCGATATTGCGTATATATACACACTGTTCTTAATATAAATGTTGGAATTCTTCCGATGCTACTTTCTCGGCTAGAGTGAGCTTGAAAGTGGATATGTTTTGAATTGTAAAAAGTGTGGTTATGCGCTCTTATGCGATTTTGGGACTTCGGTCGTGTGTTGATTGAGGTCACACATTTATGAAATGGGGGCTTCGGCCGTGTGGTGGATGTTTCCACACACATTTAATACAAGCTTGGGAGGAAGTGTTAAGCACATGGGTCTATACAATGGCAGTACCAGTCACTTGCGGGTGATGGGAGTGTGACCATGCGTGGGGCCGTATAGACTGTACCTCCAGCTATCCGCATATGGAGGGAAATTTACATGTGTGTACCTGCAGTGTAATGAGTACATGCAGGCGTACTCCCCAAACTAAATAAAGATAAATTAAGGCACTAATAAAATTGGAATGACTGATATGATCTGTTGGTATGAGGTGAATTTGGTTTAAACTAGTGTATTTCTATTCTTTGTGATAAGTTTAGTGAGTTGGATTTTATTTGCTGAGCTGTAGCTCATCCTTGTTGTTTACCATCTTTTTCAGGAGATCATTCTCAGTAGCTTCGAGAGCGTCGTAGGAGTTTTGAGACTTCAGAGTTATATATAGATGTACGTAGATTTTGTTATAGTTGTTATAATGGAGTTTGTATATTTTGAAAACTAGATGTATATATGTGTGATATGGTTATGTAAGAAAACTTTTCTTTGTACATACAGTTTGATATTTAATACAAATACCAGGTTTTGGGTTTTTAGCAGATTGTTCCTTTTTACTAGAGTTTTGCAATGGTATTATTTCCTGTTGACGTGTTCCTTGAACAGGTGGGCTTTTGCCTGGTTGGTCAAGTAACATGGGCGCTACAATTCCTTATGTTCCAGAGCGGCCGACTGGGATATACGGAGTTGGGGCGTTACAGGAAACATGTGTGTTTCGTCCACTTATAAGTTCGGAACAAAAATCGAGTACATACCAAGCCGAATGTCCGGAAAAAACCCCGTTCCCATGGTCCAAATTTTCTATATTGGCCTTAAAACGTCCCGGCTAAGCCTTGTCGATCTTGAGGTTTTAGATTCCAAAACAAGTGAGTTTCGTCCATTTCCAAGTTCGACCAAAAATAGAGTAAATGCCGACCGAATGGACGGACATAAATCTCGTTTTTACGGACGGAATGTTGTTTTTTCACCTTAGAACGCCCCAAGTTAAGTAATGGAGTGGCTAGTTTCTTAGGTGTATCGTTTACCATTGTGAAACATGTGTGTTTCGTTCACTTATAAGTTCGGAACAAAAATCGAGTACATACCAAGCCGAATGTCCGAACAAAACCCCGTTCCCATGGTCCAGATGTTCCATATTGTCCTTAAAACGTCTCGACTAAGCCTTGTCGATCTTGAGGTTTTAGATTCCAAAACAAGTGAGTTTCGTGCATTTCCAAGTTCGACCGAAAACCGAGTAAATGCCGACCGAACGGACGGACATAAATCTCGTTTTTACGGACGAAACATTGTTTTTTCTCCTTAGAACGCCCCGAGTTAAGTAATGGAGTGGCTAGTCTCTTAGGTGTATCGTTTACCATTGGGAAACATGTGTGTTTCGTCCACTTATAAGCTCGGAACAAAAATCGAGTACATACCAAGCCGAATGTCTGGACAAAACCCCGTTCCCATGGTCCAAATGTTCTATATTGGCCTTAAAACGTCCCGGCTAAGCCTTGTTGATCTTGAGGTTTTAGATTCCAAAACAAGTGAGTTTCGTCCATTTCCAAGTTCAGATCTAAAACCGAGTAAAAGCCGACAAAACGGACGGACATAAATCTCGTTTTTACGGACGAAACATTGTTTTTTCTCCTTAGAACGCCCCTAGTTAAGTAATGGAGTGGCTAGTCTCTTAGGTGTATCGTTTTCCATTAGGAAACATGTGTGTTTCGTCCACTTATAAGTTCGGAACAAAAATCGAGTACATACCAAGCCGAATCTCCGGAAAAAACCCCGTCCCCATGGTCCAAATTTTCTATATTGGCCTTGAAACGTCCCGGCTAAGCCTTGTCGATCTTGACGTTTTAGATTACAAAACATGTGAGTTTCGTTCATTTCCAAGTTCGACCGAAAACCGAGTAAATGCCGACCGAACGGACGGACATAAATCTCGTTTTTACTGACGAAACATTGTTTTTTCTCCTTAGAACACCCCGAGTTAAGTAATGGAGTGGCTAGTCTCTTAGGTGTATCGTTTTCCATTGGGATACATGTGTGTTTCGTCCTCTTATAAGTTCGGAACAAAAATCGAGTACATACCAAGCCGAATGTACGGACAAAACCCCGTTCCCATGGTCCAAATTTTCTATATTGGCCTTGAAACGTCCCGGCTAAGCCTTGTCGATCTTGACGTTTTAGATTACAAAACATGTGAGTTTCGTTCATTTCCAAGTTCGACCGAAAACCGAGTAAATGCCGACCGAACGGACAAACATAAATCTCGTTTTTACGGACGGAACGTTGTTTTTTCACCTTAGAACGCCCCGAGTTAAGTAATGGAGTGGCTAGTTTCTTAGGTGTATCGTTTACCATTGGGAAACATGTGTGTTTCGTCCACTTATAAGTTCGGAACAAAAATCGAGTACATACCAAGCTGAATGTCCAGACAAAACCCCGTTCCCATGATGTTCTATATTGGCCTTAAAACGTCCCGGCTAAGCCTTGTCGATCTTGAGGTTTTAGATTCCAAAACAAGTGAGTTTCGTCCATTTCCAAGTTCGACCGAAAACCGAGTAAAAGCCGACCGAACGGACGGACATAAATCTCGTTTTTACGGACGAAACATTGTTTTTTCTCCTTAGAAGGCCCCGAGTTAAGTAATGGAGTGGCTAGTCTCTTAGGTGTATCGTTTTCCATTAGGAAACATGTGTGTTTCGTCCACTTATAAGTTCGGAACAAAAATCGAGTACATACCAAGCCGAATGTACGGACAAAACCCCGTTCCCATGGTCCAAATTTTCTATATTGGCCTTGAAACGTCCCGGCTAAGCCTTGTCGATCTTGACGTTTTAGATTACAAAACATGTGAGTTTCGTTCATTTCCAAGTTCGACCGAAAACCGAGTAAATGCCGACCGAAAGGACAAACATAAATCTCGTTTTTACGGACGGAACGTTGTTTTTTCACCTTAGAACGCTCCGAGTTAAGTAATGGAGTGGCTAGTTTCTTAGGTGTATCGTTTACCATTGGGAAACATGTGTGTTTCGTCCACTTATAAGTTCGGAACAAAAATCGAGTACATACCAAGCTGAATGTCCAGACAAAACCCCGTTCCCATGATGTTCTATATTGGCCTTAAAACGTCCCGGCTAAGCCTTGTCGATCTTGAGGTTTTAGATTCCAAAACAAGTGAGTTTCGTCCATTTCCATGTTCGACCGAAAACCGAGTAAAAGCCGACCGAACGGACGGACATAAATCTCGTTTTTACGGACGAAACATTGTTTTTTCTCCTTAGAACGCCCCGAGTTAAGTAATGGAGTGGCTAGTCTCTTAGGTGTATCGTTTTCCATTATGAAACATGTGTGTTTCGTCCACTTATAAGTTCGGAACAAAAATCGAGTACATACCAAGCCGAATGTCCGGAAAAAACCCCGTTCCCATGGTCCAAATTTTCTATATTGGCCTTAAAACGTCCCGGCTAAGCCTTGTCGATCTTGAGGTTTTAGATTACAAAACATGTGAGTTTCGTCCATTTCCAATTTCGACCGAAAACCGAGTAAATGCTGACCGAACGGACGGACATAAATCTCGTTTTTACGGACGGAACGTTGTTTTTTCACCTTAGAACGCCCCGAGTTAAGTAATGGAGTGGCTAGTTTCTTAGGTGTATCGTTTACCATTGGGAAACATGTGTGTTTCGTCCACTTATAAGTTCGGAACAAAAATCGAGTACATACCAAGCCGAATGTCCGAACAAAACTCCGTTCCCATGGTCCAGATGTTCTATATTGGCCTTAAAACGTCTCGACTAAGCCTTGTCGATCTTGGGGTTTTAGATTCCAAAACAAGTGAGTTTCGTCCATTTCCAAGTTCGACCGAAAACAGAGTAAATGTCGACCGAACGGACGGACATAAATCTCGTTTTTACGGACGAAACATTGTTTTTTCTCCTTAGAACGCCCCGAGTTAAGTAATGGAGTGGCTAGTCTCTTAGGTGTATCGTTTTCCATTGGGAAACATGTGTGTTTCGTCCTCTTATAAGTTCGGAACAAAAATCGAGTACATACCAAGCCGAATGTCCGAACAAAACCCCGTTCCCATGGTCCAGATGTTCTATATTGGCCTTAAAACGTCTCGACTAAGCCTTGTCGATCTTGAGGTTTTAGATTCCAAAACAAGTGAGTTTCATCCATGTCCAAGTTCGACCGAAAACCGAGTAAATTCCGACCGAACAGACGGACATAAATCTCGTTTTTACGGACGGAACGTTGTTTTTTCACCTTAGAACGCCCCAAGTTAAGTAATAGAGTGGCTAGTTTCTTAGGTGTATCGTTTACCATTGGGAAACATGTGTGTTTCGTCCACTTATAAGTTCGGAACAAAATTCGAGTACATACCAAGCCGAATGTCCGAACAAAACCCCGTTCCCATGGTCCAGATGTTCTATATTGGCCTTAAAACGTCTCGACTAAGCCTTGTCGATCTTGAGGTTTTAGATTCCAAAACAAGTGAGTTTCGTCCATTTCCATGTTCGACCGAAAACCGAGTAAAAGCCGACCGAACGGACGGACATAAATCTCGTTTTTACGGACGAAACATTGTTTTTTCTCCTTAGAACGCCCCGAGTTAAGTAATGGAGTGGCTAGTCTCTTAGGTGTATCGTTTTCCATTATGAAACATGTGTGTTTCGTCCACTTATAAGTTCGGAACAAAAATCGAGTACATACCAAGCCGAATGTCCGGAAAAAACCCCGTTCCCATGGTCCAAATTTTCTATATTGGCCTTAAAACGTCCCGGCTAAGCCTTGTCGATCTTGAGGTTTTAGATTACAAAACATGTGAGTTTCGTCCATTTCCAATTTCGACCGAAAACCGAGTAAATGCTGACCGAACGGACGGACATAAATCTCGTTTTTACGGACGGAACGTTATTTTTTCACCTTAGAACGCCCCGAGTTAAGTAATGGAGTGGCTAGTTTCTTAGGTGTATCGTTTACCATTGGGAAACATGTGTGTTTCGTCCACTTATAAGTTCGGAACAAAAATCGAGTACATACCAAGCCGAATGTCCGAACAAAACTCCGTTCCCATGGTCCAGATGTTCTATATTGGCCTTAAAACGTCTCGACTAAGCCTTGTCGATCTTGGGGTTTTAGATTCCAAAACAAGTGAGTTTCGTCCATTTCCAAGTTCGACCGAAAACAGAGTAAATGTCGACCGAACGGACGGACATAAATCTCGTTTTTACGGACGAAACATTGTTTTTTCTCCTTAGAACGCCCCGAGTTAAGTAATGGAGTGGCTAGTCTCTTAGGTGTATCGTTTTCCATTGGGAAACATGTGTGTTTCGTCCTCTTATAAGTTCGGAACAAAAATCGAGTACATACCAAGCCGAATGTCCGAACAAAACCCCGTTCCCATGGTCCAGATGTTCTATATTGGCCTTAAAACGTCTCGACTAAGCCTTGTCGATCTTGAGGTTTTAGATTCCAAAACAAGTGAGTTTCATCCATGTCCAAGTTCGACCGAAAACCGAGTAAATTCCGACCGAACAGACGGACATAAATCTCGTTTTTACGGACGGAAAGTTGTTTTTTCACCTTAGAACGCCCCAAGTTAAGTAATAGAGTGGCTAGTTTCTTAGGTGTATCGTTTACCATTGGGAAACATGTGTTTTTCGTCCACTTATAAGTTCGGAACAAAATTCGAGTACATACCAAGCCGAATGTCCGAACAAAACCCCGTTCCCATGGTCCAAATGTTCTATATTGGCCTTAAAATGTCCCGGCTAAGCCTTCTCGATCTTGAGGTTTTAGATTCCAAAACAAGTGAGTTTCGTCCATTTCCAAGTTCAGATCGAAAACCGTGTAAAAGCCGTCCGAACGGACGGAAATAAATCTCGTTTTTACGGACGAAACATTGTTTTTTCTCCTTAGAACGCCCCGAGTCAAGTAATGGAGTGGCTAGTCTCTTAGGTGTATCGTTTACCATTGGGAAACATGTGTGTTTCGTCCACTTATAAGTTCGGAACAAAAATCGAGTACATACCAAGCCGAATGTCCGAACAAAACCCCGTTCCCATGGTCCAGATGTTCTATATTGGCCTTAAAACGTCTCGACTAAGCCTTGTCGATCTTGAGGTTTTAGATTCCAAAACAAGTGAGTTTCGTCCATTTCAAAGTTCGACCGAAAACAGAGTAAATGCCGACCGAACGGACGGACATAAATCTCGTTTTTACGGACGAAACATTGTTTTTTCTCCTTAGAACGCCCCGAGTTAAGTAATGTAGTGGCTAGTCTCTTAGGTGTATCGTTTTCCATTGGGAAACATGTGTGTTTCGTCCTGTTATAAGTTCGGAACAAAAATCGAGTACATACCAAGCCGAATGTCCGAACAAAACCCCGTTACCATGGTCTAGATGTTCAATATTGGCCTTAAAACGTCTCGACTAAGCCTTGTCGATCTTGAGGTTTTAGATTCCAAAACAAGTGAGTTTCGTCCATTTCCAAGTTCGACCGAAAACCGAGTAAATGCCGACCGAACGGACGAACATAAATCTCGTTTTTACGGACGAAACATTGTTTTTTCTCCTTAGAACGCCCCTAGTTAAGTAATGGAGTGGCTAGTCTATTAGGTGTTTCGTTTTCCATTAGGAAACATGTGTGTTTCGTCCACTTATAAGTTCGGAACAAAAATCGAGTACATACCAAGCCGAATGTCCGGAAAAAACCCCGTCCCCATGGTCCAAATTTTCTATATTGGCCTTAAAACGTCCCGGCTAAGCCTTGTCGATCTTGAGGTTTTAGACTACAAAACATGTGAGTTTCGTCCATTTCCAAGTTCGACCAAAAACCGAATAAATGCCGACCGAACGGGCGGACATAAATCTCGTTTTTACGGACGAAACATTGTTTTTTCTCCTTAGAACACCCCGAGTTAAGTAATGGAGTGGCTAGTCTCTTAGGTGTATCGTTTTCCATTGGGATACATGTGTGTTTCGTCCTCTTATAAGTTCGGAACAAAAATCGAGTACATACCAAGCCGAATGTACGGACAAAACCCCGTTCCCATGGTCCAAATTTTCTATATTGGCCTTGAAACGTCCCGGCTAAGCCTTGTCGATCTTGACGTTTTAGATTACAAAACATGTGAGTTTCGTTCATTTCCAAGTTCGACCGAAAACCGAGTAAATGCCGACCGAACGGACAAACATAAATCTCGTTTTTACGGACGGAACGTTGTTTTTTCACCTTAGAACGCCCCGAGTTAAGTAATGGAGTGGCTAGTTTCTTAGGTGTATCGTTTACCATTGGGAAACATGTGTGTTTCGTCCACTTATAAGTTCGGAACAAAAATCGAGTACATACCAAGCTGAATGTCCAGACAAAACCCCGTTCCAATGGTCCAAATGTTCTATATTGGCCTTAAAACGTCCCGGCTAAGCCTTGTCGATCTTGAGGTTTTAGATTCCAAAACAAGTGAGTTTCGTCCATTTCCAAGTTCGACCGAAAACCGAGTAAAAGCCGACCGAACGGACGGACATAAATCTCGTTTTTACGGACGAAACATTGTTTTTTCTCCTTAGAACGCCCCGAGTTAAGTAATGGAGTGGCTAGTCTCTTAGGTGTATCGTTTTCCATTAGGAAACATGAGTGTTTCGTCCACTTATAAGTTCGGAACAAAAATCGAGTACATACCAAGCCGAATGTCCGGAAAAAACCCCGTTCCCATGGTCCAAATTTTCTATATTGGCCTTAAAACGTCCCGGCTAAGCCTTGTCGATCTTGAGGTTTTAGATTACAAAACATGTGAGTTTCGTCCATTTCCAAGTTCGACCGAAAACCGAGTAAATGCTGACCGAACGGACGGACATAAATCTCGTTTTAACGGACGGAACGTTGTTTTTTCACCTTAGAACGCCCCGAGTTAAGTAATGGAGTGGCTAGTTTCTTAGGTGTATCGTTTACCATTGGGAAACATGTGTGTTTCGTCCACTTATAAGTTCGGAACAAAATTCGAGTACATACCAAGCCGAATGTCCGAACAAAACCCCGTTCCCATGGTCCAAATGTTCTATATTGGCCTTAAAATGTCCCGGCTAAGCCTTCTCGATCTTGAGGTTTTAGATTCCAAAACAAGTGAGTTTCGTCCATTTCCAAGTTCAGATCGAAAACCGTGTAAAAGCCGTCCGAACGGAAGGAAATAAATCTCGTTTTTACGGACGAAACATTGTTTTTTCTCCTTAGAACGCCCCGAGTCAAGTAATGGAGTGGCTAGTCTCTTAGGTGTATCGTTTACCATTGGGAAACATGTGTGTTTCGTCCACTTATAAGTTCGGAACAAAAATCGAGTACATACCAAGCCGAATGTCCGAACAAAACCCCGTTCCCATGGTCCAGATGTTCTATATTGGCCTTAAAACGTCTCGACTAAGCCTTGTCGATCTTGAGGTTTTAGATTCCAAAACAAGTGAGTTTCGTCCATTTCAAAGTTCGACCGAAAACAGAGTAAATGCCGACCGAACGGACGGACATAAATCTCGTTTTTACGGACGAAACATTGTTTTTTCTCCTTAGAACGCCCCGAGTTAAGTAATGGAGTGGCTAGTCTCTTAGGTGTATCGTTTTCCATTGGGAAACATGTGTGTTTCGTCCTGTTATAAGTTCGGAACAAAAATCGAGTACATACCAAGCCGAATGTCCGAACAAAACCCCGTTACCATGGTCTAGATGTTCAATATTGGCCTTAAAATGTCTCGACTAAGCCTTGTCGATCTTGAGGTTTTAGATTCCAAAACAAGTGAGTTTCGTCCATTTCCAAGTTCGACCGAAAACCGAGTAAATGCCGACCGAACGGACGAACATAAATCTCGTTTTTATGGACGGAACGTTGTTTTTTCACCTTAGAACGCCCCAAGTTAAGTAATGGAGTGGCTAGTTTCTTAGGTGTATCATTTTCCATTGGGAAACATGTGTGTTTCGTCCACTTATAAACTCGGAACAAAATTCGAGTACATACCAAGCCGAATGTCCGAACAAAACCCCGTTCCCATGGTCCAAATGTTCTATATTGGCTTTAAAATGTCCCGGCTAAGCCTTCTCGATCTTGAGGTTTTAGATTCCAAAACAAGTGAGTTTCGTCCATTTCCAAGTTCAGATCGAAAACCGTGTAAAAGCCGTCCGAACGGACGGAAATAAATCTCCTTTTTACGGACGAAACATTGTTTTTTCTCCTTAGAACGCCTCGAGTCAAGTAATGGAGTGGCTAGTCTCTTAGGTGTATCGTTTACCATTGGGAAACATGTGTGTTTCGTCCACTTATAAGTTCGGAACAAAAATCGAGTACATACCAAGCCGAATGTCCGAACAAAACCCCGTTCCCATGGTCCAGATGTTCCATATTGTCCTTAAAACGTCTCGACTAAGCCTTGTCGATCTTGAGGTTTTAGATTCCAAAACAAGTGAGTTTCGTGCATTTCCAAGTTCGACCGAAAACCGAGTAAATGCCGACCGAACGGACGGACATAAATCTCGTTTTTACGGACGAAACATTGTTTTTTCTCCTTAGAACGCCCCGAGTTAAGTAATGGAGTGGCTAGTCTCTTAGGTGTATCGTTTACCATTGGGAAACATGTGTGTTTCGTCCACTTATAAGCTCGGAACAAAAATCGAGTACATACCAAGCCGAATGTCCGGACAAAACCCCATTCCCATGGTCCAAATGTTCTATATTAGCCTTAAAACGTCCCGGCTAAGCCTTGTTGATCTTGAGGTTTTAGATTCCAAAACAAGTGAGTTTCGTCCATTTCCAAGTTCAGATCGAAAAGCGAGTAAAAGCCGACCAAACGGACGGACATAAATCTCGTTTTTACGGACGAAACATTGTTTTTTCTCCTTTGAACGCCCCTAGTTAAGTAATGGAGTGGCTAGTCTATTAGGTGTATCGTTTTCCATTAGGAAACATGTGTGTTTCGTCCACTTATAAGTTCGGAACAAAAATCGAGTACATACCAAGCCGAATGTCCGGAAAAAACCCCGTCCCCATGGTCCAAATTTTCTATATTGGCCTTAAAACGTCCCGGCTAAGCCTTGTCGATCTTGAGGTTTTAGACTACAAAACATGTGAGTTTCGTCCATTTCCAAGTTCGACCAAAAACCGAATAAATGCCGACCGAACGGACGGACATAACTCTCGTTTTTACGGACGAAACATTGTTTTTTCTCCTTAGAACACCCCGAGTTAAGTAATGGAGTGGCTAGTCTCTTAGGTGTATCGTTTTCCATTGGGATACATGTGTGTTTCGTCCACTTATAAGTTCGGAACAAAAATCGAGTACATACCAGGCCGAATGTCCGAACAAAACTCCGTTCCCATGGTCCAGATGTTCTATATTGGCCTTAAAACGTCTCGACTAAGCCTTGTCGATCTTGAGGTTTTAGATTGCAAAACAAGTGAGTTTTGTCCATTTCCAAGTTCGACCGAAAACAGAGTAAATGCCGACCGAACGGACGGACATAAATCTCGTTTTTACGGACGAAACATTGTTTTTTCTCCTTAGAACGCCCCGAGTTAAGTAATGGAGTGGCTAGTCTCTTAGGTGTATCGTTTTCCATTGGGAAACATGTGTGTTTCGTCCTCTTATAAGTTCGGAACAAAAATCGAGTACATACCAAGCCGAATGTCCGAACAAAACCCCGTTCCCATGGTCCAGATGTTCTATATTGGCCTTAAAACGTCTCGACTAAGCCTTGTCGATCTTGAGGTTTTAGATTCCAAAACAAGTGAGTTTCGTCCATTTCCAAGTTCGACCGAAAACCGAGTAAAAGCCGACCGAACGGACGGACATAAATCTCGTTTTTACGGACGAAACATTGTTTTTTCTCCTTAGAACGCCCCGAGTTAAGTAATGGAGTGGCTAGTCTCTTAGGTGTATCGTTTTCCATTAGGAAACATGAGTGTTTCGTCCACTTATAAGTTCGGAACAAAAATCGAGTACATACCAAGCCGAATGTCCGGAAAAAACCCCGTTCCCATGGTCCAAATTTTCTATATTGGCCTTAAAACGTCCCGGCTAAGCCTTGTCGATCTTGAGGTTTTAGATTACAAAACATGTGAGTTTCGTCCATTTCCAAGTTCGACCGAAAACCGAGTAAATGCTGACCGAACGGACGGACATAAATCTCGTTTTTACGGACGGAACGTTGTTTTTTCACCTTAGAACGCCCCGAGTTAAGTAATGGAGTGGCTAGTTTCTTAGGTGTATCGTTTACCATTGGGAAACATGTGTGTTTCGTCCACTTATAAGTTCGGAACAAAAATCGAGTACATACCAGGCCGAATGTCCGAACAAAACTCCGTTCCCATGGTCCAGATGTTCTATATTGGCCTTAAAACGTCTCGACTAAGCCTTGTCGATCTTGAGGTTTTAGATTCCAAAACAAGTGAGTTTCGTCCATTTCCAAGTTCGACCGAAAACAGAGTAAATGCCGACCGAACGGACGGACATAAATCTCGTTTTTACGGACGAAACATTGTTTTTTCTCCTTAGAACGCCCCGAGTTAAGTAATGGAGTGGCTAGTCTCTTAGGTGTATCGTTTTCCATTGGGAAACATGTGTGTTTCGTCCTCTTATAAGTTCGGAACAAAAATCGAGTACATACCAAGCCGAATGTCCGAACAAAACCCCGTTCCCATGGTCCAGATGTTCTATATTGGCCTTAAAACGTCTCGACTAAGCCTTGTCGATCTTGAGGTTTTAGATTCCAAAACAAGTGAGTTTCATCCATTTCCAAGTTCGACCGAAAACCGAGTAAATGCCGACCGAACAGACGGACATAAATCTCGTTTTTACGGACGGAACGTTGTTTTTTCACCTTAGAACGCCCCAAGTTAAGTAATGGAGTGGCTAGTTTCTTAGGTGTATCGTTTACCATTGGGAAACATGTGTGTTTCGTCCACTTATAAGTTCGGAACAAAATTCGAGTACATACCAAGCCGAATGTCCGAACAAAACCCCGTTCCCATGGTCCAAATGTTCTATATTGGCCTTAAAATATCCCGGCTAAGCCTTCTCGATCTTGAGGTTTTAGATTCCAAAACAAGTGAGTTTCGTCCATTTCCAAGTTCAGATCGAAAACCGTGTAAAAGCCGTCCGAACGGACGGAAATAAATCTCGTTTTTACGGACGAAACATTGTTTTTTCTCCTTAGAACGCCCCGAGTCAAGTAATGGAGTGGCTAGTCTCTTAGGTGTATCATTTTCCATTGGGAAACATGTGTGTTTCGTCCACTTATAAGTTTGGAACAAAAATCGAGTACATACCAAGCCGAATGTCCGGACAAAACCCCTTTCCCATGGTCCAAATGTTCTATATTGGCCTTAAAACGTCCCGGCTAAGCCTTGTCGATCTTGAGGGTTTAGATTCCAAAACAAGTGAGTTTCGTCCATTTCCAAGTTCGACCGAAAACCGAGTAAAAGCCGACCGAACGGACGGACATAAATCTCGTTTTTACGGACGAAACATTGTTTTTTCTCCTTAGAACGCCCCGAGTTAAGTAATGGAGTGGCTAGTCTCTTAGGAGTATCGTTTTCCATTAGGAAACATGTGTGTTTCGTCCACTTATAAGTTCGAAACAAAAATCGAGTACATACCAATCCGAATGTCCGGAAAAAACCCCGTTCCCATGGTCCAAATTTTCTATATTGGCCTTAAAACGTCCCGGCTAAGCCTGGTCGATCTTGAGGTTTTAGATTACAAAACATGTGAGTTTCGTCCATTTCCAAGTTCGACCGAAAACCGAGTAAATGCCGACCGAATGGACGGACATAAATCTCGTTTTTATGGACGGAACGTTGTTTTTTCACCTTAGAACGCCCCGAGTTAAGTAATGGAGTGGCTAGTTTCTTAGGTGTATCGTTTACCATTGGGAAACATGTGTGTTTCATCCACTTATAAGTTCGGAACAAAAACCGAGTACATACCAAGCCGAATGTCCGAACAAAACCCCGTTCCCATGGTCCAGATGTTCTATATTGGCCTTAAAACGTCTCGACTAAGCCTTGTCGATCTTGAGGTTTTAGATTGCAAAACAAGTGAGTTTTGTCCATTTCCAAGTTCGACCGAAAACAGAGTAAATGCCGACCGAACGGACGGACATAAATCTCGTTTTTACGGACGAAACATTGTTTTTTCTCCTTAGAACGCCCCGAGTTAAGTAATGGAGTGGCTAGTCTCTTAGGTGTATCGTTTTCCATTGGGAAACATGTGTGTTTCGTCCTCTTATAAGTTCGGAACAAAAATCGAGTACATACCAAGCCGAATGTCCGAACAAAACCCCGTTCCCATGGTCCAGATGTTCTATATTGGCCTTAAAACGTCTCGACTAAGCCTTGTCGATCTTGAGGTTTTAGATTCCAAAACAAGTGAGTTTCGTCCATTTCCAAGTTCGACCGAAAACCGAGTAAATGCCGACCGAACGGACGGACATAAATCTCGTTTTTACGGACGGAACGTTGTTTTTTCACCTTAGAACGCCCCAAGTTAAGTAATGGAGTGGCTAGTTTCTTAGGTGTACCGTTTACCATTGGGAAACATGTGTGTTTCGTCCACTTATAAGTTCGGAACAAAATTCGAGTACATACCAAGCCGAATGTCCGAACAAAACCCCGTTCCCATGGTCCAAATGTTCTATATTGGCCTTAAAATGTCCCGGCTAAGCCTTCTCGATCTTGAGGTTTTAGATTCCAAAACAAGTGAGTTTCGTCCATTTCCAAGTTCAGATCGAAAACCGTGTAAAAGCCGACCGAACGGATGGAAATAAATGAAAAACTACAAATAGTGCTAGTATAACAATTGTAAATTCAAACAAGCAATCAAACAATACGCAGAAAGTAAATAACTCACAGAGATTTTTAACGTGGTAAAACCCAAACAGGGAAACGTCCACGGTTGTCCTCGCGACAACAAAATAATCCACTAGATGAAAAGAGATGTACAAACCTATCAACTACCTGCACTCACTGCGAGTTGATACTCCTGGTTATCTCTAACACCTTGACTTCACCAGAGCACCTTGATGTACGCACAATACACTTGACTTCTGGATGAACACACAAGAAGACTCGAAGCCGAATTTACAATAACTCTTGAAGATCACAAAGTTATGAATTGAGAGAAGGGGGAAGAAAGGGAATTGAGTTCAATAGCCACAAACACTTTCAATACCAAAACCTAAACCAAAACACATGAACTAGAAGAAGAATGGACGGCCAAAGAACTGACTTGTTCTTTGGAAGAGAAACCCTATTTATACTTAGGGTTGGAAACCAAGGAAAATGGGCCGAAATACTGAAAATCCATATTGGACGTACGTACGTCGAATCAACGTTCGTACGTCCCCACACGGTAAAAGTTTGCTGCCTGCTTGGACGTACGAACGTCCTAACTGCGTACGTACGTCCTGACCAAAAGATGTTTGCTGCCTCAGTGGACGTACGTACGTCCTAACTAGGTACGTACGTCCAGTACCCAATAACTTTTCCTAGACAGAACCAAGAGACACGAAGGACACGAGATGACCATGCGTACATCTTGATTTTCCTAACAATGAACTCAAGGCGAGATAACCAAAGACACTTTGTCACAAAATTGATGTCAAACCACTTCGTGCCGGTTTCAATCTCCCGCTTTGACATTGATTTTGTGACAAAAACCTATGACTCTAATAGCACTTATAAAACGTGCTTACAAGCCCAAACCATGGCATTTATAAAACATGCCTACAAAATCACTCAAGATAGAAACACATAACAAGTCACTAATTCTTGTTATCCAGCTTTAGCAAGATTCTTTAACCATCAGAGACCGAACGGAAGCAACTAGGAATTTCCGAAGCAATCAAGGATTCAACAGAAGTTCCTTCGAGCAACTCCCCCATACTTCATGAGCTCCAAAATATTTTTGACACTCGAGCTCCCCCATAACTATATAACGTCTAAAATCATCAACACGTTCACTCCCCCATACGTGTAGCATACCTGAAACATGACCCAAAAATAACCTAACAACAAGAAGACGATTGTTAGTAATTAGAGTCATAAATCTCCCCCTTTTTGTCACAACAAGTGAACAAAATAACCAACCAACAAAAGAAACGATAAAATAACAACAATAAACAAATAACCAAGAAAAAGGAATCAATACCAAACAATGGAGACAAAACAGATAAAAAGATAAACCTAACCCAACTGTTAAAAGTTCATGAAATCAACTAATAACCAAACATAGGAATCCATAAGCATAAAAGACAAACGACAAAAACACAAGGCTTAAGTTAACGAATTCGAAAAACCCCTTCCCAATGACCTAGAGGAAGCTTGGAGAAGTAAGCTTCCGCACGAGCCGAAGGTCTATTCCACCGAGCTATCACATGATCATCATAATCCTCCAGCCATTCACTCTTACAAAACAACTCCTCAATTCTGCTGTCCAAGCCACAGTCGGTAAGTGGAGCAGCAAGTCCTGGAACCTTCGGATAACCAACCAACTCCAAGATGTGATTTTGAAGATGTCCCGGTAATCTCTCCCAATGATTTACATGAACCAAACAAGGATTAAGAAAAGGTCGATGAATATAGTCATACCCATGGGGAACGCGACATAAACGACAAACCTTAGCATTGTTTTTGTATTCCATCACCATAAACGACACATACCCAACACCCGGAACAAATACACCATGAAGTTCATATTCTGCCATTGGAAATTCTGAAGAACAAAGAGAGAACTAGCAGGAGGTAAGAAGACACAATAGGAGTAAAAGAAGAGAAGACTCCCCTATATATAAGAAAAATAAGAGTAAACCTAACATGGGCCCAATAAAAGAGGTCCATTTCCTAATTAGCAGAAATTTACTGCAAAACAGAAAAGAACTAGAACTAATATTAAAATAGCAATATCCAATAACATGCTCAATATCCAAAAAAAAGAAACAAACCGATATAGCAAAAGAGCAATGTTAAGTACAAAAATGTGGAGAGTAAACCAGAACACGAACTACTCGGAGTCCGAGTCACCATCACTGTGTTCACCATCACCCTCGTCCGCACTCTCGCTATCAGAGTCAGCGCCATCAATATCACTCACTACAGAAGGCACCTCATCTGGGAAAGGAGACAACTCGACGGGAGTGAATTCGATCTGGAGATGACGCATCTGAGCGACATTCATCCTATGTAGATCACGGAGCATCGCATCATGTTGAGCAAGAATGACACCAAAACGATCCAAACGAGCGTCCGTATGATCTTGATGATGCCGAAGAGAGGAAACCCGGGCTTCAACTGCAGCAACTGCCCGGTTGCTTCTAACTGAGGCCAACGGAGGACGGCCAGGGGTCAATGCCCGATCAAAATCATCATGACGATCAAGAGCCCGGCCTCCCCAGATGAGGTGATGCGTCAGACGCGCACCCACCGACTCAAAAGCAGCCTTCCTAGAATGGCAGCCTTTCTTGATCGCGTTGACCCAGTCATGGCCAACGAACCTCGGAGGGCTCACCTCCGTGTATCTTCCCTGAAATCCTAAATACTTAAGGATTGTCATAATAAAGCTAGGAAAAGGAAGAGTTCCCTTAGCTGCATCAATCTGAAGCATTCGTGTGAAGATGACCTCAGACAAATGAAGATGGTGCACCGACATACAAACCACCAACTTGACCATGTCATCAGTCATGATGATCTTGTTGCCCTTGGTGGGGTAGATGTTTGAATGAGCAACCATGTGTAAGAGGATGGCGCTGTAAAACTTTGCATGATATCTTTCCGTGACCCCATCAATAAACATCTGCTGAACTTGATTGACAAAGTCAATCTGAATCGCATCTGGAACGGGCCATCTGACAGGAACAACACCTCCAGGAAGAAAATCATCGTCAATACCCAACGCCTCACGTACCACCTTTGGAGAAATAGTGTATCTCCGACCTTCAATTAAGACCGAAAAACTCGAGCGATTCTGCGAGGGTGTCTTCGTCTCATAGAAGGCTATCGTATGCTCAACCGAGTATTTTGTGATTTGTTGAGCCACCCTTAACCAATTTCTAGTCTCAAAGAAAGTGGCTATGTTGCCAAGTTGAGAAGCCCCTAGAGGGGTGGCAGCAATGTCTCCCAAATCGAAGAAACGCTCGGAAACAATGGCCTTAGCCCGAGGGTGAGCGCCAAGGGATGGAGAATGAGACGACAAGCCCGGAGTGGAACTTCTACCCCGTGGAGCGCGAGAAGATGATGCACCCTTAGACGCAGATGCCGTGGTGATAGGAGTGGTGCGTGCGCGCTTTGAAGCCATTGTCTACACAAGCACAACAGTAAACAACCAAAAATGTAAGAGAATCGACAGAAAAACCAAAAAAAAGTTCATTGAGGCATTTTATCAAACACTTGATGTGCAGAAACAAGACACATGCTATCGACAACAATGTAGGAAGGGCAAGCACCCAAACACACGGCAAAACAAGAGAGAAGAAAGAAACACCCCCCAAGGTCGTCCACAACTAAGAATAAGGTGATTTCGAGTATCGAACCACCAAGTTCCATGAAGACATTATGAAGCATACACCAAATAAGAACCAAAACTATAAAGCAATGAGCTAACAAAGCTTCAAATCAAGGCCGAATAAACAACAAGAACATGACAATAGAGAAGAAAGAAGGAACAAGAGAAAAACTTACAAAGGATAGTGATTGAGGATGACCAACAAGTTTTCGGACCAAACCACTTGACCAAAACAGCGACAAGAGAAGGAGAACAGAAGCAAAACAAGAAAAGAAAAAAATAGAGGAAAGTCTTCTAAGACGAGCAAGGAAACCAATATGCTAACTGCTGAAATGTGCCCAAAAGGAGGGAAACACGATTGATGTAACAGCAAATGGCTTTGTGTTTAAAACAAATTTGGTTTTAAACAGCAAATGGGCCGAACTGTAACAGGAACGTTCGTACGTTCTAAAGACGTTCGAACGTCGGGACCCAAAAACCAAACATCTGACAGAGAACACGGTCGTACGTCCTAGGAACGTTCGTACGTTGCAAAAACAAAAAGATCTGCCCACCTAAACGTACGAACGTCATGAAAGCGTACGTACGATTTTTTTTTGTTTTTTTTTTTTTTTATAATGAAGAACCATCCTAAAACAGGCAACCAAACCGAATAACGACCCAAAACAAAAATTGAGAGACATCACAAAGAAACATTTCTACTTATTGTAAGGATTCCAATTACAGAGGACTACAATTTAAACAACCCTCAACCACAAGTAAATGCAAGATTGAATAACTACATCATACACCAAGGCATGGTACTTACTAAAATGATGCAAGCATGTAGAAGAAACGAATATACCAATACCAACCTCCGGAAACAAACTAGAGACATGATCATTGAAGTCACTTGCAACTAGACCAATGTGACAATGAACTAGATCACTACAGAAGCAAAGAAACCCTTTTTTTTTTTTTTTTTTTTTTTTTTTGATAAACCGATAAGAGACAAATGCCATTCCTGTGTGGGAGTATTTAACATCTCCATCTTGTACCAAAACACGAGGGTAGGGTGTAGCCTAGATCTTTTCGGCAAAACAAACTCAAGAAGTGCAATACCATGGTAACCTGCAACACAAGAACTAACATCTCCTGAGTGCATCCGTCAGAGCATGACCCTCACAGCCCCAACGGGTTCTTAGCCAAATGAGTATGCTCTCAAGACATTCAAATGGCTGGGGATTTTGTGAGTCATTGACCACTTACAAGAGATATATAAATATAAACGAAGACGATGATCATGAAGGAAGATCATATAAGACTGGAGATATACAGATATTCAAATGACAATCCATCTACATGTAAATGCATCATGTAAGAACTACCAAGACGAAGAGAGTATGATGGAACCCCACAACTATGCATGACAGAAAAACACAGTTGAAGATGCCAAACTAGTAATATCTGTAAGATGGAATCCACACAATAAAGAAAGTAGTATGTCCTCAATACCAACAACAATATAAACGAAACAAACGAATAACCAAACTTAAACATCCTAAACACACACAGTTCCAACTGACACAATTAGGTAGATAGATGCAGAAGGGGTGTAGTGACAATAAAACAGTTATCAGGTGAGCGACTACCAGTTAACATCAAGACATGATTTGAATCAAAAACGTCACACTTATCATCCTCAAACACAACCTTACACTTAGCATCACATAACTGACTAATACTCAATAGATTGGACTTAAGACCCTTAACAAAAAGAAGCTCATGACTATTGAGCGATCCAACCTCAGAAAAGTTACCTTTACCTTCAACCGAAAGCATTTTACCATTTCCAAAACTAACCTTACCTCCATACCCAAGAGTCAAATTGTCAATTAGAGTCTTATCACCTGTCATATGATGCGAACAACCGCTGTCAAGATACCATGATGAAGACATTGGTTCAACCAAATGAGCCATGTGAGATACCATTTTCCTGGATGCATCCATACTCCTATCCCAGAAATGTGGTGGTGGAGTAGGCATGGGTGTTGTTTGAGGACGATTTCCATAAGGAGAAGTTCTGGGTAAACCCCACGGAGCATAGCCATTCCACATGTATGGAGCCTGCATGGAGAAAGTAGAAGACTTGTTCCAAGATGAATTACCTGCAAAAGAGGGATGATGAGCAGGATACAAATTATTCCAACAAAAAGCAGAAGTGTGACCCATGCGACCACATGTTAGACATTTAAAGCCTTTGCGTCTAAAATTCTTTTTCGGGACATGCTTTACTCGAGTGACCTTGGGTGGGGAAACCACAGTAGACACCTGCACAGGAGCAGGAGAAGCGACACCTGTTGGTTTGACAAAAGTAGTACAGGAGGTACGAGCAGTAGAAATAGGAACAGATGTGTCATAACCCAAGCCAGATTTATCTGAATGGGATTTACCAATTCCCAGCAGAGAGTTTAGATTATCACTAGCTTTACCAAACCCAACCAGTTGTTTGTTAGCCGCAAACAACTCAGCTTTTACTTTTTCATGTTCCAATACAAGGGATCGATATCGCGTCTCCAGTTCATTATTCAGCTTTTCAAGAGTGGCAATACGCACTTGGAAATCCTCCTTTTCCTTCACAAATTCTTCCTTCAACATATTGGAGTTACCTGCAAGATTACAAATATCCTGCCCAAGACTATCTACCTGTTCCTGTAAGACAGTGTTAGTTTTTTCAAGCAACTTTACTTGTTGCATGGAAAACTTATACATATCACATAATTCACTAGTAGTAGCATGAACACCAGAATCAGAAACATTAGTATCATAAGTAGAGGATACAATACCTCCTGGATGCTCATCCAGGGATGCACTGAAGACCACATAGTTGGAGACAACATTTGAGGAACTGCCATCCTCATCTTCATCTGAATCATCCCACGTCACTGTGAGGTTTGCTTTGGAATTATCACCAGGTTTGCGATCCACCTTCTTGTCACATTCATTAGCAAAGTGTCCATATTCCCGACACTTGTAATATTGGACATCTTTACGATCAACACGAGCTCTTCTTCCATCCACAGAGAATCGCTCAAAACCACGACTCCTAGGAGCATTTGAGGAGTCAGGAAACCGCTTTCGAGGGTCTCGATTCTGTTGATATTTCAGAATCTTCTGAAAGCTACGTGACAAAAACGCATAGTTATCATCCATATCCTGTTCTTCATCATCAGAAGGTCCTGTGAAAGTTTCTTTAGACGATGTAGCTCTGAATGCCAGAGACTTGTTCTTCAAAGGTTCTTCCATGGCCTGTTCCATCTCACATGTCCTTAGTTTCCCCGCAAGAGTCTCAATGGACATGTTTTTAATCACATTACTCTCAGTAATGGCATCCTTACGAGAACGAAACCGAGGAGGCAAAGCACGCAATATCTTACGTACCACTTGTGTGTCAGTATATACATGACCAATAGCCGCACTGCAGTTTATGATGTCTTGGAGACGAATAAAGAAATCATCAAAAGTCTCAGAATTATCCATCCTTAGATTTTCAAACTGAGATGTTAACAGTTCCAGCTTGCTTTCTTTGACAGTTTCGTCACCTTCATGTGTACAGATAAGCCTATTCCATGCATCTTTAGCCTCTTCACAGCCTTGCACACGACGAAACTCACTGGCATTTAATTCCATGAAAATAGCATTGAGTGCCTTATTGTTATAATTCGCCAACAACTTCTGTTCAGATGTCCACTTTTCACGTGGCGTCAGTGATGTAACAGCAGTATCACCAGTACCTGTAGTGGTCAGGGGTTCTTTCCATCCTGTAACAACAGAAAGCCAGACTTCTTCTCCTAAGGCTTGGAGATAAGCTCGCATCCGTACTTTCCAATGACCAAAGTCTTTTCCACTGAATTGTGGAGGAAGACTTGAAGTAGCAAACTTGTGAGGTTCCATAAAGCACTATTGATCGTTAGCGTGAGCCTTTACGCTCCTTAACCAGCCCCCAGCGACTGATACCAATTGAAAAACTACAAATAGTGCTAGTATAACAATTGTAAATTCAAACAAGCAATCAAACAATACGCAGAAAGTAAATAACACACAGAGATTTTTAACGTGGTAAAACCCAAACAGGGAAACGTCCACGGTTGTCCTCGCGACAACAAAATAATCCACTAGATGAAAAGAGATGTACAAACCTATCAACTACCTGCACTCACTGCGAGTTGATACTCCTGGTTATCTCTAACACCTTGACTTCACCAGAGCACCTTGATGTACGCACAAGACACTCGACTTCTTGATGAACACACAAGAAGACTCGAAGCCGAATTCACAATAACTCTTGAAGATCACAAAGTTATGAATTGAGAGAAGGGGGAAGAAAGGGAATTGAGTTCAATAGCCACAAACACTTTCAATACCAAAACCTAAACCAAAACACATGAACTAGAAGAAGAATGGACGGCCAAAGAACTGACTTGTTCTTTGGAAGAGAAACCCTATTTATACTTAGGGTTGGAAACCAAGGAAAATGGGCCGAAATACTGAAAATCCATATTGGACGTACGTACGTCGAATCAACGTTCGTACGTCCCCACACGGTAAAAGTTTGCTGCCTGCTTGGACGTACGAACGTCCTAACTGCGTACGTACGTCCTGACCAAAAGATGTTTGCTGCCTCAGTGGACGTACGTACGTCCTAACTAGGTACGTACGTCCAGTACCCAATAACTTTTCCTAGACAGAACCAAGAGACACGAAGGACACGAGACGACCATGCGTACATCTTGATTTTCCTAACAATGAACTCAATGCGAGATAACCAAAGACACTTTGTCACAAAATTGATGTCAAACCACTTCGTGCCGGTTTCAATAAATCTCGTTTTTATGAACGAAACATTGTTTTTTCTCCTTAGAACGCCCCGAGTCAAGTAATGGAGTGGCTAGTCTCTTAGGTGTATCATTTTCCATTTGGAAACATGTGTGTTTCGTCCACTTATAAGTTTGGAACAAAAATCGAGTACATACCAAGCCGAATGTCCGAACAAAACCCCTTTCCCATGGTCCAAATGTTCTATATTGGCCTTAAAACGTCCCGGCTAAGCCTTGTCGATCTTGAGGTTTTAGATTCCAAAACAAGTGAGTTTCGTCCATTTCCAACTTCGACCGAAAACCGAGTAAAAGCCGACCGAACGGACGGACATAAATCTCGTTTTTACGGACGAAACATTGTTTTTTCTCCTTAGAATGCCCCGAGTTAAGTAATGGAGTGGCTAGTCTCTTAGGTGTATCGTTTTCCATTAGGAAACATGTGTGTTTCGTCCACTTATAAGTTCGAAACAAAAATCGAGTACATACCAAGCCGAATGTCCGGACAAAACCCCGTTCCCATGGTCCAAATGTTCTATATTGGCCTTAAAACGTCCCGGCTAAGCCTTGTCGATCTTGAGGTTTTAGATTACAAAACATGTGAGTTTCGTCCATTTCCAAGTTCGACCAAAAACCGAGTAAATGTCGACCGAACGGACGGACATAAATCTCGTTTTTACGGACGAAACATTGTTTTTTCTCCTTAGAACGCCCTGAGTTAAGTAATGGAGTGGATAGTCTCTTAGGTGTATCGTTTTCCATTGGGAAACATGTGTGTTTCGTCCACTTATAAGTTCGGAACAAAAATCGAGTACATACCAAGCCGAATGTCCGGACAAAACCCCTTTCCCATGGTCCAAATGTTCTATATTGGCCTTAAAACGTCCCGGCTAAGCCTTGTCGATCTTGAGGTTTTAGATACCAAAACAAGTGAGTTTCGTCCATTTCCAAGTTCAGATCGAAAACCGAGTAGAAGCCGACCGAACGGACGGACATAAATCTCGTTTTTACGGATGAAACATTGTATTTTCTCCTTAGAACGCCCCGAGTTAAGTAATGGAGTGGCTAGTTTTCCATTGGGAAACATGTGTGTTTCGTCCACTTATAAGTTCGGAACAAAAATCGAGTACATACCAAGCCGAATGTCCAGACAAAACCCCGTTCCCATGGTCCAAATTTTCTATATTGGCCTTAAAACGTCCCGGCTAAGCCTTGTCGATCTTGAGGTTTTAGATTACAAAACATGTGAGTTTCGTCCATTTCCAAGTTCGACCGAAAACCGAGTAAATGCCGACCGAACGGACGGACATAAATCTCGTTTTTACGGACGGAACGTTGTTTTTTCACATTTGAACGCCCCGAGTTAAGTAATGGAGTGGCTAGTTTCTTAGGTGTATCGTTTACCATTGGGAAACATGTGTGTTTCGTCCACTTATAAGTTCGGAACAAAAATCGAGTACATACCAAGCCGAATGTCCGGACAAAACCCCGTTCCCATGCTCCAAATGTTCTATATTGGCCTTAAAACGTCCCGGCTAAGCCTTGTTGATCTTGAGGTTTTAGATTACAAAACATGTGAGTTTCGTCCATTTCCAAGTTCGACCGAAAACCGAGTAAATGCCGACCGAACGGACGGACATAAATCTCGTTTTTACATACGGAACGTTGTTTTTTCACCTTAGAACGCCCCGAGTTAAGTAATGGAGTGGCTAGTTTCTTAGGTGTATCGTTTACCATTGGGAAACATGTGTGTTTCGTCCACTTATAAGTTCGGAACAAAAATCGAGTACATACCAAGCCGAATGTCCGAACAAAACCCCGTTCCCATGGTCCAAATGTTCTATATTGGCCTTAAAACGTCCCGACTAAGCCTTGTCGATCTTGAGGTTTTGGATTCCAAAACAAGTGAGTTTCGTCCATTTCCAAGTTCGACCGAAAACCGAGTAAATGCCGACCGAACGGACGGACATAAATCTCGTTTTTACGGACGGAACGTTGTTTTTTCCCCTTAGAACGCCCTGAGTTAAGTAATGGAGTGGATAGTCTCTTAGGTGTATCGTTTTCCATTGGGAAACATGTGTGTTTCGTCCACTTATAAGTTCGGAACAAAAATCGAGTACATACCAAGCCGAATGTCCAGACAAAACCCCTTTCCCATGGTCCAAATGTTCTATATTGGCCTTAAAACGTCCCGGCTAAGCCTTGTCGATCTTGAGGTTTTAGATACCAAAACAAGTGAGTTTCGTCCATTTCCAAGTTCAGATCGAAAACCGAGTAGAAGCCGACCGAACGGACGAACATAAATCTCGTTTTTACGGATGAAACATTGTATTTTCTCCTTAGAACGCCCCGAGTTAAGTAATGGAGTGGCTAGTTTTCCATTGGGAAACATGTGTGTTTCGTCCACTTATAAGTTCGGAACAAAAATCGAGTACATACCAAGCCGAATGTCCAGACAAAACCCCGTTCCCATGGTCCAAATTTTCTATATTGGCCTTAAAACGTCCCGGCTAAGCCTTGTCGATCTTGAGGTTTTAGATTACAAAACATGTGAGTTTCGTCCATTTCCAAGTTCGACCGAAAACCGAGTAAATGCCGACCGAACGGACGGACATAAATCTCGTTTTTACGGACGGAACGTTGTTTTTTCACATTAGAACGCCCCGAGTTAAGTAATGGAGTGGCTAGTTTCTTAGGTGATACGATTACAATTGGGAAACATGTGTGTTTCGTCCACTTATAAGTTCGGAACAAAAATCGAGTACATACCAAGCCGAATGTCCGGACAAAACCCCGTTCCCATGGTCCAAATGTTCTATATTGGCCTTCAAACGTCCCGGCTAAGCCTTGTTGATCTTGAGGTTTTAGATTACAAAACATGTGAGTTTCGTCCATTTCCAAGTTCGACCGAAAACCGAGTAAATGCCGACCGAACGGACGGACATAAATCTCGTTTTGAAGGAAGGAACATTTTTTTTTCACCTTAGAACGCCCCGAGTTAAGCAATGGAGTGGCTAATCTCTTCGAGTCATCGTTTTCCATGCGAAAACATGTGTGTTTCGTCCACTTACAAGTTCGGAACAAATATCGAGTACATACAAAGCCGAATTTTTGGACAAAACCCCGTTCCCATGGTCCAAATGTTCTATATTGGCCTTAAAACGTCCCGACTAAGCCTTGTCGATCTTGAGGTTTTAGATTCCAAAACAAGTGAGTTTCGTCCATTTCCAAGTTCGACCGAAAACCAAGTAAATGCCGACTGAACGGACGGACATAAATCTCGTTTTTACGGACGGAACGTTGTTTTTTCACCTTAGCGTCCCAAGTTAAGTAATGGAGTGGCTAGTTTCTTAGGTGTATCGTTTACCATTGGGAAACATGTGTGTTTCGTCCACTTATAAGTTCGGAACAAAAATCGAGTACATACCAAGCCGAATGTCCGGACAAAACCCCGTTCCCATGCTCCAAATGTTCTATATTGGCCTTAAAACGTCCCGGCTAAGCCTTGTTGATCTTGAGGTTTTAGATTACAAAACATGTGAGTTTCGTCCATTTCCAAGTTCGACCGAAAACCGAGTAAATGCCGACCGAACGGACGGACATAAATCTCGTTTTTACATACGGAACGTTGTTTTTTCACCTTAGAACGCCCCGAGTTAAGTAATGGAGTGGCTAGTTTCTTAGGTGTATCGTTTACCATTGGGAAACATGTGTGTTTCGTCCACTTATAAGTTCGGAACAAAAATCGAGTACATACCAAGCCGAATGTCCGAACAAAACCCCGTTCCCATGGTCCAAATGTTCTATATTGGCCTTAAAACGTCCCGACTAAGCCTTGTCGATCTTGAGGTTTTAGATTCCAAAACAAGTGAGTTTCGTCCATTTCCAAGTTCGACCGAAAACCGAGTAAATGCCGACCGAACGGACGGACATAAATCTCGTTTTTACGGACGGAACGTTGTTTTTTCACCTTAGAACGCCCTGAGTTAAGTAATGGAGTGGATAGTCTATTAGGTGTATCGTTTTCCATTGGGAAACATGTGTGTTTCGTCCACTTATAAGTTCGGAACAAAAATCGAGTACATACCAAGCCGAATGTCCGGACAAAACCCCTTTCCCATGGTCCAAATGTTCTATATTGGCCTTAAAACGTCCCGGCTAAGCCTTGTCGATCTTGAGGTTTTAGATACCAAAACAAGTGAGTTTCGTCCATTTCCAAGTTCAGATCGAAAACCGAGTAGAAGCCGACCGAACGGACGGAAATAAATCTCGTTTTTACGGATGAAACATTGTATTTTCTCCTTAGAACGCCCCGAGTTAAGTAATGGAGTGGCTAGTTTTCCATTGGGAAACATGTGTGTTTCGTCCACTTATAAGTTCGGAACAAAAATCGAGTACATACCAAGCCGAATGTCCAGACAAAACCCCGTTCCCATGGTCCAAATTTTCTATATTGGCCTTAAAACGTCCCGGCTAAGCCTTGTCGATCTTGAGGTTTTAGATTACAAAACATGTGAGTTTCGTCCATTTCCAAGTTCGACCGAAAACCGAGTAAATGCCGACCGAACGGACGGACATAAATCTCCTTTTTACGGACGGAATGTTGTTTTTTCACATTAGAACGCCCCGAGTTAAGTAATGGAGTGGCTAGTTTCTTAGGTGTATCGTTTACAATTGGGAAACATGTGTGTTTCGTCCACTTATAAGTTCGGAACAAAAATCGAGTACATACCAAGCCGAATGTCCGGACAAAACCCCGTTCCCATGGTCCAAATGTTCTATATTGGCCTTCAAACGTCCCGGCTAAGCCTTGTTGATCTTGAGGTTTTAGATTACAAAACATGTGAGTTTCGTCCATTTCCAAGTTCGACCGAAAACCGAGTAAATGCCGACCGAACGGACGGACATAAATCTCGTTTTGAAGGAAGGAACATTTTTTTTTCGCCTTAGAACGCCCCGAGTTAAGCAATGGAGTGGCTAATCTCTTCGAGTCATCGTTTTCCATGCGAAAACATGTGTGTTTCGTCCACTTACAAGTTCGGAACAAATATCGAGTACATACAAAGCCGAATTTTTGGACAAAACCCCGTTCCCATGGTCCAAATGTTCTATATTGGCCTTAAAACGTCCCGACTAAGCCTTGTCGATCTTGAGGTTTTAGATTCCAAAACAAGTGAGTTTCGTCCATTTCCAAGTTCGACCGAAAACCAAGTAAATGCCGACTGAACGGACGGACATAAATCTCGTTTTTACGAACGGAACGTTGTTTTTTCACCTTAGCGTCCCAAGTTAAGTAATGGAGTGGCTAGTTTCTTAGGTGTATCGTTTACCATTGGGAAACATGTGTGTTTCGTCCACTTATAAGTTCGGAACAAAAATCGAGTACATACCAAGCCGAATGTCCGAACAAAACCCCGTTCCCATGGTCCAAATGTTCTGTATTGGGCTTAAAATGTCCCGGTTAAGCCTTCTCGATCTTGAGGTTTTAGATTCCAAAACAAGTGAGTTTCATCCATTTCCAAGTTCAGATCGAAAACCGAGTAAAAGCCGACCGAACGGACGGAAATAAATCTCGTTTTTACGGACGAAACATTGTTTTTTCTCCTTAGAACGCCCCGAGTTAAGTAATGGAGTGGCTAGTTTCTTAGGTGTATCCGTTTACCATTAGGAAACATGTGTGTTTAGTCCACTTATAAGTTCGGAACAATAATCGAGTACATACCAAGCCGAATGTCCGGACAAAATCCCGTTCCCATGGTCCAAATGTTCTATATTGGCCTTAAAACGTCCCGGCTAAGCCTTGTTGATCTTGAGGTTTTAGATTACAAAACATGTGAGTTTCGTCCATTTCCAAGTTCGACCGAAAACCGAGTAAATGCCGACCGAACGGACGGACATAAATCTCGTTTTTACATACGGAACGTTGTTTTTTCACCTTAGAACGCCCCGAGTTAAGTAATGGAGTGGCTAGTTTCTTAGGTGTATCGTTTACCATTGGGAAACATGTGTATTTCGTCCACTTATAAGTTCGGAACAAAAATCGAGTACATACCAAGCCGAATGTCCGAACAAAACCCCGTTCCCATGGTCCAAATGTTCTATATTGGCCTTAAAACGTCCCGACTAAGCCTTGTCGATCTTGAGGTTTTAGATTCCAAAACAAGTGAGTTTCGTCCATTTCCAAGTTCGACCGAAAACCGAGTAAATGCCGACCGAACGGACGGACATAAATCTCGTTTTTACGGACGGAACGTTGTTTTTTCACCTTAGAACGCCCTGAGTTAAGTAATGGAGTGGATAGTCTATTAGGTGTATCGTTTTCCATTGGGAAACATGTGTGTTTCGTCCACTTATAAGTTCGGAACAAAAATCGAGTACATACCAAGCCGAATGTCCGGACAAAACCCCTTTCCCATGGTCCAAATGTTCTATATTGGCCTTAAAACGTCCCGGCTAAGCCTTGTCGATCTTGAGGTTTTAGATACCAAAACAAGTGAGTTTCGTCCATTTCCAAGTTCAGATCGAAAACCGAGTAGGAGCCGACCGAACGGACGGAAATAAATCTCGTTTTTACGGATGAAACATTGTATTTTCTCCTTAGAACGCCCCGAGTTAAGTAATGGAGTGGCTAGTTTTCCATTGGGAAACATGTGTGTTTCGTCCACTTATAAGTTCGGAACAAAAATCGAGTACATACCAAGCCGAATGTCCAGACAAAACCCCGTTCCCATGGTCCAAATTTTCTATATTGGCCTTAAAACGTCCCGGCTAAGCCTTGTCGATCTTGAGGTTTTAGATTACAAAACATGTGAGTTTCATCCATTTCCAAGTTCGACCGAAAACCGAGTAAATGCCGACCGAACGGACGGACATAAATCTCCTTTTTACGGACGGAATGTTGTTTTTTCACATTAGAACGCCCCGAGTTAAGTAATGGAGTGGCTAGTTTCTTAGGTGTATCGTTTACAATTGGGAAACATGTGTGTTTCGTCCACTTATAAGTTCGGAACAAAAATCGAGTACATACCAAGCCGAATGTCCGGACAAAACCCCGTTCCCATGGTCCAAATGTTCTATATTGGCCTTCAAACGTCCCGGCTAAGCCTTGTTGATCTTGAGGTTTTAGATTACAAAACATGTGAGTTTCGTCCATTTCCAAGTTCGACCGAAAACCGAGTAAATGCCGACCGAACGGACGGACATAAATCTCGTTTTGAAGGAAGGAACATTTTTTTTTCGCCTTAGAACGCCCCGAGTTAAGCAATGGAGTGGCTAATCTCTTCGAGTCATCGTTTTCCATGCGAAAACATGTGTGTTTCGTCCACTTACAAGTTCGGAACAAATATCGAGTACATACAAAGCCGAATTTTTGGACAAAACCCCGTTCCCATGGTCCAAATGTTCTATATTGGCCTTAAAACGTCCCGACTAAGCCTTGTCGATCTTGAGGTTTTAGATTCCAAAACAAGTGAGTTTCGTCCATTTCCAAGTTCGACCGAAAACCAAGTAAATGCCGACTGAACGGACGGACATAAATCTCGTTTTTACGAACGGAACGTTGTTTTTTCACCTTAGCGTCCCAAGTTAAGTAATGGAGTGGCTAGTTTCTTAGGTGTATCGTTTACCATTGGGAAACATGTGTGTTTCGTCCACTTATAAGTTCGGAACAAAAATCGAGTACATACCAAGCCGAATGTCCGAACAAAACCCCGTTCCCATGGTCCAAATGTTCTGTATTGGGCTTAAAATGTCCCGGTTAAGCCTTCTCGATCTTGAGGTTTTAGATTCCAAAACAAGTGAGTTTCATCCATTTCCAAGTTCAGATCGAAAACCGAGTAAAAGCCGACCGAACGGACGGAAATAAATCTCGTTTTTACGGACGAAACATTGTTTTTTCTCCTTAGAACGCCCCGAGTTAAGTAATGGAGTGGCTAGTTTCTTAGGTGTATCCGTTTACCATTAGGAAACATGTGTGTTTAGTCCACTTATAAGTTCGGAACAATAATCGAGTACATACCAAGCCGAATGTCCGGACAAAATCCCGTTCCCATGGTCCAAATGTTCTATATTGGCCTTAAAACGTCCCGGCTAAGCCTTGTTGATCTTGAGGTTTTAGATTACAAAACATGTGAGTTTCGTCCATTTCCAAGTTCGACCGAAAACCGAGTAAATGCCGACCGAACGGACGGACATAAATCTCGTTTTTACATACGGAACGTTGTTTTTTCACCTTAGAACGCCCCGAGTTAAGTAATGGAGTGGCTAGTTTCTTAGGTGTATCGTTTACCATTGGGAAACATGTGTATTTCGTCCACTTATAAGTTCGGAACAAAAATCGAGTACATACCAAGCCGAATGTCCGAACAAAACCCCGTTCCCATGGTCCAAATGTTCTATATTGGCCTTAAAACGTCCCGACTAAGCCTTGTCGATCTTGAGGTTTTAGATTCCAAAACAAGTGAGTTTCGTCCATTTCCAAGTTCGACCGAAAACCGAGTAAATGCCGACCGAACGGACGGACATAAATCTCGTTTTTACGGACGGAACGTTGTTTTTTCACCTTAGAACGCCCTGAGTTAAGTAATGGAGTGGATAGTCTATTAGGTGTATCGTTTTCCATTGGGAAACATGTGTGTTTCGTCCACTTATAAGTTCGGAACAAAAATCGAGTACATACCAAGCCGAATGTCCGGACAAAACCCCTTTCCCATGGTCCAAATGTTCTATATTGGCCTTAAAACGTCCCGGCTAAGCCTTGTCGATCTTGAGGTTTTAGATACCAAAACAAGTGAGTTTCGTCCATTTCCAAGTTCAGATCGAAAACCGAGTAGGAGCCGACCGAACGGACGGAAATAAATCTCGTTTTTACGGATGAAACATTGTATTTTCTCCTTAGAACGCCCCGAGTTAAGTAATGGAGTGGCTAGTTTTCCATTGGGAAACATGTGTGTTTCGTCCACTTATAAGTTCGGAACAAAAATCGAGTACATACCAAGCCGAATGTCCAGACAAAACCCCGTTCCCATGGTCCAAATTTTCTATATTGGCCTTAAAACGTCCCGGCTAAGCCTTGTCGATCTTGAGGTTTTAGATTACAAAACATGTGAGTTTCATCCATTTCCAAGTTCGACCGAAAACCGAGTAAATGCCGACCGAACGGACGGACATAAATCTTTTTTTTACGGACGGAATGTTGTTTTTTCACATTAGAACGCCCCGAGTTAAGTAATGGAGTGGCTAGTTTCTTAGGTGTATCGTTTACAATTGGGAAACATGTGTGTTTCGTCCACTTATAAGTTCGGAACAAAAATCGAGTACATACCAAGCCGAATGTCCGGACAAAACCCCGTTCCCATGGTCCAAATGTTCTATATTGGCCTTCAAACGTCCCGGCTAAGCCTTGTTGATCTTGAGGTTTTAGATTACAAAACATGTGAGTTTCGTCCATTTCCAAGTTCGACCGAAAACCGAGTAAATGCCGACCGAACGGACGGACATAAATCTCGTTTTGAAGGAAGGAACATTTTTTTTTCGCCTTAGAACGCCCCGAGTTAAGCAATGGAGTGGCTAATCTCTTCGAGTCATCGTTTTCCATGCGAAAACATGTGTGTTTCGTCCACTTACAAGTTCGGAACAAATATCGAGTACATACAAAGCCGAATTTTTGGACAAAACCCCGTTCCCATGGTCCAAATGTTCTATATTGGCCTTAAAACGTCCCGACTAAGCCTTGTCGATCTTGAGGTTTTAGATTCCAAAACAAGTGAGTTTCGTCCATTTCCAAGTTCGACCGAAAACCAAGTAAATGCCGACTGAACGGACGGACATAAATCTCGTTTTTACGGACGGAACGTTGTTTTTTCACCTTAGCGTCCCAAGTTAAGTAATGGAGTGGCTAGTTTCTTAGGTGTATCGTTTACCATTGGGAAACATGTGTGTTTCGTCCACTTATAAGTTCGGAACAAAAATCGAGTACATACCAAGCCGAATGTCCGAACAAAACCCCGTTCCCATGGTCCAAATGTTCTGTATTGGGCTTAAAATGTCCCGGCTAAGCCTTCTCGATCTTGAGGTTTTAGATTCCAAAACAAGTGAGTTTCATCCATTTCCAAGTTCAGATCGAAAACCGAGTAAAAGCCGACCGAACGGACGGAAATAAATCTCGTTTTTACGGACGAAACATTGTTTTTTCTCCTTAGAACGCCCCGAGTTAAGTAATGGAGTGGCTAGTTTCTTAGGTGTATCCGTTTACCATTAGGAAACATGTGTGTTTAGTCCACTTATAAGTTCGGAACAATAATCGAGTACATACCAAGCCGAATGTCCGGACAAAATCCCGTTCCCATGGTCCAAATGTTCTATATTGGCCTTAAAACGTCCCGGCTAAGCCTTGTTGATCTTGAGGTTTTAGATTACAAAACATGTGAGTTTCGTCCATTTCCAAGTTCGACCGAAAACCGAGTAAATGCCGACCGAACGGACGGACATAAATCTCGTTTTTACATACGGAACGTTGTTTTTTCACCTTAGAACGCCCCGAGTTAAGTAATGGAGTGGCTAGTTTCTTAGGTGTATCGTTTACCATTGGGAAACATGTGTGTTTCGTCCACTTATAAGTTCGGAACAAAAATCGAGTACATACCAAGCCGAATGTCCGAACAAAACCCCGTTCCCATGGTCCAAATGTTCTATATTGGCCTTAAAACGTCCCGACTAAGCCTTGTCGATCTTGAGGTTTTAGATTCCAAAACAAGTGAGTTTCGTCCATTTCCAAGTTCGACCGAAAACCGAGTAAATGCCGACCGAACGGACGGACATAAATCTCGTTTTTACGGACGGAACGTTGTTTTTTCACCTTAGAACGCCCTGAGTTAAGTAATGGAGTGGATAGTCTATTAGGTGTATCGTTTTCCATTGGGAAACATGTGTGTTTCGTCCACTTATAAGTTCGGAACAAAAATCGAGTACATACCAAGCCGAATGTCCGGACAAAACCCCTTTCCCATGGTCCAAATGTTCTATATTGGCCTTAAAACGTCCCGGCTAAGCCTTGTCGATCTTGAGGTTTTAGATACCAAAACAAGTGAGTTTCGTCCATTTCCAAGTTCAGATCGAAAACCGAGTAGGAGCCGACCGAACGGACGGAAATAAATCTCGTTTTTACGGATGAAACATTGTATTTTCTCCTTAGAACGCCCCGAGTTAAGTAATGGAGTGGCTAGTTTTCCATTGGGAAACATGTGTGTTTCGTCCACTTATAAGTTCGGAACAAAAATCGAGTACATACCAAGCCGAATGTCCAGACAAAACCCCGTTCCCATGGTCCAAATTTTCTATATTGGCCTTAAAACGTCCCGGCTAAGCCTTGTCGATCTTGAGGTTTTAGATTACAAAACATGTGAGTTTCATCCATTTCCAAGTTCGACCGAAAACCGAGTAAATGCCGACCGAACGGACGGACATAAATCTTTTTTTTACGGACGGAATGTTGTTTTTTCACATTAGAACGCCCCGAGTTAAGTAATGGAGTGGCTAGTTTCTTAGGTGTATCGTTTACAATTGGGAAACATGTGTGTTTCGTCCACTTATAAGTTCGGAACAAAAATCGAGTACATACCAAGCCGAATGTCCGGACAAAACCCCGTTCCCATGGTCCAAATGTTCTATATTGGCCTTCAAACGTCCCGGCTAAGCCTTGTTGATCTTGAGGTTTTAGATTACAAAACATGTGAGTTTCGTCCATTTCCAAGTTCGACCGAAAACCGAGTAAATGCCGACCGAACGGACGGACATAAATCTCGTTTTGAAGGAAGGAACATTTTTTTTTCGCCTTAGAACGCCCCGAGTTAAGCAATGGAGTGGCTAATCTCTTCGAGTCATCGTTTTCCATGCGAAAACATGTGTGTTTCGTCCACTTACAAGTTCGGAACAAATATCGAGTACATACAAAGCCGAATTTTTGGACAAAACCCCGTTCCCATGGTCCAAATGTTCTATATTGGCCTTAAAACGTCCCGACTAAGCCTTGTCGATCTTGAGGTTTTAGATTCCAAAACAAGTGAGTTTCGTCCATTTCCAAGTTCGACCGAAAACCAAGTAAATGCCGACTGAACGGACGGACATAAATCTCGTTTTTACGGACGGAACGTTGTTTTTTCACCTTAGCGTCCCAAGTTAAGTAATGGAGTGGCTAGTTTCTTAGGTGTATCGTTTACCATTGGGAAACATGTGTGTTTCGTCCACTTATAAGTTCGGAACAAAAATCGAGTACATACCAAGCCGAATGTCCGAACAAAACCCCGTTCCCATGGTCCAAATGTTCTGTATTGGGCTTAAAATGTCCCGGCTAAGCCTTCTCGATCTTGAGGTTTTAGATTCCAAAACAAGTGAGTTTCATCCATTTCCAAGTTCAGATCGAAAACCGAGTAAAAGCCGACCGAACGGACGGAAATAAATCTCGTTTTTACGGACGAAACATTGTTTTTTCTCCTTAGAACGCCCCGAGTTAAGTAATGGAGTGGCTAGTTTCTTAGGTGTATCCGTTTACCATTAGGAAACATGTGTGTTTAGTCCACTTATAAGTTCGGAACAATAATCGAGTACATACCAAGCCGAATGTCCGGACAAAATCCCGTTCCCATGGTCCAAATGTTCTATATTGGCCTTAAAACGTCCCGGCTAAGCCTTGTTGATCTTGAGGTTTTAGATTACAAAACATGTGAGTTTCGTCCATTTCCAAGTTCGACCGAAAACCGAGTAAATGCCGACCGAACGGACGGACATAAATCTCGTTTTTACATACGGAACGTTGTTTTTTCACCTTAGAACGCCCCGAGTTAAGTAATGGAGTGGCTAGTTTCTTAGGTGTATCGTTTACCATTGGGAAACATGTGTGTTTCGTCCACTTATAAGTTCGGAACAAAAATCGAGTACATACCAAGCCGAATGTCCGAACAAAACCCCGTTCCCATGGTCCAAATGTTCTATATTGGCCTTAAAACGTCCCGACTAAGCCTTGTCGATCTTGAGGTTTTAGATTCCAAAACAAGTGAGTTTCGTCCATTTCTAAGTTCGACCGAAAACCGAGTAAATGCCGACCGAACGGACGGACATAAATCTCGTTTTTACGGACGGAACGTTGTTTTTTCACCTTAGAACGCCCTGAGTTAAGTAATGGAGTGGATAGTCTCTTAGGTGTATCGTTTTCCATTGGGAAACATGTGTGTTTCGTCCACTTATAAGTTCGGAACAAAAATCGAGTACATACCAATCCGAATGTCCGGACAAAACCCCTTTCCCATGGTCCAAATGTTCTATATTGGCGTTAAAACGTCTCGGCTAAGCCTTGTCGATCTTGAGGTTTTAGATACCAAAACAAGTGAGTTTCGTCCATTTCCAAGTTCAGATCGAAAACCGAGTAGAAGCCGACCGAACGGACGGACATAAATCTCGTTTTTACGGATGAAACATTGTATTTTCTCCTTAGAACGCCCCGAGTTAAGTAATGGAGTGGCTAGTTTTCCATTGGTAAACATGTGTGTTTCGTCCACTTATAAGTTCGGAACAAAAATCGAGTACATACCAAGCCGAATGTCCAGACAAAACCCCGTTCCCATGGTCCAAATTTTCTATATTGGCCTTAAACCTCCCGGCTAAGCCTGGTCGATCTTGAGGTTTTAGATTCCAAAACAAGTGAGTTTCGTCTATTTCCAAGTTCAGATCGAAAATCGAGTAAAAGGCGACCGAACCGACGGACATAAATCTCGTTTTGAAGGAAGGAACATTGTTTTTTCGCCTTAGAACGCCCCGAGTTAAGCAATGGAGTGGCTAGTCTCTTAGAGTCATCGTTTTCCATGCGAAAACATGTGTGTTTCGTCCACTTATAAGTTCGGAACAAATATCGAGTACATACAAGGCCGAATTTTTGGACAAAACCCCGTTCCCATGGTCCAAATGTTCTATATTGGCCTTAAAACGTCCCGGCTAAGCCTTGTCGATCTTGAGGTTTTATATTACAAAACATGTGAGTTTCGTCCATTTCCAAGTTCAGATCGAAAACCGAGTAAAAGCCGACCGAACGGAGGGACATAAATCTCGTTTTTAAGGAAGGAACATTGTTTTTTCGCCTTAGTACGCCTCGAGGTAAGCAATGGAGTGGCTAGTCTGTTAGAGTTATCGCTTTCCATCGTCCACTTATAAGTTCGGAACAAAAATTGAGTACATACCAAGCCGAATGTTTGGACAAAACCCCGTTCCAATGGTCCAAATATTCTATATTGGCCTTAAAACGTCCCCGCTCAGCCTTGTCGATCTTGAGGTTTTAGATTACAAAACATGTGAGTTTCGTCCATTTCCAAGTTTGGACCGAAAACCGAGTAAATGCCGACCGAACGGACAGACATAAATGTAGTTTTTACGGACGAAACATTGTTTTTTCTCCTTAGAACGCCCCAAGTTAAGTAATGGAGTGGCTAGTCTCTTAGGTGTATCGTTTTCCATTGGGAAACATGTGTGTTTCGTCCACTTATAAGTTCGGAACAAAAAGCGAGTACATACCAAGCCGAATATCCGGACAAAACCCCGTTCCCATGGTCCAAATGTTCTATATTGGCCTTAAAACGTCCCGGCTAAGCCTTGTCGATATTGAGGTTTTAGATACCAAAACAAGTGAGTTTCGTCCATTTCCAAGTTCAGATCGAAAACCGAGTAAAAGCCGACCGAACGGACGGACATAAATCTCGTTTTTACGGATGAAACATTGTATTTTCTCCTTAGAACGCCCCGAGTTAAGTAATGGAGTGGCTAGTCTCTTAGGTGTATCGTTTTCCATTGGGAAACATGTGTGTTTCGTCCACTTATAAGTTTGGAACAAAAATTGAGTACATACCATGCCGAATGTCCAGACAAAACCCCGTTCCCATGGTCCAAATTTTCTATATTGGCCTTAAAACGTCCCGGCTAAGCCTTGTCGATCATGAGGTTTTAGATTACAAAACATGTGAGTTTCGTCCATTTCCAAGTTCGACCGAAAACCGGGTAAATGCCGACCGAACGGACGGACATAAATCTCGTTTTTACGGACGGAACGTTGTTTTTTCACATTAGAACGCCCCGAGTTAAGTAATGGAGTGGCTAGTTTCTTAGGTGTATCGTTTACCATTGGGAAACATGTGTGTTTCGTCCACTTATAAGTTCGGAACAAAAATCGAGTACATACCAAGCCGAATGTCCGGACAAAACCCCGTTCCCATGGTCCAAATGTTCTATATTGGCCTTAAAACGTCCCGGCTAAGCCTTGTTGATCTTGAGGTTTTGGATTCCAAAACAAGTGAGTTTCGTCCATTTCCAAGTTCGGACCGAAAACCGAGTAAATGCCGACCGAACGGCCGGACATAAACCTCGTTTTTACGGAAGGAACATTGTTTTTTCACCTTAGAACCCCCCGAGTTAAGTAATGGAGTGGCTAGTCTCTTAGGTGTATCATTTTCCATTGGGAAACATGTGTGTTTCGTCCACTTTTAAGTTCAGAACAAAAATCGAGTACATACGAAGCAGAATGTCCGGACAAAACCCCGTTCCCATCGTCCAAATGTTCTATATTAGATTTAAAACGTCTCGACTAAGCCTTGTCGATCTTGAGGTTTTAGATTCCAAAACAAATGAGTTTCGTGAATTTCCAAGTTCGGACCGAAAACCGATTAAATGCCGACCGAACGGACGGACATAAATCTCGTTTTTACGGAAGGAACATTGTTTTTTCACCTTAGAACGCCCCGAGTCAAGTAATGGAGTGGCTAGTCTCTTAGGTGTATCGTTTTCCATTGGGAAACATGTGTGTTTCGTCCACTTATAAGTTCGGAACAAAAATCGAGTACATACGAAGCCGAATGTCCGGAAAAAACCCCGTTCCCATGGTCCAAATGTTCTATATTGGCCTTAAAACGTCCCGGCTAAGCCTTGTCGATCTTGAGGTTTTAGATACCAAAACAAGTGAGTTTCGTCCATTTCCAAGTTCAGATCGAAAACCGAGTAAAAGCCGACCGAACGGACGGACATAAATCTCGTTTTTACGGATGAAACATTGTATTTTCTCCTTAGAACGCCCCGAGTTAAGTAATGGAGTGGCTAGTCTCTTAGGTGTATCGTTTTCCATTGGGAAACATGTGTGTTTCGTCCACTTATAAGTTCGGAACAAAAATCGAGTACATACCAAGCCGAATGTCCAGACAAAACCCCGTTCCCATGGTCCAAATTTTCTATATTGGCCCTAAAACGTCCCGGCTAAGCCTTGTCGATCTTGAGGTTTTAGATTACAAAACATGTGAGTTTCGTCCATTTCCAAGTTCGACCGAAAACCGGGTAAATGCCGACCGAACGGACGGACATAAATCTCGTTTTTACGGACGGAACGTTGTTTTTTCACATTAGAACGCCCCGAGTTAAGTAATGGAGTGGCTAGTTTCTTAGGTGTATCGTTTACCATTGGGAAACATGTGTGTTTCGTCCACTTATAAGTTCGGAACAAAAATCGAGTACATACCAAGCCGAATGTCCGGACAAAACCCCGTTCCCATGGTCCAAATGTTCTATATTAGATTTAAAACGTCTCGACTAAGCCTTGTCGATCTTGAGGTTTTAGATTCCAAAACAAGTGAGTTTCGTCCATTTCCAAGTTCGGACCGAAAACCGATTAAGTGCCGACCGAACGGATGGACATAAATCTCGTTTTTACGGACGGAACGTTGTTTTTTCACTTTAGAACGCCCCGAGTTAAGTAATGGAGTGGCTAGCCTCTTAGGTGTATCGTTTTCCATTGGGAAACATGTGTGTTTCGTCCACTTATAAGTTCAGAACAAAAATCGAGTACATACAAAGCCGAAACTCGGGACAAAACACCGTTCCCATGGTCCAAATGTTCTATATTGGCCTTAAAACGCCCCGACTAAGCCTTATAGATCTTGAGGTTTTAGATTCCAAAACAAGTGAGTTTCGTCCATTTTCAAGTTCGGACCGAAATCCGACTTAATGTTGACCGAACGGACGGACATAAATCTCGTTTTTACGGACGGAACGTTGTTATTTCACCTTAGAACGCCCCGAGTTACGTAATGGTGTGGCTAGTCTCTTAGGTGTATCGTTTTCCATTGGGAAACATTTGTGTTTCGTCCACTTATAAGTTCAGAACAAAAATCGAGTACATACAAAGCCGAATGTTCGGACAAAACACCGTTGCCATGGTCCAAATGTTCTATATTGGCCTTAAAATGCCCCGACTAAGCCTTGTAGATCTGAGGTTTTAGATTCCAAAACAAGTGAGTTTCGTCCATTTCCAAGTTCGGACCGAAATCCGAGTTAATGTTGACCGAACGGACGGACATAAATCTTGTTTTTACGGATGGAACGTTGTTTTTTCACCTTAGAACGCCCCAAGTTAAGGAATGGAGTGGCTAGTCTCTTAGGTGTATCGTTTTCCATTGGAAAACATTTGTGTTTCGTCCACTTATAAGTTCAGAACAAAAATCGAGTACATACAAAGCCGAATGTCCGGAAAAAACACCATTCCCATGGTCCAAATGTTCTATATTGGCCTTAAAACGCCACGACTAAGCCTTGTAGATCTTGAGGTTTTAGATTCCAAAATAAGTGAGTTTCGTCCATTTCCAAGTTCGGACCGAAATCCGAGTAAATGCCGACCAAACGGACGGACATAAATCTCGTTTTTACGGATGGAACATTGTTTTTTCACCTTAGAACGCCCCGATTTAAGTAATGGAGTGGCTAGTCTCTTAGGTGTATCGTTTTCCATTGGGAAACATGTATGTTTCGTCCACTTATAACTTCAGAACAAAAATCTAGTACATACAAAGCCGAATGTCCGGACAAAACACCGTTCCCATGGTGCAAATGTTCTATATTGGCCTTAAAACGTCCCGAGTAAGCCTTGTAGATCTTGAGGTTTTACATTCGAAAAAAAGTGAGTTTCGTCCATTTCCAAGTTCGTACAGAAAACCGAGTAAATGCCGACTGAACGGACGGACATAAATCTCGTTTTTACGGACGGAACGTTGTTTTTTCACCTTAGAACGCCCTGAGTTAAGTAATGGAGTGGCTAGTCTCTTAGGTGTATCGTTTTCCATTGGGAAACATTTGTGTTTCGTCCACTTATAAGTTCAGAACAAAAATCGAGTACATACAAAGCCGAAAGTCCGGACAAAACACCGTTCCCATGGTCCAAATGTTCTATATTGGCTTTAAAACGCCACGACTAAGCCTTGTAGATCTTGAGGTTTTAGATTCCGAAATAAGTGAGTTTCGTCCATTTCCAAGTTCGGACCAAAATCCGAGTAAATGCCGACCGAACGGACGGACATAAATCTCGTTTTTACGGATGGAACATTGTTTTTTCACCTTAGAACGCCCCGATTTAAGTAATGGAGTGGCTAGTCTCTTAGGTGTATCGTTTTCCATTGGGAAACATATGTGTTTCGTCCACTTATAACTTCAGAACAAAAATCGAGTACATACAAAGCCGAATGTCTGGACAAAACACCGTTCCCATGGTGCAAATGTTCTATATTGGCCTTAAAACGTCTCGAGTAAGCCTTGTAGATCTTGAGGTTTTACATTCGAAAAAAGTGAGTTTCGTCCATTTCCAAGTTCGTACCGAAAACCGAGTAAATGCCGACCGAACGGACGGACATAAATCTCGTTTTTACGGACGGAACGTTGTTTTTTCACCTTAGAACGCCCTGAGTTAAGTAATGGAGTGGCTAGTCTCTTAGGTGTATCGTTTTCCATTGGGAAACATTTGTCTTTCGTCCACTTATAAGTTCAGAACAAAAATCGAGTACATACAAAGCCGAAAGTCCGGACAAAACACCGTTCCCATGGTCCAAATGTTCTATATTGGCCTTAAAACGCCCCGACTAAGCCTTGTAGATCTTGAGGTTTTAGATTCCAAAACAAGTGAGTTTCGTCCATTTTCAAGTTCGGACCGAAATCCGAGTTAATGTTGACCGAACGGACGGACATAAATCTCGTTTTTACGGACGGAACGTTGTTATTTCACCTTAGAACGCCCCGAGTTAAGTAATGGTGTGGCTAGTCTCTTAGGTGTATCGTTTTCCATTGGGAAACATTTGTGTTTCGTCCACTTATAAGTTCAGAACAAAAATCGAGTACATACAAAGCCGAATGTCCGGACAAAACACCGTTGCCATGGTCCAAATGTTCTATATTGGCCTTAAAATGCCCCGACTAAGCCTTGTAGATCTAAGGTTTTAGATTCCAAAACAAGTGAGTTTCGTCCATTTCCAAGTTCGGACCGAAATCCGAGTTAATGTTGACCGAACGGACGGATATAAATCTCGTTTTTACGGACGGAACGTTGTTATTTCACCTTAGAACGCCCCGAGTTAAGTAATGGTGTGGCTAGTCTCTTAGGTGTATCGTTTTCCATTGGGAAACATTTGTGTTTCGTCCACTTATAAGTTCAGAACAAAAATCGAGTACATACAAAGCCGAATGTCCGGACAAAACACCGTTCCCATGGTCCAAATGTTCTATATTGGCCTTAAAACGCCCCGACTAAGCCTTGTAGATCTTGAGGTTTTAGATTCCAAAACAAGTGAGTTTCGTCCATTTCCAAGTTCGGACCAAAATCCGAGTTAATTTTGACCGAACGGACGGACATAAATCTCGTTTTTATGGACGGAACGTTGTTATTTCACCTTAGAACGCCCCGATTTAAGTAATGGTGTGGCTAGTCTCTTAGGTGTATCGTTTTCCATTGGGAAACATTTGTGTTTCGTCCACTTATAAGTTCAGAACAAAATCGAGTACATACAAAGCCGAATAACCGGACAAAACACCGTTCCCCTGGTCCAAATGTTCTATATTGGCCTTAAAACGCCCCGACTAATCCTTGTAGATCTTGATGTTTTAGATTCCAAAACAAATGAGCTTCGTACATTTCCAAGTTCGGACCGAAATTCGAGTAAATGCCGACCGAACGGACGGACATAAATCTCGTTGTTACGGACGGAACGTTGTTTTTTCACTTTAGAACGCCCCGAGTTAAGTAATGGAGTGGCTAGTCTCTTAGGTGTATCGTTTTCCATTGGGAAACATTTGTGTTTCGTCCACTTATAAGTTCAGAACAAAAATCGAGTACATACAAAGCCGAATGTCCGGACAAAACACCGTTCCCATGGTCCAAATGTTCTATATTGGCCTTAAAACGCCCCGACTAAGCGTTGTAGATCTTGAGGTTTTAGATTCCAAAACAAGTGAGTTTCGTCCATTTTCAAGTTCGGACCGAAATCCGAGTTAATGTTGACAGAACGGACGGACATAAATCTCGTTTTTACGGACGGAACGTTGTTATTTCACCTTAGAACGCCCCGAGTTAAGTAATGGAGTGGCTAGTCTCTTAGGTGTATCGTTTTCCATTGGGAAACATTTGTGTTTCGTCCACTTATAAGTTCAGAACAAAAATCGAGTACATACAAAGCCGAATGTCCGGACAAAACACTGTTCCCATGGTCCAAATGTTCTATATTGGCCTTAAAATGCCCCGACTAAGCCTTGTAGATCTTGAGGTTTTAGATTCCAAAACAAGTGAGTTTCGTCCATTTCCAAGTTCGTACCGAAAACCGAGTAAATGCCGACCGAACGGACGGACATAAATCTCGTTTTTAGAGACGGAACGTTGTTTTTTCACCTTAGAACGCCCTGAGTTAAGTAATGGAGTGGCTAGTCTCTTAGGTGTATCGTTTTCCATTGGGAAACATTTGTGTTTCGTCCACTTATAAGTTCAGAACAAAAATCGAGTACATACAAAGCCGGAAGTCCGGACAAAACACCGTTCCCATGGTCCAAATGTTCTATATTGGCCTTAAAACGCCCCGACTAAGCCATGTAGATCTTGAGGTTTTAGATTCCAAAACAAGTGAGTTTCGTCCATTTTCAAGTTCGGACCGAAATCCGAGTTAATGTTGACCGAACGGACGGACATAAATCTCGTTTTTACGGACGGAACGTTGTTATTTCACCTTAGAACGCCCCGAGTTAAGTAATGGTGTGGCTAGTCTCTTAGGTGTATCGTTTTCCAATGGGAAATATTTGTGTTTCGTCCACTTATAAGTTCAGAACAAAAATCGAGTACATACAAAGCCGAATGTCCGGACAAAACACCGTTCCCATGGTCCAAATGTTCTATATTGGCCTTAAAACGCCCCGACTAAGCCTTGTAGATCTTGAGGTTTTAGATTCCAAAACAAGTGAGTTTCGTCCATTTCCAAGTTCGGACCAAAATCCGAGTAAATGCCGACCGAACGGACAGACATAAATCTCGTTTTTACGGATGGAACGTTGTTTTTTCACCTTAGAACGCCCCGAGTTAAGTAATGGAGTGGCTAGTCTCTTAGGTGTATCATTTTCCATTGGGAAACATTTGTGTTTCGTCCACTTATAAGTTCAGAACAAAAATCGAGTACATACAAAGCCGAATGTCCGGACAAAACACCGTTCCCATGGTCCAAATGTTCTATATTGGCCTTAAAACGCCCCGACTAAGCGTTGTGGATCTTGAGGTTTTAGATTCCAAAACAAGTGAGTTTCGTCCATTTTCAAGTTCGGACCGAAATCCGAGTTAATGTTGACAGAACGGACGGACATAAATCTCGTTTTTACGGACGGAACGTTGTTATTTCACCTTAGAACGCCCCGAGTTAAGTAATGGAGTGGCTAGTCTCTTAGGTGTATCGTTTTCCATTGGGAAACATTTGTGTTTCGTTCACTTATAAGTTCAGAACAAAAATCGAGTACATACAAAGCCGAATGTCCGGACAAAACACCGTTCCCATGGTCCAAATGTTCTATATTGGCCTTAAAACACCCCGACTAAGCGTTGTAGATCTTGAGGTTTTAGATTCCAAAACAAGTGAGTTTCGTCCATTTCCAAGTTCGTACCGAAAACCGAGTAAATGCCGACCGAACGGACGGACATAAATCTCGTTTTTACGGACGGAACGTTGTTTTTTCACCTTAGAACGCCCTGAGTTAAGTAATGGAGTGGCTAGTCTCTTAGGTGTATCGTTTTCCATTGGGAAACATTTGTGTTTCGTCCACTTATAAGTTCAGAACAAAAATCGAGTACATACAAAGCCGAAAGTCCGGACAAAACACCGTTCCCCTGGTCCAAATGTTCTATATTGGCCTTCAAACGCCCCGACTAATCCTTGTAGATCTTGATGTTTTAGATTCCAAAACAAGTGAGTTTCGTACATTTCCAAGTTCGGACCGAAATTCGAGTAAATGCCGACCGAACGGACGGACATAAATCTCGTTGTTACGGACGGAACGGTTTTTTTTCACTTTAGAACGCCCCGAGTTAAGTAATGGAGTGGCTAGTCTCTTAGGTGTATCGTTTTCCATTGGGAAACATTTGTGTTTCGTCCACTTATAAGTTCAGAACAAAAATCGAGTACATACAAAGCCGAATGTCCGGACAAAACACCGTTCCCATGGTCCAAATATTCTATATTGGCCTTAAAACGCCCCGACTAAGCCTTGTAGATCTTGAGGTTTTAGATTCCAAAACAAGTGAGTTTCGTCCATTTTCAAGTTCGGACCGAAATCCGAGTTAATGTTGACCGAACGGACGGACATAAATCTCGTTTTTACGGACGGAACGTTGTTATTTCACCTTAGAACACCCCGAGTTAAGTAATGGTGTGGCTAGTCTCTTAGGTGTATCGTTTTCCATTGGGAAACATTTGTGTTTCGTCCACTTATAAGTTCAGAACAAAAATCGAGTACATACAAAGCCGAATGTCCGGACAAAACACCGTTCCCATGGTCCAAATGTTCTATATTGGCCTTAAAACGCCCCGACTAAGCCTTGTAGATCTTGAGGTTTTAGATTCCAAAACAAGTGAGTTTCGTCCATTTCCAAGTTCGGACCAAAATCCGAGTTAATTTTGACCGAACGGACGGACATAAATCTCGTTTTTATGGACGGAACGTTGTTATTTCACCTTAGAACGCCCCGATTTAAGTAATGGTGTGGCTAGTCTCTTAGGTGTATCGTTTTCCATTGGGAAACATTTGTGTTTCGTCCACTTATAAGTTCAGAACAAAAATCGAGTACATACAAAGCCGAATGTCCGGACAAAACACCGTTCCCCTGGTCCAAATGTTCTATATTGGCCTTAAAACGCCCCGACTAATCCTTGTAGATCTTGATGTTTTAGATTCCAAAACAAGTGAGCTTCGTACATTTCCAAGTTCGGACCGAAATTCGAGTAAATGCCGACCGAACGGACGGACATAAATCTCGTTGTTACGGACGGAACGTTGTTTTTTCACTTTAGAACGCCCCGAGTTAAGTAATGGAGTGGCTAGTCTCTTAGGTGTATCGTTTTCCATTGGGAAACATTTGTGTTTCGTCCACTTATAAGTTCAGAACAAAAATCGAGTACATACAAAGCCGAATGTCCGGACAAAGCACCGTTCCCATGGTCCAAATGTTCTATATTGGCCTTAAAACGCCCCGACTAAGCGTTGTAGATCTTGAGGTTTTAGATTCCAAAACAAGTGAGTTTCGTCCATTTTCAAGTTCGGACCAAAATCCGAGTTAATGTTGACAGAACGGACGGACATAAATCTCGTTTTTACGGACGGAACGTTGTTATTTCACCTTAGAACGCCCCGAGTTAAGTAATGGAGTGGCTAGTCTCTTAGGTGTATCGTTTTCCATTGGGAAACATTTGTGTTTCGTCCACTTATAAGTTCAGAACAAAAATCGAGTACATACAAAGCCGAATGTCCGGACAAAACACCGTTCCCATGGTCCAAATGTTCTATATTGGCCTTAAAACGCCCCGACTAAGCGTTGTGGATCTTGAGGTTTTAGATTCCAAAACAAGTGAGTTTCGTCCATTTTCAAGTTCGGACCGAAATCCGAGTTAATGTTGACAGAACGGACGGACATAAATCTCGTTTTTACGGACGGAACGTTGTTATTTCACCTTAGAACGCCCCGAGTTAAGTAATGGAGTGGCTAGTCTCTTAGGTGTATCGTTTTCCATTGGGAAACATTTGTGTTTCGTTCACTTATAAGTTCAGAACAAAAATCGAGTACATACAAAGCCGAATGTCCGGACAAAACACCGTTCCCATGGTCCAAATGTTCTATATTGGCCTTAAAACGCCCCGACTAAGCGTTGTAGATCTTGAGGTTTTAGATTCCAAAACAAGTGAGTTTCGTCCATTTCCAAGTTCGTACCGAAAACCGAGTAAATGCCGACCGAACGGACGGACATAAATCTCGTTTTTACGGACGGAACGTTGTTTTTTCACCTTAGAACGCCCTGAGTTAAGTAATGGAGTGGCTAGTCTCTTAGGTGTATCGTTTTCCATTGGGAAACATTTGTGTTTCGTCCACTTATAAGTTCAGAACAAAAATCGAGTACATACAAAGCCGAAAGTCCGGACAAAACACCGTTCCCATGGTCCAAATGTTCTATATTGGCCTTAAAACGCCCCGACTAAGCCTTGTAGATCTTGAGGTTTTAGATTCCAAAACAAGTGAGTTTCGTCCATTTTCAAGTTCGGACCGAAATCCGAGTTAATGTTGACCGAACGGACGGACATAAATCTCGTTTTTACGGACGGAATGTTGGTATTTCACCTTAGAACGCCCCGAGTTAAGTAATGGTGTGGCTAGTCTCTTAGGTGTATCGTTTTCCATTGGGAAACATTTGTGTTTCGTCCACTTATAAGTTCAGAACAAAAATCGAGTACATACAAAGCCGAATGTCCGGACAAAACACCGTTGCCATGGTCCAAATGTTCTATATTGGCCTTAAAATGCCCCGACTAAGCCTTGTAGATCTGAGGTTTTAGATTCCAAAACAAGTGAGTTTCGTCCATTTCCAAGTTCGGACCGAAATCCGAGTTAATGTTGACCGAACGGACGGATATAAATCTCGTTTTTACGGACGGAACGTTGTTATTTCACCTTAGAACGCCCCGAGTTAAGTAATGGTGTGGCTAGTCTCTTAGGTGTATCGTTTTCCATTGGGAAACATTTGTGTTTCGTCCACTTATAAGTTCAGAACAAAAATCGAGTACATACAAAGCCGAATGTCCGGACAAAACACCGTTCCCATGGTCCAAATGTTCTATATTGGCCTTAAAACGCCCCGACTAAACCTTGTAGATCTTGAGGTTTTAGATTCCAAAACAAGTGAGTTTCGTCCATTTCCAAGTTCGGACCAAAATCCGAGTTAATTTTGACCGAACGGACGGACATAAATCTCGTTTTTATGGACGGAACGTTGTTATTTCACCCTAGAAGGCCCCGATTTAAGTAATGGTGTGGCTAGTCTCTTAGGTGTATCGTTTTCCATTGGGAAACATTTGTGTTTCGTCCACTTATAAGTTCAGAACAAAATCGAGTACATACAAAGCCTAATGTCCGGACAAAACACCGTTCCCCTGGTCCAAATGTTCTATATTGGCCTTAAAACGCCCCGACTAATCCTTGTAGATCTTGATGTTTTAGATTCTAAAACAAGTGAGCTTCGTACATTTCCAAGTTCGGACCGAAATTCGAGTAAATGCCGACTGAACGGACGGACATAAATCTCGTTGTTACGGACGGAACGTTGTTTTTTCACTTTAGAACGCCCCGAGTTAAGTAATGGAGTGGCTAGTCTCTTAGGTGTATCGTTTTCCATTGGGAAACATTTGTGTTTCGTCCACTTATAAGTTCAGAACAAAAATCGAGTACATACAAAGCCGAATGTCCGGACAAAACACCGTTCCCATGGTCCAAATGTTCTATATTGGCCTTAAAACGCCCCGACTAAACCTTGTAGATCTTGAGGTTTTAGATTCCAAAACAAGTGAGTTTCGTCCATTTCCAAGTTCGGACCAAAATCCGAGTTAATTTTGACCGAACGGACGGACATAAATCTCGTTTTTATGGACGGAACGTTGTTATTTCACCCTAGAAGGCCCCGATTTAAGTAATGGTGTGGCTAGTCTCTTAGGTGTATCGTTTTCCATTGGGAAACATTTGTGTTTCGTCCACTTATAAGTTCAGAACAAAATCGAGTACATACAAAGCCGAATGTCCGGACAAAACACCGTTCCCCTGGTCCAAATGTTCTATATTGGCCTTAAAACGCCCCGACTAATCCTTGTAGATCTTGATGTTTTAGATTCTAAAACAAGTGAGCTTCGTACATTTCCAAGTTCGGACCGAAATTCGAGTAAATGCCGACTGAACGGACGGACATAAATCTCGTTGTTACGGACGGAACGTTGTTTTTTCACTTTAGAACGCCCCGAGTTAAGTAATGGAGTGGCTAGTCTCTTAGGTGTATCGTTTTCCATTGGGAAACATTTGTGTTTCGTCCACTTATAAGTTCAGAACAAAAATCGAGTACATACAAAGCCGAATGTCCGGACAAAACACCGTTCCCATGGTCCAAATGTTCTATATTGGCCTTAAAACGCCCCGACTAAGCGTTGTAGATCTTGAGGTTTTAGATTCCAAAACAAGTGAGTTTCGTCCATTTTCAAGTTCGGACCAAAATCCGAGTTAATGTTGACAGAACGGACGGACATAAATCTCGTTTTTACGGACGGAACGTTGTTATTTCACCTTAGAACGCCCCGAGTTAAGTAATGGAGTGGCTAGTCTCTTAGGTGTATCGTTTTCCATTGGGAAACATTTGTGTTTCGTCCACTTATAAGTTCAGAACAAAAATCGAGTACATACAAAGCCGAATGTCCGGACAAAACACCGTTCCCATGGTCCAAATGTTCTATATTGGCCTTAAAACGCCCCGACTAAGCGTTGTAGATCTTGAGGTTTTAGATTCCAAAACAAGTGAGTTTCGTCCATTTTCAAGTTCGGACCGAAATCCGAGTTAATGTTGACAGAACGGACGGACATAAATCTCGTTTTTACGGACGGAACGTTGTTATTTCACCTTAGAACGCCCCGAGTTAAGTAATGGTGTGGCTAGTCTCTTAGGTGTATCGTTTTCCATTGGGAAACATTTGTGTTTCGTCCACTTATAAGTTCAGAACAAAAATCGAGTACATACAAAGCCGAATGTCCGGACAAAACACCGTTCCCATGGTCCAAATGTTCTATATTGGCCTTAAAACGCCCCGACTAAGCCTTGTAGATCTTGAGGTTTTAGATTCCAAAACAAGTGAGTTTCGTCCATTTCCAAGTTCGGACCAAAATCCGAGTAAATGCCGACCGAACGGACAGACATAAATCTCGTTTTTACGGATGGAACTTTGTTTTTTCACCTTAGAACGCCCCGAGTTAAGTAATGGAGTGGCTAGTCTCTTAGGTGTATCATTTTCCATTGGGAAACATTTGTGTTTCGTCCACTTATAAGTTCAGAACAAAAATCGAGTACATACAAAGCCGAATGTCCGGACAAAACACCGTTCCCATGGTCCAAATGTTCTATATTGGCCTTAAAACGCCCCGACTAAGCCTTGTAGATCTTGAGGTTTTAGATTCCAAAACAAGTGAGTTTCGTCCATTTCCAAGTTCGGACCAAAATCCGAGTAAATGCCGACCGAACGGACAGACATAAATCTCGTTTTTACGGATGGAACGTTGTTTTTTCACCTTAGAACGCCCCGAGTTAAGTAATGGAGTGGCTAGTCTCTTAGGTGTATCGTTTTACATTGGGAAACATTTGTGTTTCGTCCACTTATAAGTTCAGAACAAAAATCGAGTACATACAAAGCCGAATGTCCGGACAAAACACCGTTCCCATGGTCCAAATGTTCTATATTGGCCTTAAAACGCCCCGACTAAGCCTTGTAGATCTTGAGGTTTTAGATTCCAAAACAAGTGAGTTTCGTCCATTTCCAAGTTCGGACCGAAATCCGAGTTAATTTTGACCGAACGGACGGACATAAATCTTGTTTTTACGGACGGAACGTTGTTATTTCACCTTAGAACGCCCCGATTTAAGTAATCGTGTGGCTAGTCTCTTAGGTGTATCGTTTTCCATTGGGAAACATTTGTGTTTCGTCCACTTATAAGTTCAGAACAAAAATCGAGTACATACAAAGCCGAATGTCCGGACAAAACACCGTTCCCCTGGTCCAAATGTTCTATATTGGTCTTCAAACGCCCCGACTAATCCTTGTAGATCTTGATGTTTTAGATTCCAAAACAAGTGAGTTTCGTACATTTCCAAGTTCGGACCGAAATTCGAGTAAATGCCGACCGAACAGACGGACATAAATCTCGTTGTTACGGACGGAACGGTTTTTTTTCACTTTAGAACGCCCCGAGTTAAGTAATGGAGTGGCTAGTCTCTTAGGTGTATCGTTTTACATTGGGAAACATTTGTGTTTCGTCCACTTATAAGTTCAGAACAAAAATCGAGTACATACAAAGCCGAATGTCCGGACAAAACACCGTTCCCATGGTCCAAATGTTCTATATTGGCCTTAAAACGCCCCGACTAAGCCTTGTAGATCTTGAGGTTTTAGATTCCAAAACAAGTGAGTTTCGTCCATTTTCAAGTTCGGACCGAAATCCGAGTTAATGTTGACCGAACGGACGGACATAAATCTCGTTTTTACGGACGGAACGTTGTTATTTCACCTTAGAACACCCCGAGTTAAGTAATGGTGTGGCTAGTCTCTTAGGTGTATCGTTTTCCATTGGGAAACATTTGTGTTTCGTCCACTTATAAGTTCAGAACTAAAATCGAGTACATACAAAGCCGAATGTCCGGACAAAACACCGTTCCCATGGTCCAAATGTTCTATATTGGCATTAAAACGCCCCGACTAAGCCTTGTAGATCTTGAGGTTTTAGATTCCAAAACAAGTGAGTTTCGTCCATTTCCAAGTTCGGACCAAAATCCGAGTTAATTTTGACCGAACGGACGGACATAAATCTCGTTTTTATGGACGGAACGTTGTTATTTCACCTTAGAACGCCCCGATTTAAGTAATGGTGTGGCTAGTCTCTTAGGTGTATCGTTTTCCATTGGGAAACATTTGTGTTTCGTCCACTTATAAGTTCAGAACAAAATCGAGTACATACAAAGCCGAATGTCCGGACAAAACACCGTTCCCCTGGTCCAAATGTTCTATATTGGCCTTAAAACGCCCCGACTAATCCTTGTAGATCTTGATGTTTTAGATTCCAAAACAAGTGAGCTTCGTACATTTCCAAGTTCGGACCGAAATTCGAGTAAATGCCGACTGAACGGACGGACATAAATCTCGTTGTTACGGACGGAACGTTGTTTTTTCACTTTAGAACGCCCCGAGTTAAGTAATGGAGTGGCTAGTCTCTTAGGTGTATCGTTTTCCATTGGGAAACATTTGTGTTTCGTCCACTTATAAGTTCAGAACAAAAATCGAGTACATACAAAGCCGAATGTCCGGACAAAACACCGTTCCCATGGTCCAAATGTTCTGTATTGGCCTTAAAACGCCCCGACTAAGCGTTGTAGATCTTGAGGTTTTAGATTACAAAACAAGTGAGTTTCGTCCATTTTCAAGTTCGGACCGAAATCCGAGTTAATGTTGACAGAACGGACGGACATAAATCTCGTTTTTACGGACGGAACGTTGTTATTTCACCTTAGAACGCCCCGAGTTAAGTAATGGAGTGGCTAGTCTCTTAGGTGTATCGTTTTCCATTGGGAAACATTTGTGTTTCGTCCACTTATAAGTTCACAACAAAAATCGAGTACATACAAAACCGAATGTCCGGACAAAACACCGTTCCCATGGTCCAAATGTTCTATATTGGCCTTAAAATGCCCCGACTAAGCCTTGTAGATCTTGAGGTTTTAGATTCCAAAACAAGTGAGTTTCGTCCATTTCCAAGTTCGTACCGAAAACCGAGTAAATGCCGACCGAACGGACGGACATAAATCTCGTTTTTACGGACGGAACGTTGTTTTTTCACCTTAGAACGCCCTGAGTTAAGTAATGGAGTGGCTAGTCTCTTAGGTGTATCGTTTTCCATTGGGAAACATTTGTGTTTCGTCCACTTATAAGTTCAGAACAAAAATCGAGTACATACAAAGCCGAAAGTCCGGACAAAACACCGTTCCCATGGTCCAAATGTTCTATATTGGCCTTAAAACGCCCCGACTAAGCCATGTAGATCTTGAGGTTTTAGATTCCAAAACAAGTGAGTTTCGTCCATTTTCAAGTTCGGACCGAAATCCGAGTTAATGTTGACCGAACGGACGGACATAAATCTCGTTTTTACGGACGGAACGTTGTTATTTCACCTTAGAACGCCCCGAGTTAAGTAATGGTGTGGCTAGTCTCTAAGGTGTATCGTTTTCCATTGGGAAACATTTGTGTTTCGTCCACTTATAAGTTCAGAACAAAAATCGAGTACATACAAAGCCGAATGTCCGGACAAAACACCGTTCCCATGGTCCAAATGTTCTATATTGGCCTTAAAACGCCCCGACTAAGCCTTGTAGATCTTGAGGTTTTAGATTCCAAAACAAGTGAGTTTCGTCCATTTCCAAGTTCGGACCAAAATCCGAGTAAATGCCGACCGAACGGACAGACATAAATCTCGTTTTTACGGATGGAACGTTGTTTTTTCACCTTAGAACGCCCCGAGTTAAGTAATGGAGTGGCTAGTCTCTTAGGTGTATCATTTTCCATTGGGAAACATTTGTGTTTCGTCCACTTATAAGTTCAGAACAAAAATCGAGTACATACAAAGCCGAATGTCCGGACAAAACACCGTTCCCATGGTCCAAATGTTCTATATTGGCCTTAAAACGCCCCGACTAAGCCTTGTAGATCTTGAGGTTTTAGATTCCAAAACAAGTGAGTTTCGTCCATTTCCAAGTTCGGACCGAAATCCGAGTTAATTTTGACCGAACGGACGGACATAAATCTTGTTTTTACGGACGGAACGTTGTTATTTCACCTTAGAACGCCCCGATTTAAGTAATCGTGTGGCTAGTCTCTTAGGTGTATCATTTTCCATTGGGAAACATTTGTGTTTCGTCCACTTATAAGTTCAGAACAAAAATCGAGTACATACAAAGCCGAATGTCCGGACAAAACACCGTTCCCCTGGTCCAAATGTTCTATATTGGTCTTCAAACGCCCCGACTAATCCTTGTAGATCTTGATGTTTTAGATTCCAAAACAAGTGAGTTTCGTACATTTCCAAGTTCGGACCGAAATTCGAGTAAATGCCGACCGAACAGACGGACATAAATCTCGTTGTTACGGACGGAACGGTTTTTTTTCACTTTAGAACGCCCCGAGTTAAGTAATGGAGTGGCTAGTCTCTTAGGTGTATCGTTTTACATTGGGAAACATTTGTGTTTCGTCCACTTATAAGTTCAGAACAAAAATCGAGTACATACAAAGCCGAATGTCCGGACAAAACACCGTTCCCATGGTCCAAATGTTCTATATTGGCCTTAAAACGCCCCGACTAAGCCTTGTAGATCTTGAGGTTTTAGATTCCAAAACAAGTGAGTTTCGTCCATTTTCAAGTTCGGACCGAAATCCGAGTTAATGTTGACCGAACGGACGGACATAAATCTCGTTTTTACGGACGGAACGTTGTTATTTCACCTTAGAACACCCCGAGTTAAGTAATGGTGTGGCTAGTCTCTTAGGTGTATCGTTTTCCATTGGGAAACATTTGTGTTTCGTCCACTTATAAGTTCAGAACAAAAATCGAGTACATACAAAGCCGAATGTCCGGACAAAACACCGTTCCCCTGGTCCAAATGTTCTATATTGGCCTTAAAACGCCCCGACTAATCCTTGTAGATCTTGATGTTTTAGATTCCAAAACAAGTGAGCTTCGTACATTTCCAAGTTCGGACCGAAATTCGAGTAAATGCCGACCGAACGGACGGACATAAATCTCGTTGTTACGGACGGAACGTTGTTTTTTCACTTTAGAACGCCCCGAGTTAAGTAATGGAGTGGCTAGTCTCTTAGGTGTATCGTTTTCCATTGGGAAACATTTGTGTTTCGTCCACTTATAAGTTCAGAACAAAAATCGAGTACATACAAAGCCGAATGTCCGGACAAAGCACCGTTCCCATGGTCCAAATGTTCTATATTGGCCTTAAAACGCCCCGACTAAGCGTTGTAGATCTTGAGGTTTTAGATTCCAAAACAAGTGAGTTTCGTCCATTTTCAAGTTCGGACCGAAATCCGAGTTAATGTTGACAGAACGGACGGACATAAATCTCGTTTTTACGGACGGAACGTTGTTATTTCACCTTAGAACGCCCCGAGTTAAGTAATGGAGTGGCTAGTCTCTTAGGTGTATCGTTTTCCATTGGGAAACATTTGTGTTTCGTCCACTTATAAGTTCAGAACAAAAATCGAGTACATACAAAGCCGAATGTCCGGACAAAACACCGTTCCCATGGTTCAAATGTTCTATATTGGCCTTAAAACGCCCCGACTAAGCCTTGTAGATCTTGAGGTTTTAGATTCCAAAACAAGTGAGTTTCGTCCATTTCCAAGTTCGGACCAAAATCCGAGTTAATTTTGACCGAACGGACGGACATAAATCTCGTTTTTATGGACGGAACGTTGTTATTTCACCTTTGAACGCCCCGATTTAAGTAATGGTGTGGCTAGTCTCTTAGGTGTATCGTTTTCCATTGGGAAACATTTGTGTTTCGTCCACTTATAAGTTCAGAACAAAAATCGAGTACATACAAAGCCGAATGTCCGGACAAAACACCGTTCCCCTGGTCCAAATGTTCTATATTGGCCTTAAAACGCCCCGACTAATCCTTGTAGATCTTGATGTTTTAGATTCCAAAACAAGTGAGCTTCGTACATTTCCAAGTTCGGACCGAAATTCGAGTAAATGCCGACCGAACGGACGGACATAAATCTCGTTGTTACGGACGGAACGTTGTTTTTTCACTTTAGAACGCCCCGAGTTAAGTAATGGAGTGGCTAGTCTCTTAGGTGTATCGTTTTCCATTGGGAAACATTTGTGTTTCGTCCACTTATAAGTTCAGAACAAAAATCGAGTACATACAAAGCCGAATGTCCGGACAAAGCACCGTTCCCATGGTCCAAATGTTCTATATTGGCCTTAAAACGCCCCGACTAAGCGTTGTAGATCTTGAGGTTTTAGATTCCAAAACAAGTGAGTTTCGTCCATTTTCAAGTTCGGACCGAAATCCGAGTTAATGTTGACAGAACGGACGGACATAAATCTCGTTTTTACGGACGGAACGTTGTTATTTCACCTTAGAACGCCCCGAGTTAAGTAATGGAGTGGCTAGTCTCTTAGGTGTATCGTTTTCCATTGGGAAACATTTGTGTTTCGTCCACTTATAAGTTCAGAACAAAAATCGAGTACATACAAAGCCGAATGTCCGGACAAAACACCGTTCCCATGGTCCAAATGTTCTATATTGGCCTTAAAACGCCCCGACTAAGCCTTGTAGATCTTGAGGTTTTAGATTCCAAAACAAGTGAGTTTCGTCCATTTCCAACTTCGGACCGAAATCCGAGTTAATTTTGACCGAACGGACGGACATAAATCTTGTTTTTACGGACGGAACGTTGTTATTTCACCTTAGAACGCCCCGATTTAAGTAATCGTGTGGCTAGTCTCTTAGGTGTATCGTTTTCCATTGGGAAACATTTGTGTTTCGTCCACTTATAAGTTCAGAACAAAAATCGAGTACATACAAAGCCGAATGTCCGGACAAAACCCCGTTCCCCTGGTCCAAATGTTCTATATTGGTCTTCAAACCCCCCGACTAATCCTTGTAGATCTTGATGTTTTAGATTCCAAAACAAGTGAGTTTCGTACATTTCCAAGTTCGGACCGAAATTCGAGTAAATGCCGACCGAACAGACGGACATAAATCTCGTTGTTACGGACGGAACGGTTTTTTTTCACTTTAGAACGCCCCGAGTTAAGTAATGGAGTGGCTAGTCTCTTAGGTGTATCGTTTTACATTGGGAAACATTTGTGTTTCGTCCACTTATAAGTTCAGAACAAAAATCGAGTACATACAAAGCCGAATGTCCGGACAAAACACCGTTCCCATGGTCCAAATGTTCTATATTGGCCTTAAAACGCCCCGACTAAGCCTTGTAGATCTTGAGGTTTTAGATTCCAAAACAAGTGAGTTTCGTCCATTTTCAAGTTCGGACCGAAATCCGAGTTAATGTTGACAGAACGGACGGACATAAATCTCGTTTTTACGGACGGAACGTTGTTATTTCACCTTAGAACGCCCCGAGTTAAGTAATGGAGTGGCTAGTCTCTTAGGTGTATCGTTTTCCATTGGGAAACATTTGTGTTTCGTCCAGTTATAAGTTCAGAACAAAAATCGAGTACATACAAAGCCGAATGTCCGGACAAAACACCGTTCCCATGGTCCAAATGTTCTATATTGGCCTTAAAACGCCCCGACTAAGCGTTGTAGATCTTGAGGTTTTAGATTCCAAAACAAGTGAGTTTCGTCCATTTTCAAGTTCGGACCGAAATCCGAGTTATTGTTGACAGAACGGACGGACATAAATCTCGTTTTTACGGACGGAACGTTGTTATTTCACCTTACAACGCCCCGAGTTAAGTAATGGAGTGGCTAGTCTCTTAGGTGTATCGTTTTCCATTGGGAAACATTTGTGTTTCGTCCACTTATAAGTTCAGAACAAAAATCGAGTACATACAAAGCCGAATGTCCGGACAAAACACCGTTCCCATGGTCCAAATGTTCTATATTGGCCTTAAAACGCCCCGACTAAGCGTTGTAGATCTTGAGGTTTTAGATTCCAAAACAAGTGAGTTTCGTCCATTTCCAAGTTCGTACCGAAAACCGAGTAAATGCCGACCGAACGGACGGACATAAATCTCGTTTTTACGGACGGAACGTTGTTTTTTCACCTTAGAACGCCCTGAGTTAAGTAATGGAGTGGCTAGTCTCTTAGGTGTATCGTTTTCCATTGGGAAACATTTGTGTTTCGTCCACTTATAACTTCAGAACAAAAATCGAGTACATACAAAGCCGAAAGTCCGGACAAAACACCGTTCCCATGGTCCAAATGTTCTATATTGGCCTTAAAACGCCCCGACTAAGCCTTGTAGATCTTGAGGTTTTAGATTCCAAAACAAGTGAGTTTCGTCCATTTTCAAGTTCGGACCGAAATCCGAGTTAATGTTGACCGAACGGACGGACATAAATCTCGTTTTTACGGACGGAACGTTGTTATTTCACCTTAGAACGCCCCGAGTTAAGTAATGGTGTGGCTAGTCTCTTAGGTGTATCGTTTTCCATTGGGAAACATTTGTGTTTCGTCCACTTATAAGTTCAGAACAAAAATCGAGTACATACAAAGCCGAATGTCCGGACAAAACACCGTTGCCATGGTCCAAATGTTCTATATTGGCCTTAAAATGCCCCGACTAAGCCTTGTAGATCTGAGGTTTTAGATTCCAAAACAAGTGAGTTTCGTCCATTTCCAAGTTCGGACCGAAATCCGAGTTAATGTTGACCGAACGGATGGATATAAATCTCGTTTTTACGGACGGAACGTTGTTATTTCACCTTAGAACGCCCCGAGTTAAGTAATGGTGTGGCTAGTCTCTTAGGTGTATCGTTTTCCATTGGGAAACATTTGTGTTTCGTCCACTTATAAGTTCAGAACAAAAATCGAGTACATACAAAGCCGAATGTCCGGACAAAACACCGTTCCCATGGTCCAAATGTTCTATATTGGCCTTAAAACGCCCCGACTAAGCCTTGTAGATCTTGAGGTTTTAGATTCCAAAACAAGTGAGTTTCGTCCATTTCCAAGTTCGGACCAAAATCCGAGTAAATGCCGACCGAACGGACAGACATAAATCTCGTTTTTACGGATGGAACGTTGTTTTTTCACCTTAGAACGCCCCGAGTTAAGTAATGGAGTGGCTAGTCTCTTAGGTGTATCATTTTCCATTGGGAAACATTTGTGTTTCGTCCACTTATAAGTTCAGAACAAAAATCGAGTACATACAAAGCCGAATGTCCGGACAAAACACCGTTCCCATGGTCCAAATGTTCTATATTGGCCTTAAAACGCCCCGACTAAGCCTTGTAGATCTTGAGGTTTTAGATTCCAAAACAAGTGAGTTTCGTCCATTTCCAAGTTCGGACCGAAATCCGAGTTAATTTTGACCGAACGGACGGACATAAATCTCGTTTTTACGGACGGAACGTTGTTATTTCACCTTAGAACGCCCCGATTTAAGTAATGGTGTGGCTAGTCTCTTAGGTGTATCATTTTCCATTGGGAAACATTTGTGTTTCGTCCACTTATAAGTTCAGAACAAAAATCGAGTACATACAAAGCCGAATGTCCGGACAAAACACCGTTCCCATGGTCCAAATGTTCTATATTGGCCTTAAAACGCCCCGACTAAGCGTTGTAGATCTTGAGGTTTTAGATTCCAAAACAAGTGAGTTTCGTCCATTTCCAAGTTCGGACCGAAATCCGAGTTAATGTTGACAGAACGGACGGACATAAATCTCGTTTTTACGGACGGAACGTTGTTATTTCACCTTAGAACGCCCCGAGTTAAGTAATGGAGTGGCTAGTCTCTTAGGTGTATCGTTTTCCATTGGGAAACATTTGTGTTTCGTCCACTTATAAGTTCAGAACAAAAATCGAGTACATACAAAGCCGAATGTCCGGACAAAACACCGTTCCCATGGTCCAAATGTTCTATATTGGCCTTGAAACGCCCCGACTAAGCGTTGTAGATCTTGAGGTTTTAGATTCCAAAACAAGTGAGTTTCATCCATTTCCAAGTTCGTACCGAAAACCGAGTTAATGCCGACCGAACGGACGGACATAAATCTCGTTTTTACGGACGGAACGTTGTTTTTTCACCTTAGAACGCCCTGAGTTAAGTAATGGAGTGGCTAGTCTCTTAGGTGTATCGTTTTCCATTGGGAAACATTTGTGTTTCGTCCACTTATAAGTTCAGAACAAAAATCGAGTACATACAAAGCCGAAAGTCCGGACAAAACACCGTTCCCATGGTCCAAATGTTCTATATTGGCCTTAAAACGCCCCGACTAAGCCTTGTAGATCTTGAGGTTTTAGATTCCAAAACAAGTGAGTTTCGTCCATTTTCAAGTTCGGACCGAAATCCGAGTTAATGTTGACCGAACGGACGGACATAAATCTCGTTTTTACGGACGGAACGTTGTTATTTCACCTTAGAACGCCCCGAGTTAAGTAATGGTGTGGCTAGTCTCTTAGGTGTATCGTTTTCCATTGGGAAACATTTGTGTTTCGTCCACTTATAAGTTCAGAACAAAAATCGAGTACATACAAAGCCGAATGTCCGGACAAAACACCGTTGCCATGGTCCAAATGTTCTATATTGGCCTTAAAATGCCCCGACTAAGCCTTGTAGATCTGAGGTTTTAGATTCCAAAACAAGTGAGTTTCGTCCATTTCCAAGTTCGGACCGAAATCCGAGTTAATGTTGACCGAACGGACGGATATAAATCTCGTTTTTACGGACGGAACGTTGTTATTTCACCTTAGAACGCCCCGAGTTAAGTAATGGTGTGGCTAGTCTCTTAGGTGTATCGTTTTCCATTGGGAAACATTTGTGTTTCGTCCACTTATAAGTTCAGAACAAAAATCGAGTACATACAAAGCCGAATGTCCGGACAAAACACCGTTCCCATGGTCCAAATGTTCTATATTGGCCTTAAAACGCCCCGACTAAGCCTTGTAGATCTTGAGGTTTTAGATTCCAAAACAAGTGAGTTTCGTCCATTTCCAAGTTCGGACCAAAATTCGAGTTAATTTTGACCGAACGGACGGACATAAATCTCGTTTTTATGGACGGAACGTTGTTATTTCACCTTAGAACGCCCCGATTTAAGTAATGGTGTGGCTAGTCTCTTAGGTGTATCGTTTTCCATTGGGAAACATTTGTGTTTCGTCCACTTATAAGTTCAGAACAAAAATCGAGTACATACAAAGCCGAATGTCCGGACAAAACACCGTTCCCCTGGTCCAAATGTTCTATATTGGCCTTAAAACGCCCCGACTAATCCTTGTAGATCTTGATGTTTTAGATTCCTAAACAAGTGAGCTTCGTACATTTCCAAGTTCGGACCGAAATTCGAGTAAATGCCGACCGAACGGACGGACATAAATCTCGTTGTTACGGACGGAACGTTGTTTTTTCACTTTAGAACGCCCCGAGTTAAGTAATGGAGTGGCTAGTCTCTTAGGTGTATCGTTTTCCATTGGGAAACATTTGTGTTTCGTCCACTTATAAGTTCAGAACAAAAATCGAGTACATACAAAGCCGAATGTCCGGACAAAGCACCGTTTCCATGGTCCAAATGTTCTATATTGGCCTTAAAACGCCCCGACTAAGCGTTGTAGATCTTGAGGTTTTAGATTCCAAAACAAGTGAGTTTCGTCCATTTTCAAGTTCGGACCGAAATCCGAGTTAATGTTGACAGAACGGACGGACATAAATCTCGTTTTTACGGACGGAACGTTGTTATTTCACCTTAGAACGCCCCGAGTTAAGTAATGGAGTGGCTAGTCTCTTAGGTGTATCGTTTTCCATTGGGAAACATTTGTGTTTCGTCCACTTATAAGTTCAGAACAAAAATCGAGTACATACAAAGCCGAATGTCCGGACAAAACACCGTTCCCATGGTCCAAATGTTCTATATTGGCCTTAAAACGCCCCGACTAAGCGTTGTAGATCTTGAGGTTTTAGATTCCAAAACAAGTGAGTTTCGTCCATTTTCAAGTTCGGACCGAAATCCAAGTTAATGTTGACAGAACGGACGGACATAAATCTCGTTTTTACGGACGGAACGTTGTTATTTCACCTTACAACGCCCCGAGTTAAGTAATGGAGTGGCTAGTCTCTTAGGTGTATCGTTTTCCATTGGGAAACATTTGTGTTTCGTCCACTTATAAGTTCAGAACAAAAATCGAGTACATACAAAGCCGAATGTCCGGACAAAACACCGTTCCCATGGTCCAAATGTTCTATATTGGCCTTAAAACGCCCCGACTAAGCGTTGTAGATCTTGAGGTTTTAGATTCCAAAACAAGTGAGTTTCGTCCATTTCCAAGTTCGTACCGAAAACCGAGTAAATGCCGACCGAACGGACGGACATAAATCTCGTTTTTACGGACGGAACGTTGTTTTTTCACCTTAGAACGCCCTGAGTTAAGTAATGGAGTGGCTAGTCTCTTAGGTGTATCGTTTTCCATTGGGAAACATTTGTGTTTCGTCCACTTATAAGTTCAGAACAAAAATCGAGTACATACAAAGCCGAAAGTCCGGACAAAACACCGTTCCCATGGTCCAAATGTTCTATATTGGCCTTAAAACGCCCCGACTAAGCCTTGTAGATCTTGAGGTTTTAGATTCCAAAACAAGTGAGTTTCGTCCATTTTCAAGTTCGGACCGAAATCCGAGTTAATGTTGACCGAACGGACGGACATAAATCTCGTTTTTACGGACGGAACGTTGTTATTTCACCTTAGAACGCCCCGAGTTAAGTAATGGTGTGGCTAGTCTCTTAGGTGTATCGTTTTCCATTGGGAAACATTTGTGTTTCGTCCACTTATAAGTTCAGAACAAAAATCGAGTACATACAAAGCCGAATGTCCGGACAAAACACCGTTGCCATGGTCCAAATGTTCTATATTGGCCTTAAAATGCCCCGACTAAGCCTTGTAGATCTGAGGTTTTAGATTCCAAAACAAGTGAGTTTCGTCCATTTCCAAGTTCGGACCGAAATCCGAGTTAATGTTGACCGAACGGACGGATATAAATCTCGTTTTTACGGACGGAACGTTGTTATTTCACCTTAGAACGCCCCGAGTTAAGTAATGGTGTGGCTAGTCTCTTAGGTGTATCGTTTTCCATTGGGAAACATTTGTGTTTCGTCCACTTATAAGTTCAGAACAAAAATCGAGTACATACAAAGCCGAATGTCCGGACAAAACACCGTTCCCATGGTCCAAATGTTCTATATTGGCCTTAAAACGCCCCGACTAAGCCTTGTAGATCTTGAGGTTTTAGATTCCAAAACAAGTGAGTTTCGTCCATTTCCAAGTTCGGACCAAAATCCGAGTAAATGCCGACCGAACGGACAGACATAAATCTCGTTTTTACGGATGGAACGTTGTTTTTTCACCTTAGAACGCCCCGAGTTAAGTAATGGAGTGGCTAGTCTCTTAGGTGTATCATTTTCCATTGGGAAACATTTGTGTTTCGTCCACTTATAAGTTCAGAACAAAAATCGAGTACATACAAAGCCGAATGTCCGGACAAAACACCGTTCCCATGGTCCAAATGTTCTATATTGGCCTTAAAACGCCCCGACTAAGCCTTGTAGATCTTGAGGTTTTAGATTCCAAAACAAGTGAGTTTCGTCCATTTCCAAGTTCGGACCGAAATCCGAGTTAATTTTGACCGAACGGACGGACATAAATCTCGTTTTTACGGACGGAACGTTGTTATTTCACCTTAGAACGCCCCGATTTAAGTAATGGTGTGGCTAGTCTCTTAGGTGTATCGTTTTCCATTGGGAAACATTTGTGTTTCGTCCACTTATAAGTTCAGAACAAAAATCGAGTACATACAAAGCCGAATGTCCGGACAAAACACCGTTCCCATGGTCCAAATGTTCTATATTGGCCTTAAAACGCCCCGACTAAGCGTTGTAGATCTTGAGGTTTTAGATTCCAAAACAAGTGAGTTTCGTCCATTTCCAAGTTCGGACCGAAATCCGAGTTAATGTTGACAGAACGGACGGACATAAATCTCGTTTTTACGGACGGAACGTTGTTATTTCACCTTAGATCGCCCCGAGTTAAGTAATGGAGTGGCTAGTCTCTTAGGTGTATCGTTTTCCATTGGGAAACATTTGTGTTTCGTCCACTTATAAGTTCAGAACAAAAATCGAGTACATACAAAGCCGAATGTCCGGACAAAACACCGTTCCCATGGTCCAAATGTTCTATATTGGCCTTGAAACGCCCCGACTAAGCCTTGTAGATCTTGAGGTTTTAGATTCCAAAACAAGTGAGTTTCGTCCATTTCCAAGTTCGTACCGAAAACCGAGTAAATGCCGACCGAACGGACGGACATAAATCTCGTTTTTACGGACGGAACGTTGTTTTTTCACCTTAGAACGCCCTGAGTTAAGTAATGGAGTGGCTAGTCTCTTAGGTGTATCGTTTTCCATTGGGAAACATTTGTGTTTCGTCCACTTATAAGTTCAGAACAAAAATCGAGTACATACAAAGCCGAAAGTCCGGACAAAACACCGTTCCCATGGTCCAAATGTTCTATATTGGCCTTAAAACGCCCCGACTAAGCCTTGTAGATCTTGAGGTTTTAGATTCCAAAACAAGTGAGTTTCGTCCATTTTCAAGTTCGGACCGAAATCCGAGTTAATTTTGACCGAACGGACGGACATAAATCTCGTTTTTACGGACGGAACGTTGTTATTTCACCTTAGAACGCCCCGAGTTAAGTAATGGTGTGGCTAGTCTCTTAGGTGTATCGTTTTCCATTGGGAAACATTTGTGTTTCGTCCACTTATAAGTTCAGAACAAAAATCGAGTACATACAAAGCCGAATGTCCGGACAAAACACCGTTCCCATGGTCCAAATGTTCTATATTGGCCTTAAAACGCCCCGACTAAGCGTTGTAGATCTTGAGGTTTTAGATTCCAAAACAAGTGAGTTTCGTCCATTTCCAAGTTCGTACCGAAAACCGAGTAAATGCCGACCGAACGGACGGACATAAATCTCGTTTTTACGGACGGAACGTTGTTTTTTCACCTTAGAACGCCCTGAGTTAAGTAATGGAGTGGCTAGTCTCTTAGGTGTATCGTTTTCCATTGGGAAACATTTGTGTTTCGTCCACTTATAAGTTCAGAACAAAAATCGAGTACATACAAAGCCGAAAGTCCGGACAAAACACCGTTCCCATGGTCCAAATGTTCTATATTGGCCTTAAAACGCCCCGACTAAGCCTTGTAGATCTTGAGGTTTTAGATTCCAAAACAAGTGAGTTTCGTCCATTTTCAAGTTCGGACCGAAATCCGAGTTAATGTTGACCGAACGGACGGACATAAATCTCGTTTTTACGGACGGAACGTTGTTATTTCACCTTAGAACGCCCCGAGTTAAGTAATGGTGTGGCTAGTCTCTTAGGTGTATCGTTTTCCATTGGGAAACATTTGTGTTTCGTCCACTTATAAGTTCAGAACAAAAATCGAGTACATACAAAGCCGAATGTCCGGACAAAACACCGTTGCCATGGTCCAAATGTTCTATATTGGCCTTAAAATGCCCCGACTAAGCCTTGTAGATCTGAGGTTTTAGATTCCAAAACAAGTGAGTTTCGTCCATTTCCAAGTTCGGACCGAAATCCGAGTTAATGTTGACCGAACGGACGGATATAAATCTCGTTTTTACGGACGGAACGTTGTTATTTCACCTTAGAACGCCCCGAGTTAAGTAATGGTGTGGCTAGTCTCTTAGGTGTATCGTTTTCCATTGGGAAACATTTGTGTTTCGTCCACTTATAAGTTCAGAACAAAAATCGAGTACATACAAAGCCGAATGTCCGGACAAAACACCGTTCCCATGGTCCAAATGTTCTATATTGGCCTTAAAACGCCCCGACTAAGCCTTGTAGATCTTGAGGTTTTAGATTCCAAAACAAGTGAGTTTCGTCCATTTCCAAGTTCGGACCAAAATCCGAGTAAATGCCGACCGAACGGACAGACATAAATCTCGTTTTTACGGATGGAACGTTGTTTTTTCACCTTAGAACGCCCCGAGTTAAGTAATGGAGTGGCTAGTCTCTTAGGTGTATCATTTTCCATTGGGAAACATTTGTGTTTCGTCCACTTATAAGTTCAGAACAAAAATCGAGTACATACAAAGCCGAATGTCCGGACAAAACACCGTTCCCATGGTCCAAATGTTCTATATTGGCCTTAAAACGCCCCGACTAAGCCTTGTAGATCTTGAGGTTTTAGATTCCAAAACAAGTGAGTTTCGTCCATTTCCAAGTTCGGACCGAAATCCGAGTTAATTTTGACCGAACGGACGGACATAAATCTCGTTTTTACGGACGGAACGTTGTTATTTCACCTTAGAACGCCCCGATTTAAGTAATGGTGTGGCTAGTCTCTTAGGTGTATCGTTTTCCATTGGGAAACATTTGTGTTTCGTCCACTTATAAGTTCAGAACAAAAATCGAGTACATACAAAGCCGAATGTCCGGACAAAACACCGTTCCCATGGTCCAAATGTTCTATATTGGCCTTAAAACGCCCCGACTAAGCGTTGTAGATCTTGAGGTTTTAGATTCCAAAACAAGTGAGTTTCGTCCATTTCCAAGTTCGGACCGAAATCCGAGTTAATGTTGACAGAACGGACGGACATAAATCTCGTTTTTACGGACGGAACGTTGTTATTTCACCTTAGATCGCCCCGAGTTAAGTAATGGAGTGGCTAGTCTCTTAGGTGTATCGTTTTCCATTGGGAAACATTTGTGTTTCGTCCACTTATAAGTTCAGAACAAAAATCGAGTACATACAAAGCCGAATGTCCGGACAAAACACCGTTCCCATGGTCCAAATGTTCTATATTGGCCTTGAAACGCCCCGACTAAGCCTTGTAGATCTTGAGGTTTTAGATTCCAAAACAAGTGAGTTTCGTCCATTTCCAAGTTCGTACCGAAAACCGAGTAAATGCCGACCGAACGGACGGACATAAATCTCGTTTTTACGGACGGAACGTTGTTTTTTCACCTTAGAACGCCCTGAGTTAAGTAATGGAGTGGCTAGTCTCTTAGGTGTATCGTTTTCCATTGGGAAACATTTGTGTTTCGTCCACTTATAAGTTCAGAACAAAAATCGAGTACATACAAAGCCGAAAGTCCGGACAAAACACCGTTCCCATGGTCCAAATGTTCTATATTGGCCTTAAAACGCCCCGACTAAGCCTTGTAGATCTTGAGGTTTTAGATTCCAAAACAAGTGAGTTTCGTCCATTTTCAAGTTCGGACCGAAATCCGAGTTAATTTTGACCGAACGGACGGACATAAATCTCGTTTTTACGGACGGAACGTTGTTATTTCACCTTAGAACGCCCCGAGTTAAGTAATGGTGTGGCTAGTCTCTTAGGTGTATCGTTTTCCATTGGGAAACATTTGTGTTTCGTCCACTTATAAGTTCAGAACAAAAATCGAGTACATACAAAGCCGAATGTCCGGACAAAACACCGTTCCCATGGTCCAAATGTTCTATATTGGCCTTAAAACGCCCCGACTAAGCGTTGTAGATCTTGAGGTTTTAGATTCCAAAACAAGTGAGTTTCGTCCATTTCCAAGTTCGTACCGAAAACCGAGTAAATGCCGACCGAACGGACGGACATAAATCTCGTTTTTACGGACGGAACGTTGTTTTTACACCTTAGAACGCCCTGAGTTAAGTAATGGAGTGGCTAGTCTCTTAGGTGTATCGTTTTCCATTGGGAAACATTTGTGTTTCGTCCACTTATAAGTTCAGAACAAAAATCGAGTACATACAAAGCCGAAAGTCCGGACAAAACACCGTTCCCATGGTCCAAATGTTCTATATTGGCCTTAAAACGCCCCGACTAAGCCTTGTAGATCTTGAGGTTTTAGATTCCAAAACAAGTGAGTTTCGTCCATTTTCAAGTTCGGACCGAAATCCGAGTTAATGTTGACCGAACGGACGGACATAAATCTCGTTTTTACGGACGGAACGTTGTTATTTCACCTTAGAACGCCCCGAGTTAAGTAATGGTGTGGCTAGTCTCTTAGGTGTATCGTTTTCCATTGGGAAACATTTGTGTTTCGTCCACTTATAAGTTCAGAACAAAAATCGAGTACATACAAAGCCGAATGTCCGGACAAAACACCGTTGCCATGGTCCAAATGTTCTATATTGGCCTTAAAATGCCCCGACTAAGCCTTGTAGATCTGAGGTTTTAGATTCCAAAACAAGTGAGTTTCGTCCATTTCCAAGTTCGGACCGAAATCCGAGTTAATGTTGACCGAACGGACGGATATAAATCTCGTTTTTACGGACGGAACGTTGTTATTTCACCTTAGAACGCCCCGAGTTAAGTAATGGTGTGGCTAGTCTCTTAGGTGTATCGTTTTCCATTGGGAAACATTTGTGTTTCGTCCACTTATAAGTTCAGAACAAAAATCGAGTACATACAAAGCCGAATGTCCGGACAAAACACCGTTCCCATGGTCCAAATGTTCTATATTGGCCTTAAAACGCCCCGACTAAGCCTTGTAGATCTTGAGGTTTTAGATTCCAAAACAAGTGAGTTTCGTCCATTTCCAAGTTCGGACCAAAATCCGAGTTAATTTTGACCGAACGGACGGACATAAATCTCGTTTTTATGGACGGAACGTTGTTATTTCACCTTAGAACGCCCCGATTTAAGTAATGGTGTGGCTAGTCTCTTAGGTGTATCGTTTTCCATTGGGAAACATTTGTGTTTCGTCCACTTATAAGTTCAGAACAAAAATCGAGTACATACAAAGCCGAATGTCCGGACAAAACACCGTTCCCATGGTCCAAATGTTCTATATTGGCCTTAAAACGCCCCGACTAAGCGTTGTAGATCTTGAGGTTTTAGATTCCAAAACAAGTGAGTTTCGTCCATTTCCAAGTTCGTACCGAAAACCGAGTAAATGCCGACCGAACGGACGGACATAAATCTCGTTTTTACGGACGGAACGTTGTTATGTCACCTTAGAACGCCCCGAGTTAAGTAATGGAGTGGCTAGTCTCTTAGGTGTATCGTTTTCCATTGGGAAACATTTGTGTTTCGTCCACTTATAAGTTCAGAACAAAAATCGAGTACATACAAAGCCGAATGTCCGGACAAAACACCGTTGCCATGGTCCAAATGTTCTATATTGGCCTTAAAATGCCCCGACTAAGCCTTGTAGATCTGAGGTTTTAGATTCCAAAACAAGTGAGTTTCGTCCATTTCCAAGTTCGGACCGAAATCCGAGTTAATGTTGACCGAACGGACGGATATAAATCTCGTTTTTACGGACGGAACGTTGTTATTTCACCTTAGAACGCCCCGAGTTAAGTAATGGTGTGGCTAGTCTCTTAGGTGTATCGTTTTCCATTGGGAAACATTTGTGTTTCGTCCACTTATAAGTTCAGAACAAAAATCGAGTACATACAAAGCCGAATGTCCGGACAAAACACCGTTCCCATGGTCCAAATGTTCTATATTGGCCTTAAAACGCCCCGACTAAGCCTTGTAGATCTTGAGGTTTTAGATTCCAAAACAAGTGAGTTTCGTCCATTTCCAAGTTCGGACCAAAATCCGAGTAAATGCCGACCGAACGGACAGACATAAATCTCGTTTTTACGGATGGAACGTTGTTTTTTCACCTTAGAACGCCCCGAGTTAAGTAATGGGTCTCTTAGGTGTATCATTTTCTATTGGGAAACATTTGTGTTTCGTCCACTTATAAGTTCAGAACAAAAATCGAGTACATACAAAGCCGAATGTCCGGACAAAACACCGTTCCCATGGTCCAAATGTTCTATATTGGCCTTAAAACGCCCCGACTAAGCCTTGTAGATCTTGAGGTTTTAGATTCCAAAACAAGTGAGTTTCGTCCATTTCCAAGTTCGGACCGAAATCCGAGTTAATTTTGACCGAACGGACGGACATAAATCTCGTTTTTACGGACGGAACGTTGTTATTTCACCTTAGAACGCCCCGATTTAAGTAATGGTGTGGCTAGTCTCTTAGGTGTATCGTTTTCCATTGGGAAACATTTGTGTTTCGTCCACTTATAAGTTCAGAACAAAAATCGAGTACATACAAAGCCGAATGTCCGGACAAAACACCGTTCCCATGGTCCAAATGTTCTATATTGGCCTTAAAACGCCCCGACTAAGCGTTGTAGATCTTGAGGTTTTAGATTCCAAAACAAGTGAGTTTCGTCCATTTCCAAGTTCGGACCGAAATCCGAGTTAATGTTGACAGAACGAACGGACATAAATCTCGTTTTTACGGACGGAACGTTGTTATTTCACCTTAGAACGCCCCGAGTTAAGTAATGGAGTGGCTAGTCTCTTAGGTGTATCGTTTTCCATTGGGAAACATTTGTGTTTCGTCCACTTATAAGTTCAGAACAAAAATCGAGTACATACAAAGCCGAATGTCCGGACAAAACACCGTTCCCATGGTCCAAATGTTCTATATTGGCCTTGAAACGCCCCGACTAAGCGTTGTAGATCTTGAGGTTTTAGATTCCAAAACAAGTGAGTTTCGTCCATTTCCAAGTTCGTACCGAAAACCGAGTAAATGCCGACCGAACGGACGGACATAAATCTCGTTTTTACGGACGGAACGTTGTTTTTTCACCTTAGAACGCCCTGAGTTAAGTAATGGAGTGGCTAGTCTCTTAGGTGTATCGTTTTCCATTGGGAAACATTTGTGTTTCGTCCACTTATAAGTTCAGAACAAAAATCGAGTACATACAAAGCCGAAAGTCCGGACAAAACACCGTTCCCATGGTCCAAATGTTCTATATTGGCCTTAAAACGCCCCGACTAAGCCTTGTAGATCTTGAGGTTTTAGATTCCAAAACAAGTGAGTTTCGTCCATTTTCAAGTTCGGACCGAAATCCGAGTTAATGTTGACCGAACGGACGGACATAAATCTCGTTTTTACGGACGGAACGTTGTTATTTCACCTTAGAACGCCCCGAGTTAAGTAATGGTGTGGCTAGTCTCTTAGGTGTATCGTTTTCCATTGGGAAACATTTGTGTTTCGTCCACTTATAAGTTCAGAACAAAAATCGAGTACATACAAAGCCGAATGTCCGGACAAAACACCGTTGCCATGGTCCAAATGTTCTATATTGGCCTTAAAATGCCCCGACTAAGCCTTGTAGATCTGAGGTTTTAGATTCCAAAACAAGTGAGTTTCGTCCATTTCCAAGTTCGGACCGAAATCCGAGTTAATGTTGACCGAACGGACGGATATAAATCTCGTTTTTACGGACGGAACGTTGTTATTTCACCTTAGAACGCCCCGAGTTAAGTAATGGTGTGGCTAGTCTCTTAGGTGTATCGTTTTCCATTGGGAAACATTTGTGTTTCGTCCACTTATAAGTTCAGAACAAAAATCGAGTACATACAAAGCCGAATGTCCGGACAAAACACCGTTCCCATGGTCCAAATGTTCTATATTGGCCTTAAAACGCCCCGACTAAGCCTTGTAGATCTTGAGGTTTTAGATTCCAAAACAAGTGAGTTTCGTCCATTTCCAAGTTCGGACCAAAATCCGAGTTAATTTTGACCGAACGGACGGACATAAATCTCGTTTTTATGGACGGAACGTTGTTATTTCACCTTAGAACGCCCCGATTTAAGTAATGGTGTGGCTAGTCTCTTAGGTGTATCGTTTTCCATTGGGAAACATTTGTGTTTCGTCCACTTATAAGTTCAGAACAAAAATCGAGTACATACAAAGCCGAATGTCCGGACAAAACACCGTTCCCATGGTCCAAATGTTCTATATTGGCCTTAAAACGCCCCGACTAAGCGTTGTAGATCTTGAGGTTTTAGATTCCAAAACAAGTGAGTTTCGTCCATTTCCAAGTTCGTACCGAAAACCGAGTAAATGCCGACCGAACGGACGGACATAAATCTCGTTTTTACGGACGGAACGTTGTTATGTCACCTTAGAACGCCCCGAGTTAAGTAATGGAGTGGCTAGTCTCTTAGGTGTATCGTTTTCCATTGGGAAACATTTGTGTTTCGTCCACTTATAAGTTCAGAACAAAAATCGAGTACATACAAAGCCGAATGTCCGGACAAAACACCGTTGCCATGGTCCAAATGTTCTATATTGGCCTTAAAATGCCCCTACTAAGCCTTGTAGATCTGAGGTTTTAGATTCCAAAACAAGTGAGTTTCGTCCATTTCCAAGTTCGGACCAAAATCCGAGTAAATGCCGACCGAACGGACAGAGATAAATCTCGTTTTTACGGATTGAACGTTGTTTTTTCACCTTAGAACGCCCCGAGTTAAGTAATGGAGTGGCTAGTCTCTTAGGTGTATCATTTTCCATTGGGAAACATTTGTGTTTCGTCCACTTATAAGTTCAGAACAAAAATCGAGTACATACAAAGCCGAATGTCCGGACAAAACACCGTTCCCATGGTCCAAATGTTCTATATTGGCCTTAAAACGCCCCGACTAAGCCTTGTAGATCTTGAGGTTTTAGATTCCAAAACAAGTGAGTTTCGTCCATTTTCAAGTTCGGACCGAAATCCGAGTTAATGTTGACCGAACGGACGGACATAAATCTCGTTTTTACGGACGGAACGTTGTTATTTCACCTTAGAACACCCCGAGTTAAGTAATGGTGTGGCTAGTCTCTTAGGTGTATCGTTTTCCATTGGCAAACATTTGTGTTTCGTCCACTTATAAGTTCAGAACAAAAATCGAGTACATACAAAGCCGAATGTCCGGACAAAACACCGTTCCCATGGTCCAAATGTTCTATATTGGCCTTAAAACGCCCCGACTAAGCCTTGTAGATCTTGAGGTTTTAGATTCCAAAACAAGTGAGTTTCGTCCATTTCCAAGTTCGTACCGAAAACCGAGTAAATGCCGACCGAACGGACGGACATAAATCTCGTTTTTATGGACGGAACGTTGTTATTACACCTTAGAACGCCCCGATTTAAGTAATGGTGTGGCTAGTCTCTTAGGTGTATCGTTTTCCATTGGGAAACATTTGTGTTTCGTCCACTTATAAGTTCAGAACAAAAATCGAGTACATACAAAGCCGAATGTCCGGACAAAACACCGTTCCCCTGGTCCAAATGTTCTATATTGGCCTTAAAACGCCCCGACTAATCCTTGTAGATCTTGATGTTTTAGATTCCAAAACAAGTGAGCTTCGTACATTTCCAAGTTCGGACCGAAATTCGAGTAAATGCCGACCGAACGGACGGACATAAATCTCGTTGTTACGGACGGAACGTTGTTTTTTCACTTTAGAACGCCCCGAGTTAAGTAATGGAGTGGCTAGTCTCTTAGGTGTATCGTTTTCCATTGGGAAACATTTGTGTTTCGTCCACTTATAAGTTCAGAACAAAAATCGAGTACATACAAAGCCGAATGTCCGGACAAAACACCGTTCCCATGGTCCAAATGTTCTATATTGGCCTTAAAACGCCCCGACTAAGCGTTGTAGATCTTGAGGTTTTAGATTCCAGAACAAGTGAGTTTCGTCCATTTTCAAGTTCGGACCGAAATCCGAGTTAATGTTGACAGAACGGACGGACATAAATCTCGTTTTTACGGACGGAACGTTGTTATTTCACCTTAGAACGCCCCGAGTTAAGTAATGGTGTGGCTAGTCTCTTAGGTGTATCGTTTTCCATTGGGAAACATTTGTGTTTCGTCCACTTATAAGTTCAGAATAAAAATCGAGTACATACAAAGCCGAATGTCCGGACAAAACACCCTTCCCATGGTCCAAATGTTCTATATTGGCCTTAAAACGCCCCGACTAAGCCTTGTAGATCTTGAGGTTTTAGATTCCAAAACAAGTGAGTTTCGTCCATTTGCAAGTTCGGACCGAAATCCGAGTTAATTTTGACCGAACGGACGGACATAAATCTCGTTTTTACGGACGGAACGTTGTTATTTCACCTTAGAACGCCCCGATTTAAGTAATGGTGTGGCTAGTCTCTTAGGTGTATCGTTTTCCATTGGGAAACATTTGTGTTTCGTCCACTTATAAGTTCAGAACAAAAATCGAGTACATACAAAGCCGAATGTCCGGACAAAACATCGTTCCCCTGGTCCAAATGTTCTATATTGGCCTTCAAACGCCCCGACTAATCCTTGTAGATCTTGATGTTTTAGATTCCAAAACAAGTGAGTTTCGTACATTTCCAAGTTCGGACCGAAATTCGAGTAAATGCCGACCGAACGGACGGACATAAATCTCGTTGTTACGGACGGAACGGTTTTTTTTCACTTTTGAACGCCCCGAGTTAAGTAATGGAGTGTCTAGTCTCTTAGGTGTATCGTTTTCCATTGGGAAACATTTGTGTTTCGTCCACTTATAAGTTCAGAACAAAAATCGAGTACATATCAAGCCGAATGTCCGGACAAAACACCGTTCCCATGGTCCAAATGTTCTATATTGGCCTTAAAACGCCCCGACTAAGCCTTGTAGATCTTGAGGTTTTAGATTCCAAAACAAGTGAGTTTCGTCCATTTTCAAGTTCGGACCGAAATCCGAGTTAATGTTGACCGAACGGACGGACATAAATCTCGTTTTTACGGACGGAACGTTGTTATTTCACCTTAGAACACCCCCGAGTTAAGTAATGGTGTGGCTAGTCTCTTAGGTGTATCGTTTTCCAATGGGAAACATTTGTGTTTCGTCCACTTATAAGTTCAGAACAAAAATCGAGTACATACAAAGCCGAATGTCCGGACAAAACACCGTTCCCATGGTCCAAATGTTCTATATTGGCCTTAAAACGCCCCGACTAAGCCTTGTAGATCTTGAGGTTTTAGATTCCAAAACAAGTGAGTTTCGTCCATTTCCAAGTTCGGACCAAAATCCGAGTTAATTTTGACCGAACGGACGGACATAAATCTCGTTTTTATGGACGGAACGTTGTTATTTCACCTTAGAACGCCCCGATTTAAGTAATGGTGTGGCTAGTCTCTTAGGTGTATCGTTTTCCATTGGGAAACATTTGTGTTTCGTCCACTTATAAGTTCAGAACAAAAATCGAGTACATACAAAGCCGAATGTCCGGACAAAACACCGTTCCCCTGGTCCAAATGTTCTATATTGGCCTTAAAACGCCCCGACTAATCCTTGTAGATCTTGATGTTTTAGATTCCAAAACAAGTGAGTTTCGTACATTTCCAAGTTCGGACCGAAATTCGAGTAAATGCCGACCGAACGGACGGACATAAATCTCGTTGTTACGGACGGAACGTTGTTTTTTCACTTTAGAACGCCCCGAGTTAAGTAATGGAGTGGCTAGTCTCTTAGGTGTATCGTTTTCCATTGGGAAACATTTGTGTTTCGTCCACTTATAAGTTCAGAACAAAAATCGAGTACATACAAAGCCGAATGTCCGGACAAAACACCGTTCCCATGGTCCAAATGTTCTATATTGGCCTTAAAACGCCCCGACTAAACGTTGTAGATCTTGAGGTTTTAGATTCCAAAACAAGTGAGTTTCGTCCATTTTCAAGTTCGGACCGAAATCCGAGTTAATGTTGACAGAACGGACGGACATAAATCTCGTTTTTACGGACGGAACGTTGTTATTTCACCTTAGAACGCCCCGAGTTAAGTAATGGTGTGGCTAGTCTCTTAGGTGTATCGTTTTCCATTGGGAAACATTTGTGTTTCGTCCACTTATAAGTTCAGAACAAAAATCGAGTACATACAAAGCCGAATGTCCGGACAAAACACCGTTCCCATGGTCCAAATGTTCTATATTGGCCTTAAAACGCCCCGACTAAGCCTTGTAGATCTTGAGGTTTTAGATTCCAAAACAAGTGAGTTTCGTCCATTTCCAAGTTCGGACCGAAATCCGAGTTAATTTTGACCGAACGGCCGGACATAAATCTCGTTTTTACGGACGGAACGTTGTTATTTCACCTTAGAACGCCCCGATTTAAGTAATGGTGTGGCTAGTCTCTTAGGTGTATCGTTTTCCATTGGGAAACATTTGTGTTTCGTCCACTTATAAGTTCAGAACAAAAATCGAGTACATACAAAGCCGAATGTCCGGACAAAACACCGTTCCCATTGTCCAAATGTTCTATATTGGCCTTAAAACGCCCCGACTAAGCCTTGTAGATTTTGAGGTTTTAGATTCCAAAACAAGTGAGTTTCGTCCATTTCCAAGTTCGGACCGAAATCCGAGTTAATTTTGACCGAACGGACGGACATAAATCTCGTTTTTACGGACGGAACGTTGTTTTTTCACCTTAGAACGCCCCGATTTAAGTAATGGTGTGGCTAGTCTCTTAGGTGTATCGTTTTCCATTGGGAAACATTTGTGTTTTGTCCACTTATAAGTTCAGAACAAAAATCGAGTACATACAAAGCCGAATGTCCGGACAAAACACCGTTCCCCTGGTCCAAATTTTCTATATTGGCCTTAAAACGCCCCGACTAATCCTTCTAGATCTTGATGTTTTAGATTCCAAAACAAGTGAGTTTCGTACATTTCCAAGTTCGGACCGAAATTCGAGTAAATGCCGACCGAACGGACGGACATAAATCTCGTTGTTACGGACGGAACGTTGTTTTTTCACTTTAGAACGCCCCGAGTTAAGTAATGGAGTGGCTAGTCTCTTAGGTGTATCGTTTTCCATTGGGAAACATTTGTGTTTCGTCCACTTATAAGTTCAGAACAAAAATCGATTACATACAAAGCCGAATGTCCGGACAAAACACCGTTCCCATGGTCCAAATGTTCTATATTGGCCTTAAAACGCCCCGATTAAGCCTTGTAGATATTGAGGTTTTAGATTCCAAAACAAGTGAGTTTCGTCCATTTTCAAGTTCGGACCGAAATCCGAGTTAATGTTGACCGAACGGACGGACATAAATCTCGTTTTTACGGACGGAACGTTGTTATTTCACCTTAGAACGCCCCGAGTTAAGTAATGGTGTGGCTAGTCTCTTAGGTGTATCGTTTTCCATTGGGAAACATTTGTGTTTCGTCCACTTATAAGTTCAGAACAAAAATCGAGTACATACAAAGCCGAATGTCCGGACAAAACACCGTTCCCATGGTCCAAATGTTCTATATTGGCCTTAAAACGCCCCGACTAAGCGTTGTAGATCTTGAGGTTTTAGATTCCAAAACAAGTGAGTTTCGTCCATTTCCAAGTTCGTACCGAAAACCGAGTAAATGCCGACCGAACGGACGGACATAAATCTCGTTTTTACGGACGGAACGTTGTTATGTCACCTTAGAACGCCCCGAGTTAAGTAATGGAGTGGCTAGTCTCTTAGGTGTATCGTTTTCCATTGGGAAACATTTGTGTTTCGTCCACTTATAAGTTCAGAACAAAAATCGAGTACATACAAAGCCGAATGTCCGGACAAAACACCGTTGCCATGGTCCAAATGTTCTATATTGGCCTTAAAATGCCCCGACTAAGCCTTGTAGATCTGAGGTTTTAGATTCCAAAACAAGTGAGTTTCGTCCATTTCCAAGTTCAGACCAAAATCCGAGTAAATGCCGACCGAACGGACAGAGATAAATCTCGTTTTTACGGATTGAACGTTGTTTTTTCACCTTAGAACGCCCCGAGTTAAGTAATGGAGTGGCTAGTCTCTTAGGTGTATCATTTTCCATTGGGAAACATTTGTGTTTCGTCCACTTATAAGTTCAGAACAAAAATCGAGTACATACAAAGCCGAATGTCCGGACAAAACACCGTTCCCATGGTCCAAATGTTCTATATTGGCCTTAAAACGCCCCGACTAAACGTTGTAGATCTTGAGGTTTTAGATTCCAAAACAAGTGAGTTTCGTCCATTTTCAAGTTCGGACCGAAATCCGAGTTAATGTTGACAGAACGGACGGACATAAATCTCGTTTTTACGGACGGAACGTTGTTATTTCACCTTAGAACGCCCCGAGTTAAGTAATGGTGTGGCTAGTCTCTTAGGTGTATCGTTTTCCATTGGGAAACATTTGTGTTTCGTCCACTTATAAGTTCAGAACAAAAATCGAGTACATACAAAGCCGAATGTCCGGACAAAACACCGTTCCCATGGTCCAAATGTTCTATATTGGCCTTAAAACGCCCCGACTAAGCCTTGTAGATCTTGAGGTTTTAGATTCCAAAACAAGTGAGTTTCGTCCATTTCCAAGTTCGGACCAAAATCCGAGTTAATTTTGACCGAACGGACGGACATAAATCTCGTTTTTATGGACGGAACGTTGTTATTTCACCTTAGAACGCCCCGATTTAAGTAATGGTGTGGCTAGTCTCTTAGGTGTATCGTTTTCCATTGGGAAACATTTGTGTTTCGTCCACTTATAAGTTCAGAACAAAAATCGAGTACATACAAAGCCGAATGTCCGGACAAAACACCGTTCCCCTGGTCCAAATGTTCTATATTGGCCTTAAAACGCCCCGACTAATCCTTGTAGATCTTGATGTTTTAGATTCCAAAACAAGTGAGTTTCGTACATTTCCAAGTTCGGACCGAAATTCGAGTAAATGCCGACCGAACGGACGGACATAAATCTCGTTGTTACGGACGGAACGTTGTTTTTTCACTTTAGAACGCCCCGAGTTAAGTAATGGAGTGGCTAGTCTCTTAGGTGTATCGTTTTCCATTGGGAAACATTTGTGTTTCGTCCACTTATAAGTTCAGAACAAAAATCGAGTACATACAAAGCCGAATGTCCGGACAAAACACCGTTCCCATGGTCCAAATGTTCTATATTGGCCTTAAAACGCCCCGACTAAACGTTGTAGATCTTGAGGTTTTAGATTCCAAAACAAGTGAGTTTCGTCCATTTTCAAGTTCGGACCGAAATCCGAGTTAATGTTGACAGAACGGACGGACATAAATCTCGTTTTTACGGACGGAACGTTGTTATTTCACCTTAGAACGCCCCGAGTTAAGTAATGGTGTGGCTAGTCTCTTAGGTGTATCGTTTTCCATTGGGAAACATTTGTGTTTCGTCCACTTATAAGTTCAGAACAAAAATCGAGTACATACAAAGCCGAATGTCCGGACAAAACACCGTTCCCATGGTCCAAATGTTCTATATTGGCCTTAAAACGCCCCGACTAAGCCTTGTAGATCTTGAGGTTTTAGATTCCAAAACAAGTGAGTTTCGTCCATTTCCAAGTTCGGACCGAAATCCGAGTTAATTTTGACCGAACGGCCGGACATAAATCTCGTTTTTACGGACGGAACGTTGTTATTTCACCTTAGAACGCCCCAAGTTAAGTAATGGTGTGGCTAGTCTCTTAGGTGTATCGTTTTCCATTGGGAAACATTTGTGTTTCGTCCACTTATAAGTTCAGAACAAAAATCGAGTACATACAAAGCCGAATGTCCGGACAAAACACCGTTCCCATGGTCCAAATGTTCTATATTGGCCTTAAAACGCCCCGACTAAGCCTTGTAGATCTTGAGGTTTTAGATTCCAAAACAAGTGAGTTTCGTCCATTTCCAAGTTCGGACCAAAATCCGAGTAAATGCCGACCGAACGGACAGGCATAAATCTCGTTTTTACGGATGGAACGTTGTATTTTCACCTTAGAACGCCCCGAGTTAAGTAATGGAGTGGCTAGTCTCTTAGGTGTATCGTTTTCCATTGGGAAACATTTGTGTTTCGTCCACTTATAAGTTCAGAACAAAAATCGAGTACATACAAAGCCGAATGTCCGGACAAAACACCGTTCCCATGGTCCAAATGTTCTATATTGGCCTTAAAACGCCCCGACTAAGCCTTCTAGATCTTGAGGTTTTAGATTCCAAAACAAGTGAGTTTCGTCCATTTCCAAGTTCGGACCGAAATCCGAGTTAATTTTGACCGAACGGACGGACATAAATCTCGTTTTTACGGACGAAACGTTGTTATTTCACCTTAGAACGCCCCGATTTAAGTAATGGTGTGGCTAGTCTCTTAGGTGTATCGTTTTCCATTGGGAAACATTTGTGTTTTGTCCACTTATAAGTTCAGAACAAAAATCGAGTACATACAAAGCCGAATGTCCGGACAAAACACCGTTCCCCTGGTCCAAATTTTCTATATTGGCCTTAAAACGCCCCGACTAATCCTTCTAGATCTTGATGTTTTAGATTCCAAAACAAGTGAGTTTCGTACATTTCCAAGTTCGGACCGAAATTCGAGTAAATGCCGACCGAACGGACGGACATAAATCTCGTTGTTACGGACGGAACGTTGTTTTTTCACTTTAGAACGCCCCGAGTTAAGTAATGGAGTGGCTAGTCTCTTAGGTGTATCGTTTTCCATTGGGAAACATTTGTGTTTCGTCCACTTATAAGTTCAGAACAAAAATCGATTACATACAAAGCCGAATGTCCGGACAAAACACCGTTCCCATGGTCCAAATGTTCTATATTGGCCTTAAAACGCCCCGATTAAGCCTTGTAGATATTGAGGTTTTAGATTCCAAAACAAGTGAGTTTCGTCCATTTTCAAGTTCGGACCGAAATCCGAGTTAATGTTGACCGAACGGACGGACATAAATCTCGTTTTTACGGACGGAACGTTGTTATTTCACCTTAGAACGCCCCGAGTTAAGTAATGGTGTGGCTAGTCTCTTAGGTGTATCGTTTTCCATTGGGAAACATTTGTGTTTCGTCCACTTATAAGTTCAGAACAAAAATCGAGTACATACAAAGCCGAATGTCCGGACAAAACACCGTTCCCATGGTCGAAATGTTCTATATTGGCCTCAAAACGCCCCGACTAAGCCTAGTAGATCTTGAGGTTTTAGATTCCAAAACAAGTGAGTTTCGTCCATTTCCAAGTTCGGACCGAAATCCCAGTTAATTTTGACCGAACGGACGGAAATAAATCTCGTTTTTACGGACGGAACGTTGTTATATCACCTTAGAACGCCCCGATTTAAGTAATGGTGTGGCTAGTCTCTTAGGTGTATCGTTTTCCATTGGGAAACATTTATGTTTCGTCCACTTATAAGTTCAGAACAAAAATCGAGTACATACAAAGCCGAATGTCCGGAGAAAACACCGTTCCCCTGGTCCAAATGTTCTATATTGGCCTTAAAACGCCCCGACTAATCCTTGTAGATCTTGATGTTTTAGATTCCAAAACAAGTGAGTTTCGTACATTTCCAAGTTCGGACCGAAATTCAAGTAAATGCCGACCGAACGGACGGACATAAATCTCGTTGTTACGGACGGAACGTTGTTTTTTCACTTTAGAACGCCCCGAGTTAAGTAATGTAGTGGCTAGTCTCTTAGGTGTATCGTTTTCCATTGGGAAACATGTGTGTTTCGTCCACTTATAAGTTCAGAACAAAAATCGAGTACATACAAAGCCGAATGTCCGGACAAAACACCGTTCCCATGGTCCAAATGTTCTATATTGGCCTTAAAACGCCCCGACTAAGCCTTGTAGATCTTGAGATTTTAGATTCCAAAACAAGTGAGTTTCGTCCATTTCCAAGTTCGGACCGAAATCCGAGTTAATTTTGACCGAACGGACGGACATAAATCTCGTTTTTACGGACGGAACGTTGTTATTTCACCTTAGAACGCCCCGATTTAAGTAATGGTGTGGCTAGTCTCTTAGGTGTATCGTTTTCCATTGGGAAACATTTGTGTTTCGTCCACTTATAAGTTCAGAACAAAAATCGAGTACATACAAAGCCGAATGTCCGGACAAAACACCGTTCCCCTGGTCCAAATGTTCTATATTGGCCTTCAAACGCCCCGACTAATCCTTGTAGATCTTGATGTTTTAGATTCCAAAACAAGTGAGTTTCGTACATTTCCAAGTTCGGACCGAAATTCGAGTAAATGCCGACCGAACGGACGGACATAAATCTCGTTGTTACGGACGGAACGGTTTTTTTTCACTTTAGAACGCCCCGAGTTAAGTAATGGAGTGTCTAGTCTCTTAGGTGTATCGTTTTCCATTGGGAAACATTTGTGTTTCGTCCACTTATAAGTTCAGAACAAAAATCGAGTACATACAAAGCCGAATGTCCGAACAAAACACCGTTCCCATGGTCCAAATGTTCTATATTGGCCTTAAAACGCCCCGACTAAGCCTTGTAGATCTTGAGGTTTTAGATTCCAAAACAAGTGAGTTTCGTCCATTTTCAAGTTCGGACCGAAATACGAGTTAATGTTGACCGAACGGACGGACATAAATCTCGTTTTTACGGACGGAACGTTGTTATTTCACCTTAGAACACCCCCGAGTTAAGTAATGGTGTGGCTAGTCTCTTAGGTGTATCGTTTTCCATTGGGAAACATTTGTGTTTCGTCCACTTATAAGTTCAGAACAAAAATCGAGTACATACAAAGCCGAATGTCCGGACAAAACACCGTTCCCCTGGTCCAAATGTTCTATATTGGCCTTAAAACGCCCCGACTAATCCTTGTAGATCTTGATGTTTTAGATTCCAAAACAAGTGAGTTTCGTACATTTCCAAGTTCGGACCGAAATTCGAGTAAATGCCGACCGAACGGACGGACATAAATCTCGTTGTTACGGACGGAACGTTGTTTTTTCACTTTAGAACGCCCCGAGTTAAGTAATGGAGTGGCTAGTCTCTTAGGTGTATCGTTTTCCATTGGGAAACATTTGTGTTTCGTCCACTTATAAGTTCAGAACAAAAATCGAGTACATACAAAGCCGAATGTCCGGACAAAACACCGTTCCCATGGTCCAAATGTTCTATATTGGCCTTAAAACGCCCCGACTAAGCCTTGTAGATCTTGAGGTTTTAGATTCCAAAACAAGTGAGTTTCGTCCATTTCCAAGTTCGGACCAAAATCCGAGTTAATTTTGACCGAACGGACGGACATAAATCTCGTTTTTATGGACGGAACGTTGTTATTTCACCTTAGAACGCCCCGATTTAAGTAATGGTGTGGCTAGTCTCTTAGGTGTATCGTTTTCCATTGGGAAACATTTGTGTTTCGTCCACTTATAAGTTCAGAACAAAAATCGAGTACATACAAAGCCGAATGTCCGGACAAAACACCGTTCCCCTGGTCCAAATGTTCTATATTGGCCTTAAAACGCCCCGACTAATCCTTGTAGATCTTGATGTTTTAGATTCCAAAACAAGTGAGTTTCGTACATTTCCAAGTTCGGACCGAAATTCGAGTAAATGCCGACCGAACGGACGGACATAAATCTCGTTGTTACGGACGGAACGTTGTTTTTTCACTTTAGAACGCCCCGAGTTAAGTAATGGAGTGGCTAGTCTCTTAGGTGTATCGTTTTCCATTGGGAAACATTTGTGTTTCGTCCACTTATAAGTTCAGAACAAAAATCGAGTACATACAAAGCCGAATGTTCGGACAAAACACCGTTCCCATGGTCCAAATGTTCTATATTGGCCTTAAAACGCCCCGACTAAGCGTTGTAGATCTTGAGGTTTTAGATTCCAAAACAAGTGAGTTTCGTCCATTTTCAAGTTCGGACCGAAATCCGAGTTAATGTTGACAGAACGGACGGACATAAATCTCGTTTTTACGGACGGAACGTTGTTATTTCACCTTAGAACGCCCCGAGTTAAGTAATGGTGTGGCTAGTCTCTTAGGTGTATCGTTTTCCATTGGGAAACATTTGTGTTTCGTCCACTTATAAGTTCAGAACAAAAATCGAGTACATACAAAGCCGAATGTCCGGACAAAACACCGTTCCCATGGTCCAAATGTTCTATATTGGCCTTAAAACGCCCCGACTAAGCCTTGTAGATCTTGAGGTTTTAGATTCCAAAACAAGTGAGTTTCGTCCATTTCCAAGTTCGGACCGAAATCCGAGTTAATTTTGACCGAACGGCCGGACATAAATCTCGTTTTTACGGACGGAACGTTGTTATTTCACCTTAGAACGCCCCGATTTAAGTAATGGTGTGGCTAGTCTCTTAGGTGTATCGTTTTCCATTGGGAAACATTTGTGTTTCGTCCACTTATAAGTTCAGAACAAAAATCGAGTACATACAAAGCCGAATGTCCGGACAAAACACCGTTCCCATTGTCCAAATGTTCTATATTGGCCTTAAAACGCCCCGACTAAGCCTTGTAGATTTTGAGGTTTTAGATTCCAAAACAAGTGAGTTTCGTCCATTTCCAAGTTCGGACCGAAATCCGAGTTAATTTTGACCGAACGGACGGACATAAATCTCATTTTTACGGACGGAACGTTGTTATTTCACCTTAGAACGCCCCGATTTAAGTAATGGTGTGGCTAGTCTCTTAGGTGTATCGTTTTCCATTGGGAAACATTTGTGTTTCGTCCACTTATAAGTTCAGAACAAAAATCGAGTACATACAAAGCCGAATGTCCGGACAAAACACCGTTCCCCTGGTCCAAATGTTCTATATTGGCCTTAAAACGCCCCGACTAATCCTTGTAGATCTTGATGTTTTAGATTCCAAAACAAGTGAGTTTCGTACATTTCCAAGTTCGGACCGAAATTCGAGTAAATGCCGACCGAACGGACGGACATAAATCTCGTTGTTACGGACGGAACGTTGTTTTTTCACTTTAGAACGCCCCGAGTTAAGTAATGGAGTGGCTAGTCTCTTAGGTGTATCGTTTTCCATTGGGAAACATTTGTGTTTCGTCCACTTATAAGTTCAGAACAAAAATCGAGTACATACAAAGCCGAATGTCCGGACAAAACACCGTTCCCATGGTCCAAATGTTCTATATTGGCCTTAAAACGCCCCGACTAAGCCTTGTAGATCTTGAGGTTTTAGATTCCAAAACAAGTGAGTTTCGTCCATTTTAAAGTTCGGACCGAAATCCGAGTTAATTTTGACCGAACGGACGGACATAAATCTCGTTTTTACGGACGGAACGTTGTTATTTCACCTTAGAACACCCCGAGTTAAGTAATGGTGTGGCTAGTCTCTTAGGTGTATCGTTTTCCATTGGGAAACATTTGTGTTTCGTCCACTTATAAGTTCAGAACAAAAATCGAGTACATACAAAGCCGAATGTCCGGACAAAACACCGTTCCCATCGTCCAAATGTTCTATATTGGCCTTAAAACGCCCCGACTAAGCCTTGTAGATCTTGAGGTTTTAGATTCCAAAACAAGTGAGTTTCGTCCATTTTCAAGTTCGGTCCGAAATCCGAGTTAATGTTGACCGAACGGACGGACATAAATCTCGTTTTTACGGACGGAACGTTGTTATTTCACCTTAGAACGCCCCGAGTTAAGTAATGGTGTGGCTAGTCTCTTAGGTGTATCGTTTTCCATTGGGAAACATTTGTGTTTCGTCCACTTATAAGTTCAGAACAAAAATCGAGTACATACAAAGCCGAATGTCCGGACAAAACACCGTTCCCATTGTCCAAATGTTCTATATTGTCCTTAAAACGCCCCGACTAAGCCTTGTAGATCTTGAGGTTTTAGATTCCAAAACAAGTGAGTTTCGTCCATTTTCAAGTTCGGACCAAAATCTGAGTTAATTTTGACCGAACGGACGGTCATAAATCTCGTTTTTACGGACGGAACGTTGTTATTTCACCTTAGAACGCCCGGAGTTAAGTAATGGTGTGGCTAGTCTCTTAGGTGTATCGTTTCCCATTAGGAAACATTTTTGTTTCGTTCAGTTATAAGTTCAGAACAAAAATCGAGTACATACAAAGCCGAATGTCCGGACAAAACACCGTTCCCATGGTCCAAATGTTCTATATTGGCCTTAAAACGCCTCGACTAAGCCTTGTAGATCCTGAGGTTTTAGATTCCAAAACAAGTGAGTTTCGTCCATTTCCAAGTTCGGACCGAAATCCGAGTTAATGTTGACCGAACGGACAGATATAAATCTCGTTTTTACGGACGGAACGTTGTTATTTCACCTTAGAACGCCCCAAGTTAAGTAATGGTGCGGCTAGTCTCTTAGGTGTATCGTTTTCCATTGGGAAACATTTGTGTTTCGTCCACTTATAAGTTCAGAACAAAAATCGAGTACATACAAAGCCGAATGTCCGGACAAAACACCGTTCCCATTGTCCAAATGTTCTATATTGGCCTTAAAACGCCCCGACTAAGCCTTCTAGATCTTGAGGTTTTAGATTCCAAAACAAGTGAGTTTCGTCCATTTCCAAGTTCGGACCGAAATCCGAGTTAATTTTGACCGAACGGACGGACATAAATCTCGTTTTTACGGACGAAACGTTGTTATTTCACCTTAGAAAGCCCCGATTTAAGTAATGGTGTGGCTAGTCTCTTAGGTGTATCGTTTTCCATTGGGAAACATTTGTGTTTTGTCCACTTATAAGTTCAGAACAAAAATCGAGTACATACAAAGCCGAATGTCCGGACAAAACACCGTTCCCCTGGTCCAAATTTTCTATATTGGCCTTAAAACGCCCCGACTAATCCTTCTAGATCTTGATGTTTTAGATTCCAAAACAAGTGAGTTTCGTACATTTCCAAGTTCGGACCGAAATTCGAGTAAATGCCGACCGAACGGACGGACATAAATCTCGTTGTTACGGACGGAACGTTGTTTTTTCACTTTAGAACGCCCCGAGTTAAGTAATGGAGTGGCTAGTCTCTTAGGTGTATCGTTTTCCATTGGGAAACATTTGTGTTTCGTCCACTTATAAGTTCAGAACAAAAATCGATTACATACAAAGCCGAATGTCCGGACAAAACACCGTTCCCATGGTCCAAATGTTCTATATTGGCCTTAAAACGCCCCGACTAAGCCTTGTAGATATTGAGGTTTTAGATTCCAAAACAAGTGAGTTTCGTCCATTTTCAAGTTCGGACTGAAATCCGAGTTAATGTTGACCGAACGGACGGACATAAATCTCGTTTTTACGGACGGAACGTTGTTATTTCACCTTAGAACGCCCCGAGTTAAGTAATGGTGTGGCTAGTCTCTTAGGTGTATCGTTTTCCATTGGGAAACATTTGTGTTTCGTCCACTTATAAGTTCAGAACAAAAATCGAGTACATACAAAGCCGAATGTCCGGACAAAACACCGTTCCCATGGTCGAAATGTTCTATATTGGCCTTAAAACGCCCCGACTAAGCCTAGTAGATCTTGAGGTTTTAGATTCCAAAACAAGTGAGTTTCGTCCATTTCCAAGTTCGGACCGAAATCCCAGTTAATTTTGACCGAACGTACGGAAATAAATCTCGTTTTTACGGACGGAACGTTGTTATATCACCTTAGAACGCCCCGATTTAAGTAATGGTGTGGCTAGTCTCTTAGGTGTATCGTTTTCCATTGGGAAACATTTATGTTTCGTCCACTTATAAGTTCAGAACAAAAATCGAGTACATACAAAGCCGAATGTCCGGAGAAAACACCGTTCCCCTGGTCCAAATGTTCTATATTGGCCTTAAAACGCCCCGACTAATCCTTGTAGATCTTGATGTTTTAGATTCCAAAACAAGTGAGTTTCGTACATTTCCAAGTTCGGACCGAAATTCAAGTAAATGCCGACCGAACGGACGGACATAAATCTCGTTGTTACGGACGGAACGTTGTTTTTTCACTTTAGAACGCCCCGAGTTAAGTAATGTAGTGGCTAGTCTCTTAGGTGTATCGTTTTCCATTGGGAAACATGTGTGTTTCGTCCACTTATAAGTTCAGAACAAAAATCGAGTACATACAAAGCCGAATGTCCGGACAAAACACCGTTCCCATGGTCGAAATGTTCTATATTGGCCTTAAAACGCCCCGACTAAGCCTAGTAGATCTTGAGGTTTTAGATTCCAAAACAAGTGAGTTTCGTCCATTTCCAAGTTCGGACCGAAATCCCAGTTAATTTTGACCGAACGGACGGAAATAAATCTCGTTTTTACGGACGGAACGTTGTTATATCACCTTAGAACGCCCCGATTTAAGTAATGGTGTGGCTAGTCTCTTAGGTGTATCGTTTTCCATTGGGAAACATTTATGTTTCGTCCACTTATAAGTTCAGAACAAAAATCGAGTACATACAAAGCCGAATGTCCGGAGAAAACACCGTTCCCCTGGTCCAAATGTTCTATATTGGCCTTAAAACGCCCCGACTAATCCTTGTAGATCTTGATGTTTTAGATTCCAAAACAAGTGAGTTTCGTACATTTCCAAGTTCGGACCGAAATTCAAGTAAATGCCGACCGAACGGACGGACATAAATCTCGTTGTTACGGACGGAACGTTGTTTTTTCACTTTAGAACGCCCCGAGTTAAGTAATGTAGTGGCTAGTCTCTTAGGTGTATCGTTTTCCATTGGGAAACATGTGTGTTTCGTCCACTTATAAGTTCAGAACAAAAATCGAGTACATACAAAGCCGAATGTCCGGACAAAACACCGTTCCCATGGTCCAAATGTTCTATATTGGCCTTAAAACGCCCCGACTAAGCCTTGTAGATCTTGAGGTTTTAGATTCCAAAACAAGTGAGTTTCGTCCATTTCCAAATTCGGACCGAAATCCAAGTTAATGTTGACCGAACGGACGGACATAAATCTCGTTTTTACGGACGGAACGTTGTTATTTCACCTTAGAACGCCCCGAGTTAAGTAATGGTGTGGCTAGTCTCTTAGGTGTATCGTTTTCCATTGGGAAACATTTGTGTTTCGTCCACTTATAAGTTCAGAACAAAAATCGAGTACATACAAAGCCGAATGTCTGGACAAAACACCGTTCCCATGGTCCAAATGTTCTATATTGGCCTTAAAACGCCCCGACTAAGCCTTGTAGATCTTGAGGTTTTAGATTTCAAAACAAGTGAGTTTCGTCCATATTCAAGTTCGGACCGAAATCCGAGTTAATTTTGATCGAACGGACGAACATAAATCTCGTTTTTACGGACGGAACGTTGTTATTTCACCTTAGAACGCCCCGAGTTAAGTAATGGTGTGGCTAGTCTCTTAGGTGTATCGTTTTCCATTGGGAAACATTTGTGTTTCATCCACTTATAAGTTCAGAACAAAATTCGAGTACATACAAAGCCAAATGTCCGGACAAAACACCGTTCCCATGGTCCAAATGTTCTATATTGGCCTTAAAATGCCCCGACTAAGCCTTGTAGATCTTGAGGTTTTAGATTCCAAAACAAGTGAGTTTCGTCCATTTTCAAGTTCGGACCGAAATCCGAGTTAATTTTGACCGAACGGACGGACATAAATCTCGTTTTTATCGACGGAACGTTGTTATTTCACCTTAGAACGCCCCGAGTTAAGTAATGGTGTGGCTAGTCTCTTAGGTGTATCGTTTTCCATTGGGAAACATTTGTGTTTCGTCCACTTATAAGTTCAGAAAAAAAATCAAGTACATACAGAGCCGAATGTCCGTACAAAACACCGTTCCCATGGTCCAAATGTTCTATATTGGCCTTAAAACGCCCCGACTAAGCCTTGTAGATCTTGAGGTTTTAGATTCCAAAACAAGTGAGTTTCGTCCATTTCCAAGTTTGGACCGAAATCCGAGTTAATGTTGACCGAACGGACGGACATAAATCTCGTTTTTACGGACGGAACATTGTTATTTCACCTTAGAACGCCCCGAGTTAAGTAATGGTGTGGCTAGTCTCTTAGGTGTATCGTTTTCCATTGGGAAACATTTGTGTTTCGTCCACTTATAAGTTCAGAACAAAAATCGAGTACATACAAAGCCGAATGTCCGGACAAAACACCGTTCCCAAGGTCCAAATGTTCTATATTGGCCTTAAAACGGCCTGACTAAGCCTTGTAGATCTTGAGGTTTTAGATTCCAAAACAAGTGAGTTTCGTCCATTTCCAAGTTCGGACCGAAATCCGAGTTAATTTTGACCGAACGGACGGACATAAATCTCGTTTTTACGGACGGAACGTTGTTATTTCACCTTAGAACGCCCCGAGTTAAGTAATGGTGTGGCTAGTCTCTTAGGTGTATCGTTTTCCATTGGGAAACATTTGTGTTTCGTCCACTTATAAGTTCAGAACAAAAATCGAGTACATACAAAGCCGAATGTCCGGACAAAACACCGTTCCCATGGTCCAAATGTTCTATATTGGCCTTAAAACGCCCAGACTAAGCCTTGTAGATCTTGAGGTTTTAGATTCCAAAACAAGTGAGTTTCGTCCATTTCCAAATTCGGACCGAAATCCAAGTTAATGTTGACCGAACGGATGGACATAAATCTCGTTTTTACGGACGGAACGTTGTTATTTCACCTTAGAACGCCCCGAGTTAAGTAATGGTGTGGCTAGTCTCTTAGGTGTATCGTTTTCCATTGGGAAACATTTGTGTTTCGTCCACTTATAAGTTCAGAACAAAAATCGAGTACATACAAAGCCTAATGTCCGGACAAAACACCGTTCCCATGGTCCAAATGTTCTATATTGGCGTTAAAACGCCCCAACTAAGCCTTGTAGATCTTGAGGTTTTAGATTCCAAAAGAAGTGAGTTTCGTCCACTTCCAAGTTCGGACCAAAATCCGAGTAAATGCCGACCGAACGGACAGACATAAATCTCGTTTTTACGGATGGTACGTTGTTTTTTCACCTTAGAACGCCCCGAGTTAAGTAATAGAGTGGCTAGTCTCTTAGGTGTATCGTTTTCCATTGGGAAACATTTGTGTTTCGTCCACTTATAAGTTCAGAACAAAAATCGAGTACATACAAAGCCGAATGTCCGGACAAAACACCGTTCCCATGGTCCAAATGTTCTATATTGGCCTTAAAACGCCCCGACTAAGCCTTGTAGATCTTGAGGTTTTAGATTCCAAAACAAGTGAGTTTCGTCCATTTCCAAGTTCGGACCGAAATCCGAGTTAATTTTGACCGAACGGACGGACATAAATCTCGTTTTTACGGACGGAACGTTGTTATTTCACCTTAGAACGCCCCGATTTAAGTAATGGTGTGGCTAGTCTCTTAGGGGTATCGTTTTCCATTGGGAAACATTTGTGTTTCGTCCACTTATAAGTTCAGAACAAAAATCGAGTACATACAAAGCCTAATGTCCGGACAAAACACCGTTCCCATGGTCCAAATGTTCTATATTGGCCTTAAAACGCCCCAACTAAGCCTTGTAGATCTTGAGGTTTTAGATTCCAAAAGAAGTGAGTTTCGTCCACTTCCAAGTTCGGACCAAAATCCGAGTAAATGCCGACCGAACGGACAGACATAAATCTCGTTTTTACGGATGGTACGTTGTTTTTTCACCTTAGAACGCCCCGAGTTAAGTAATAGAGTGGCTAGTCTCTTAGGTGTATCGTTTTCCATTGGGAAACATTTGTGTTTCGTCCACTTATAAGTTCAGAACAAAAATCGAGTACATACAAAGCCGAATGTCCGGACAAAACACCGTTCCCATGGTCCAAATGTTCTATATTGGCCTTAAAACGCCCCGACTAAGCCTTGTAGATCTTGAGGTTTTAGATTCCAAAACAAGTGAGTTTCGTCCATTTCCAAGTTCGGACCGAAATCCGAGTTAATTTTGACCGAACGGACGGACATAAATCTCGTTTTTACGGACGGAACGTTGTTATTTCACCTTAGAACGCCCCGATTTAAGTAATGGTGTGGCTAGTCTCTTAGGGGTATCGTTTTCCATTGGGAAACATTTGTGTTTCGTCCACTTATAAGTTCAGAACAAAAATCGAGTACATACAAAGCCGAATGTCCGGACAAAACACCGTTCCCCTTGTCCAAATGTTCTATATTGGCCTTAAAACGCCCCTACTAATCCTTGTAGATCTTGATGTTTTAGATTCCAAAACAAGTGAGTTTCGTACATTTCCAAGTTCGGACCGAAATTCGAGTAAATGCCGACCGAACGGACGGACATAAATCTCGTTGTTACGGACGGAACGTTGTTTTTTCACTTTAGAACGCCCCGAGTTAAGTAATGGAGTGGCTAGTCTCTTAGGTGTATCGTTTTCCATTGGGAAACATTTGTGTTTCGTCCACTTATAAGTTCAGAACAAAAATCGAGTACATACAAAGCCGAATGTCCGGACAAAACACCGTTCCCATGGTCCAAATGTTCTATATTGGCCTTAAAACGCCCCGACTAAGCCTTGTAGATCTTGAGGTTTTAGATTCCAAAACAAGTGACTTTCGTCCATTTTCAAGTTCGGACCGAAATCCGAGTTAATGTTGACCGAACGGACGGACATAAATCTCGTTTTTACGGACGGAACGTTGTTATTTCACCTTAGAACGCCCCGAGTTAAGTAATGCTGTGGCTAGTCACTTAGGTGTATCGTTTTCCATTGGGAAACATTTGTGTTTCGTCCACTTATAAGTTCAGAACAAAAATCGAGTACATACAAAGCCGAATGTCCGGACAAAACACCGTTCCCATGGTCCAAATGTTCTATATTGGCCTTAAAACGCCCCGACTAAGCCTTGTAGATCTTGAGGTTTTAGATTCCAAAACAAGTGAGTTTCGTCCATTTCCAATTTCGGACCAAAATCCGAGTAAATGCCGACCGAACGGACAGACATAAATCCCGTTTTTACGGATGGAACGTTGTTTTTTCACCTTAGAACGCCCCGAGTTAAGTAATGGAGTGGCTAGTCTCTTAGGTGTATCATTTTCCATTGGGAAACATTTGTGTTTCGTCCACTTATAAGTTCAGAACAAAAATCGAGTACATACAAAGCCGAATGTCCGGACAAAACACCGTTCCCATGGTCCAAATGTTCTATATTGGCCTTAAAACGCCCCGACTAAGCCTTGTAGATCTTGAGGTTTTAGATTCCAAAACAAGTGAGTTTCGTCCATTTCCAAGTTTGGACCGAAATCCGAGTTAATGTTGACCGAACGGACGGACATAAATCTCGTTTTTACGGACGGAACATTGTTATTTCACCTTAGAACGCCCCGAGTTAAGTAATGGTGTGGCTAGTCTCTTAGGTGTATCGTTTTCCATTGGGAAACATTTGTGTTTCGTCCACTTATAAGTTCAGAACAAAAATCGAGTACATACAAAGCCGAATGTCCGGACAAAACACCGTTCCCATGGTCCAAATGTTCTATATTGGCCTTAAAACGCCCAGACTAAGCCTTGTAGATCTTGAGGTTTTAGATTCCAAAACAAGTGAGTTTCGTCCATTTCCAAATTCGGACCGAAATCCAAGTTAATGTTGACCGAACGGACGGACATAAATCTCGTTTTTACGGACGGAACGTTGTTATTTCACCTTAGAACGCCCCGAGTTAAGTAATGGTGTGGCTAGTCTCTTAGGTGTATCGTTTTCCATTGGGAAACATTTGTGTTTCGTCCACTTATAAGTTCAGAACAAAAATCGAGTACATACAAAGCCTAATGTCCGGACAAAACACCGTTCCCATGGTCCAAATGTTCTATATTGGCGTTAAAACGCCCCAACTAAGCCTTGTAGATCTTGAGGTTTTAGATTCCAAAAGAAGTGAGTTTCGTCCACTTCCAAGTTCGGACCAAAATCCGAGTAAATGCCGACCGAACGGACAGACATAAATCTCGTTTTTACGGATGGTACGTTGTTTTTTCACCTTAGAACGCCCCGAGTTAAGTAATAGAGTGGCTAGTCTCTTAGGTGTATCGTTTTCCATTGGGAAACATTTGTGTTTCGTCCACTTATAAGTTCAGAACAAAAATCGAGTACATACAAAGCCGAATGTCCGGACAAAACACCGTTCCCATGGTCCAAATGTTCTATATTGGCCTTAAAACGCCCCGACTAAGCCTTGTAGATCTTGAGGTTTTAGATTCCAAAACAAGTGAGTTTCGTCCATTTCCAAGTTCGGACCGAAATCCGAGTTAATTTTGACCGAACGGACGGACATAAATCTCGTTTTTACGGACGGAACGTTGTTATTTCACCTTAGAACGCCCCGATTTAAGTAATGGTGTGGCTAGTCTCTTAGGGGTATCGTTTTCCATTGGGAAACATTTGTGTTTCGTCCACTTATAAGTTCAGAACAAAAATCGAGTACATACAAAGCCTAATGTCCGGACAAAACACCGTTCCCATGGTCCAAATGTTCTATATTGGCCTTAAAACGCCCCAACTATGCCTTGTAGATCTTGAGGTTTTAGATTCCAAAAGAAGTGAGTTTCGTCCACTTCCAAGTTCGGACCAAAATCCGAGTAAATGCCGACCGAACGGACAGACATAAATCTCGTTTTTACGGATGGTACGTTGTTTTTTCACCTTAGAACGCCCCGAGTTAAGTAATAGAGTGGCTAGTCTCTTAGGTGTATCGTTTTCCATTGGGAAACATTTGTGTTTCGTCCACTTATAAGTTCAGAACAAAAATCGAGTACATACAAAGCCGAATGTCCGGACAAAACACCGTTCCCATGGTCCAAATGTTCTATATTGGCCTTAAAACGCCCCGACTAAGCCTTGTAGATCTTGAGGTTTTAGATTCCAAAACAAGTGAGTTTCGTCCATTTCCAAGTTCGGACCGAAATCCGAGTTAATTTTGACCGAACGGACGGACATAAATCTCGTTTTTACGGACGGAACGTTGTTATTTCACCTTAGAACGCCCCGATTTAAGTAATGGTGTGGCTAGTCTCTTAGGGGTATCGTTTTCCATTGGGAAACATTTGTGTTTCGTCCACTTATAAGTTCAGAACAAAAATCGAGTACATACAAAGCCGAATGTCCGGACAAAACACCGTTCCCCTTGTCCAAATGTTCTATATTGGCCTTAAAACGCCCCTACTAATCCTTGTAGATCTTGATGTTTTAGATTCCAAAACAAGTGAGTTTCGTACATTTCCAAGTTCGGACCGAAATTCGAGTAAATGCCGACCGAACGGACGGACATAAATCTCGTTGTTACGGACGGAACGTTGTTTTTTCACTTTAGAACGCCCCGAGTTAAGTAATGGAGTGGCTAGTCTCTTAGGTGTATCGTTTTCCATTGGGAAACATTTGTGTTTCGTCCACTTATAAGTTCAGAACAAAAATCGAGTACATACAAAGCCGAATGTCCGGACAAAACACCGTTCCCATGGTCCAAATGTTCTATATTGGCCTTAAAACGCCCCGACTAAGCCTTGTAGATCTTGAGGTTTTAGATTCCAAAACAAGTGACTTTCGTCCATTTTCAAGTTCGGACCGAAATCCGAGTTAATGTTGACCGAACGGACGGACATAAATCTCGTTTTTACGGACGGAACGTTGTTATTTCACCTTAGAACGCCCCGAGTTAAGTAATGCTGTGGCTAGTCACTTAGGTGTATCGTTTTCCATTGGGAAACATTTGTGTTTCGTCCACTTATAAGTTCAGAACAAAAATCGAGTACATACAAAGCCGAATGTCCGGACAAAACACCGTTCCCATGGTCCAAATGTTCTATATTGGCCTTAAAACGCCCCGACTAAGCCTTGTAGATCTTGAGGTTTTAGATTCCAAAACAAGTGAGTTTCGTCCATTTCCAATTTCGGACCAAAATCCGAGTAAATGCCGACCGAACGGACAGACATAAATCCCGTTTTTACGGATGGAACGTTGTTTTTTCACCTTAGAACGCCCCGAGTTAAGTAATGGAGTGGCTAGTCTCTTAGGTGTATCATTTTCCATTGGGAAACATTTGTGTTTCGTCCACTTATAAGTTCAGAACAAAAATCGAGTACATACAAAGCCGAATGTCCGGACAAAACACCGTTCCCATGGTCCAAATGTTCTATATTGGCCTTAAAACGCCCCGACTAAGCCTTGTAGATCTTGAGGTTTTAGATTCCAAAACAAGTGAGTTTCGTCCATTTCCAAGTTTGGACCGAAATCCGAGTTAATGTTGACCGAACGGACGGACATAAATCTCGTTTTTACGGACGGAACATTGTTATTTCACCTTAGAACGCCCCGAGTTAAGTAATGGTGTGGCTAGTCTCTTAGGTGTATCGTTTTCCATTGGGAAACATTTGTGTTTCGTCCACTTATAAGTTCAGAACAAAAATCGAGTACATACAAAGCCGAATGTCCGGACAAAACACCGTTCCCAAGGTCCAAATGTTCTATATTGGCCTTAAAACGGCCTGACTAAGCCTTGTAGATCTTGAGGTTTTAGATTCCAAAACAAGTGAGTTTCGTCCATTTCCAAGTTCGGACCGAAATCCGAGTTAATTTTGACCGAACGGACGGACATAAATCTCGTTTTTACGGACGGAACGTTGTTATTTCACCTTAGAACGCCCCGAGTTAAGTAATGGTGTGGCTAGTCTCTTAGGTGTATCGTTTTCCATTGGGAAACATTTGTGTTTCGTCCACTTATAAGTTCAGAACAAAAATCGAGTACATACAAAGCCGAATGTCCGGACAAAACACCGTTCCCAAGGTCCAAATGTTCTATATTGGCCTTAAAACGGCCTGACTAAGCCTTGTAGATCTTGAGGTTTTAGATTCCAAAACAAGTGAGTTTCGTCCATTTCCAAGTTCGGACCGAAATCCGAGTTAATTTTGACCGAACGGACGGACATAAATCTCGTTTTTACGGACGGAACGTTGTTATTTCACCTTAGAACGCCCCGAGTTAAGTAATGGTGTGGCTAGTCTCTTAGGTGTATCGTTTTCCATTGGGAAACATTTGTGTTTCGTCCACTTATAAGTTCAGAACAAAAATCGAGTACATACAAAGCCGAATGTCCGGACAAAACACCGTTCCCATGGTCCAAATGTTCTATATTGGCCTTAAAACGCCCCGACTAAGCCTTGTAGATCTTGAGGTTTTAGATTCCAAAACAAGTGAGTTTCGTCCATTTTCAAGTTCGGACCGAAATCCGAGTTAATTTTGACCGAACGGACAGACATAAATCTCGTTTTTACGGACGGAACGTTGTTATTTCACCTTAGAACGCCCTGAGTTAAGTAATGGTGTGGCTAGTCTCTTAGGTGTATCGTTTTCCATTGGGAAACATTTGTGTTTCGTCCACTTATAAGTTCAGAACAAAAATCGAGTACATACAGAGCCGAATGTCCGGACAAAACACCGTTCCCATGGTCCAAATGTTCTATATTGGCCTTAAAACGCCCAGACTAAGCCTTGTAGATCTTGAGGTTTTAGATTCCAAAACAAGTGAGTTTCGTCCATTTCCAAATTCGGACCGAAATCCAAGTTAATGTTGACCGAACAGACGGACATAAATCTCGTTTTTACGGACGGAACGTTGTTATTTCACCTTAGAACGCCCCGAGTTAAGTAATGGTGTGGCTAGTCTCTTAGGTGTATCGTTTTCCATTGGGAAACATTTGTGTTTCGTCCACTTATAAGTTCAGAACAAAAATCGAGTACATACAAAGCCTAATGTCCGGACAAAACACCGTTCCCATGGTCCAAATGTTCTATATTGGCCTTAAAACGCCCCAACTAAGCCTTGTAGATCTTGAGGTTTTAGATTCCAAAAGAAGTGAGTTTCGTCCACTTCCAAGTTCGGACCAAAATCCGAGTAAATGCCGACCGAACGGACAGACATAAATCTCGTTTTTAGGGATGGTACGTTGTTTTTTCACCTTAGAACGCCCCGAGTTAAGTAATAGAGTGGCTAGTCTCTTAGGTGTATCGTTTTCCATTGGGAAACATTTGTGTTTCGTCCACTTATAAGTTCAGAACAAAAATCGAGTACATACAAAGCCGAATGTCCGGACAAAACACCGTTCCCATGGTCCAAATGTTCTATATTGGCCTTAAAACGCCCCGACTAAGCCTTGTAGATCTTGAGGTTTTAGATTCCAAAACAAGTGAGTTTCGTCCATTTCCAAGTTCGGACCGAAATCCGAGTTAATTTTGACCGAACGGACGGACATAAATCTCGTTTTTACGGACGGAACGTTGTTATTTCACCTTAGAACGCCCCGATTTAAGTAATGGTGTGGCTAGTCTCTTAGGGGTATCGTTTTCCATTGGGAAACATTTGTGTTTCGTCCACTTATAAGTTCAGAACAAAAATCGAGTACATACAAAGCCGAATGTCCGGACAAAACACCGTTCCCAAGGTCCAAATGTTCTATATTGGCCTTAAAACGGCCTGACTAAGCCTTGTAGATCTTGAGGTTTTAGATTCCAAAACAAGTGAGTTTCGTCCATTTCCAAGTTCGGACCGAAATCCGAGTTAATTTTGACCGAACGGACGGACATAAATCTCGTTTTTACGGACGGAACGTTGTTATTTCACCTTAGAACGCCCCGAGTTAAGTAATGGTGTGGCTAGTCTCTTAGGTGTATCGTTTTCCATTGGGAAACATTTGTGTTTCGTCCACTTATAAGTTCAGAACAAAAATCGAGTACATACAAAGCCGAATGTCCGGACAAAACACCGTTCCCATGGTCCAAATGTTCTATATTGGCCTTAAAACGCCCCGACTAAGCCTTGTAGATCTTGAGGTTTTAGATTCCAAAACAAGTGAGTTTCGTCCATTTTCAAGTTCGGACCGAAATCCGAGTTAATTTTGACCGAACGGACCGACATAAATCTCGTTTTTACGGACGGAACGTTGTTATTTCACCTTAGAACGCCCTGAGTTAAGTAATGGTGTGGCTAGTCTCTTAGGTGTATCGTTTTCCATTGGGAAACATTTGTGTTTCGTCCACTTATAAGTTCAGAACAAAAATCGAGTACATACAGAGCCGAATGTCCGGACAAAACACCGTTCCCATGGTCCAAATGTTCTATATTGGCCTTAAAACGCCCAGACTAAGCCTTGTAGATCTTGAGGTTTTAGATTCCAAAACAAGTGAGTTTCGTCCATTTCCAAATTCGGACCGAAATCCAAGTTAATGTTGACCGAACGGACGGACATAAATCTCGTTTTTACGGACGGAACGTTGTTATTTCACCTTAGAACGCCCCGAGTTAAGTAATGGTGTGGCTAGTCTCTTAGGTGTATCGTTTTCCATTGGGAAACATTTGTGTTTCGTCCACTTATAAGTTCAGAACAAAAATCGAGTACATACAAAGCCTAATGTCCGGACAAAACACCGTTCCCATGGTCCAAATGTTCTATATTGGCCTTAAAACGCCCCAACTAAGCCTTGTAGATCTTGAGGTTTTAGATTCCAAAAGAAGTGAGTTTCGTCCACTTCCAAGTTCGGACCAAAATCCGAGTAAATGCCGACCGAACGGACAGACATAAATCTCGTTTTTACGGATGGTACGTTGTTTTTTCACCTTAGAACGCCCCGAGTTAAGTAATAGAGTGGCTAGTCTCTTAGGTGTATCGTTTTCCATTGGGAAACATTTGTGTTTCGTCCACTTATAAGTTCAGAACAAAAATCGAGTACATACAAAGCCGAATGTCCGGACAAAACACCGTTCCCATCGTCCAAATGTTCTATATTGGCCTTAAAACGCCCCGACTAAGCCTTGTAGATCTTGAGGTTTTAGATTCCAAAACAAGTGAGTTTCGTCCATTTCCAAGTTCGGACCGAAATCCGAGTTAATTTTGACCGAACGGACGGACATAAATCTCGTTTTTACGGACGGAACGTTGTTATTTCACCTTAGAACGCCCCGATTTAAGTAATGGTGTGGCTAGTCTCTTAGGGGTATCGTTTTCCATTGGGAAACATTTGTGTTTCGTCCACTTATAAGTTCAGAACAAAAATCGAGTACATACAAAGCCGAATGTCCGGACAAAACACCGTTCCCCTTGTCCAAATGTTCTATATTGGCCTTAAAACGCCCCTACTAATCCTTGTAGATCTTGATGTTTTAGATTCCAAAACAAGTGAGTTTCGTACATTTCCAAGTTCGGACCGAAATTCGAGTAAATGCCGACCGAACGGACGGACATAAATCTGGTTGTTACGGACGGAACGTTGTTTTTTCACTTTAGAACGCCCCGAGTTAAGTAATGGAGTGGCTAGTCTCTTAGGTGTATCGTTTTCCATTGGGAAACATTTGTGTTTCGTCCACTTATAAGTTCAGAACAAAAATCGAGTACATACAAAGCCGAATGTCCGGACAAAACACCGTTCCCATGGTCCAAATGTTCTATATTGGCCTTAAAACGCCCCGACTAAGCCTTGTAGATCTTGAGGTTTTAGATTCCAAAACAAGTGACTTTCGTCCATTTTCAAGTTCGGACCGAAATACGAGTTAATGTTGACCGAACGGACGGACATAAATCTCGTTTTTACGGACGGAACGTTGTTATTTCACCTTAGAACGCCCCGAGTTAAGTAATGGTGTGGCTAGTCACTTAGGTGTATCGTTTTCCATTGGGAAACATTTGTGTTTCGTCCACTTATAAGTTCAGAACAAAAATCGAGTACATACAAAGCCGAATGTCCGGACAAAACACCGTTCCCATGGTCCAAATGTTCTATATTGGCCTTAAAACGCCCCGACTAAGCCTTGTAGATCTTGAGGTTTTAGATTCCAAAACAAGTGAGTTTCGTCCATTTCCAATTTCGGACCAAAATCCGAGTAAATGCCGACCGAACGGACAGACATAAATCCCGTTTTTACGGATGGAACGTTGTTTTTTCACCTTAGAAAGCCCCGAGTTAAGTAATGGAGTGGCTAGTCTCTTAGGTGTATCATTTTCCATTGGGAAACATTTGTGTTTCGTCCACTTATAAGTTCAGAACAAAAATCGAGTACATACAAAGCCGAATGTCCGGACAAAACACCGTTCCCATGGTCCAAATGTTCTATATTGGCCTTAAAACGCCCCGACTAAGCCTTGTAGATCTTGAGGTTTTAGATTCCAAAACAAGTGAGTTTCGTCCATTTCCAAGTTCGGACCGAAAACCGAGTAAATGCCGACCGAACGGACGGACATAAATCTCGTTTTTAGTGACGGAACGTTGTTTTTTCACCTTAGAACACCCCGATTTTAGTAATGGAGTGGCTAATCTCTTAGGTGTATCGTTTTCCATTGTGAAATATGTGTGTTTCGTCCACTTATAAGTTCGGAACAATAATCGAGTACATACCAAGCCGAATGTCCGGACAAAACACCGTTCCCATGGTCCAAATTTTCTATATTTGCCTTAAAACGTCCCGGCTAAGCCTTGTCGATCTTGAGGTTTTAGATTCCAAAACAAGTGAGTTTCGTCCATTTCCAAGTTCGGAACGAAATCCGAGTAAATGCCGAGCGAACGGAAGGACATAAATCTCGTTTTTACGGACGGAACGTTTTTTTTTCACCTTAGAACGCCCTGAGTTAAGTAATGGAGTGGCTAGTCTCTTAGGTGTATCGTTTTCCATTGGGAAACATTTGTGTTTCGTCCACTTATAAGTTCAGAACAAAAATCGAGTACATACAAAGCCGAATGTCCGGACAAAACACCGTTCCCATGGTCCAAATGTTCTATATTGGCCTTAAAACGCCCCGACTAAGCCTTGTAGATCTTGAGGTTTTAGATTCCAAAACAAGTGAGTTTCGTCCATTTCCAAGTTTGGACCGAAATCCGAGTTAATTTTGACCGAACGGACGGACATAAATCTCGTTTTTACGGACAGAACGTTGTTATTTCACCTTAGAACGCCCCGAGTTAAGTAATGGTGTGGCTAGTCTCTTAGGTGTATCGTTTTCCATTGGGAAACATTTGTGTTTCGTCCACTTATAAGTTCAGAACAAAAATCGAGTACATACAAAGCCGAATGTCCGGACAAAACACCGTTCCCATGGTCTAAATGTTCTATATTGGCCTTAAAACGCCCCGACTAAGCCTTGTAGATCTTGAGGTTTTAGATTCCAAAACAAGTGAGTTTCGTCCATTTCCAAGTTCGGACCAAAATCCGAGTAAATGCCGACAGAACGGACAGACATAAATCTCGTTGTTAAGGACGGAACGTTGTTTTTTCACTTTAGAACGCCCCGAGTTAAGTAATGGAGTGGCTAGTCTCTTAGGTGTATCGTTTTCCATTTGGAAACATTTGTGTTTCGTCCACTTATACGTTCAGAACAAAAATCGAGTACATACAATGACGAATGTCCGGAAAAACACAGTTCCCATGGTCCAAATGTTCTATATTGGCCTTAAATCGCCCCGACTAAGCCTTGTAGATCTTGAGGTTTTAGATTCCAAAACAAGTGAGTTTCGTCCATTTCCAAGTTCGGACCGAAAACCGAGTAAATGCCGACCGAACGGACGGACATAAATCTCGTTTTTACTGACGGAACGTTGTTTTTTCAACTTAGAACACCCCGAGTTTAGTAATGGAGTGGCTAATCTCTTAGGTGTATCGTTTTCCATTGGGAAACATTTGTGTTTCGTCCACTTATAAGTTCAGAACAAAAATCGAGTACATCCAAAGCCGAATGTCCGGACAAAACACCGTTCCCATGGTCCAAATGTTCTATATTGGCCTTAAAACGCCCCGACTAAGCCTTGTAGATCTTGAGGTTATAGATTCCAAAACAAGTGAGTTTCGTCCATTTCCAAGTTCGGACCAAAATCCGAGTAAATGCCGACCGAACGGACAGACATAAATCTCGTTTTTACGGATGGAACGTTGTTTTTTCACCTTAGAACGCCCCGAGTTAAGTAATGGAGTGGCTAGTCTCTTAGGTGTATCGTTTTCCATTGGGAAACATTTGTGTTTCGTCCACTTATAAGTTCAGAACAAAAATCGAGTACATACAAAGCCGAATGTCCGGACAAAACACCGTTCCCATGGTCCAAATGTTCTATATTGGCCTTAAAACGCCCCGACTAAGCCTTGTAGATCTTGAGGTTTTAGATTCCAAAACAAGTGAGTTTCGTCAATTTCCAAGTTCGGACCGAAATCCGAGTTAATTTTGACCGAACGGACGGACATAAATCTCGTTTTTACGGACGAAACGTTGTTATTTCACCTTAGAACGCCCCGAGTTAAGTAATGGTGTGGCTAGTCTCTTAGGTGTATCGTTTTCCATTGGGAAACATTTGTGTTTCGTCCACTTATAAGTTCAAAACAAAAATCGAGTACATACAAAGCCGAATGTCAGGACAAAACACCGTTCCCATGGTCTAAATGTTCTATATTGGCCTTAAAACGCCCCGACTAAGCCTTGTAGATCTTGAGGTTTTAGATTCCAAAACAAGTGAGTTTCGTCCATTTCCAAGTTCGGACTAAAATCCGAGTAAATGCCGACAGAACGGACAGACATAAATCTCGTTGTTACGGACGGAACGTTGTTTTTTCACTTTAGAACGCCCCGAGTTAAGTAATGGAGTGGCTAGTCTCTTAGGTGTATCGTTTTCCATTTGGAAACATTTGTGTTTCGTCCACTTATACGTTCAGAACAAAAATCGAGTACATACAATGACGAATGTCCGGAAAAACACAGTTCCCATGGTCCAAATGTTCTATATTGGCCTTAAATCGCCCCGACTAAGCCTTGTAGATCTTGAGGTTTTAGATTCCAAAACAAGTGAGTTTCGTCCATTTCCAAGTTCGGACCGAAAACCGAGTAAATGCCGACCGAACGGACGGACATAAATCTCGTTTTTAATGACGGAACGTTGTTTTTTCAACTTAGAACACCCCGAGTTTAGTAATGGAGTGGCTAATCTCTTAGGTGTATCGTTTTCCATTGGGAAACATTTGTGTTTCGTCCACTTATAAGTTCAGAACAAAAATCGAGTACATCCAAAGCCGAATGTCCGGACAAAACACCGTTCCCATGGTCCAAATGTTCTATATTGGCCTTAAAACGCCCCGACTAAGCCTTGTAGATCTTGAGGTTATAGATTCCAAAACAAGTGAGTTTCGTCCATTTCCAAGTTCGGACCAAAATCCGAGTAAATGCCGACCGAACGGACAGACATAAATCTCGTTTTTACGGATGGAACGTTGTTTTTTCACCTTAGAACGCCCCGAGTTAAGTAATGGAGTGGCTAGTCTCTTAGGTGTATCGTTTTCCATTGGGAAACATTTGTGTTTCGTCCACTTATAAGTTCAGAACAAAAATCGAGTACATACAAAGCCGAATGTCCGGACAAAACACCGTTCCCATGGTCCAAATGTTCTATATTGGCCTTAAAACGCCCCGACTAAGCCTTGTAGATCTTGAGGTTTTAGATTCCAAAACAAGTGAGTTTCGTCCATTTCCAAGTTCGGACCGAAATTCGAGTTAATTTTGACCGAACGGACGGACATAAATCTCGTTTTTACGGACGGAACGTTGTTATTTCACCTTAGAACGCCCCGATTTAAGTAATGGTGTGGCTAGTCTCTTAGGTGTATCGTTTTCCATTGGGAAACATTTGTGTTTCGTCCACTTATAAGATCAGAACAAAAATCGAGTACATACAAAGCCGAATGTCCGGACAAAACAACGTTCCCCTGGTCCAAATGTTCTATATTGGCCTTAAAACGCCCCGACTAATCCTTGTACATCTTGAGGTTTTAGATTCCAAAACAAGTGAGTTTCGTACATTTCCAAGTTCGGACCGAAATTCGAGTAAATGCCGACCGAACGGACGGACATAAATCTCGTTGTTACGGACGGAACGTTGTTTTTTCACTTTAGAACGCCCCGAGTTAAGTAATGGAGTGGCTAGTCTCTTAGGTGTATCGTTTTCCATTTGGAAACATTTGTGTTTCGTCCACTTATACGTTCAGAACAAAAATCGAGTACATACAATGACGAATGTCCGGAGAAAACACAGTTCCCATGGTCCAAATGTTCTATATTGGCCTTAAATCGCCCCGACTAAGCTTTGTAGATCTTGAGGTTTTAGATTCCAAAACAAGTGAGTTTCGTCCATTTCCAAGTTCGGACCGAAAACCGAGTAAATGCCGACCGAACGGACGGACATAAATCTCGTTTTTACTGACGGAACGTTGTTTTTTCACCTTAGAACGCCCCGAGTTAAGTAATGGTGTGGCTAGTCTCTTAGGTGTATCGTTTTCCATTGGGAAACATTTGTGTTTCGTCCACTTATAAGTTCAGAACAAAAATCGAGTACATACAAAGCCGAATGTCCGGACAAAACACCGTTCCCATGGTCCAAATGTTCTATATTGGCCTTAAAACGCCCCGACTAAGCCTTGTAGATCTTGAGGTTTTAGATTCCAAAACAAGTGAGTTTCGTCCATTTCCAAGTTCGGACCGAAAACCGAGTAAATGCCGACCGAACGGACGGACATAAATCTCGTTTTTACGGACGGAACATTGTTTTTTCACCTTAGAACGCCCCGAGTTAAGTAATGGAGTGGCTAGTCTCTTAGGTGTATCGTTTTCCATTTGGAAACATTTGTGTTTCGTCCACTTATACGTTCAGAACAAAAATCGAGTACATACAATGACGAATGTCCGGAGAAAACACAGTTCCCATGGTCCAAATGTTCTATATTGGCCTTAAATCGCCCCGACTAAGCCTTGTAGATCTTGAGGTTTTAGATTCCAAAACAAGTGAGTTTCGTCCATTTCCAAGTTCGGACCGAAAACGGAGTAAATGCCGACCGAACGGACGGATATAAATCTCGTTTTTAGTGACGGAACGTTGTTTTTTCACCTTAGAACACCCCGATTTTAGTAATGGAGTGGCTAGTCTCTTAGGTGTATCGTTTTCCATTGGGAAACATTTGTGTTTCGTCCACTTATAAGTTCAGAACAAAAATCGAGTACATACAAAGCCGAATGTCCGGACAAAACACCGTTCCCATGGTCCAAATGTTCTATATTGGCCTTAAAACGCCCCGACTAAGCCTTGTAGATCTTGAGGTTTTAGATTCCAAAACAAGTGAGTTTCGTCCATTTCCAAGTTCGGACCGAAATCCGAGTTAATTTTGACCGAACGGACGGACATAAATCACGTTTTTACGGACGGAACGTTGTTATTTCACCTTAGAACGCCCCGAGTTAAGTAATGGTGTGGCTAGTCTCTTAGGTGTATCGTTTTCCATTGGGAAACATTTGTGTTTCGTCCACTTATAAGTTCAGAACAAAAATCGAGTACATACAAAGCCGAATGTCCGGACAAAACACCGTTCCCATGGTCCAAATGTTCTATATTGGCCTTAAAACGCCCCGACTAAGCCTTGTAGATCTTGAGGTTTTAGATTCCAAAACAAGTGAGTTTCGTCCATTTCCAAGTTCGGACCGAAATCCGAGTTAATTTTGACCGAACGGACGGACATAAATCTCGTTTTTACGGACGGAACGTTGTTATTTCACCTTAGAACGCCCCGAGTTAAGTAATGGTGTGGCTAGTCTCTTAGGTGTATCGTTTTCCATTGGGAAACATTTGTGTTTCGTCCACTTATAAGTTCAAAACAAAAATCGAGTACATACAAAGCCGAATGTCCGGACAAAACACCGTTCCCATGGTCTAAATGTTCTATATTGGCCTTAAAACGCCCCGACTAAGCCTTGTAGATCTTGAGATTTTAGATTCCAAAACAAGTGAGTTTCGTCCATTTCCAAGTTCGGACTAAAATCCGAGTAAATGCCGACAGAACGGACAGACATAAATCTCGTTGTTACGGACGGAACGTTGTTTTTTCACTTTAGAACGCCCCGAGTTAAGTAATGGAGTGGCTAGTCTCTTAGGTGTATCGTTTTCCATTTGGAAACATTTGTGTTTCGTCCACTTATACGTTCAGAACAAAAATCGAGTACATACAATGACGAATGTCCGTAAAAACACAGTTCCCATGGTCCAAATGTTCTATATTGGCCTTAAATCGCCCCGACTAAGCCTTGTAGATCTTGAGGTTTTAGATTCCAAAACAAGTGAGTTTCGTCCATTTCCAAGTTCGGACCGAAAACCGAGTAAATGCCGACCGAACGGACGGACATAAATCTCGTTTTTACTGACGGAACGTTGTTTTTTCAACTTAGAACACCCCGGGTTTAGTAATGGAGTGGCTAATCTCTTAGGTGTATCGTTTTCCATTGGGAAACATTTGTGTTTCGTCCACTTATAAGTTCAGAACAAAAATCGAGTACATCCAAAGCCGAATGTCCGGACAAAACACCGTTCCCATGGTCCAAATGTTCTATATTGGCCTTAAAACGCCCCGACTAAGCCTTGTAGATCTTGAGGTTTTAGATTCCAAAACAAGTGAGTTTCGTCCATTTCCAAGTTCGGACCGAAAACCGAGTAAATGCCGACCGAACGGACGGACATAAATCTCGTTTTTACGGACGGAACATTGTTTTTTCACCTTAGAACGCCCCGAGTTAAGTAATGGAGTGGCTAGTCTCTTAGGTGTATCGTTTTCCATTTGGAAACATTTGTGTTTCGTCCACTTATACGTTCAGAACAAAAATCGAGTACATACAATGACGAATGTCCGGAGAAAACACAGTTCCCATGGTCCAAATGTTCTATATTGGCCTTAAATCGCCCCGACTAAGCCTTGTAGATCTTGAGGTTTTAGATTCCAAAACAAGTGAGTTTCGTCCATTTCCAAGTTCGGACCGAAAACGGAGTAAATGCCGACCGAACGGACGGATATAAATCTCGTTTTTAGTGACGGAACGTTGTTTTTTCACCTTAGAACACCCCGATTTTAGTAATGGAGTGGCTAGTCTCTTAGGTGTATCGTTTTCCATTGGGAAACATTTGTGTTTCGTCCACTTATAAGTTCAGAACAAAAATCGAGTACATACAAAGCCGAATGTCCGGACAAAACACCGTTCCCATGGTCCAAATGTTCTATATTGGCCTTAAAACGCCCCGACTAAGCCTTGTAGATCTTGAGGTTTTAGATTCCAAAACAAGTGAGTTTCGTCCATTTCCAAGTTCGGACCGAAATCCGAGTTAATTTTGACCGAACGGACGGACATAAATCTCGTTTTTACGGACGGAACGTTGTTATTTCACCTTAGAACGCCCCGAGTTAAGTAATGGTGTGGCTAGTCTCTTAGGTGTATCGTTTTCCATTGGGAAACATTTGTGTTTCGTCCACTTATAAGTTCAGAACAAAAATCGAGTACATACAAAGCCGAATGTCCGGACAAAACACCGTTCCCATGGTCCAAATGTTCTATATTGGCCTTAAAACGCCCCGACTAAGCCTTGTAGATCTTGAGGTTTTAGATTCCAAAACAAGTGAGTTTCGTCCATTTCCAAGTTCGGACCGAAATCCGAGTTAATTTTGACCGAACGGACGGACATAAATCTCGTTTTTACGGACGGAACGTTGTTATTTCACCTTAGAACGCCCCGAGTTAAGTAATGGTGTGGCTAGTCTCTTAGGTGTATCGTTTTCCATTGGGAAACATTTGTGTTTCGTCCACTTATAAGTTCAAAACAAAAATCGAGTACATACAAAGCCGAATGTCCGGACAAAACACCGTTCCCATGGTCTAAATGTTCTATATTGGCCTTAAAACGCCCCGACTAAGCCTTGTAGATCTTGAGATTTTAGATTCCAAAACAAGTGAGTTTCGTCCATTTCCAAGTTCGGACTAAAATCCGAGTAAATGCCGACAGAACGGACAGACATAAATCTCGTTGTTACGGACGGAACGTTGTTTTTTCACTTTAGAACGCCCCGAGTTAAGTAATGGAGTGGCTAGTCTCTTAGGTGTATCGTTTTCCATTTGGAAACATTTGTGTTTCGTCCACTTATACGTTCAGAACAAAAATCGAGTACATACAATGACGAATGTCCGTAAAAACACAGTTCCCATGGTCCAAATGTTCTATATTGGCCTTAAATCGCCCCGACTAAGCCTTGTAGATCTTGAGGTTTTAGATTCCAAAACAAGTGAGTTTCGTCCATTTCCAAGTTCGGACCGAAAACCGAGTAAATGCCGACCGAACGGACGGACATAAATCTCGTTTTTACTGACGGAACGTTGTTTTTTCAACTTAGAACACCCCGGGTTTAGTAATGGAGTGGCTAATCTCTTAGGTGTATCGTTTTCCATTGGGAAACATTTGTGTTTCGTCCACTTATAAGTTCAGAACAAAAATCGAGTACATCCAAAGCCGAATGTCCGGACAAAACACCGTTCCCATGGTCCAAATGTTCTATATTGGCCTTAAAACGCCCCGACTAAGCCTTGTAGATCTTGAGGTTTTAGATTCCAAAACAAGTGAGTTTCGTCCATTTCCAAGTTCGGACCGAAAACCGAGTAAATGCCGACCGAACGGACGGACATAAATCTCGTTTTTACGGACGGAACATTGTTTTTTCACCTTAGAACGCCCCGAGTTAAGTAATGGAGTGGCTAGTCTCTTAGGTGTATCGTTTTCCATTTGGAAACATTTGTGTTTCGTCCACTTATACGTTCAGAACAAAAATCGAGTACATACAATGACGAATGTCCGGAGAAAACACAGTTCCCATGGTCCAAATGTTCTATATTGGCCTTAAATCGCCCCGACTAAGCCTTGTAGATCTTGAGGTTTTAGATTCCAAAACAAGTGAGTTTCGTCCATTTCCAAGTTCGGACCGAAAACGGAGTAAATGCCGACCGAACGGACGGATATAAATCTCGTTTTTAGTGACGGAACGTTGTTTTTTCACCTTAGAACACCCCGATTTTAGTAATGGAGTGGCTAGTCTCTTAGGTGTATCGTTTTCCATTGGGAAACATTTGTGTTTCGTCCACTTATAAGTTCAGAACAAAAATCGAGTACATACAAAGCCGAATGTCCGGACAAAACACCGTTCCCATGGTCCAAATGTTCTATATTGGCCTTAAAACGCCCCGACTAAGCCTTGTAGATCTTGAGGTTTTAGATTCCAAAACAAGTGAGTTTCGTCCATTTCCAAGTTCGGACCGAAATCCGAGTTAATTTTGACCGAACGGACGGACATAAATCTCGTTTTTACGGACGGAACGTTGTTATTTCACCTTAGAACGCCCCGAGTTAAGTAATGGTGTGGCTAGTCTCTTAGGTGTATCGTTTTCCATTGGGAAACATTTGTGTTTCGTCCACTTATAAGTTCAGAACAAAAATCGAGTACATACAAAGCCGAATGTCCGGACAAAACACCGTTCCCATGGTCCAAATGTTCTATATTGGCCTTAAAACGCCCCGACTAAGCCTTGTAGATCTTGAGGTTTTAGATTCCAAAACAAGTGAGTTTCGTCCATTTCCAAGTTCGGACCGAAATCCGAGTTAATTTTGACCGAACGGACGGACATAAATCTCGTTTTTACGGACGGAACGTTGTTATTTCACCTTAGAACGCCCCGAGTTAAGTAATGGTGTGGCTAGTCTCTTAGGTGTATCGTTTTCCATTGGGAAACATTTGTGTTTCGTCCACTTATAAGTTCAAAACAAAAATCGAGTACATACAAAGCCGAATGTCCGGACAAAACACCGTTCCCATGGTCTAAATGTTCTATATTGGCCTTAAAACGCCCCGACTAAGCCTTGTAGATCTTGAGATTTTAGATTCCAAAACAAGTGAGTTTCGTCCATTTCCAAGTTCGGACCGAAAACCGAGTAAATGCCGACCGAACGGACGGACATAAATCTCGTTTTTACGGACGGAACATTGTTTTTTCACCTTAGAACGCCCCGAGTTAAGTAATGGAGTGGCTAGTCTCTTAGGTGTATCGTTTTCCATTTGGAAACATTTGTGTTTCGTCCACTTATACGTTCAGAACAAAAATCGAGTACATACAATGACGAATGTCCGGAGAAAACACAGTTCCCATGGTCCAAATGTTCTATATTGGCCTTAAATCGCCCCGACTAAGCCTTGTAGATCTTGAGGTTTTAGATTCCAAAACAAGTGAGTTTCGTCCATTTCCAAGTTCGGACCGAAAACGGAGTAAATGCCGACCGAACGGACGGATATAAATCTCGTTTTTAGTGACGGAACGTTGTTTTTTCACCTTAGAACACCCCGATTTTAGTAATGGAGTGGCTATTCTCTTAGGTGTATCGTTTTCCATTGGGAAACATTTGTGTTTCGTCCACTTATAAGTTCAGAACAAAAATCGAGTACATACAAAGCCGAATGTCCGGACAAAACACCGTTCCCATGGTCCAAATGTTCTATATTGGCCTTAAAACGCCCCGACTAAGCCTTGTAGATCTTGAGGTTTTAGATTCCAAAAGAAGTGAGTTTCGTCCATTTTCAAGTTCGGACCGAAATCCGAGTTAATGTTGACCGAACGGACGGACATAAATCTCGTTTTTACGGACGGAACGTTGTTATTTCACCTTAGAACGCCCCGAGTTAAGTAATGGTGTGGCTAGTCTCTTAGGTGTATCGTTTTCCATTGGGAAACATTTGTGTTTCGTTCACTTATAAGTTCAGAACGAAAATCGAGTACATACAAAGCCGAATGTCCGGACAAAACACCGTTCCCATGGTCCAAATGTTCTATATTGGCCTTAAAACGCCCCGACTAAGCCTTGTAGATCTTGAGGTTTTAGATTCCAAAACAAGTGAGTTTCGTCCATTTTCAAGTTCGGACAGAAATCCGAGTTAATTTTGACCGAACAGACGAACATAAATCTCGTTTTTACGGACGGAACGTTGCTATTTCACCTTAGAACGCCCCGAGTTAAGTAATGGTGTGGCTAGTCTCTTAGGTGTATCGTTTTCCATTGGGAAACATTTGTGTTTCGTCCACTTATAAGTTCAGAAGAAAAATCGAGTACATACAAAGCCGAATGTCCGGACAAAACACCATTCCCCTGGTCCAAATGTTCTATATTGGCCTTAAAACGCCCCGACTAATCCTTTTAGATCTTGAGGTTTTAGATTCCAAAACAAGTGAGTTTCGTCCATTTCCAAGTTCGGACCAAAATCCGAGTAAATGCCGACCGAACGGACAGACATAAATCTCGTTTTTACGGATGGAACGTTGTTTTTTCACCTTAGAACGCCCCGAGTTAAGTAATGGAGTGGCTAGTCTCTTAGGTGTATCGTTTTCCATTGGGAAACATTTGTGTTTCGTCCACTTATAAGTTCAGAGCAAAAATCGAGTACATACAAAGCCGAATGTCCGGACAAAACACCGTTCCCATGGTCCAAATGTTCTATATTGGCCTTAAAACGCCCCGACTAAGCCTTGTAGATCTTGAGGTTTTAGATTCCAAAACAAGTGAGTTTCGTCCATTTCCATGTTCGGACCGAAATCCGAGTTAATTTTTACCGAACGGACGGACATAAATCTCGTTTTTACGGACGGAACGTTGTTATTTCACCTTTGAACGCCCCGATTTAAGTAATGGTGTGGCTAGTCTCTTAGATGTATCGTTTTCCATTGGGAAACATTTGTGTTTCGTCCACTTATAAGTTCAGAACAAAAATCGAGTACATACAATGCCGAATGTCCGGACAAAACACCGTTCCCCTGGTCCAAATGTTCTATATTGGCCTTAACACGCCCCGACTAATCCTTGTAGATCTTGATGTTTTAGATTCCAAAACAAGTGAGTTTCGTACATTTCCAAGTTCGGACCAAAATTCGAGTAAATGCCGACCGAACGGACGGACATAAATCTCGTTGTTATGGACGGAACGTTGTTTTTTCACTTTAGAACGCCCCGAGTTAAGTAATGGAGTGGCTAGTCTCTTAGGTGTATCGTTTTTCATTGGGAAACATTTGTGTTTCGTCCACTTATAAGTTCAGAACAAAAATCGCGTACATAGAAAGTCGAATGTCCGGACAAAACACTGTTCCCATGGTCCAAATGTTCTATATTGGCCTTAAAACGCCCCGACTAAGCCTTGTAGATCTTGAGGTTTTAGATTCCAAAACAAGTGAGTTTCGTCCATTTTCAAGTTCGGACCGAAATCCGAGTTAATGTTGACCGAACGGACGGACATAAATCTCGTTTTTACGGACGGAATGTTGTTATTTCACCTTAGAACGCCCCGAGTTAAGTAATGGTGTGGCTAATCTCTTAGGTGTATCGTTTTCCATTGGGAAACATTTGTGTTTCGTCCACTTATAAGTTCAGAACAAAAATCGAGTACATACAAAGCCGAATGTCCGGACAAAACACCGTTCCCATTGTCCAAATGTTCTATATTGGCCTTAAAACGCTCCGACTAAGCCTTGTAGATCTTGAGGTTTTAGATTCCAAAACAAGTGAGTTTCGTCCATTTTCAAGTTTGGACCGAAATCCGAGTTAATGTTGACCGAACGGACGGACATAAATCTCGTTTTTACGGACGGAACGTTGTTATTTCACCTTAGAACGCCCCGAGTTAAGTAATGGTGTGGCTAGTCTCTTAGGTGTATCGTTTTCCATAGGGAAACATTTGTGTTTCGTTCACTTATAAGTTCAGAACGAAAATCGAGTACATACAAAGCCGAATGTCCGGACAAAACACCGTTCCCATGGTCCAAATGTTCTATATTGGCCTTAAAACGCCCCGACTAAGCCTTGTAGATCTTGAGGTTTTAGATTCCAAAACAAGTGAGTTTCGTCCATTTTCAAGTTCGGACCGAAATCCGAGTTAATTTTGACCGAACAGACGAACATAAATCTCGTTTTTACGGACGGAACGTTGTTATTTCACCTTAGAACGCCCCGAGTTAAGTAATGGTGTGGCTAGTCTCTTAGGTGTATCGTTTTCCATTGGGAAACATTTGTGTTTCGTCCACTATAAGTTCAGAAGAAAAATCGAGTACATACAAAGCCGAATGTCCGGACAAAACACCATTCCCCTGGTCCAAATGTTCTATATTGGCCTTAAAACGCCCCGACTAATCCTTTTAGATCTTGAGGTTTTAGATTCCAAAACAAGTGAGTTTCGTCCATTTGCAAGTTCGGACCAAAATCCGAGTAAATGCCGACCGAACGGACTGACATAAATCTCGTTTTTACGGATGGAACGTTGTTTTTTCACCTTAGAACCCCCCGAGTTAAGTAATGGAGTGGCTAGTCTCTTAGGTGTATCGTTTTCCATTGGGAAACATTTGTGTTTCGTCCACTTATAAGTTCAGAGCAAAAATCGAGTACATACAAAGCCGAATGTCCGGACAAAACACCGTTCCCATGGTCCAAATGTTCTATATTGGCCTTAAAACACCCCGACTAAGCCTTGTAGATCTTGAGGTTTTAGATTCCAAAACAAGTGAGTTTCGTCCATTTCCAAGTTCGGACCGAAATCCGAGTTAATTTTTACCGAACGGACGGACATAAATCTCGTTTTTACGGACGGAACGTTGTTATTTCACCTTTGAACGCCCCGATTTAAGTAATGGTGTGGCTAGTCTCTTAGATGTATCGTTTTCCATTGGGAAACATTTGTGTTTCGTCCACTTATAAGTTCAGAACAAAAATCGAGTACATACAAAGCCGAATGTCCGGACAAAACACCGTTCCCCTGGTCCAAACTTTCTATATTGGCCTTAAAACGCCCCGACTAATCCTTGTAGATCTTGATGTTTTAGATTCCAAAACAAGTGAGTTTCGTACATTTCCAAGTTCGGACCAAAATTCGAGTAAATGCCGACCGAACGGACGGACATAAATCTCGTTGTTATGGACGGAACGTTGTTTTTTCACTTTAGAACGCCCCGAGTTAAGTAATGGAGTGGCTAGTCTCTTAGGTGTATCGTTTTCCATTGGGAAACATTTGTGTTTCGTCCACTTATAAGTTCAGAACAAAAATCGCGTACATACAAAGCCGAATGTCCGGACAAAACACCGTTCCCATGGTCCAAATGTTCTATATTGGCCTTAAAACGCCCCGACTAAGCCTTGTAGATCTAGAGGTTTTAGATTCCAAAACAAGTGAGTTTCGTCCATTTTCAAGTTCGGACCGAAATCCGAGTTAATGTTGACCGAACGGACGGACATAAATCTCGTTTTTACGGACGGAATGTTGTTATTTCACCTTAGAACGCCCCGAGTTAAGTAATGGTGTGGCTAGTCTCTTAGGTGTATCGTTTTCCATTGGGAAACATTTGTGTTTCGTCCACTTATAAGTTCAGAACAAAAATCGAGTACATACAAAGCCGAATGTCCGGACAAAACACCGTTTCCCTGGTCCAAATGTTCTATATTGGCCTTAAAACGCCCCGACTAATCCTTGTAGATCTTGAGGTTTTAGATTCCAAAACAAGTGAGTTTCGTACATTTCCAAGTTCGGACCGAAATTCGAGTAAATGCCGACCGAACGGACGGACATAAATCTCGTTGTTACGGACGGAACGTTGTTTTTTCACTTTAGAACGCCCCGAGTTAAGTAATGGAGTGGCTAGTCTCTTAGGTGTATAGTTTTCCATTGGGAAACATTTGTGTTTCGTCCACTTATAAGTTCAGAACAAAAATTGAGTACATATAAAGCCGAATGTCCGGACAAAACACCGTTCCCATGGTCCAAATGTTCTATATTGGCCTTAAAACGCCCCGACTAAGCCTTGTAGATCTTGAGGTTTTAGATTCCAAAACAAGTGAGTTTCGTCCATTTCCAAGTTCGGACCGAAATCCGAGTTAATTTTGACTGAACGGACGGACATAAATCTCGTCTTTACGGACGGAACGTTGTTATTTCACCTTAGAACGCCCCGATTTAAGTAATGGTGTGGCTAGTCTCTTAGGTGTATCGTTTTCCATTGTGAAACATGTGTGTTTCGTCCACTTATAAGTTCGGAACAATAATCGAGTACATACAAAGCCGAATGTCCCAACAAAACACCGTTCCCATGGTCCAAATTTTCTATATTTGCCTTAAAACGTCCCGGCTAAGCCTTGTCGTTCTTGAGGTTTTAGATTCCAAAACAAGTGAGTTTCGTCCATTTCCAAGTTCGGAACGAAATCCGAGTAAATGCCGACCGAACGGACGGACATAAATCTCGTTTTTACGGACGGAACGTTGTTATTTCACCTTAGAACACCCCGAGTTTAGTAATGGAGTGGCTAATCTCTTAGGTGTATCGTTTTCCATTGTGAAACATGTGTGTTTCGTCTACTTATAAGTTCGGAACAATAATCGTGTACATACCAAGCCGAATGTCCGGACAAAACACCGTTCCCATGGTCCAAATTTTCTATATTTGCCTTAAAACGTCCCAGCCAAGCCTTGTCGATCTTGAGGTTTTAGATTCCAAAACAAGTGAGTTTCGTCCATTTCCAAGTTCGGAACAAAATCCGAGTAAATGCCGACCGAACGGAGGAACATAAATCTCGTTTTTATGTAGGGAACGTTGTTATTTCACCTTAGAACGCCCCGAGTTAAGTAATGGAGTGGCTAGTCTCTTAGGTGTATCGTTTTCCATTGGGAAACATTTGTGTTTCGTCCACTTATAAGTTCAGAACAAAAATCGAGTACATACAAAGCCGAATGTCCGGACAAAACACCGTTCCCATGGTCCAAATGTTCTATATTGGCCTTAAAACGCCCCGACTAAGCCTTGTAGATCTTGAGGTTTTAGATTCCAAAACAAGTGAGTTTCGTCCATTTCCAAGTTCGGACCGAAATCCGAGTTAATTTTGACCGAACGGACGGACATAAATCTCGTTTTTACGGACGGAACGTTGTTATTTCACCTTAGAACCCCCCGAGTTCAGTAATGGTGTGGCTAGTCTCTTAGGTGTATCGTTTTCCATTGGGAAACATTTGTGTTTCGTCCACTTATAAGTTCAGAACAAAAATCGAGTACATACAAAGCCGAATGTCCGGACAAAACACCGTTCCCATGGTCCAAATGTTCTATATTGGCCTTAAAACGCCCCGACTAGGCCTTGTAGATCTTGAGGTTTTAGATTCCAAAACAAGTGAGTTTCGTCCATTTCCAAGTTCGGACCAAAATTCGAGTAAATGCCGACCGAACGGACGGACATAAATCTCGTTGTTACGGAAGGAACGTTGTTTTTTCACTTTAGAACGCCCCGAGTTAAGTAATGGAGTGGCTAGTCTCTTAGGTGTATCGTTTTCCATTGGGAAACATTTGTGTTTCGTCCACTTATAAGTTCAGAACAAAAATCGCGTACATACAAAGCCGAATGTCCGGACAAAACACCGTTCCCATGGTCCAAATGTTCTATATTGGCCTTAAAACGCCCGGACTAAGCCTTGTAGATCTAGAGGTTTTAGATTCCAAAACAAGTGAGTTTCGTCCATTTTCAAGTTCGGACCGAAATCCGAGTTAATGTTGACCGAACGGACGGACATAAATCTCGTTTTTACGGACGGAATGTTGTTATTTCACCTTAGAACGCCCCGAGTTAAGTAATGGTGTGGCTAATCTCTTAGGTGTATCGTTTTCCATTGGGAAACATTTGTGTTTCGTCCACTTATAAGTTCAGAACAAAAATCGAGTACATACAAAGCCGAATGTCCGGACAAAACACCGTTCCCATGGTCCAAATGTTCTATATTGGCCTTAAAACGCCCCGACTAAGCCTTGTAGATCTTGAGGTTTTAGATTCCAAAACAAGTGAGTTTCGTCCATTTTCAAGTTCGGACCGAAATCCGAGTTAATTTTGACCGAACGGACGAACATAAATCTCGTTTTTACGGACGGAACGTTGTTATTTCACCTTAGAACGCCCCGAGTTAAGTAATGGTGTGGCTAGTCTCTTAGGTGTATCGTTTTCCATTGTGAAACATGTGTGTTTCGTCCACTTATAAGTTCAGAACAAAAATTGAGTACATATAAAGCCGAATGTCCAAACAAAACACCGTTCCTATGGTCCAAATTTTCTATATTTGCCTTAAAACGTCCCGGCTAAGCCTTGTCGTTCTTGAGGTTTTAGATTCCAAAACAAGTGAGTTTCGTCCATTTCCAAGTTCGGAACGAAATCCGAGTAAATGCCGACCGAACGGACGGACATAAATCTCGTTTTTATGGACGGAACGTTGTTATTTCACCTTAGAACGCCCCGAGTTAAGTAATGGAGTGGCTAGTCTCTTAGGTGTATCGTTTTCCATTTGGAAACATTTGTGTTTCGTCCACTTATACGTTCAGAACAAAAATTGAGTACATATAAAGCCGAATGTCCGGACAAAACACCGTTCCCATGGTCCAAATGTTCTATATTGGCCTTAAAACGCCCCGACTAAGCCTTGTAGATCTTGAGGTTTTAGATTCCAAAACAAATGAGTTTCGTCCATTTCCAAGTTCGGACCGAAATCCGAGTTTATTTTGACTGAACGGACGGACATAAATCTCGTTTTTACGGACGGAACGTTGTTATTTCACCTTAGAACGCCCCGATTTAAGTAATGGTGTGGCTAGTCTCTTAGGTGTATCGTTTTCCATTGTGAAACATGTGTGTTTCGTCCACTTATAAGTTCGGAGCAATAATCGAGTACATACAAAGCCGAATGTCCGGACAAAACACCGTTCCCATGGTCCAAATTTTCTATATTTGCCTTAAAACGTCCCGGCTAAGCCTTGTCGTTCTTGAGGTTTTAGATTCCAAAACAAGTGAGTTTCGTCCATTTCCAAGTTCGGAACGAAATCCGAGTAAATGCCGACCGAACGGACGGACATAAATCTCGTTTTTACGGACGGAACGTTGTTTTTTCACCTTAGAACGCCCCGAGTTAAGTAATGGAGTGGCTAGTCTCTTAGGTGTATCATTTTCCATTTGGAAACATTTGTGTTTCGTCCACTTATACGTTCAGAACTAAAATCGAGTACATACAATGACGAATGTCCGGAGAAAACACAGTTCCCAAGGTCCAAATGTTCTATATTGGCCTTAAATCGCCGCGACTAAGCCTTGTAGATCTTGAGGTTTTAGATTCCAAAACAAGTGAGTTTCGTCCATTTCCAAGTTCGGACCAAAAACCGAGTAAATGCCGACCGAACGGACGCACATAAATCTCGTTTTTAGTGACGGAACGTTGTTTTTTCACCTTAGAACACCCCGAGTTTAGTAATGGAATGGCTAATCTCTTAGGTGTATCGTTTTCCATTGTGAAACATGTGTGTTTCGTCTACTTATAAGTTCGGAACAATAATCGTGTACATACCAAGCCGAATGTCCGGACAAAACACCGTTCCCATGGTCCAAATTTTCTATATTTGCCTTAAAACGTCCCGGCTAAGCCTTGTCGATCTTGAGGTTTTAGATTCCAAAACAAGTGAGTTTCGTCCATTTCCAAGTTCGGAACGAAATCCGAGTAAATGCCGACCGAACGGACGGACATAAATCTCGTTTTTATGGACGGAACGTTGTTATTTCACCTTAGAACGCCCCGAGTTAAGTAATGGAGTGGCTAGTCTCTTAGGTGTATCGTTTTCCATTGGGAAACATTTGTGTTTCGTCCACTTATAAGTTCAGAACAAAAATCGAGTACATACAAAACAGAATGTCCGTACAAAACACCGTTCCCATGGTCCAAATGTTCTATATTGGCCTTAAAACGCCCCGACTAAGCCTTGTAGATCTTGAGGTTTTAGATTCCAAAACAAGTGAGTTTCGTCCATTTCCAAGTTCGGACCGAAATCCGAGTTAATTTTGACCGAACGGACGGACATAAATCTCGTTTTTACGGACGGAACGTTGTTATTTCACCTTAGAACGCCCCGAGTTCAGTAATGGTGTGGCTAGTCTCTTAGGTGTATCGTTTTCCATTGGGAAACATTTGTGTTTCGTCCACTTATAAGTTCAGAACAAAAATCGAGTACATACAAAGCCGAATGTCCGGACAAAACATCGTTCCCATGGTCCAAATGTTCTATATTGGCCTTAAAACGCCCCGACTAGGCCTTGTAGATCTTGGGGTTTTAGATTCCAAAACAAGTGAGTTTCGTCCATTTCCAAGTTCGGACCAAAATCCCAGTAAATGCCGACCGAACGGACAGACATAAATCTCGTTTTTACGGATGGAACGTTGTTTTTTCACCTTAGAACGCCCCGAGTTAAGTAATGGAGTGGCTAGTCTCTTAGGTGTATCGTTTTCGATTGGGAAACATTTGTGTTTCGTCCACTTATAAGTTCAGAACAAAAATCGAGTACATACAAAGCCGAATGTCCGGACAAAACACCGTTCCCCTGGTCCAAATGTTCTATATTGGCCTTAAAACGCCCCGACTAATCCTTGTAGATCTTGAGGTTTTAGATTCCAAAACAACTGAGTTTCGTACATTTCCAAGTTCGGACCGAAATTCGAGTAAATGCCGACCGAACGGACGGACATAAATCTCGTTGTTACGGACGGAACGTTGTTTTTTCACTTTAGAACGCCCCGAGTTAAGTAATGGAGTGGCTAGTCTCTTAGGTGTATCGTTTTCCATTGGGAAACATTTGTGTTTCGTCCACTTATAAGTTCAGAACAAAAATCGCGTACATACAAAGCCGAATGTCCGGACAAAACACCGTTCCCATGGTCCAAATGTCCTATATTGGCCTTAAAACGCCCCGACTAAGCCTTGTAGATCTTGAGGTTTTAGATTCCAAAACAAGTGAGTTTTGTACATTTCCAAGTTCGGACCGAAATCCAAGTTCGGACCGAAATCCAAGTTAATGTTGACCGAACGGACGGACATAAATCTCGTTTTTACGGACGGAATGTTATTATTTCACCTTAGAACGCCCCGAGTTAAGTAATGGTGTGGCTAGTCTCTTAGGTGTATCGTTTTCCATTCGGAAACATTTGTGTTTCGTCCACTTATAAGTTCAGAACAAAAATCGAGTACATACAAAGCCGAATGTCCGGACAAAACACCGTTCCCTTGGTCCAAATGTTCTATATTGGCCTTAAAACGCCCCGACTAATCCTTGTAGATCTTGAGGTTTTAGATTCCAAAACAAGTGAGTTTCGTACATTTCCAAGTTCGGACCGAAATTCGAGTAAATGCCGACCGAACGGACGGACATAAATCTCGTTGTTACGGACGGAACGTTGTTTTTTCACTTTAGAACGCCCCGAGTTAAGTAATGGAGTGGCTAGTCTCTTAGGTGTATCGTTTTCCATTGGGAAACATTTGTGTTTCGTCCACTTATAAGTTCAGAACAAAAATCGCGTACATACAAAGCCGAATGTCCGGACAAAACACCGTTCCCATGGTCCAAATGTCCTATATTGGCCTTAAAACGCCCCGACTAAGCCTTGTAGATCTTGAGGTTTTAGATTCCAAAACAAGTGAGTTTTGTACATTTCCAAGTTCGGACCGAAATCCAAGTTCGGACCGAAATCCAAGTTAATGTTGACCGAACGGACGGACATAAATCTCGTTTTTACGGACGGAATGTTATTATTTCACCTTAGAACGCCCCGAGTTAAGTAATGGAGTGGCTAGTCTCTTAGGTGTATCGTTTTCCATTTGGAAACATTTGTGTTTCGTCCACTTATACGTTCAGAACTAAAAATCGAGTACATACAATGACGAATGTCCGGAGAAAAGACAGTTCCCAAGGTCCAAATGTTCTATATTGGCCTTAAATCGCCGCGACTAAGCCTTGTAGATCTTGAGGTTTTAGATTCCAAAACAAGTGAGTTTCGTCCATTTCCAAGTTCGGACCGAAAACCGAGTAAATGCCGACCGAACGGACGCACATAAATCTCGTTTTTAGTGACGTAACGTTGTTTTTTCACCTTTGAACACCCCGAGTTTAGTAATGGAATGGCTAATCTCTTAGGTGTATCGTTTTCCATTGTGAAACATGTGTGTTTCGTCTACTTATAAGTTCGGAACAATAATCGTGTACATACCAAGCCGAATGTCCGGACAAAACACCGTTCCCATGGTCCAAATTTTCTATATTTGCCTTAAAACGTCCCGGCTAAGCCTTGTCGATCTTGAGGTTTTAGATTCCAAAACAAGTGAGTTTCGTCCATTTCCAAGTTCGGAACGAAATCCGAGTAAATGCCGACCGAACGGACGGACATAAATCTCGTTTTTATGGACGGAACGTTGTTATTTCACCTTAGAACGCCCCGAGTTAAGTAATGGAGTGGCTAGTCTCTTAGGTGTATCGTTTTCCATTGGGAAACATTTGTGTTTCGTCCACTTATAAGTTCAGAACAAAAATCGAGTACATACAAAACAGAATGTCCGTACAAAACACCGTTCCCATGGTCCAAATGTTCTATATTGGCCTTAAAACGCCCCGACTAAGCCTTGTAGATCTTGAGGTTTTAGATTCCAAAACAAGTGAGTTTCGTCCATTTCCAAGTTCGGACCGAAATCCGAGTTAATTTTGACCGAACGGACGGACATAAATCTCGTTTTTACGGACGGAACGTTGTTATTTCACCTTAGAACGCCCCGAGTTCAGTAATGGTGTGGCTAGTCTCTTAGGTGTATCGTTTTCCATTGGGAAACATTTGTGTTTCGTCCACTTATAAGTTCAGAACAAAAATCGAGTACATACAAAGCCGAATGTCTGGACAAAACACCGTTCCCCTGGTCCAAATGTTCTATATTGGCCTTAAAACGCCCCGACTAATCCTTGTAGATCTTGATGTTTTAGATTCCAAAACAAGTGAGTTTCGTACATTTCCAAGTTCGGACCGAAATTCGAGTAAATGCCGACCGAACAGACGGACATAAATCTCGTTGTTACGGACGGAACGTTGTTTTTTCACTTTAGAACCCCCCGAGTTAAGTAATGGAGTGGCTAGTCTCTTAGGTGTATCGTTTTCCATTGGGAAACATTTGTGTTTCGTCCACTTATTAGTTCAGAACAAAAATTAAGTACATATAAAGCCGAATGTCCGGACAAAACACCGTTCCCATGGTCCAAATGTTCTATATTGGCCTTAAAGTCCCGGCTAAGCCTTGTCGTTCTTGAGGTTTTAGATTCCAAAACAAGTGAGTTTCGTCCATTTCCAAGTTCGTAACGAAATCAGAGTAAATGCCGACCGAACGGACGGACATAAATCTCGTTTTTACGGACGGAATGTTGTTTTTTCACCTTAGAACGCCCCGAGTTAAGTAATGGAGTGGCTAGTCTCTTAGGTGTATCGTTTTCCATTTGGAAACATTTGTGTTTCGTCCACTTATACGTTCAGAACAAAAATCGAGTACATACAATGACGAATGTCCGGAGAAAACACAGTTCCCATGGTCCAAATGTTCTATATTGGCCTTAAATCGCCCCGACTAAGCCTTGTATATCTTGAGGTTTTAGATTCCAAAACAAGTGAGTTTCGTCCATTTCCAAGTTCGGACCGAAAACCGAGTAAATGCCGTCCGAACGGACGGACATAAATCTCGTTTTTAGTGACGGAACGTTGTTATTTCACCTTAGAACCCCCCGATTTAAGTAATGGTGTGGCTAGTCTCTTAGGTGTATCGTTTTCCATTGTGAAACATGTGTGTTTCGTCCACTTATAAGTTCGGAGCAATAATCGAGTACATACAAAGCCGAATGTTCGGACAAAACACCGTTCCCATGGTCCAAATTTTCTATATTTGCCTTAAAACGTCCCGGCTAAGCCTTGTCGTTCTTGAGGTTTTAGATTCCAAAACAAGTGAGTTTCGTCCATTTCCAAGTTCGGAACGAAATCCGAGTAAATGCCGACCGAACGGACGGACATAAATCTCGTTTTTACGGACGGAACGTTGTTTTTTCACCTTAGAACGCCCCGAGTTAAGTAATGGAGTGGCTAGTCTCTTAGGTGTATCGTTTTCCATTTGGAAACATTTGTGTTTCGTCCACTTATACGTTCAGAACAAAAATCGAGTACATACAATGACGAATGTCCGGAGAAAACACAGTTCCCATGTTCCAAATGTTTTATATTGGCCTTAAATCGCCCCGACTAATCCTTGTAGATCTTGAGGTTTTAGATTCCAAAACAAGTGAGTTTCGTCCATTCTCAAGTTCGGACCGAAATCCGAGTTAATTTTGACCGAACGGACGAACATAAATCTCGTTTTTACGGACGGAACGTTGTTATTTCACCTTAGAACGCCCCGAGTTAAGTAATGGTGAGGCTAGTCTCTTAGGTGTATCGTTTTCCATTGGGAAACATTTGTGTTTCGTCCACTTATAAGTTCAGAACAAAAATCGAGTACATACAAAGCCGAATGTCCGGACAAAACACCGTTCCCCTGGTCCAAATGTTCTATATTGGCCTTAAAACGCCCCGTTTAATCCTTGTAGATCTTGATGTTTTAGATTCCAAAACAAGTGAGTTTCGTACATTTCCAAGTTCGGACCGAAATTCGAGTAAATGCCGACCGAACGGACGGACATAAATCTCGTTGTTACGGACGGAACGTTGTTTTTTCACTTTAGAACGCCCCGAGTTAAGTAATGGAGTGGCTAGTCTCTTAGGTGTATCGTTTTCCATTGGGAAACATTTGTGTTTCGTCCACTTATAAGTTCAGAACAAAAATCGCGTACATACAAAGCCGAATGTCCGGACAAAACACCGTTCCCATGGTCCAAATGTCCTATATTGGCCTTAAAACGCCCCGACTAAGCCTTGTAGATCTTGAGGTTTTAGATTCCAAAACAAGTGAGTTTTGTCCATTTTCAAGTTCGGACCGAAATCCAAGTTAATGTTGACCGAACGGACGGACATAAATCTCGTTTTTACGGACGGAATGTTATTATTTCACCTTAGAACGCCCCGAGTTAAGTAATGGTGTGGCTAGTCTCTTAGGTGTATCGTTTTCCATTCGGAAACATTTGTGTTTCGTCCACTTATAAGTTCAGAACAAAAATCGAGTACATACAAAGCCGAATGTCCGGACAAAACACCGTTCCCTTGGTCCAAATGTTCTATATTGGCCTTAAAACGCCCCGACTAATCCTTGTAGATCTTGAGGTTTTAGATTCCAAAACAAGTGAGTTTCGTACATTTCCAAGTTCGGACCGAAATTCGAGTAAATGCCGACCGAACGGACGGACATAAATCTCGTTGTTACGGACGGAACGTTGTTTTTTCACTTTAGAACCCCCCGAGTTAAGTAATGGAGTGGCTAGTCTCTTAGGTGTATCGTTTTCCATTGGGAAACATTTGTGTTTCGTCCACTTATTAGTTCAGAACAAAAATTAAGTACATATAAAGCCGAATGTCCGGACAAAACACCGTTCCCATGGTCCAAATGTTCTATATTGGCCTTAAAACGTCCCGGCTAAGCCTTGTCGTTCTTGAGGTTTTAGATTCCAAAACAAGTGAGTTTCGTCCATTTCCAAGTTCGTAACGAAATCAGAGTAAATGCCGACCGAACGGACGGACATAAATCTCGTTTTTCCGGACGGAACGTTGTTTTTTCACCTTAGAACGCCCCGAGTTAAGTAATGGAGTGGCTAGTCTCTTAGGTGTATCGTTTTCCATTTGGAAACATTTGTGTTTCGTCCACTTATACGTTCAGAACAAAAATCGAGTACATACAATGACGAATGTCCGGAGAAAACACAGTTCCCATGGTCCAAATGTTCTATATTGGCCTTAAATCGCCCCGACTAAGCCTTGTATATCTTGAGGTTTTAGATTCCAAAACAAGTGAGTTTCGTCCATTTCCAAGTTCGGACCGAAAACCGAGTAAATGCCGTCCGAACGGACGGACATAAATCTCGTTTTTAGTGACGGAACGTTGTTATTTCACCTTAGAACCCCCCGATTTAAGTAATGGTGTGGCTAGTCTCTTAGGTGTATCGTTTTCCATTGTGAAACATGTGTGTTTCGTCCACTTATAAGTTCGGAGCAATAATCGAGTACATACAAAGCCGAATGTTCGGACAAAACACCGTTCCCATGGTCCAAATTTTCTATATTTGCCTTAAAACGTCCCGGCTAAGCCTTGTCGTTCTTGAGGTTTTAGATTCCAAAACAAGTGAGTTTCGTCCATTTCCAAGTTCGGAACGAAATCCGAGTAAATGCCGACCGAACGGACGGACATAAATCTCGTTTTTACGGACGGAACGTTGTTTTTTCACCTTAGAACGCCCCGAGTTAAGTAATGGAGTGGCTAGTCTCTTAGGTGTATCGTTTTCCATTTGGAAACATTTGTGTTTCGTCCACTTATACGTTCAGAACAAAAATCGAGTACATACAATGACGAATGTCCGGAGAAAACACAGTTCCCATGTTCCAAATGTTTTATATTGGCCTTAAATCGCCCCGACTAATCCTTGTAGATCTTGAGGTTTTAGATTCCAAAACAAGTGAGTTTCGTCCATTTTCAAGTTCGGACCGAAATCCGAGTTAATTTTGACCGAACGGACGAACATAAATCTCGTTTTTACGGACGGAACGTTGTTATTTCACCTTAGAACACCCCGAGTTAAGTAATGGTGAGGCTAGTCTCTTAGGTGTATCGTTTTCCATTGGGAAACATTTGTGTTTCGTCCACTTATAAGTTCAGAACAAAAATCGAGTACATACAAAGCCGAATGTCCGGACAAAACACCGTTCCCCTGGTCCAAATGTTCTATATTGGCCTTAAAACGCCCCGACTAATCCTTGTAGATCTTGAGGTTTTAGATTCCAAAACAAGTGAGTTTCGTACATTTCCAAGTTCGGACCGAAATTCGAGTAAATGCCGACCGAACGGACGGACATAAATCTCGTTGTTACGGAAGGAACGTTGTTTTTTCATTTTAGAACTCCCCGAGTTAAGTAATGGAGTGGCTAGTCTCTTAGGTGTATCGTTTTCCATTGGGAAACATTTGTGTTTCGTCCACTTATAAGTTCAGAACAAAAATTGAGTACATATAAAGCCGAATGTCCGGACAAAACACCGTTCCCATGGTCCAAATGTTCTATATTGGCCTTAAAACGCCCCGACTATGCCTTGTAGATCTTGAGGTTTTAGATTCCAAAACAAGTGAGTTTCGTCCATTTCCAAGTTCGGACCGAAATCCGAGTTAATTTTGACTGAACGGACGGACATAAATCTCGTTTTTACAGACGGAACGTTGTTATCTCACCTTAGAACCCCCCGATTTAAGTAATGGTGTGGCTAGTCTCTTAGGTGTATCGTTTTCCATTGTGAAACATGTGTGTTTCGTCCACTTATAAGTTCGGAGCAATAATCGAGTACATACAAAGCCGAATGTCCGGACAAAACACCGTTCCCATGGTCCAAATTTTCTATATTTGCCTTTAAACGTCCCGGCTAAGCCTTGTCGTTCTTGAGGTTTTAGATTCCAAAACAAGTGAGTTTCGTCCATTTCCAAGTTCGGAACGAAATCCGAGTAAATGCCGACCGAACGGACGAACATAAATCTCGTTTTTACGGATGGAACGTTGTTTTTTCACCTTAGAACGCCCCGAGTTAAGTAATGGAGTGGCTAGTCTCTTAGGTGTATCGTTTTCCATTTGGAAACATTTGTGTTTCGTCCACTTATACGTTCAGAACAAAAATCGAGTACATACAATGACGAATGTCCGGAGAAAACATAGTTCCCATGGTCCAAATGTTCTATATTGGCCTTAAATCGCCCCGACTAAGCCTTGTAGATCTTGAGGTTTTAGATTCCAAAACAAGTGAGTTTCGTCCATTTTCAAGTTCGGACCGAAATCCGAGTTAATTTTGACCGAACGGACGAACATAAATCTCGTTTTTACGGACGGAACGTTGTTATTTCACCTTAGAACGCCCCGAGTTAAGTAATGGTGAGGCTTGTCTCTTAGGTGTATCGTTTTCCATTGGGAAACATTTGTGTTTCGTCCACTTATAAGTTCAGAACAAAAATCGAGTACATACAAAGCCGAATGTCCGGACAAAACACCGTTCCCCTGGTCCAAATGTTCTATATTGGCCTTAAAACGCCCCGACTAATCCTTGTAGATCTTGAGGTTTTAGATTCCAAAACAAGTGAGTTTCGTACATTTCCAAGTTCGGACCGAAATTCGAGTAAATGCCGACCGAACGGACGGACATAAATCTCGTTTTTATAGACGGAACGTTGTTATTTCACCTTAGAACGCCCCGATTTAAGTAATGGTGTGGCTAGTCTCTTAGGTGTATCGTTTTCCATTGTGAAACATGTGTGTTTCGTCCACTTATAAGTTCGGAGCAATAATCGAGTACATACAAAGCCGAATGTCCGGACAAAACACCGTTCCCATGGTCCAAATTTTCTATATTTGCCTTAAAACGTCCCGGCTAAGCCTTGTCGTTCTTGAGGTTTTAGATTCCAAAACAAGTGAGTTTCGTCCATTTCCAAGTTCGGAACGAAATCCGAGTAAATGCCGACCGAACGGACGGACATAAATCTCGTTTTTACGGACGGAACGTTGTTTTTTCACCTTAGAACGCCCCGAGTTAAGTAATGGAGTGGCTAGTCTCTTAGGTGTATCGTTTTCCATTTGGAAACATTTGTGTTTCGTCCACTTATACGTTCAGAACAAAAATCGAGTACATACAATGACGAATGTCCGGAGAAAACATAGTTCCCATGGTCCAAATGTTCTATATTGGCCTTAAATCGCCCCGACTAAGCCTTGTAGATCTTGAGGTTTTAGATTCCAAAACAAGTCAGTTTCGTCCATTTCCAAGTTCGGACCGAAAACCGAGTAAATGCCGACCGAACGGACGGACATAAATCTCGTTTTTAGTGAAGGAACGTTGTTTTTTCACCTTAGAACACCCCGAGTTTAGTAATGGAGTGGTTAATCTCTTAGGTGTATCGTTTTGCATTGTGAAACATGTGTGTTTCGTCTACTTATAAGTTCGGAACAATAATCGTGTACATACCAAGCCGAATGTCTGGACAAAACACCGTTCCCATGGTCCAAATTTTCTATATTTGCCTTAAAACGTCCCGGCTAAGCCTTCTCGATCTTGAGGTTTTAGATTCCAAAACAAGTGAGTTTCGTCCATTTCCAAGTTCGGAACGAAATCCGAGTAAATGCCGACCGAACGGACGGACATAAATTTCGTTTTTATGGACGGAACGTTGTTATTTCACCTTTAAACACCCCGAGTTAAGTAATGGAGTGGCTAGTCTCTTAGGTGTATCGTTTTCCATTGGTAAACATTTGTGTTTCGTCCACTTATAAGTTCAGAACAAAAATCGAGTACATACAAAGCCGAATGTCCGGACAAAACACCGTTCCCATGGTCCAAATGTTCTATATTGGCCTTAAAATGCCCCGACTAAGCCTTGTAGATCTTGAGGTTTTAGATTCCAAAACAAGTGAGTTTCGTCCATTTCCAAGTTCGGACCGAAATCCGAGTTAATTTTGACCGAACGGACGGACATAAATCTCGTTTTTACGGACGGAACGTTGTTATTTCACCTTAGAACGCCCCGAGTTCAGTAATGGTGTGGCTAGTCTCTTAAATGTATCGTTTTCCATTGGGAAACATTTGTGTTTCGTCCACTTATAAGTTCAGAACAAAAATCGAGTACATACAAAGCCGAATGTCCGGACAAAACACCGTTCCCATGGTCCAAATGTTCTATATTGGCCTTAAAACGCCCCGACTAGGCCTTGTAGATCTTGAGGTTTTAGATTCCAAAACAAGTGAGTTTCGTCCATTTCCAAGTTCGGACCAAAATCCGAGTAAATGCCGACCGAACGGACAGACATAAATCTCGTTTTTACGGATGGAACGTTGTTTTTTCACCTTAGAACGCCCCGAGTTAAGTAATGGAGTGGCTAGTCTCTTAGGTGTATCGTTTTCGATTGGGAAATATTTGTGTTTCGTCCACTTATAAGTTCAGAACAAAAATCAAGTACATACAAAGTCGAATGTCCAGACAAAACACCGTTCCCATGGTCCAAATGTTCTATATTGGCCTTAAAACGCCCCGACTAAGCCTTGTAGATCTTGAGGTTTTAGATTCCAAAACAAGTGAGTTTCGTTCATTTCCAAGTTCGGACCGAAATCCGAGTTAATTTTGACAAACGGACGGACATAAATCTCGTTTTTACGGACGGAACGTTGTTATTTCACCTTAGAACTCCCTGATTTAAGTAATGGTGTGGCTAGTCTCTTAGGTGTATCGTTTACCATTGCGAAACATTTGTGTTTCGTCCATTTATAAATTCAGAACAAAAATCGAGTACATACAAAGCCGAATGTCCGGACAAAACACCGTTCCCCTGGTCCAAATGTTCTATATTGGCCTTAAAACGCCCCGACTAATCCTTGTAGATCTTGAGGTTTTAGATTCCAAAACAAGTGAGTATCGTACATTTCCAAGTTCAGACCGAAATTCGAGTAAATGCCGACCGAACGGACGGACATAAATCTCGTTGTTACGGACGGAATGTTGTTTTTTCACTTTAGAACGCCCCGAGTTAAGTAATGGAGTGGCTAGTCTCTTAGGTGTATCGTTTTCCATTGGGAAACATTTGTGTTTCGTCCACTTATAAGTTCAGAACAAAAATCGAGTACATACAAAGCCGAATGTCCGGACAAAACACCGTTCCCATGGTCCAAATGTTCTATATTGGCCTTAAAACGCCCCGACTATGCCTTGTAGATCTTGAGGTTTTAGATTCCAAAACAAGTGAGTTTCGGCCATTTTCAAGTTCGGACCGAAATCCGAGTTAATGTTGACCGAACGGACGGACATAAATCTCGTTTTTACGGACGGAATGTTGTTATTTCACCTTAGAACGCCCCGAGTTAAGTAATGGTGAGGCTAGTCTCTTAGGTGTATCGTTTTCCATTGGGAAACATTTGTGTTTCGTCCACTTATAAGTTCAGAACAAAAATCGAGTACATACAAAGCCGAATGTCCGGACAAAACACCGTTCCCCTGGTCCAAATGTTCTATATTGGCCTTAAAATGCCCCGACTAATCCTTGTAGATCTTGAGGTTTTAGATTCCAAAACAAGTGAGTTTCGTACATTTCCAAGTTCGGACCGAAATTCGAGTAAATGCCGACCGAACGGACGGACATAAATCTCGTTGTTACGGACGGAACGTTGTTTTTTCACTTTAGAACTCCCCGAGTTAAGTAATGGAGTGGCTAGTCTCTTAGGTGTATCGTTTTCCATTGGGAAACATTTGTGTTTCGTCCACTTATAAGTTCAGAACAAAAATTGAGTACATATATAGCCGAATGTCCGGACAAAACACCGTTCCCATGGTCCAAATGTTCTATATTGGCCTTAAAACGCCCCGACTAAGCCTTGTAGATCTTGAGGTTTTAGATTACAAAACAAGTGAGTTTCGTCCATTTCCAAGTTCGGACCGAAATCCGAGTAAATTTTGACTGAACGGACGGACATAAATCTCGTTTTTACAGACGGAACGTTGTTATTTCACCTTAGAACGCCCCGATTTAAGTAATGGTGTGGCTAGTCTCTTAGGTGTATCGTTTTCCATTGTGAAACATGTGTGTTTCGTCCACTTATAAGTTCGGAGCAATAATCGAGTACATACAAAGCCGAATGTCCGGACAAAACACCGTTCCCATGGTCCAAATTTTCTATATTTGCCTTAAAACGTCCCGGCTAAGCCTTGTCGTTCTTGAGGTTTTAGATTCCAAAACAAGTGAGTTTCGTCCATTTCCAAGTTCGGAACGAAATCCGAGTAAATGCCGACCGAACGGACGGACATAAATCTCGTTTTTACGGACGGAACGTTGTTTTTTCACCTTAGAACGCCCCGAGTTAAGTAATGGAGTGGCTAGTCTCTTAGGTGTATCGTTTTCCATTTGGAAACATTTGTGTTTCGTCCACTTATACGTTCAGAACAAAAATCGAGTACATACAATGACGAATGTCCGGAGAAAACATAGTTCCCATGGTCCAAATGTTCTATATTGGCCTTAAATCGCCCCGACTAAGCCTTGTAGATCTTGAGGTTTTAGATTCCAAAACAAGTCAGTTTCGTCCATTTCCAAGTTCGGACCGAAAACCGAGTAAATGCCGACCGAACGGACGGACATAAATCTCGTTTTTAGTGAAGGAACGTTGTTTTTTCACCTTAGAACACCCCGAGTTTAGTAATGGAGTGGCTAATCTCTTAGGTGTATCGTTTTCCATTGTGAAACATGTGTGTTTCGTCTACTTATAAGTTCGGAACTATAATCGTGTACATACCAAGCCGAATGTCTGGACAAAACACCGTTCCCGTGGTCCAAATTTTCTATATTTGCCTTAAAACGTCCCGGCTAAGCCTTGTCGATCTTGAGGTTTAAGATTCCAAAACAAGTGAGTTTCGTCCATTTCCAAGTTCGGAACGAAATCCGAGTAAATGCCGACCGAACGGACGGACATAAATCTCGTTTTTATGGACGGAACGTTGTTATTTCACCTTAGAACACCCCGAGTTAAGTAATGGAGTGGCTAGTCTCTTAGGTGTATCGTTTTCCATTGGGAAACATTTGTGTTTCGTCCACTTATAAGTTCAGAACAAAAATCGAGTACATACAAAGCCGAATGTCCGGACAAAACACCGTTCCCATGGTCCAAATGTTCTATATTGGCCTTAAAACGCCCCGACTAGGCCTTGTAGATCTTGAGGTTTTAGATTCCAAAACAAGTGAGTTTCGTCCATTTCCAAGTTCGGACCAAAATCCGAGTAAATGCCGACCGAACGGACAGACATAAATCTCGTTTTTACGGATGGAACGTTGTTTTTTCACCTTAGAACGCCCCGAGTTAAGTAATGGAGTGGCTAGTCTCTTAGGTGTATCGTTTTCGATTTGGAAATATTTGTGTTTCGTCCACTTATAAGTTCAGAACAAAAATCAAGTACATACAAAGCCGAATGTCCAGACAAAACACCGTTCCCATGGTCCAAATGTTCTATATTGGCCTTAAAACGCCCCGACTAAGCCTTGTAGATCTTGAGGTTTTAGATTCCAAAACAAGTGAGTTTCGTTCATTTCCAAGTTCGGACCGAAATCCGAGTTAATTTTGACAAACGGACGGACATAAATCTCGTTTTTACGGACGGAACGTTGTTATTTCACCTTAGAACTCCCTGATTTAAGTAATGGTGTGGCTAGTCTCTTAGGTGTATCGTTTTCCATTGGGAAACATTTGTGTTTCGTCCATTTATAAATTCAGAACAAAAATCGAGTACATACAAAGCCGAATGTCCGGACAAAACACCGTTCCCCTGGTCCAAATGTTCTATATTGGCCTTAAAACGCCCCGACTAATCCGTGTAGATCTTGAGGTTTTAGATTCCAAAACAAGTGAGTTTCGTACATTTCCAAGTTCAGACCGAAATTCGAGTAAATGCCGACCGAACGGACGGACATAAATCTCGTTTTTATGGACGGAACGTTGTTATTTCACCTTAGAACACCCCGAGTTAAGTAATGGAGTGGCTAGTCTCTTAGGTGTATCGTTTTCCATTGGGAAACATTTGTGTTTCGTCCACTTATAAGTTCAGAACAAAAATCGAGTACATACAAAGCCGAATGTCCGGACAAAACACCGTTCCCATGGTCCAAATGTTCTATATTGGCCTTAAAACGCCCCGACTAAGCCTTGTAGATCTTGAGGTTTTAGATTCCAAAACAAGTGAGTTTCGTCCATTTCCAAGTTCGGACCGAAATCCGAGTTAATTTTGACCGAACGGACGGACATAAATCTCGTTTTTACGGACGGAACGTTGTTATTTCACCTTAGAACGCCCCGAGTTCAGTAATGGTGTGGCTAGTCTCTTAGGTGTATCGTTTTCCATTGGGAAACATTTGTGTTTCGTCCACTAATAAGTTCAGAACAAAAATCGTGTACATACAAAGCCGAATGTCCGGACAAAACACCGTTCCCATGGTCCAAATGTTCTATATTGGCCTTAAAACGCCCCGACTAGGCCTTGTAGATCTTGAGGTTTTAGATTCCAAAACAAGTGAGTTTCGTCCATTTCCAAGTTCGGACCAAAATCCGAGTAAATGCCGGCCGAACGGACAGACATAAATCTCGTTTTTACGGATGGAACGTTGTTTTTTCACCTTAGAACGCCCCGAGTTAAGTAATGGAGTGGCTAGTCTCTTAGGTGTATCGTTTTCGATTGGGAAATATTTGTGTTTCGTCCACTTATAAGTTCAGAACAAAAATCAAGTACATACAAAGCCGAATGTCCGGACAAAACACCGTTCCCATGGTCCAAATGTTCTATATTGGCCTTAAAACGCCCCGACTAAGCCTTGTAGATCTTGAGGTTTTAGATTCCAAAACAAGTGAGTTTCGTCCATTTCCAAGTTCGGACCGAAATCCGAGTTAATTTTGACCGAACGGACGGACATAAATCTCGTTTTTACGGACGGAACGTTGTTATTTCACCTTAGAACGCCCCGAGTTCAGTAATGGTGTGGCTAGTCTCTTAGGTGTATCGTTTTCCATTGGGAAACATTTGTGTTGCGTCCACTTATAAGTTCAGAACAAAAATCGTGTACATACAAAGCCGAATGTACGGACAAAACACCGTTCCTATGGTCCAAATGTTCTATATTGGCCTTAAAACGCCCCGACTAGGCCTTGTAGATCTTGAGGTTTTAGATTCCAAAACAAGTGAGTTTCGTCCATTTCCAAGTTCGGACCAAAATCCGAGTAAATGCCGGCCGAACGGACAGACATAAATCTCGTTTTTACGGATGGAACGTTGTTTTTTCACCTTAGAACGCCCCGAGTTAAGTAATGGAGTGGCTAGTCTCTTAGGTGTATCGTTTTCGATTGGGAAATATTTGTGTTTCGTCCACTTATAAGTTCAGAACAAAAATCAAGTACATACAAAGCCGAATGTCCGGACAAAACACCGTTCCCATGGTCCAAATGTTCTATATTGGCCTTAAAACGCCCCGACTAAGCCTTGTAGATCTTGAGGTTTTAGATTCCAAAACAAGTGAGTTTCGTTCATTTCCAAGTTCGGACCGAAATCCGAGTTAATTTTGACAAACGGACAGACATAAATCTCGTTTTTACGGACGGAACGTTGTTATTTCACCTTAGAACTCCCTGATTTAAGTAATGGTGTGGCTAGTCTCTTAGGTGTATCGTTTTCCATTGGGAAACATTTGTGTTTCGTCCACTTATAAATTCAGAACAAAAATCGAGTACATACAAAGCCGAATGTCCGGACAAAACACCGTTCCACTGGTCCAAATGTTCTATATTGGCCTTAAAACGCCCCGACTAATCCTTGTAGATCTTGAGGTTTTAGATTCCAAAACAAGTGAGTTTCGTACATTTCCAAGTTCAGACCGAAATTCGAGTAAATGCCGACCGAACGGACGGACATAAATCTCGTTGTTACGGACGGAACGTTGTTTTTTCACTTTAGAACGCCCCGAGTTAAGTAATGGAGTGGCTAGTCTCTTAGGTGTATCGTTTTCCATTGGGAAACATTTGTGTTTCGTCCACTTATAAGTTCAGAACAAAAATCGAGTACATACAAAGCCGAATGTCCAGACAAAACACCGTTCCCATGGTCCAAATGTTCTATATTGGCCTTAAAACGCCCCGACTAAGCCTTGTAGATCTTGAGGTTTTAGATTCCAAAACAAGTGAGTTTCGTCCATTTTCAAGTTCGGACCGAAATCCGAGTTAATGTTGACCGAACGGACGGACATAAATCTCGTTTTTACGGACGGAACGTTGTTATTTCACCTTAGAACGCCCCGAGTTAAGTAATGGTGTGGCTAGTCTCTTAGGTGTATCGTTTTCCATTGGGAAACATTTGTGTTTCGTCCACTTATAAGTTCAGAACAAAAATCGAGTACATACAAAGCCGAATGTCCGGACAAAACACCGTTCCCATGGTCCAAATGTTCTATATTGGCCTTAAAACGCCCCGACTAAGCCTTGTAGATCTTGAGGTTTTAGATTCCAAAACAAGTGAGTTTCGTGCATTTTCAAGTTCGGACCGAAATCCGAGTTAATTTTGACCGAACGGACGAACATAAATCTCGTTTTTGCGGACGGAACGTTGTTATTTCACCTTAGAACGCCCCGAGTTAAGTAATGGTGTGGCTAGTCTCTTAGGTGTATCGTTTTCCATTGGGAAACATTTGTGTTTCGTCCACTTATAAGTTCAGAACAAAAATCGAGTACATACAAAGCCGAATGTCCGGACAAAACACCGTTCCCATGGTCCAAATGTTCTATATTGGCCTTAAAACGCCCCGACTAAGCCTTGTAGATCTTGAGGTTTTAGATTCCAAAACAAGTGAGTTTCGTGCATTTTCAAGTTCGGACCGAAATCCGAGTTAATTTTGACCGAACGGACGAACATAAATCTCGTTTTTGCGGACGGAACGTTGTTATTTCACCTTAGAACGCCCCGAGTTAAGTAATGGTGTGGCTAGTCTCTTAGGTGTATCGTTTTCCATTGGGAAACATTTGTGTTTCGTCCACTTATAAGTTCAGAACAAAAATCGAGTACATACAAAGCCGAATGTCCGGACAAAACACCGTTCCCCTGGTCCAAATGTTCTATATTGGCCTTAAAACGCCCCGACTAATCCTTGTAGATCTTGAGGTTTTAGATTCCAAAACAAGTGAGTTTCGTACATTTTCAAGTTCGGACCGAAATTCGAGTAAATGCCGAGCGAACGGACGGACATAAATCTCGTTGTTACGGACGGAACGTTGTTTTTTCACCTTAGAACGCCCCGAGTTAAGTAATGGAGTGGCTAGTCTCTTAGGTGTATCGTTTTCCATTGGGAAACATTTGTGTTTCGTCCACTTATAAGTTCAGAACAAAAATCGAGTACATACAAAGCCGAATGTCCGGAGAAAACACAGTTCCCATGGTCCAAATGTTCTATATTGGCCTTAAATCGCCCCGACTAAGCCTTGTAGATCTTGAGGTTTTAGATTCCAAAACAAGTGAGTTTCGTCCATTTCCAAGTTCGGACCGAAAACCGAGTAAATGCCGATCGAACGGACGGACATAAATCTCGTTTTTACTGACGGAACGTTGGTTTTTCACCTTAGAACACCCCGAGTTTAGTAATGGAGTGGCTAATCTCTTAGGTGTATCGTTTTCCATTGTGAAACATGTGTGTTTCGTCCACTTATAAGTTCGGAACAATAATCGAGTACATACCAAGCCGAATGTCCGGACAAAACACCGTTCCCATGGTCCAAATTTTCTATATTTGCCTTAAAACGTCCCGGCTAAGCCTTGTCGATCTTGAGGTTTTAGATTCCAAAACAAGTGAGTTTCGTCCATTTCCAAGTTCGGAACGAAATCCGAGTAAATGCCGACCGAACGGACGGACTTAAATCTCGTTTTTACGGATGGAACGTTGTTTTTTCACCTTAGAACGCCCCGAGTTAAGTAATGGAGTGGCTAGTCTCTTAGGTGTATCGTTTTCCATTTGGAAACATTTGTGTTTCGTCCACTTATACGTTCAGAACAAAAATCGAGTACATTCAATGACGAATGTCCGGAGAAAACACAGTTCCCATGGTCCAAATGTTCTATATTGGCCTTAAATCGCCTCGACTAAGCCATGTAGATCTTGAGGTTTTAGATTCCAAAACAAGTGAGTTTCGTCCATTTCCAAGTTCGGACCGAAAACCGAGTAAATGCCGACCGAACGGACGGACATAAATCTCGTTTTTACTGACGGAACGTTGTTTTTTCACCTTAGAATACCCCGAGTTTAGTAATGGAGTGGATAATCTCTTAGGTGTATCGTTTTCCATTGTGAAACATGTGTGTTTCGTCCACTTATAAGTTCGGAACAATAATCGAGTACATACCAAGCCGAATGTCCGGACAAAACACCGTTCCCATGGTCCAAATTTTCTATATTTGCCTTGAAACGTCCCGGCTAAGCCTTGTCGATCTTGAGGTTTTAGATTCCAAAACAAGTGAGTTTCGTCCATTTCCAAGTTCGGAACGAAATCCGAGTAAATGCCGACCGAACGGACGGACATAAATCTCGTTTTTACGGACGGAACGTTGTTTTTTCACCTTAGAATGCCCTGAGTTAAGTAATGGAGTGGCTAGTCTCTTAGGTGTATCGTTTTCCATTGGGAAACATTTGTGTTTCGTCCACTTATAAGTTCAGAACAAAAATCGAGTACATTCAAAGCCGAATGTCCGGACAAAACACCGTTCCCATGGTCCAAATGTTCTATATTGGCCTTAAAACGCCCCGACTAAGCCTTGTAGATCTTGAGGTTTTAGATTCCAAAACAAGTGAGTTTCGTCCATTTCCAAGTTAGGACCGAAATCCGAGTAAATGCCGACCGAACGGACAGAAATAAATCTCGTTTTTACGGACGGAACGTTGTTTTTTCACCTTAGAACGCCCCGAGTTAAGTAATGGAGTGGCTAGTCTCTTAGGTGTATCGTTTTCCATTGGGAAACATTTGTGTTTCGTCCAATTATAAGTTCAGATCAAAAATCGAGTACATACAAAGCCGAATGTCCGGACAAAACACCGTTCCCATGGTCCAAATGTTCTATATTGGCCTTAAAACGCCGCGACTAATCCTTGTAGATCTTGAGGTTTTAGATTCCAAAACAAGTGAGTTTCGTCCATTTCCAAGTTCGGACCGAAATCCGAGTTAATTTTGACCGAACGGACGGACATAAATCTCGTTTTTACGGACGGAACGTTGTTATTTCACCTTAGAACGGCCCGAGTTCTGTAATGGTGTGGCTAGTCTCTTAGGTGTATCGTTTTCCATTGGGAAACATTTGTTTTTCGTCCACTTATAAGTTCAGAACAAAAATCGAGTACATACAAAGCCGAATGTCGGGACAAAACACCGTTCCCCTGGTCCAAATGTTCTATATTGGCCTTAAAACGCCCCGACTAATCCTTGTAGATCTTGAGGTTTTAGATTCCAAAACAAGTGAGTTTCGTACATTTCCAAGTTCGGACCAAAATTCGAGTAAATGCCGACCGAACGGACGGACATAAATCTTGTTTTTACGGACGGAACGTTGTTTTTTCACCTTAGAACGCCCCGAGTTAAGTAATGGAGTGGATAGTCTCTTAGGTGTATCGTTTTCCATTGGGAAACATATGTGTTTCGTCCACTTATAAGTTCAAAACAAAAATCGAGTACATACAAAGCCGAATGACCGGACAAAACACCGTTCCCCATGGTCCAAATGTTCTATATTGGCCTTAAATCGCCCCGACTAAGCCTTGTAGATCTTGAGGTTTAAGATTCCAAAACAAGTGAATTTCGTCCATTTCCAAGTTCGGACCGAAATCCGAGTAAATGCCGACCGAACGGACGGACATAAATCTCGTTTTTAGTGACGGAACGTTGTTTTTTCACCTTAGAACACCCCGAGTTTAGTAATGGAGTGGCTAATCTCTTAGGTGTATCGTTTTCCATTGTGAAACATGTGTGTTTCGTCCACTTATAAGTTCGGAACAATAATCGAGTACATACCAAGCCGAATGTCCGGACAAAACACCGTTCCCATGGTCCAAATTTTCTATATTTGCCTTAAAACGTCCCGGCTAAGCCTTGTCGATCTTGAGGTTTTAGATTCCAAAACAAGTGAGATTCGTCCATTTCCAAGTTCGGACCGAAAACCGAGTAAATGCCGACCGAACGGACGGCCATAAATCTCGTTTTTACGGACGGAACATTGTTTTTTCACCTTAGAACGTCCCGAGTTAAGTAATGGAGTGGCTAGTCTCTTAAGTGTATCGTTTTCCATTGGGAAACATTTGTGTTTCGTCCACTTATAAGTTCAGAACAAAAATCGAGTACATACAAAGCCGAATGTCCGTACAAAACACCGTTCCCATGGTCCAAATGTTCTATATTGGCCTTAAAACGCCCCGACTAAGCCTTGTAGATCTTGAGGTTTAAGATTCCAAAACAAGTGAGTTTCGTCCATTTCCAAGTTCGGACCGAAATCCGAGTAAATGCCGACCGAACGGACGGACATAAATCTCGTTTTTACAGATGGAATGTTGTTTTTTCACCTTAGAACGCCCCAAGTTAAGTATTGGAGTGGCTAGTCTCTTAGGTGTATCGTTTTCCATTGGGAAACATTTGTGTTTCGTCCACTTATAAGTTCATAAAAAAAATCGAGTACATACAAAGCCGAATGTCCGGACAAAACACCGTTCCCATGGTCCAAATGTTCTATATTGGCCTTAAAACGCCGCGACTAATCCTTGTAGATCTTGAGGTTTTAGATTCCAAAACAAGTGAGTTTCGTCCATTTCCAAGTTCGGACCGAAATCCGAGTTAATTTTGACCGAACGGACGGACATAAATCTCGTTTTTACGGACGGAACGTTGTTATTTCACCTTAGAACGGCCCGAGTTCTGTAATGGTGTGGCTAGTCTCTTAGGTGTATCGTTTTCCATTGGGAAACATTTGTTTTTCGTCCACTTATAAGTTCAGAACAAAAATCGAGTACATACAAAGCCGAATGTCGGGACAAAACACCGTTCCCCTGGTCCAAATGTTCTATATTGGCCTTAAAACGCCCCGACTAATCCTTGTAGATCTTGAGGTTTTAGATTCCAAAACAAGTGAGTTTCGTACATTTCCAAGTTCGGACCAAAATTCGAGTAAATGCCGACCGAACGGACGGACATAAATCTTGTTTTTACGGACGGAACGTTGTTTTTTCACCTTAGAACGCCCCGAGTTAAGTAATGGAGTGGATAGTCTCTTAGGTGTATCGTTTTCCATTGGGAAACATATGTGTTTCGTCCACTTATAAGTTCAAAACAAAAATCGAGTACATACAAAGCCGAATGACCGGACAAAACACCGTTCCCCATGGTCCAAATGTTCTATATTGGCCTTAAATCGCCCCGACTAAGCCTTGTAGATCTTGAGGTTTAAGATTCCAAAACAAGTGAATTTCGTCCATTTCCAAGTTCGGACCGAAATCCGAGTAAATGCCGACCGAACGGACGGACATAAATCTCGTTTTTAGTGACGGAACGTTGTTTTTTCACCTTAGAACACCCCGAGTTTAGTAATGGAGTGGCTAATCTCTTAGGTGTATCGTTTTCCATTGTGAAACATGTGTGTTTCGTCCACTTATAAGTTCGGAACAATAATCGAGTACATACCAAGCCGAATGTCCGGACAAAACACCGTTCCCATGGTCCAAATTTTCTATATTTGCCTTAAAACGTCCCGGCTAAGCCTTGTCGATCTTGAGGTTTTAGATTCCAAAACAAGTGAGATTCGTCCATTTCCAAGTTCGGACCGAAAACCGAGTAAATGCCGACCGAACGGACGGCCATAAATCTCGTTTTTACGGACGGAACGTTGTTTTTTCACCTTAGAACGTCCCGAGTTAAGTAATGGAGTGGCTAGTCTCTTAAGTGTATCGTTTTCCATTGGGAAACATTTGTGTTTCGTCCACTTATAAGTTCAGAACAAAAATCGAGTACATACAAAGCCGAATGTCCGTATAAAACACCGTTCCCATGGTCCAAATGTTCTATATTGGCCTTAAAACGCCCCGACTAAGCCTTGTAGATCTTGAGGTTTAAGATTCCAAAACAAGTGAGTTTCGTCCATTTCCAAGTTCGGACCGAAATCCGAGTAAATGCCGACCGAACGGACGGACATAAATCTCGTTTTTACAGATGGAATGTTGTTTTTTCACTTTAGAACGCCCCAAGTTAAGTATTGGAGTGGCTAGTCTCTTAGGTGTATCGTTTTCCATTGGGAAACATTTGTGTTTCGTCCACTTATAAGTTCAGAACAAAAATCGAGTACATACAAAGCCGAATGTCCGGACAAAACACCGTTCCCATGGTCCAAATGTTCTATATTGGCCTTAAAACGCCCCGACTAAGCCTTGTAGATCTTGAGGTTTTAGATTCCAAAACAAGTGAGTTTCTTCCATTTCCAAGTTCGGACCGAAATCCGAGTTAATTTTGACCGAACGGACGGACATAAATCTCGTTTTTATGGACGGAACGTTGTTATTTCACCTTAGAACGCCCCGAGTTAAGTAATGGTGTGGCTAGTCTCTTAGGTGTATCGTTTTCCATTGGGAAACATTTGTGTTTCGTCCACTTATAAGTTCAGAACAAAAATCGAGTACATACAAAGCCGAATGTCCGGACAAAACACCGTTCCCCTGGTCCAAATGTTCTATATTGGCCTTAAAACGCCCCGACTAATCCTTGTAGATCTTGAGGTTTTAGATTCAAAAACAATTAAGTTTCGTACATTTCCAAGTTCGGACCGAAATTCGAGTAAATGCCGACCGAACGGACGGACATAAATCTCGTTGTTACGGACGGAACGTTGTTTTTTCACTTTAGAACGCCCCGAGTTAAGTAATGGAGTGGCTAGTCTCTTAGGTGTATCGTTTTCCATTTGGAAACATTTGTGTTTCGTCCACTTATAAGTTCAGAACAAAAATCGAGTACATACAAAGCCGAATGTCCGGACAAAACACCGTTCCCATGGTCCAAATGTTCTATATTGGCCTTAAAACGCCCCGACTAAGCCTTGTAGATCTTGAGGTTTTAGATTCCAAAACAAGTGAGTTTCGTCCATTTCCAAGTTCGGACCGAAATCCGAGTAAATGCCGACCGAACGGACAGACATAAATCTCGTTTTTACGGACGGAACGTTGTTTTTTCACCTTAGAACGCCCCGAGTTAAGTAATGGAGTGGCTAGTCTCTTAGGTGTATCGTTTTCCATTGGGAAACATTTGTGTTTCGTCCACTTATAAGTTCAGAACAAAAATCGAGTACATACAAAGCCGAATGTCCGGACAAAACACCGTTCCCATGGTCCAAATGTTCTATATTGGCCTTAAAACACCCCGACTAAGCCTTGTAGATCTTGAGGTTTTAGATTCCAAAACAAGTGAGTTTCGTCCATTTCCAAGTTCGGACCGAAATCCGAGTAAATGCCGACCGAACGGACAGACATAAATCTCGTTTTTACGGACGGAACGTTGTTTTTTCACCTTAGAACGCCCCGAGTTAAGTAATGGAGTGGCTAGTCTCTTAGGTGTATCGTTTTTCATTGGGAAACATTTGTGTTTCGTCCAATTATAAGTTCAGAACAAAAATCGAGTACATACAAAGCCGAATGTTCGGACAAAACACCGTTCCCATGGTCCAAATGTTCTATATTGGCCTTAAAACGCCGCGACTAATCCTTGTAGATCTTGAGGTTTTAGATTCCAAAACAAGTGAGTTTCGTCCATTTCCAAGTTCGGACCGAAATCCGAGTTAATTTTGACCGAACGGACGGACATAAATCTCGTTTTTACGGACGGAACGTTGTTATTTCACCTTAGAACGGCCCGAGTTCTGTAATGGTGTGGCTAGTCTCTTAGGTGTATCGTTTTCCATTGGGAAACATTTGTTTTTCGTCCACTTATAAGTTCAGAACAAAAATCGAGTACATACAAAGCCGAATGTCGGGACAAAACACCGTTCCCATGGTTCAAATGTTCTATATTGGCCTTAAAACGCCCCGACTAAGCATTGTAGATCTTGAGGTTTTAGATTCCAAAAAAAGTGAGTTTCTTCCATTTCCAAGTTCGGACCGAAATCCGAGTTAATTTTGACCGAACGGACGGACATAAATCTCGTTTTTATGGACGGAACGTTGTTATTTCACCTTAGAACGCCCCGAGTTAAGTAATGGTGTGGCTAGTCTCTTAGGTGTATCGTTTTCCATTGGGAAACATTTGTGTTTCGTCCACTTATAAGTTCAGAACAAAAATCGAGTACATACAAAGCCGAATGTCCGGACAAAACACCGTTCCCCTGGTCCAAATGTTCTATATTGGCCTTAAAACTCCCCGACTAATCCTTGTAGATCTTGAGGTTTTAGATTCCAAAACAAGTGAGTTTCGTACATTTCCAAGTTCGGACCAAAATTCGAGTAAATGCCGACCGAACGGACGGACATAAATCTCGTTTTTACTGACGGAACGTTGGTTTTTCACCTTAGAACACCCCGAGTTTAGTAATGGAGTGGCTAATCTCTTAGGTGTATCGTTTTCCATTGTGAAACATGTGTGTTTCGTCCACTTATAAGTTCGGAACAATAATCGAGTACATACCAAGCCGAATGTCCGGACAAAACACCGTTCCCATGGTCCAAATTTTCTATATTTGCCTTAAAACGTCCCGGCTAAGCCTTGTCGATCTTGAGGTTTTAGATTCCAAAACAAGTGAGTTTCGTCCATTTCCAAGTTCGGAACGAAATCCGAGTAAATGCCGACCGAACGGACGGACTTAAATCTCGTTTTTACGGATGGAACGTTGTTTTTTCACCTTAGAACGCCCCGAGTTAAGTAATGGAGTGGCTAGTCTCTTAGGTGTATCGTTTTCCATTTGGAAACATTTGTGTTTCGTCCACTTATACGTTCAGAACAAAAATCGAGTACATTCAATGACGAATGTCCGGAGAAAACACAGTTCCCATGGTCCAAATGTTCTATATTGGCCTTAAATCGCCTCGACTAAGCCATGTAGATCTTGAGGTTTTAGATTCCAAAACAAGTGAGTTTCGTCCATTTCCAAGTTCGGACCGAAAACCGAGTAAATGCCGACCGAACGGACGGACATAAATCTCGTTTTTACTGACGGAACGTTGTTTTTTCACCTTAGAATACCCCGAGTTTAGTAATGGAGTGGATAATCTCTTAGGTGTATCGTTTTCCATTGTGAAACATGTGTGTTTCGTCCACTTATAAGTTCGGAACAATAATCGAGTACATACCAAGCCGAATGTCCGGACAAAACACCGTTCCCATGGTCCAAATTTTCTATATTTGCCTTGAAACGTCCCGGCTAAGCCTTGTCGATCTTGAGGTTTTAGATTCCAAAACAAGTGAGTTTCGTCCATTTCCAAGTTCGGAACGAAATCCGAGTAAATGCCGACCGAACGGACGGACATAAATCTCGTTTTTACGGACGGAACGTTGTTTTTTCACCTTAGAATGCCCTGAGTTAAGTAATGGAGTGGCTAGTCTCTTAGGTGTATCGTTTTCCATTGGGAAACATTTGTGTTTCGTCCACTTATAAGTTCAGAACAAAAATCGAGTACATTCAAAGCCGAATGTCCGGACAAAACACCGTTCCCATGGTCCAAATGTTCTATATTGGCCTTAAAACGCCCCGACTAAGCCTTGTAGATCTTGAGGTTTTAGATTCCAAAACAAGTGAGTTTCGTCCATTTCCAAGTTAGGACCGAAATCCGAGTAAATGCCGACCGAACGGACAGAAATAAATCTCGTTTTTACGGACGGAACGTTGTTTTTTCACCTTAGAACGCCCCGAGTTAAGTAATGGAGTGGCTAGTCTCTTAGGTGTATCGTTTTCCATTGGGAAACATTTGTGTTTCGTCCAATTATAAGTTCAGATCAAAAATCGAGTACATACAAAGCCGAATGTCCGGACAAAACACCGTTCCCATGGTCCAAATGTTCTATATTGGCCTTAAAACGCCGCGACTAATCCTTGTAGATCTTGAGGTTTTAGATTCCAAAACAAGTGAGTTTCGTCCATTTCCAAGTTCGGACCGAAATCCGAGTTAATTTTGACCGAACGGACGGACATAAATCTCGTTTTTACGGACGGAACGTTGTTATTTCACCTTAGAACGGCCCGAGTTCTGTAATGGTGTGGCTAGTCTCTTAGGTGTATCGTTTTCCATTGGGAAACATTTGTTTTTCGTCCACTTATAAGTTCAGAACAAAAATCGAGTACATACAAAGCCGAATGTCGGGACAAAACACCGTTCCCCTGGTCCAAATGTTCTATATTGGCCTTAAAACGCCCCGACTAATCCTTGTAGATCTTGAGGTTTTAGATTCCAAAACAAGTGAGTTTCGTACATTTCCAAGTTCGGACCAAAATTCGAGTAAATGCCGACCGAACGGACGGACATAAATCTTGTTTTTACGGACGGAACGTTGTTTTTTCACCTTAGAACGCCCCGAGTTAAGTAATGGAGTGGATAGTCTCTTAGGTGTATCGTTTTCCATTGGGAAACATATGTGTTTCGTCCACTTATAAGTTCAAAACAAAAATCGAGTACATACAAAGCCGAATGACCGGACAAAACACCGTTCCCCATGGTCCAAATGTTCTATATTGGCCTTAAATCGCCCCGACTAAGCCTTGTAGATCTTGAGGTTTAAGATTCCAAAACAAGTGAATTTCGTCCATTTCCAAGTTCGGACCGAAATCCGAGTAAATGCCGACCGAACGGACGGACATAAATCTCGTTTTTAGTGACGGAACGTTGTTTTTTCACCTTAGAACACCCCGAGTTTAGTAATGGAGTGGCTAATCTCTTAGGTGTATCGTTTTCCATTGTGAAACATGTGTGTTTCGTCCACTTATAAGTTCGGAACAATAATCGAGTACATACCAAGCCAAATGTCCGGACAAAACACCGTTCCCATGGTCCAAATTTTCTATATTTGCCTTAAAACGTCCCGGCTAAGCCTTGTCGATCTTGAGGTTTTAGATTCCAAAACAAGTGAGATTCGTCCATTTCCAAGTTCGGACCGAAAACCGAGTAAATGCCGACCGAACGGACGGCCATAAATCTCGTTTTTACGGACGGAACGTTGTTTTTTCACCTTAGAACGTCCCGAGTTAAGTAATGGAGTGGCTAGTCTCTTAAGTGTATCGTTTTCCATTGGGAAACATTTGTGTTTCGTCCACTTATAAGTTCAGAACAAAAATCGAGTACATACAAAGCCGAATGTCCGTATAAAACACCGTTCCCATGGTCCAAATGTTCTATATTGGCCTTAAAACGCCCCGACTAAGCCTTGTAGATCTTGAGGTTTAAGATTCCAAAACAAGTGAGTTTCGTCCATTTCCAAGTTCGGACCGAAATCCGAGTAAATGCCGACCGAACGGACGGACATAAATCTCGTTTTTACAGATGGAATGTTGTTTTTTCACCTTAGAACGCCCCAAGTTAAGTATTGGAGTGGCTAGTCTCTTAGGTGTATCGTTTTCCATTGGGAAACATTTGTGTTTCGTCCACTTATAAGTTCAGAACAAAAATCGAGTACATACAAAGCCGAATGTCCGGACAAAACACCGTTCCCATGGTCCAAATGTTCTATATTGGCCTTAAAACGCCCCGACTAAGCCTTGTAGATCTTGAGGTTTTAGATTCCAAAACAAGTGAGTTTCTTCCATTTCCAAGTTCGGACCGAAATCCGAGTTAATTTTGACCGAACGGACGGACATAAATCTCGTTTTTATGGACGGAACGTTGTTATTTCACCTTAGAACGCCCCGAGTTAAGTAATGGTGTGGCTAGTCTCTTAGGTGTATCGTTTTCCATTGGGAAACATTTGTGTTTCGTCCACTTATAAGTTCAGAACAAAAATCGAGTACATACAAAGCCGAATGTCCGGACAAAACACCGTTCCCCTGGTCCAAATGTTCTATATTGGCCTTAAAACGCCCCGACTAATCCTTGTAGATCTTGAGGTTTTAGATTCAAAAACAATTAAGTTTCGTACATTTCCAAGTTCGGACCGAAATTCGAGTAAATGCCGACCGAACGGACGGACATAAATCTCGTTGTTACGGACGGAACGTTGTTTTTTCACTTTAGAACGCCCCGAGTTAAGTAATGGAGTGGCTAGTCTCTTAGGTGTATCGTTTTCCATTTGGAAACATTTGTGTTTCGTCCACTTATAAGTTCAGAACAAAAATCGAGTACATACAAAGCCGAATGTCCGGACAAAACACCGTTCCCATGGTCCAAATGTTCTATATTGGCCTTAAAACGCCCCGACTAAGCCTTGTAGATCTTGAGGTTTTAGATTCCAAAACAAGTGAGTTTCGTCCATTTCCAAGTTCGGACCGAAATCCGAGTAAATGCCGACCGAACGGACAGACATAAATCTCGTTTTTACGGACGGAACGTTGTTTTTTCACCTTAGAACGCCCCGAGTTAAGTAATGGAGTGGCTAGTCTCTTAGGTGTATCGTTTTCCATTGGGAAACATTTGTGTTTCGTCCACTTATAAGTTCAGAACAAAAATCGAGTACATACAAAGCCGAATGTCCGGACAAAACACCGTTCCCAAGGTCCAAATGTTCTATATTGGCCTTAAAACACCCCGACTAAGCCTTGTAGATCTTGAGGTTTTAGATTCCAAAACAAGTGAGTTTCGTCCATTTCCAAGTTCGGACCGAAATCCGAGTAAATGCCGACCGAACGGACAGACATAAATCTCGTTTTTACGGACGGAACGTTGTTTTTTCACATTAGAACGCCCCGAGTTAAGTAATGGAGTGGCTAGTCTCTTAGGTGTATCGTTTTTCATTGGGAAACATTTGTGTTTCGTCCAATTATAAGTTCAGAACAAAAATCGAGTACATACAAAGCCGAATGTTCGGACAAAACACCGTTCCCATGGTCCAAATGTTCTATATTGGCCTTAAAACGCCGCGACTAATCCTTGTAGATCTTGAGGTTTTAGATTCCAAAACAAGTGAGTTTCGTCCATTTCCAAGTTCGGACCGAAATCCGAGTTAATTTTGACCGAACGGACGGACATAAATCTCGTTTTTACGGACGGAACGTTGTTATTTCACCTTAGAACGGCCCGAGTTCTGTAATGGTGTGGCTAGTCTCTTAGGTGTATCGTTTTCCATTGGGAAACATTTGTTTTTCGTCCACTTATAAGTTCAGAACAAAAATCGAGTACATACAAAGCCGAATGTCGGGACAAAACACCGTTCCCATGGTTCAAATGTTCTATATTGGCCTTAAAACGCCCCGACTAAGCATTGTAGATCTTGAGGTTTTAGATTCCAAAAAAAGTGAGTTTCTTCCATTTCCAAGTTCGGACCGAAATCCGAGTTAATTTTGACCGAACGGACGGACATAAATCTCGTTTTTATGGACGGAACGTTGTTATTTCACCTTAGAACGCCCCGAGTTAAGTAATGGTGTGGCTAGTCTCTTAGGTGTATCGTTTTCCATTGGGAAACATTTGTGTTTCGTCCACTTATAAGTTCAGAACAAAAATCGAGTACATACAAAGCCGAATGTCCGGACAAAACACCGTTCCCCTGGTCCAAATGTTCTATATTGGCCTTAAAACTCCCCGACTAATCCTTGTAGATCTTGAGGTTTTAGATTCAAAAACAAGTAAGTTTCGTACATTTCCAAGTTCGGACCGAAATTCGAGTAAATGCCGACCGAACGGACGGACATAAATCTCGTTGTTACGGACGGAACGTTGTTTTTTCACTTTAGAACGCCCCGAGTTAAGTAATGGAGTAGAAGGAGTTCTAATGGGGACAAAATTAGGGCGAAAGTACTGTTCATCCCGTTTTCACTGTTCATCTTCTTAAAATACCCTATTTCTAGCCGTTTTTTTTAATCTGTTTACTTCAAGTTAATGATGTCCACTTCACAAATAATACCAGTTTCGAGTGGAGATTCTACTCGGTCAGATGAGGAGGAAGAGATTGATGCTATTGAAGCTGCAATTGCAAAGAAGTTTGGTGTAAATTCTCTTGAGAAGTATAGAAGAAGGACTGTTGTTCGAGTACAAGAGGAAGAGCAAAGCAGAGATTTGAATTTAGAAATTGAATTCAATTTGAATAAGGAAACCCTAGTTTCTAAAGTGCAATCTGGAATTGTGACGGAATCCAAATCTAATATGGATTCAAGTTTGATTAGGATTAATGAGGAAGAGCTGCATACTATAAAGGGAAATCAGGCTGTGATTATGAGTGGTTCAACATCAAAAACGTTGGATGATGTTGCACAACAAGAGAAACACGAACATGAAGGATTAAGGCTTGCTGGTGTGCAGGAAGAAAGAAAATCATGGGCCGATGTACTTGGTCGTGATGCTGTTGGTAAGGAGTCGCTGGAGTATATTCCACCAATGATTGTGGAAGGAAAGCCAGTTATTCATGTACGAACTGATCAATTCAAGCACTTGAAGGAAAAGAATTCTAAACTAATTGTTGGAAGCTTTGTAGGAAGGCGACCTGGTTATGCATATGTGAAGGAGGTGGTAACAAGGATATGGAGGCTGAAGAACCCTTTCACCATGAAACCATATGGTGACAAGATGTTTACATTTGAATTTGAGAACGATGAAGACAGGATTAGTGTTCTTGAGAAGGGTTGTTTTCATGTAGCGAGTCAATTAGTGGTGATTAGGCCATGGAAGTTATTTGTCGAGACTGAAAGTGAAGAACTTAAAACTATTCCAATATGGGTAATTTTTAAGAATTACCCCATGGATCTGTGGGATAGAGAGGGATTTAGCATGATAGGAAGCTCAGTTGGCATTCCATTGTTTACTGACAGGCTAACTGAGGAGAGGAGGAGGACTTCATATGCGCGAATTTGTATAGAAGTGGATACTAAGTGCAAATACCCGAAGGAGACAACGGTGGTGTTAGATAACAAGAAGGTGATCAAAATTCCTATTGAGTATAATTGGAGACCAGCAAAGTGTGGGAGTTGTGATGTGTTTGGCCATCATGATAAAACCTGCCCGAAGAAGATGAAAAAGAGGGAGCAATCTGTGTGGGTTCAGAGGGAGAAACATGAGCATGACGATCATAGTGACCATGAGGGGGAGCTGAGTGATGAAGAAGGAAATATTGAGGAAGAGAAGATAAATGAGAGCACCACATCTATTGTAGGTGGAGTGCCTAATGAAGGAGAAAAAAGAGAGGAAGTAGTGCAAGAAAAAACAATGCGTGAAACTAGTGAGAAACCTATAAGTGAGCAACAACATAGTAACACAAGTCAATCAGCTGAGGAAGACAGAGAGGAGGAGTGGGAAACCCCATCTAGAAAGCACACCTTCAGGCTTTCAACTCCCAAGGAGAAAGGCACCAGTGTAGATATGGGGAGTTTGCAGAAGAGAGTAGGTGAAAGGGTGGCCAAGTTGAAGGATAGTATTAGTGATGGAGCTGGCTCTAGAGGGCAAGTTCAAACTAACATGAAAAAGGGAGGTTCCAGCAAATATGTGGGTGTAGGGAGTGCTAACTCTAACACCTTACAGATGAAGCAAACTGACCATGTTGCGAGGAAAGGAACAGGAGAGGCACACAAGGGTGGTGGAAGTATGACAAATATGGTGGCTCCAAGCAGAGACACCTTAAACAGAAGCAAGTTAATTAATGGCTAAAACTGGTTGTTGGAATATGAGGGGATTTAATATGGGTTTCAAACAAATAGAAGTAAGGTCTTTAATTAGGAAGCATGATGTAAATATCATGGGCATTCTCGATACTAGAGTGCAGCAATGTAATATGGATAGAGTGAAGGAGGTGTGTTGTCCAGGCTGGGATATAGCACACAATTATGCATATGCAGAAGATGGAAGAGTGTGGGTATGTTGGAACCCAAGAGAATGCAGTATGAACGTGTTACACACTGACAGGCAAAGCATCACTATGGAGGTAACTTTAGCAACAGGTTCTAGTTACATTTTATCTACAGTGTATGCTAGTAATGATCCTGTGGTAAGAAGATTTCTCTGGAACAAACTAATTGATATTGGTTGTTCCATACATAAGCCTTGGATGCTAATAGGGGATTTCAACACAATACTCAATCCAGAAGAAAGGATAGGAGGGACAGTAATCAGGTCTTATCACTTCATTGACTTTCACAACTTTGTTACTATAGCTGGGGTGATTGACTTGAAGTATAAAGGCCACTATTTTACTTGGAATAACAAGCAAGATAGTAGAATTTGTAGTAAGATTGATAGGGTATTGGTAAATTCAGATTGGCATGCAACCTTTGTGGACTATGAAGCTGACTTCCTCAATTCAGGAGTCTACTCCGACCATACACCAGTGATCATTGCACCTATTGCACAACACAATACAAAGAAGAGATCATTCAGGTATTATAATTTCTGGACCGAAGAGGCTGGCTACTTAGATATTGTCAAGCAAGCATGGCAGGAACCAGTTGTGGGTAATCCAATGTATAGGGTAGTGAAGAAGTTACATAATACAAAGATTGCATTGATTGACTGGAACAAGCAACGAGTTGGTAATGTGAATGCTAGAGTTCAGGATGCCAAAATGGAGGTTGAGGCAGTACAAAACAACTTGCAGACTGACCCTTTGAATGTTACTTTGATACAAGGGGAGAGAGCAGCTATTAGGGAGTTTGTAAGGGTGGCTAAAGCTGAGGAGTCCTTTCAGAAGCAAAAATCCAGGGATCAAAACATTGTTCTCGGTGACAACAATACAGCTTTCTTCTTTAATTCTGTGAAAGAGAGGAGATGGAGAAACAAAATTACATGCTTACGAGATGCAAATGGAGAGGTAATGACAGACATGGAACAGATAGGAGCCGCATGTGTCGAATACTACAAAGGTATATATAGTCCAGAGGTGATGGAACCAGTGAACTTTGATGCATTCAATGGGATTCAACCAACAAGAACTATACCAAGTGACTTGCGCGAGGGGTTGATTGCAGATGTAACAAGTAATGAAATAACTGAAGCTTTAGCCAGTATTGATATTGATAAAGCACCTGGTGGGGATGGCTTTTCTTCAAAATTTTTTAGAACTTCATGGTCTCTTACTGGGAAGGATTTTATGAAAGCCATTCAGAACTTCTTTACATCTGGGAAGTTACTTAGGGAAGTTAATGCAACTTGCATAACTTTGGTGCCTAAGGTGGACAATCCAGGAACACTAGGGGATTATAGACCAATAGCTTGCTGCAATGTACTTTACAAGTGCATAACAAAGATCATAACAAATAGAATGAAGGAGTTTATGCCACTAGTGGTGTCAAAGAACCAATCTGCTTTTGTTTCTGGGAGGTATATACAAGACAATATCTTGTTGTGTCATGAACTTTTACACAACTACCATAGAGATGCTAAACCCGCAAGATGTGCAGCAAAGGTTGATTTAAGAAAGGCTTATGACTCAGTTAGGTGGGAAACAATTGAATTTGTGTTGAACAGAATTGGTGTACCCCCAAAGTTTATAGCATGGATCAAGGTATGTGTTGAAACTCCTGTATTCTCTATCATGCTTAATGGTGCCCCTTATGGATACTTCACTGGAAAGAGGGGAATAAGGCAAGGAGACCCTATGTCTCCTTACTTGTTTGTATTGGTTATGGACTTGCTCACTGATTTACTGATGCATAGGGTGAGAGCAGGAGATTACAAGCTGCATTATAGGTGTTTGAATCCCACAATCACACACCTTTCTTTTGCAGATGACTTGATTGCGTTTATGCAAGGGGATGTTGAAACAGCCAGATGTATGAGGGAAACTCTGAACACTTTCAAGGAATGTACAGGCCTGGAGGTAAATTTGTTAAAGAGTTCATTATTCTTTTCAGGTGTTGACACAGAGATAAAGGATGAGATCTCTACTGTTATGGGGTTTGCAGTTGATACCCTTCCAGTAAAGTATTTGGGACTTCCATTGATCACTACTAGGCTGACTTCAGGAGATTGTATGCCATTGATATCAAAAGTCACTTCTAAGCTACATAGTTGGAGAGGAAAGTTCTTATCCTATGCTGGTAGATTGCAGCTGATTAAATCTGTGATAAGCAACTTGAATGTTTACTGGATATCTTCATTTCTTTTGCCACATAAAATTATTGATGATATTAACAAGTTGTGCAGGAACTTTCTTTGGAAGGGACCTGACTGTGCACCCTCTCATGCGCTCATTAGCTGGGCTGATACATGCTACCCATACGAGGAAGGTGGACTAGGCATAAGGCAACTTGAATCAGCAAATCATGCAGCAAATATGAAGCATTTATGGCACATTGTAACAAGGAGAGCATCTTTATGGGTACAATGGGTATACAACAATCTTATCAAGGGCAAAGAGTTCTGGACTATGAAGACAAATGCTGATAGTTCATGGTGTTGGAGATCTATTCTGAAGGAGAGGGAGAGAGCCTCCTTCGTTGTTAAACACATTATTGGGGATGGACAGTCTACTAAGCTATGGCTACACCCTTGGACAGACAAGGGGATTTTGAAGGATCAATTCCCTCAAGTGCTAAGGTATGATTCAAATTGTGGTTTGAATGCCAATGTATCTAATGTGATCGTGGAGGGTAAATGGCAATTTCCTGATACTATTAGGCTGCGTATAAGAGATATAGCTCACACAGCAGAAAACTATATACCGATTGAGGGAGGGGCAGATGAGGTGGTATGGTCAGTTGCAAAGAATGGCGAATACAGCTTGAAGGATACATATCATGCTATTAGGAAGACAAAGCAACCGGTGAAGTGGCACAAACTAGTGTGGTACACAAGCAGGATACCAAGGCACTCATTCATAGCATGGATGGCTTTGAAAGGGGGACTGAAGACACAAAGCAAGCTGAAGGGATGGGGAGTATTGCAAGTGGATACATGTGTATTGTGTTGGTGCCATTCCGAAACCGAAGAACATCTGTTCTTTGAGTGCGCTTACTCAAGGAGCGTATGGATGACTCTACTTGTACAAGCAGGGTACCAAAGAGGTATGGCCATTTCATGGGAGTTGGAACTGGATTGGTTAATACAAGCATCCAAGGGGAAAGGTTTTGCACAAGATGCACTGAAATTAACTTTCAACGCATTCATCTATTGGGTCTGGAAAGAAAGAAATGAGAGGATCTTCAATAACAAACAGATGCTAGCACAGGAGGTGGTCAGACAAGCTTCAAGGGAAGTTTATGTGAAACTCAATGAACACAAAGCTACCATGGAAAGAGGAGCAGAAAGGGAAAGACTTATGCAGCTATGGGGAGTACATATACCAGAGAAGGAATGCAACACAGTATGGTGCAAGTGGGAGGCAGCAAGACACGGTACAAGCACATTGAACACGGATGGTACACTAGTGAACAACCAAGGAGGATGGGCAGCAGTTTTGAGGAATTCAAGTGGTGAAGTTACAGCTGCAGCACAAGGCAGATCACAGCATACTAGTATAGCTCTTATTGAATTACAAGGGCTGGAGCAAGGCTTGAAGTTAGCAAGAACACATGGAGTATCTCAACTACAGGCACAGACAGACTCAACAAATGTGGTGGCATTTATAAAAAACACAAGTCATCCATGGCAAGCAAGGAAAATGGTGGACAGAATAAAGCAAATGATTGGAGAATTGGAGGAGTTCAGTATACACCATATATTTAGGGAGGCAAACAAGCTGGCAGATGCATTAGCAGGAAATATTCCGACAAATAGTTTCATTCAGTTAATACCCAGTTCATTTTCTGAAGATGTAAAGAAAATTATATATGATGATAGTGTAGGTACTATGCACATGAGAATGTAATGACTCCTCTGTTTTATGATTTTTATGAAACGGGGTAGGGGACCTCAGTAACAACCCCGCTTGCCAATCAAAAAAAAAAAAAAAAAAAAAAAAAGAGTTAAGTAATGGAGTGGCTAGTCTCTTAGGTGTATCGTTTTCCATTTGGAAACATTTGTGTTTCGTCCACTTATAAGTTCAGAAAAAAAATCGAGTACATACAAAGCCGAATGTCCGGACAAAACACCGTTCCCATGGTCCAAATGTTCTATATTGGCCTTAAAACGCCCCGACTAAGCCTTGTAGATCTTGAGGTTTTAGATTCCAAAACAAGTGAGTTTCGTCCATTTCCAAGTTCGGACCGAAATCCGAGTAAATGCCGACCGAACGGACAGACATAAATCTCGTTTTTACGGACGGAACGTTGTTTTTTCACCTTAGAACGCCCCGAGTTAAGTAATGGAGTGGCTAGTCTCTTAGGTGTATCGTTTTCCATTGGGAAACATTTGTGTTTCATCCACTTATAAGTTCAGAACAAAAATCGAGTACATACAAAGCCGAATGTCCGGACAAAACACCGTTCCCATGGTCCAAATGTTCTATATTGGCCTTAAAACACCCCGACTAAGCCTTGTAGATCTTGAGGTTTTAGATTCCAAAACAAGTGAGTTTCGTCCATTTCCAAGTTCGGACCGAAATCCGAGTAAATGCCGACCGAACGGACAGAAATAAATCTCGTTTTTACGAACGGAACGTTGTTTTTTCACCTTAGAACGCCCCGAGTTAAGTAATGGAGTGGCTAGTCTCTTAGGTGTATCGTTTTCCATTGGGAAACATTTGTGTTTCGTCCACTTATAAGTTCAGAACAAAAATCGAGTACATACAAAGCCGAATGTCCGGACAAAACACCGTTCCCATGGTCCAAATGTTCTATATTGGCCTTAAAACGCCCCGACTAAGCCTTGTAGATCTTGAGGTTTTAGATTCCAAAACAAGTGAGTTTCGTCCATTTCCAAGTTCGGACCGAAATCCGAGTAAATGCCGACCGAACGGACAGACATAAATCTCGTTTTTACGGACGGAACGTTGTTTTTTCACCTTAGAACGCCCCGAGTTAAGTAATGGAGTGGCTAGTCTCTTAGGTGTATCGTTTTCCATTGGGAAACATTTGTGTTTCGTCCACTTATAAGTTCAGAACAAAAATCGAGTACATACAAAGCCGAATGTCCGGACAAAACACCGTTCCCATGGTCCAAATGTTCTATATTGGCCTTAAAACACCCCGACTAAGCCTTGTAGATCTTGAGGTTTTAGATTCCAAAACAAGTGAGTTTCGTCCATTTCCAAGTTCGGACCGAAATCCGAGTAAATGCCGACCGAACGGACAGAAATAAATCTCGGTTTTACGGACGGAACGTTGTTTTTTCACCTTAGAACGCCCCGAGTTAAGTAATGGAGTGGCTAGTCTCTTAGGTGTATCGTTTTCCATTGGGAAACATTTGTGTTTCGTCCACTTATAAGTTCAGAACAAAAATCGAGTACATACAAAGCCGAATGTCCGGACAAAACACCGTTCCCATGGTCCAAATGTTCTATATTGGCCTTAAAACGCCCCGACTAAGCATTGTAGATCTTGAGGTTTTAGATTCCAAAACAAGTGAGTTTCTTCCATTTCCAAGTTCGGACCGAAATCCGAGTTAATTTTGACCGAACGGACGGACATAAATCTCGTTTTTATGGACGGAACGTTGTTATTTCACCTTAGAACGCCCCGAGTTAAGTAATGGTGTGGCTAGTCTCTTAGGTGTATCGTTTTCCATTGGGAAACATTTGTGTTTCGTCCACTTATAAGTTCAGAACAAAAATCGAGTACATACAAAGCCGAATGTCCGGACAAAACACCGTTCCCCTGGTCCAAATGTTCTATATTGGCCTTAAAACGCCCCGACTAATCCTTGTAGATCTTGAGGTTTTAGATTCAAAAACAAGTAAGTTTCGTACATTTCCAAGTTCGGACCGAAATTCGAGTAAATGCCGACCGAACGGACGGACATAAATCTCGTTGTTACGGACGGAACGTTGTTTTTTCACTTTAGAACGCCCCGAGTTAAGTAATGGAGTGGCTAGTCTCTTAGGTGTATCGTTTTCCATTTGGAAACATTTGTGTTTCGTCCACTTATAAGTTCAGAAAAAAAATCGAGTACATACAAAGCCGAATGTCCGGACAAAACACCGTTCCCATGGTCCAAATGTTCTATATTGGCCTTAAAACGCCCCGACTAAGCCTTGTAGATCTTGAGGTTTTAGATTCCAAAACAAGTGAGTTTCGTCCATTTCCAAGTTCGGACCGAAATCCGAGTAAATGCCGACCGAACGGACAGACATAAATCTCGTTTTTACGGACGGAACGTTGTTTTTTCACCTTAGAACGCCCCGAGTTAAGTAATGGAGTGGCTAGTCTCTTAGGTGTATCGTTTTCCATTGGGAAACATTTGTGTTTCATCCACTTATAAGTTCAGAACAAAAATCGAGTACATACAAAGCCGAATGTCCGGACAAAACACCGTTCCCATGGTCCAAATGTTCTATATTGCCCTTAAAACACCCCGATTAAGCCTTGTAGATCTTGAGGTTTTAGATTCCAAAACAAGTGAGTTTCTTCCATTTCCAAGTTCGGACCGAAATCCGAGTTAATTTTGACCGAACGGACGGACATAAATCTCGTTTTTATGGACGGAACGTTGTTATTTCACCTTAGAACGCCCCGAGTTAAGTAATGGTGTGGCTAGTCTCTTAGGTGTATCGTTTTCCATTGGGAAACATTTGTGTTTCGTCCACTTATAAGTTCAGAACAAAAATCGAGTACATACAAAGCCGAATGTCCGGACAAAACACCGTTCCCATGGTCCAAATGTTCTATATTGGCCTTAAAACACCCCGACTAAGCCTTGTAGATCTTGAGGTTTTAGATTCCAAAACAAGTGAGTTTCGTCCATTTCCAAGTTCGGACCGAAATCCGAGTAAATGCCGACCGAACGGACAGAAATAAATCTCGGTTTTACGGACGGAACGTTGTTTTTTCACCTTAGAACGCCCCGAGTTAAGTAATGGAGTGGCTAGTCTCTTAGGTGTATCGTTTTCCATTGGGAAACATTTGTGTTTCGTCCACTTATAAGTTCAGAACAAAAATCGAGTACATACAAAGCCGAATGTCCGGACAAAACACCGTTCCCATGGTCCAAATGTTCTATATTGGCCTTAAAACGCCCCGACTAAGCATTGTAGATCTTGAGGTTTTAGATTCCAAAACAAGTGAGTTTCTTCCATTTCCAAGTTCGGACCGAAATCCGAGTTAATTTTGACCGAACGGACGGACATAAATCTCGTTTTTATGGACGGAACGTTGTTATTTCACCTTAGAACGCCCCGAGTTAAGTAATGGTGTGGCTAGTCTCTTAGGTGTATCGTTTTCCATTGGGAAACATTTGTGTTTCGTCCACTTATAAGTTCAGAACAAAAATCGAGTACATACAAAGCCGAATGTCCGGACAAAACACCGTTCCCCTGGTCCAAATGTTCTATATTGGCCTTAAAACGCCCCGACTAATCCTTGTAGATCTTGAGGTTTTAGATTCAAAAACAAGTAAGTTTCGTACATTTCCAAGTTCGGACCGAAATTCGAGTAAATGCCGACCGAACGGACGGACATAAATCTCGTTGTTACGGACGGAACGTTGTTTTTTCACTTTAGAACGCCCCGAGTTAAGTAATGGAGTGGCTAGTCTCTTAGGTGTATCGTTTTCCATTTGGAAACATTTGTGTTTCGTCCACTTATAAGTTCAGAAAAAAAATCGAGTACATACAAAGCCGAATGTCCGGACAAAACACCGTTCCCATGGTCCAAATGTTCTATATTGGCCTTAAAACGCCCCGACTAAGCCTTGTAGATCTTGAGGTTTTAGATTCCAAAACAAGTGAGTTTCGTCCATTTCCAAGTTCGGACCGAAATCCGAGTAAATGCCGACCGAACGGACAGACATAAATCTCGTTTTTACGGACGGAACGTTGTTTTTTCACCTTAGAACGCCCCGAGTTAAGTAATGGAGTGGCTAGTCTCTTAGGTGTATCGTTTTCCATTGGGAAACATTTGTGTTTCATCCACTTATAAGTTCAGAACAAAAATCGAGTACATACAAAGCCGAATGTCCGGACAAAACACCGTTCCCATGGTCCAAATGTTCTATATTGCCCTTAAAACACCCCGATTAAGCCTTGTAGATCTTGAGGTTTTAGATTCCAAAACAAGTGAGTTTCTTCCATTTCCAAGTTCGGACCGAAATCCGAGTTAATTTTGACCGAACGGACGGACATAAATCTCGTTTTTATGGACGGAACGTTGTTATTTCACCTTAGAACGCCCCGAGTTAAGTAATGGTGTGGCTAGTCTCTTAGGTGTATCGTTTTCCATTGGGAAACATTTGTGTTTCGTCCACTTATAAGTTCAGAACAAAAATCGAGTACATACAAAGCCGAATGTCCGGACAAAACACCGTTCCCCTGGTCCAAATGTTCTATATTGGCCTTAAAACGCCCCGACTAATCCTTGTAGATCTTGAGGTTTTAGATTCAAAAACAAGTAAGTTTCGTACATTTCCAAGTTCGGACCGAAATTCGAGTAAATGCCGACCGAACGGACGGACATAAATCTCGTTGTTACGGACGGAACGTTGTTTTTTCACTTTAGAACGCCCCGAGTTAAGTAATGGAGTGGCTAGTCTCTTAGGTGTATCGTTTTCCATTTGGAAACATTTGTGTTTCGTCCACTTATAAGTTCAGAAAAAAAATCGAGTACATACAAAGCCGAATGTCCGGACAAAACACCGTTCCCATGGTCCAAATGTTCTATATTGGCCTTAAAACGCCCCGACTAAGCCTTGTAGATCTTGAGGTTTTAGATTCCAAAACAAGTGAGTTTCGTCCATTTCCAAGTTCGGACCGAAATCCGAGTAAATGCCGACCGAACGGACAGACATAAATCTCGTTTTTACGGACGGAACGTTGTTTTTTCACCTTAGAACGCCCCGAGTTAAGTAATGGAGTGGCTAGTCTCTTAGGTGTATCGTTTTCCATTGGGAAACATTTGTGTTTCATCCACTTATAAGTTCAGAACAAAAATCGAGTACATACAAAGCCGAATGTCCGGACAAAACACCGTTCCCATGGTCCAAATGTTCTATATTGCCCTTAAAACACCCCGATTAAGCCTTGTAGATCTTGAGGTTTTAGATTCCAAAACAAGTGAGTTTCGTCCATTTCCAAGTTCGGACCGAAATCCGAGTAAATGCCGACCGAACGGACAGAAATAAATCTTGTTTTTACGAACGGAACGTTGTTTTTTCACCTTAGAACGCCCCGAGTTAAGTAATGGAGTGGCTAGTCTCTTAGGTGTATCGTTTTCCATTGGGAAACATTTGTGTTTCGTCCAATTATAAGTTCAGAACAAAAATCGAGTACATACAAAGCCGAATGTCCGGACAAAACACCGTTCCCATGGTCCAAATGTTCTATATTGGCCTTAAAACGCCGCGACTAATCCTTGTAGATCTTGAGGTTTTAGATTCCAAAACAAGTGAGTTTCGTCCATTTCCAAGTTCGGACCGAAATCCGAGTTAATTTTGACCGAACGGACGGACATAAATCTCGTTTTTACGGACGGAACGTTGTTATTTCACCTTAGAACGGCCCGAGTTCTGTAATGGTGTGGCTAGTCTCTTAGGTGTATCGTTTTCCATTGGGAAACATTTGTTTTTCGTCCACTTATAAGTTCAGAACAAAAATCGAGTACATACAAAGCCGAATGTCGGGACAAAACACCGTTCCCCTGGTCCAAATGTTCTATATTGGCCTTAAAACGCCCCGACTAATCCTTGTAGATCTTGAGGTTTTAGATTCCAAAACAAGTGAGTTTCGTACATTTCCAAGTTCGGACCAAAATTCGAGTAAATGCCGACCGAACGGACGGACATAAATCTTGTTTTTACGGACGGAACGTTGTTTTTTCACCTTAGAACGCCCCGAGTTAAGTAATGGAGTGGATAGTCTCTTAGGTGTATCGTTTTCCATTGGGAAACATATGTGTTTCGTCCACTTATAAGTTCAAAACAAAAATCGAGTACATACAAAGCCGAATGACCGGACAAAACACCGTTCCCCATGGTCCAAATGTTCTATATTGGCCTTAAATCGCCCCGACTAAGCCTTGTAGATCTTGAGGTTTAAGATTCCAAAACAAGTGAATTTCGTCCATTTCCAAGTTCGGACCGAAATCCGAGTAAATGCCGACGGAACGGACGGACATAAATCTCGTTTTTAGTGACGGAACGTTGTTTTTTCACCTTAGAACACCCCGAGTTTAGTAATGGAGTGGCTAATCTCTTAGGTGTATCGTTTTCCATTGTGAAACATGTGTGTTTCGTCCACTTATAAGTTCGGAACAATAATCGAGTACATACCAAGCCGAATGTCCGGACAAAACACCGTTCCCATGGTCCAAATTTTCTATATTTGCCTTAAAACGTCCCGGCTAAGCCTTGTCGATCTTGAGGTTTTAGATTCCAAAACAAGTGAGATTCGTCCATTTCCAAGTTCGGACCGAAAACCGAGTAAATGCCGACCGAACGGACGGCCATAAATCTCGTTTTTACGGACGGAACGTTGTTTTTTCACCTTAGAACGTCCCGAGTTAAGTAATGGAGTGGCTAGTCTCTTAAGTGTATCGTTTTCCATTGGGAAACATTTGTGTTTCGTCCACTTATAAGTTCAGAACAAAAATCGAGTACATACAAAGCCGAATGTCCGTACAAAACACCGTTCCCATGGTCCAAATGTTCTATATTGGCCTTAAAACGCCCCGACTAAGCCTTGTAGATCTTGAGGTTTAAGATTCCAAAACAAGTGAGTTTCGTCCATTTCCAAGTTCGGACCGAAATCCGAGTAAATGCCGACCGAACGGACGGACATAAATCTCGTTTTTACAGATGGAATGTTGTTTTTTCACCTTAGAACGCCCCAAGTTAAGTAATGGAGTGGCTAGTCTCTTAGGTGTATCGTTTTCCATTGGGAAACATTTGTGTTTCGTCCACTTATAAGTTCAGAACAAAAATCAAGTACATACAAAGCCGAATGTCCGGACAAAACACCGTTCCCATGGTCCAAATGTTCTATATTGGCCTTAAAACGCCCCGACTAAGCCTTGTAGATCTTGAGGTTTTAGATTCCAAAACAGGTGAGTTTCTTCCATTTCCAAGTTCGGACCGAAATCCGAGTTAATTTTGACCGAACGGACGGACATAAATCTCGTTTTTATGGACGGAACGTTGTTATTTCACCTTAGAACGCCCCGAGTTAAGTAATGGTGTGGCTAGTCTCTTAGGTGTATCGTTTTCCATTGGGAAACATTTGTGTTTCGTCCACTTATAAGTTCAGAACAAAAATCGAGTACATACAAAGCCGAATGTCCGGACAAAACACCGATCCCCTGGTCCAAATGTTCTATATTGGCCTTAAAACGCCCCGACTAATCCTTGTAGATCTTGAGGTTTTAGATTCAAAAACAATTAAGTTTCGTACATTTCCAAGTTCGGACCGAAATTCGAGTAAATGCCGACCGAACGGACGGACATAAATCTCGTTGTTACGGACGGAACGTTGTTTTTTCACTTTAGAACGCCCCGAGTTAAGTAATGGAGTGGCTAGTCTCTTAGGTGTATCGTTTTCCATTTGGAAACATTTGTGTTTCGTCCACTTATAAGTTCAGAACAAAAATCGAGTACATACAAAGCCGAATGTCCGGACAAAACACCGTTCCCATGGTCCAAATGTTCTATATTGGCCTTAAAACGCCCCGACTAAGCCTTGTAGATCTTGAGGTTTTAGATTCCAAAACAAGTGAGTTTCGTCCATTTCCAAGTTCGGACCGAAATCCGAGTAAATGCCGACCGAACGGACAGACATAAATCTCGTTTTTACGGACGGAACGTTGTTTTTTCACCTTAGAACGCCCCGAGTTAAGTAATGGAGTGGCTAGTCTCTTAGGTGTATCGTTTTCCATTGGGAAACATTTGTGTTTCGTCCACTTATAAGTTCAGAACAAAAATCGAGTACATACAAAGCCGAATGTCCGGACAAAACACCGTTCCCATGGTCCAAATGTTCTATATTGGCCTTAAAACACCCCGACTAAGCCTTGTAGATCTTGAGGTTTTAGATTCCAAAACAAGTGAGTTTCGTCCATTTCCAAGTTCGGACCAAAATCCGAGTAAATGCCGACCGAACGGATAGACATAAATCTCGTTTTTACGGACGGAACGTTGTTTTTTCACCTTAGAACGCCCCGAGTTAAGTAATGGAGTGGCTAGTCTCTTAGGTGTATCGTTTTCCATTGGGAAACATTTGTGTTTCGTCCAATTATAAGTTCAGAACAAAAATCGAGTACATACAAAGCCGAATGTTCGGACAAAACACCGTTCCCATGGTCCAAATGTTCTATATTGGCCTTAAAACGCCGCGACTAATCCTTGTAGATCTTGAGGTTTTAGATTCCAAAACAAGTGAGTTTCGTCCATTTCCAAGTTCGGACCGAAATCCGAGTTAATTTTGACCGAACGGACGGACATAAATCTCGTTTTTACGGACGGAACGTTGTTATTTCACCTTAGAACGGCCCGAGTTCTGTAATGGTGTGGCTAGTCTCTTAGGTGTATCGTTTTCCATTGGGAAACATTTGTTTTTCGTCCACTTATAAGTTCAGAACAAAAATCGAGTACATACAAAGCCGAATGTCGGGACAAAACACCGTTCCCATGGTTCAAATGTTCTATATTGGCCTTAAAACGCCCCGACTAAGCATTGTAGATCTTGAGGTTTTAGATTCCAAAACAAGTGAGTTTCTTCCATTTCCAAGTTCGGACCGAAATCCGAGTTAATTTTGACCGAACGGACGGACATAAATCTCGTTTTTATGGACGGAACGTTGTTATTTCACCTTAGAACGCCCCGAGTTAAGTAATGGTGTGGCTAGTCTCTAAGGTGTATCGTTTTCCATTGGGAAACATTTGTGTTTCGTCCACTTATAAGTTCAGAACAAAAATCGAGTACATACAAAGCCGAATGTCCGGACAAAACACCGTTCCCCTGGTCCAAATGTTCTATATTGGCCTTAAAACGCCCCGACTAATCCTTGTAGATCTTGAGGTTTTAGATTCAAAAACAAGTAAGTTTCGTACATTTCCAAGTTCGGACCGAAATCCGAGTAAATGCCGACCGAACGGACGGACATAAATCTCGTTGTTACTGACGGAACGTTGTTTTTTCACTTTAGAACGCCCCGAGTTAAGTAATGGAGTGGCTAGTCTCTTAGGTGTATCGTTTTCCATTGGGAAACATTTGTGTTTCGTCCACTTATAATTTCAGAATAAAAATCGAGTACATACAAAGCCGAATGTCCGGACAAAACACCGTTCCCATGGTCCAAATGTTCTATATTGGCCTTAAAACGCCCCGACTAAGCCTTGTAGATCTTGAGGTTTTAGATTCCAAAACAAGTGAGTTTCGTCCATTTCCAAGTTCGGACCGAAATCCGAGTACATGCCGACCGAACGGACAGACATAAATCTCGTTTTTACTGACGGAACGTTGTTTTTTCACCTTAGAACACCTCGAGTTTAGTAATGGAGTGGCTAATCTCTTAGGTGTATCGTTTTCCATTGGGAAACATTTGTGTTTCGTCCACTTATAAGTTCAGAACAAAAATCGAGTACATACAAAGCCGAATGTCCGGACAAAACACCGTTCCCATGGTCCAAATGTTCTATATTGGCCTTAAAACGCCCCGACTAAGCCTTGTAGATCTTGAGGATTTAGATTCGAAAAAAAGTGAGTTTCGTCCATTTCCAAGTTCGGACCGAAAACCGAGTAAATGCCGACCGAACGGACGGACATAAATCTTGTTTTTACGGACGGAACGTTGTTTTTTCACCTTAGAACGCCCCGAGTTAAGTAATGGAGTGGCTAGTCTCTTAGGTGTATCGTTTTCCATTAGGAAACATTGGTGTTTCGTATACTTATAAGTTCAGAACAAAAATCGAGTACATACAAAGCCGAATGTCCGGACAAAACACCGTTCCCCTGGTCCAAATGTTCTATATTGGCCTTAAAACGCCCCGACTAATCCTTGTAGATCTTGAGGTTTTAAATTCTAAAACAAGTAAGTTTCGTACATTTCCAAGTTCGGACCGAAATTCGAGTAAATGCCGACCGAACGGACGGACATAAATCTCGTTGTTACGGACGGAACGTTGTTTTTTCACTTTAGAACGCCCCGAGTTAAGTAATGGAGTGGCTAGTCTCTTAGGTGTATCGTTTTCCATTTGGAAACATTTGTGTTTCGTCCACTTATAAGTTCAGAACAAAAATCGAGTACATACAAAGCCGAATGTCCGGACAAAACACCGTTCCCATGGTCCAAATGTTCTATATTGGCCTTAAAACACCCCGACTAAGCCTTGTAGATCTTGAGGTTTTAGATTCCAAAACAAGGGAGTTTCGTCCATTTCCAAGTTCGGACCGAAATCCGAGTAAATGCCGACCGAACGGACAGACATAAATCTCGTTTTTACGGACGGAACGTTGTTTTTTCACCTTAGAACGCCCCGAGTTAAGTAATGGAGTGGCTAGTCTCTTAGGTGTATCGTTTTCCATTGGGAAACATTTGTGTTTCGTCCACTTATAAGTTCAGAACAAAAATCGAGTACATACAAAGCCGAATGTCCGGACAAAACACCGTTCCCATGGTCCAAATGTTCTATATTGGCCTTAAAACGCCCCGACTAAGCCTTGTAGATCTTGAGGTTTTAGATTCCAAAACAAGTGAGTTTCGCCCATTTCCAAGTTCGGACCGAAATCCGAGTACATGCAGACCGAACGGACAGACATAAATCTCGTTTTTACTGACGGAAAGTTGTTTTTTCACCTTAGAACACCTCGAGTTTAGTAATGGAGTGGCTAATCTCTTAGGTGTATCGTTTTCCATTGGGAAACATTTGTGTTTCGTCCACTTATAAGTTCAGAACAAAAATCGAGTACATACAAAGCCGAATGTCCGGACAAACACACCGTTCCCATGGTTCAAAAGTTCTATATTGGCCTTAAAACGCCCCGACTAAGCCTTGTAGATCTTGAGGTTTTAGATTCGAAAAAAAGTGAGTTTCGTCCATTTCCAAGTTCGGACCGAAAACCGAGTAAATGCCGACAGAACGGACGGACATAAATCTCGTTTTTACGGACGGAACGTTGTTTTTTCACCTTAAAACGCCCCGAGTTAAGTAATGGAGTGGCTAGTCTTTTAGGTGTATCGTTTTCCATTGGGAAACATTGGTGTTTCGTATACTTATAAGTTCAGAACAAAAATCGAGTACATACAAAGCCGAATGTCCGGACAAAACACCGTTCCCATGGTCCAAATGTTCTATATTGGCCTTAAAACGCCCCGACTAAGCCTTGTTGATCTTGAGGTTTTAGATTTCAAAACAAGTGAGTTTCGTCCATTTCCAAGTTCGGACCGAAATCCGAGTAAATGCCGACCGAACGGACAGACATAAATCTCGTTTTTACGGACGGAACGTTGTTTTTTCACCTTAGAACGCCCCGAGTTAAGTAATGGAGTGGCTAGTCTCTTAGGTGTATTGTTTTCCATTGGGAAACATTTGTGTTTCGTCCACTTATAAGTTCAGAACAAAAATCGAGTACATGCAAAGCTAAATGTCCGGACAAAACACCGTTCCCCTGGTCCAAATGTTCTATATTGGCCTTAAAACGCCCCGACTAATCCTTGTAGATCTTGAGGTTTTAAATTCCAAAACAAGTAAGTTCGTACATTTCCAAGTTCGGACCGAAATTCGAGTAAATGCCGACCGAACGGACGGACATAAATCTCGTTGTTACGGACGGAACGTTGTTTTTTCACTTTAGAACGCCCCGAGTTAAGTAATGGAGTGGCTAGTCTCTTAGGTGTATCGTTTTCCATTTGGAAACATTTGTGTTTCGTCCACTTATAAGTTCAGAACAAAAATCGAGTACATACAAAGCCGAATGTCCAGACAAAACACCGTTCCCATGGTCCAAATGTTCTATATTGGCCTTAAAACGCCCTGACTAAGCCTTGTAGATCTTGAGGTTTTAGATTCCAAAACAAGTGAGTTTCGTCCATTTCCAAGTTCGGACCGAAATCCGAGTAAATGCCGACCGAACGGACAGACATAAATCTCGTTTTTACGGACGGAACGTTGTTTTTTCACCTTAGAACGCCCCGAGTTAAGTAATGGAGTGGCTAGTCTCTTAGGTGTATCGTTTTCCATTGGGAAACATTTGTGTTTCGTCCACTTATAAGTTCAGAATAAAAATCAAGTACATACAAAGCCGAATGTCCGGACAAAACACCGTTCCCATGGTCCATATGTTCTATATTGGCCTTAAAACGCCCCGACTAAGCCTTGTAGATCTTGAGGTTTTAGATTCCAAAACAAGTGAGTTTCGTCCATTTCCAAGTTCGGACCGAAATCCGAGTACATGCCGACCGAACGGACAGACATAAATCTCGTTTTTACTGACGGAACGTTGTTTTTTCACCTTAGAACACCTCGAGTTTAGTAATGGAGTGGCTAATCTCTTAGGTGTATCGTTTTCCATTGGGAAACATTTGTGTTTCGTCCACTTATAAGTTCAGAACAAAAATCGAGTACATACAAAGCCGAATGTCCGGACAAAACACCGTTCCCATGGTCCAAATGTTCTATATTGGCCTTAAAACGCCCCGACTAAGCCTTGTAGATCTTGAGGTTTTAGATTCGAAAAAAAGTGAGTTTCGTCCATTTCCAAGTTCGGACCGAAAACCGAGTAAATGCCGACCGAACGGACGGACATAAATCTTGTTTTTACGGACGGAACGTTGTTTTTTCACCTTAGAACGCCCCGAGTTAAGTAATGGAGTGGCTAGTCTCTTAGGTGTATCGTTTTCCATTGGGAAACATTAGTGTTTCGTATACTTATAAGTTCAGAACAAAAATCGAGTACATACAAAGCCGAATGTCCGGACAAAACACCGTTCCCATGGTCCAAATGTTCTATATTGGCCTTAAAACGCCCCGACTAAGCCTTGTAGATCTTGAGGTTTTAGATTCCAAAACAAGTAAGTTTCGTCCATTTCCAAGTTCGGACCGAAATCCGAGTAAATGCCGACCGAACGGACAGACATAAATCTCGTTTTTACGGACGGAACGTTGTTTTTTCACCTTAGAACGCCCCGAGTTAAGTAATGGAGTGGCTAGTCTCTTAGGTGTATCGTTTTCCATTGGGAAACATTTGTGTTTCGTCCACTTATAAGTTCAGAACAAAAATCGAGTACATACAAAGCCGAATGTCCGGACAAAACACCGTTCCCCTGGTCCAAATGTTCTATATTGGCCTTAAAACGCCCCGACTAATCCTTGTAGATCTTGAGGTTTTAAATTCTAAAACAATTAAGTTTCGTACATTTCCAAGTTCGGACCGAAATTCGAGTAAATGCCGACCGAACGGACGGACATAAATCTCGTTGTTACGGACGGAACGTTGTTTTTTCACTTTAGAACGCCCCGAGTTAAGTAATGGAGTGGCTAGTCTCTTAGGTGTATCGTTTTCCATTTGGAAACATTTGTGTTTCGTCCACTTATAAGTTCAGAACAAAAATCGAGTACATACAAAGCCGAATGTCCGGACAAAACACCGTTCCCATGGTCCAAATGTTCTATATTGGCCTTAAAACGCCCCGACTAAGCCTTGTAGATCTTGAGGTTTTAGATTCCAAAACAAGTGAGTTTCGTCCATTTCCAAGTTCGGACCGAAATCCGAGTACATGCCGACCGAACGGACAGACATAAATCTCGTTTTTACTGACGCAAAGTTGTTTTTTCACCTTAGAACACCTCGAGTTTAGTAATGGAGTGGCTAATCTCTTAGGTGTATCGTTTTCCATTTGGAAACATTTGTGTTTCGTCCACTTATAAGTTCAGAACAAAAATTGAGTACATACAAAGCCGCATGTCCGGACAAACACACCGTTCCCATGGTTCAAATGTTCTATATTGGCCTTAAAACGCCACGACTAAGCCTTGTAGATCTTGAGGTTTTAGATTCGAAAAAAGTGAGTTTCGTCCATTTCCAAGTTCGGACCGAAAACCGAGTAAATGCCGACAGAACGGACGGACATAAATCTCGTTTTTACGGACGGAACGTTGTTTTTTCACCTTAAAACGCCCCGAGTTAAGTAATGGAGTGGCTAGTCTCTTAGGTGTATCGTTTTCCATTGGGAAACATTGGTGTTTCATATACTTATAAGTTCAGAACAAAAATCGAGTACATACAAAGCCGAATGTACGGACAAAACACCGTTCCCATGGTCCAAATGTTCTATATTGGCCTTAAAACGCCCCGACTAAGCCTTGTTGATCTTGAGGTTTTAGATTTCAAAACAAGTGAGTTTCGTCCATTTCCAAGTTCGGACCGAAATCCGAGTAAATGCCGACCGAACGGACAGACATAAATCTCGTTTTTACGGACGGAACGTTGTTTTTTCACCTTAGAACGCCCCGAGTTAAGTAATGGAGTGGCTAGTCTCTTAGGTGTATTGTTTTCCATTGGGAAACATTTGTGTTTCGTCCACTTATAAGTTCAGAACAAAAATCGAGTACATGCAAAGCTAAATGTCCGGACAAAACACCGTTCCCCTGGTCCAAATGTTCTATATTGGCCTTAAAACGCCCCGACTAATCCTTGTAGATCTTGAGGTTTTAAATTCCAAAACAAGTAAGTTTCGTACATTTCCAAGTTCGGACCGAAATTCGAGTAAATGCCGACCGAACGGACGGACATAAATCTCGTTGTTACGGACGGAACGTTGTTTTTTCACTTTAGAACGCCCCGAGTTAAGTAATGGAGTGGCTAGTCTCTTAGGTGTATCGTTTTCCATTTGGAAACATTTGTGTTTCGTCCACTTATAAGTTCAGAACAAAAATCGAGTACATACAAAGCCGAATGTCCAGACAAAACACCGTTCCCATGGTCCAAATGTTCTATATTGGCCTTAAAACGCCCTGACTAAGCCTTGTAGATCTTGAGGTTTTAGATTCCAAAACAAGTGAGTTTCGTCCATTTCCAACTTCGGACCGAAATCCGAGTAAATGCCGACCGAACGGACAGACATAAATCTCGTTTTTACGGACGGAACGTTGTTTTTTCACCTTAGAACGCCCCGAGTTAAGTAATGGAGTGGCTAGTCTCTTAGGTGTATCGTTTTCCATTGGGAAACATTTGTGTTTCGTCCACTTATAAGTTCAGAATAAAAATCGAGTACATACAAAGCCGAATGTCCGGACAAAACACCGTTCCCATGGTCCAAATGTTCTATATTGGCCTTAAAACGCCCCGACTAAGCCTTATAGATCTTGAGGTTTTAGATTCCAAAACAAGTGAGTTTCGTCCATTTCCAAGTTTGGACCGAAATCCGAGTACATGCCGACCGAACGGACAGACATAAATCTCGTTTTTACTGACGGAACGTTGTTTTTTCACATTAGAACACCTCGAGTTTAGTAATGGAGTGGCTAATCTCTTAGGTGTATCGTTTTCCGTTGGGAAACATTTGTGTTTCGTCCACTTATAAGTTCAGAACAAAAATCGAGTACATACAAAGCCGAATGTCCGGACAAAACACCGTTCCCATGGTCCAAATGTTCTATATTGGCCTTAAAACGCCCCGACTAAGCCTTGTAGATCTTGAGGTTTTAGATTCGAAAAAAAGTGAGTTTCGTCCATTTCCAAGTTCGGACAGAAAACCGAGTAAATGCCGACCGAACGGACGGACATAAATCTCGTTTTTACGGACGGAACGTTGTTTTTTCACCTTAGAACGCCCCGAGTTAAGTAATGGAGTGGCTAGTCTCTTAGGTGTATCGTTTTCCATTGGGAAACATTGGTGTTTCGTATACTTATAAGTTCAGAACAAAAATCGAGTACATACAAAGCCGAATGTCCGGACAAAACACCGTTCCCATGGTCCAAATGTTCTATATTGGCCTTAAAACGCCCCGACTAAGCCTTGTTGATCTTGAGGTTTTAGATTCCAAAACAAGTGAGTTTCGTCCATTTCCAAGTTCGGACCGAAATCCGAGTAAATGCCGACCGAACGGACAGACATAAATCTCGTTTTTACGGACGGATAGTTGTTATTTCACCTTAGAACGGCCCGAGTTCTGTAATGGTGTGGCTAGTCTCTTAGGTGTATCGTTTTCCATTTGGAAACATTTGTGTTTCGTCCACTTATACGTTCAGAACAAAAATCGAGTACATACAATGACGAATGTCCGGAGAAAACACACTTCCCATGGTCCAAATGTTCTATATTGGCCTTAAATCGCCCCGACTAGGCCTTGTAGATCTTGAGGTTTTAGATTCCAAAATAAGTGAGTTTCGTCCATTTCCAAGTTCGGACCGAAATCCGAGTAAATGCCGACCGAACGGACGGACATAAATCTCGTTTTTACGGACGGAACGTTGTTTTTTGACCTTAGAACGCCCCGAGTTAAGTAATGGAGTGGCTAGTCTCTTAGGTGTATCGTTTTCCATTGGGAAACATTTGTGTTTCGTCCACTTATAAGTTCAGAACAAAAATCGAGTACATACAACGCCGAATGTCCGGACAAAACACCGTTCCCATGGTCCAAATGTTCTATATTGGCCTTAAAACGCCCCGACTAAGCCTTGTAGATCTTGAGGTTTTAGATTCCAAAACAAGTGAGTTTCGTCCATTTCCAAGTTCGGACCGAAATCCGAGTAAATGCCGACCGAACGGACAGACATAAATCTCGTTTTTACTGACGGAACGTTGTTTTTTCACCTTAGAACACCTCGAGTTTAGTAATGGAGTGGCGAATCTCTTAGGTTGATAGTTTTCCATTGGGAAACATTTGTGTTTTATCCACTTATAAGTTCAGAACAAATATCGAGTACATACAAAGCCGAATGTCCGGACAAAACACCGTTCCCCTGGTCCAAATGTTCTATATTGGCCTTAAAACGCCCCGACTAATCTTTGTAGATCTTGAGGTTTTAGATTCCAAAACAAGTGAGTTTCGTACATTTCCAAGTTCGGACCGAAATTCGAGTAAATGCCGACCGAACGGACGGACAAAAATCTCGTTGTTACGGACGGAACGTTGTTTTTTCACTTTAGAACGCCCCGAGTTAAGTAATGGAGTGGCTAGTCTCTTAGGTGTATAGTTTTCCATTTGGAAACATTTGTGTTTCGTCCACTTATACGTTCAGAACAAAAATCGAGTACATACAATGACGAATGTCCGGAGAAAACACAGTTCCCATGGTCCAAATGTTCTATATTGGCCTTAAATCGCCCCGACTAAGCCTTGTAGATCTTGAGGTTTTAGATTCCAAAACAAGTGAGTTTCGTCCATTTCCAAGTTCGGACCGAAAACCGAGTAAATGCCGACCGAACGGACGGACATAAATCTCGTTTTTACTGACGGAACGTTGTTTTTTCACCTTAGAACACCCCGAGTTTAGTAATGGAGTGGCTAATCTCTTAGGTGTATCGTTTTCCATTGTGAAACATGTGTGTTTCGTCCACTTATAAGTTCGGAACAATAATCGAGTACATACCAAGCCGAATGTCCGGACAAAACACCGTTCCCATGGTCCAAATTTTCTATATTTGCCTTAAAACGTCCGGGCTAAGCCTTGTCGATCTTGAGGTTTTAGATTCCAAAACAAGTGAGTTTCGTCCATTTCCAAGTTCGGAACGAAATCCGATAAATGCCGACCGAACGGACGGACATAAATCTCGTTTTTACGGACGGAACGTTGTTTTTTCACCTTAGAACGCCCCGAGTTAAGTAATGGAGTGGCTAGTCTCTTAGGTGTATCGTTTTCCATTGTGAAACATGTGTGTTTCGTCCACTTATACGTTCAGAACAAAAATCGAGTACATACAAAGCCGAATGTCCGGACAAAACACCGTTCCCATGGTCCAAATGTTCTATATTGGCCTTAAAACGCACCGACTAAGCCTTGTAGATCTTGAGGTTTCAGATTCCAAAACAAGTGAGTTTCGTCCATTTCCAAGTTCGGACCGAAATCCGAGTAAATGCCGACCGAACGGACAGACATAAATCTCGTTTTTACGGACGGAACGTTGTTTTTTCACCTTAGAACGCCCTGAGTTAAGTAATGGAGTGGCTAGTCTCTTAGGTGTATCGTTTTCCATTGGGAAACATTTGTGTTTCGTCCACTTATAAGTTCAGAATAAAAATCGAGTACATACAAAGCCGAATGTCCGGACAAAACACCGTTCCCATGGTCCAAATGTTCTATATTGGCCTTAAAACGCCCCGACTAAGCCTTGTTGATCTTGAGGTTTTAGATTCCAAAACAAGTGAGTTTCGTCCATTTCCAAGTTCGGACCGAAATCCGAGTAAATGCCGACCGAACGGACAGACATAAATCTCGTTTTTACGGACGGAACGTTGTTTTTTCACCTTAGAACGCCCCGAGTTAAGTAATGGAGTGGCTAGTCTCTTAGGTGTATCGTTTTCCATTGGGAAACATTTGTGTTTCGTCCACTTATAAGTTCAGAACAAAAATCGAGTACATACAACGCCGAATGTCCGGACAAAACACCGTTCCCATGGTCCAAATGTTCTATATTGGCCTTAAAACGCCCCGACTAAGCCTTGTAGATCTTGAGGTTTTAGATTCCAAAACAAGTGAGTTTCGTCCATTTCCAAGTTCGGACCGAAATCCGAGTACATGCCGACCGAACGGACAGACATAAATCTCGTTTTTACTGACGGAACGTTGTTTTTTCACCTTAGAACACCTCGAGTTTAGTAATGGAGTGGCTAATCTCTTAGGTGTATCGTTTTCCATTGGGAAACATTTGTGTTTCGTCCACTTATAAGTTCAGAACAAAAATCGAGTACATACAAAGCCGAATGTCCGGACAAAACACCGTTCCCATGGTCCAAATGTTCTATATTGGCCTTAAAACGCCCCGACTAAGCCTTGTAGATCTTGAGGTTTTAGATTCGAAAAAAGTGAGTTTCGTCCATTTCCAAGTTCGGACCGAAAACCGAGTAAATGCCGACCGAACGGACGGACATAAATCTCGTTTTTACGGACGGAACGTTGTTTTTTCACCTTAGAACGCCCCGAGTTAAGTAATGGAGTGGCTAGTCTCTTAGGTGTTTCGTTTTCCATTGGGAAACATTGGTGTTTCGTATACTTATAAGTTCAGAACAAAAATCGAGTACATACAAAGCCGAATGTCCGGACAAAACACCGTTCCCATGGTCCAAATGTTCTATATTGGCCTTAAAACGCCCCGACTAAGCCTTGTTGATCTTGAGGTTTTAGATTCCAAAACAAGTGAGTTTCGTCCATTTCCAAGTTCGGACCGAAATCCGAGTAAATGCCGACCGAACGGACAGACATAAATCTCGTTTTTACGGACGGAACGTTGTTTTTTCACCTTAGAACGGCCCGAGTTAAGTAATGGAGTGGCTAGTCTTTTAGGTGTATCGTTTTCCATTGGGAAACATTTGTGTTTCGTCCACTTATAAGTTCAGAACAAAAATCGAGTACATACAACGCCGAATGTCCGGACAAAACACCGTTCCCATGGTCCAAATGTTCTATATTGGCCTTAAAACGCCCCGACTAAGCCTTGTAGATCTTGAGGTTTTAGATTCCAAAACAAGTGAGTTTCGTCCATTTCCAAGTTCGGACCGAAATCCGAGTAAATGCCGACCGAACGGACAGACATAAATCTCGTTTTTACTGACGGAACGTTGTTTTTTCACCTTAGAACACCTCGAGTTTAGTAATGGAGTGGCGAATCTCTTAGATTGCATCATCTGCAGCACAAGAAATTTGTTTTTCAAGAATCTCAATTTTATCCTGCAAAGAAAGATTATCCTTTTCCAAATTTTTAATTTTGGATTCATAAACTTCCCCTTGAAGCATATAGTCTTCTGCACAATGTCTGAGTCGTTGTTCTAGAGAATCAACCTTAGTCTGCAAAACACCATTATCTTCGAAACAAAAATTATCAGAAATAGTGGACAAATTACAATTAGCTTTATTAAATTTTTCTTGCAAATCAATATTAGCTTTTTGTAACCTTTCACATTCTTTTGCAGAAAGCCTGTAAAGAAGAGCCCAATCACTATTGCTAACAACATACAAATTATCATCCTTTTCAAAATCAGATTTTGGTTTTGTAGATTTAGACGATTTAGCAATAAAATTATTATGACCAGACTCATGAACCATCATTGCACTCATAGGATCGTTAGCGTGAGCCTTGACGCTCCTTAACCAGCCCCCAGCGACTGATACCAATTGAGAACCCATAATATGTGCAATATAACAATTGTAAAGCAAGCAAGAATAAACCAAACAGAAAGTAAATAACACGCAGAAATTTTTAACGTGGTAAAACCCAATATGGGAAACGTCCACGGTTGTCCTCACGACAACAAATAAATCCACTAGATGAAAAGAGATGTACAAACCTATCAACTACCTGCAATCACTGCGAGTTGACACTACCGGTTATCTCTAACACCTTGACTTCACCAGAGCACCTTGATGTACGCACAAGACACTCGACTTCTTGATGAACACACAAGAAGACTCGAAGCCGAACTATGAAACAAGCTTACACCAGAGTTCCTTGATGAACACACAAGGATACTCGACTTCTTGATGAACACACAAGAAGACTCGAAGCTAAATCAGTATAAACAATAATGAAGAAGAAGATGAATGGGGAAGAAGAAGAAGAAGATTAATGGGGAAGAAGAAGATGAGTTCAATCACCAAAACAAACTAAACCCCAAAACCTAAACAAACTCCAAGACTAGAGATGAATTGGACGGCCAAAAAAGAACTCCTTGTCCTTTGGAATAGAAACCCTATTTATACTTAGGGTTGGAAAACAAGGAAAATGGGCCGAAATAGTGCAAACCGACTTTGGACGTTCGTACGTCGATATGACGTTCGAACGTCGCCACACAAAAATAAGCCTGCTGCCTACCATGACGTACGAACGCTCTAACTCGGTACGTACGTCTCCACACGAAACAAGTCTGCTGCCTACTTGGACGTACGAACTTCCTAACAGCGTACGTACGTCCTGACCAAAAGATGTTTGCTGCTTCAGTGGACGTACGTACGTCCTAACTCGGTACGTACGTCCAGAACCCAATAACTTCTCCTGGACAGACCTAAGAGACACAAGGACACGAGACGACCATGCGTACATCTTGATTTTCCTAACAATGAATTCAAGGCGAGATAACCAAGGACACTTTGTCACAAAATTGATGTCAAACCACTTCATGCCGGTTTCAATCTCCCCCTTTGACATTGATTTTGTGACAAAAACCTATGACTCTAATAGCACTTATAAAACGTGCTTACAAGCCCAAACCATGGCATTTATAAAACATGCCTACAAAATCACTCAAGATAGAAACACATAACAAGTCACTAATTCTTGTTATCCATCTTTAGCAAGATGCTTTAACCATCAGAGACCGAACGGAAGCAACTAGGAATTTCCGGATTCAACAGAAATTCCTTCGAGCAACTCCCCCATACTTCATGAGCTCCAAGATATTTTTGACACTCGAGCTCCCCCATAACTATATAACGTCTAAAATCATCAACACGTTCACTCCCCCATACATGTAGCATACCTGAAACATGACCCAAAAATAACCTAACAACAAAAAGACGATTGTTAGTAATTAGAGTCATAAATCTCCCCCTTTTTGTCACAAATGAAGCAAGGTAACAAAAGAAAGAGAAAAGATAAATACCAAACCATAACAAATAAGATTGAAGAAGAAAAGTAAGAAAACAATCATGTTAACAACAAAAAGGATATGCAACGGAAGTCATAAAATACACACTTGTTAACACGATGTCAATACAAAGAATTCTCCCCCTAAACAAAAGCGTCACCTAAATGCAATGCATATGAGAAAGATGTACCTAGAACAAACAAACCAAATAAGGATATTTGAAACACACAAAGAACCAATCATACAAGGGTAGAAGAGAGTAAAGAGAAAACCATACCATAAATCTGGAATCCATGACACACAAAACTAAAAAAAAACATGAGAGAGATCTAGGCATATAAATGAAGAAGAAAGAGTACCAACACAGATACAAGACACTGAATACTTATATAGGTAACAGAGGGAAGAAGAGTAAACATAACATGAATCCCTGATAGAAACCAAGAGAATCCTATACATAGAAGAAAGAGTCAGGACACCAACAATCGGAACAAATGATTCACTAGAATATCACTTTAAACAACCGATCATAACCACCTGAGATAGATTCCAGAGAAACGACTTCATAGTAGCAAGATATCTAGAGAAAAAGAGCAAACAAACAAAAAGGAAGAAATACCATACCTGATGAAATTGGGAAGGTACAATAAAGGCCAAGAACCAAATAGTCAAACCTGGGAGAAATGTGCAAGAAAAGAATATGCGAAAAGAGAAAGAAGAAGAGATAAACAATAGTTAGTAGGAGATATGAAAGAGAATAGGGAAACCATGCATATTAGACACATCCAACAATATCCCATGACAAAACTACAGGAATATGAGTATTTGCAGAAAAAGATACGTAAAGTATAAGAAAATCCATTGAAAATCCATGGGGAAATCCAATCTGTACATGTTCCTGAAACAACTCATCCAACCACACAAAAAAAAAAAAATTAGAGAATCTTATAAACAAGGATAAGAAAATATTATCCCAAACACAATGGAATAGAGACATAAAAGGAATAAACCTGTAAGCCCACCCCTAGTGAAACCCAAAAATTAGTTCAACATATGCCAAACAAGATAGACAATCATCAAGCTCAAAAAAAAACTTTAACTGAAGAATGAGCAAGGATTATCGATGTCACCAAGTCACAAAGCAACAATCCAACTTCAGAGTAAATTTCCTGCCAGAACACTAAGACTCCGATGACATGCCATACATTGTCAGAAAGATTAGAGAGTCAATAGAAGAGAATTGCTGACAATAGATGACCAAACTGAGCATATGCATCCCAAAGTAGAACAGTGGTAGCCCAAAACCATTGTATGAGGATTATTGCAGAAGACTACCAAGAACACATCTAATCAAACCTATTGCAGGAAAAAAAATAGGATCAACCAGGCACAAGAAACAACAATAAGAGGATAGGCAAGTCTCATAAGCATTTAATCAAACACCAGCTAGCCAACAAGGTAATTCAAGAATATTATCCCAACATAGAAAAGTATGATGAGAACCTATGAGAAAACAAGAATCAATATAAATCATGACAAACGAATACACCAATAACATGATTTCATCACGAAAATATGCTTATGCATACCTTGCAGCCTTCTTAAAACAAATTGAGAACTATTACCTTGAGAAATCACATCAAACACATGTGATCCAATGACAAAAATAGAAAGTATGAAGTGTAAAACCAAATAATACTAACAACCTGACCTTAGTATGTCAATGAAACACCGACTGAAAAGAATTACCAAGGAATGAACCAAAATAGAGTAAGCCATAAACACTTTCAGCAAGAACATCTACAAGAATCCAAAGGAATGGCGCCTCTACTCCTTTAAGAACGAGGAGGACGTGTGCCCGATGACGAAGCACCCTTGGAACCGGGTGTTTCTTTGGTGGGAGTAGTCCGAGCCCGCTTAGGAGGCATGTCCTGCATAAACACAACATTGAACAAACTAACAAATGTAAGAGAAATGGCGAACCTAGCACAAGAAATGTGAGAATACCCATGTAGACATTTTATCGAACACATGGTGTGCAGAATCATGAAGTGTGCACACGATAACAACCAAGCAATGAGAATCGCACTAAACTTGTTAGACTAGGATAATGAAGAACCAAACATAAACAATAGCAAATAGAGACTGCACCATATCTAAGAATCAATTTTAACGACAAAACTAACAACCCATATCCAACCATGTGAAGACTAACCTTAAGGACCAACTTTAATAGCAGAAAAACAAACCTAATAACTAACAACACAAACTATAATAAGAAGATAAAAGGAAAAGAACCGATGTACCATAGAAGTGAAGAAGAATACATCATGAACTTCCAAAAACAGTAGCCAATTCCAATCCGTACAAAAATAAGAGGCAATATATGGGGGTAAACAAAAGATTGAACAAATAAGAGAATTGAAGTGCATCATAAACTAAACCTCGGTGTGTAGATGCAATGCAATGCATAAAAAGAGAGAAAGTTCACCACTAGAAAACACCCTTTGAAGACCTAGAATATACAACCATCAACAAGAGACATACGATTAGTAAGTGAGCATAGAAGAAACAAACTTCAACCCCCTTTGAAACAAACGTTATGAGTAGAAGGTAAACGAATATAAATATGATCTTTCAAATGAAAACCAACACATTAAAAAGGCAAAGGAATATAAACTTTGTATGCCTTACATAAAAAACAATGAATATGCGCTTGGATTTTTATTTTGCCGCATGCGGTGGAGTTTAGCCTACATCACTCTAATGTCATTCCCGCGTGGGAGGGATTTTTGCCTCCATCTTTTCAAATACACGAGGGTAGGGTGTAGCCTACATCTTTTTGACAAACACAAACTCAAGAAGTGCAATACCATGATAACGTGCAACACAAGAACTAACATCTCTTGAGTGCATCCGTCAGAGCATGACCCTCACAACCCCAACGGGTTCTTAGCCAACTGATATTGCTTTAAAGACAATCAAATGGCTGGGGATAAAGTGAGTCATTGACCACTAACAAGAGTTGTAATAGGAAGATAAGAATGCTCAATAACACGAACAACAAGATGAACATTAACCAAAACAAAGGAGAAATAGCTCAAGATCACATAAATACTCGAGAGATAGAGAAGTTCTATGAGCTCAAAGAATATGTAAGTGGTTTCCAAAAAACTCCCATCATGCAAGCATGCCGTGCACTGTGCAAACAAGCGAGGAAAAATGCATGATACATACCAAAACATACTTAAGAGTTCAGAAAGAGAAAACACCCAAACATATTGCAACTTATTTAAGACAATCGAATTAAACCAATATCTCAGAAAAGATGTAACCAACAACACATACATGGAATAAATAAAGAAAAATAGAAGGAATAACCAACAATGTATTCAGACATGCAACATGATCTGCAAGCTAAACAAACAAAGCATAAAAAATAGAAACACCAAACAAATAGCCTATGTGGTTAGAGAAATATGCAATTCAAATAACACAAGGCTAGAAACAACCTACATCATCCCAAATATGGGACACCACCAGACCTTTGCAAGTCCAGAAAAACCTTCAACTTATCCTTTCTTACCCAGACTTGTTTAACACTAGGCGTGCACACCTTGGAAGTTGAAAAGATATGAGATTTCTCCTTAACAAATTTTTCAATAGACTTGTCCTTAACTAATTCCACCTTAGTCTTTGACTTCCTTTTGTTGGAATACCTGTTTTTCTTAAACCTGTGACGAACACCACTATAATTCCAAGGTCTAGAAAATGCACAAGAAGAAACATTAGAATCAACATGATTATAATGATTAGGAACACGAGAATAGGATGCATCATGTTGATTAAAATCCCAACAAAAAATATCCAAATGACCAACCCTACCACAATAAGAACAATGAAAAACATTAGACTTACTCAAACAAGTCTTATAAGAAGATGCCGTAGTGGTGGGTAAACCATGTATGTCATTATTTGGTTTATGACATTGTCCCTTAACAAAACACATACCTCCCCTATTAGAACAAGATGGCTTACCAGCAAAAGCAACCTTATCATTAGCCTTAGACATAAACTTTGTGCAAGAAACATGCTGAAAACTATTAGTATTAAGTCTAGTCTCAATAGGCGGGGTAGGCAAAAGAGCAGGCAAACTAGATTTTACAGAAGTAGTCACACTAGATGAACGAGTAGAACTAGCAATAGGAGATTCAAATCTAGTTTTGTCCAAAACCTGCAATTGAAGTTGAGTAGTCGTTAAACCGTTCTTTGTTACCTCATACTCCACCAATAGAGATTTGTATTTCTCATCGACCTCCTGATTGGCCTTCTCTAAAGCTGCAATTCTACATAACAAGTCAAGTTTTTCTTTGTCAAATAATTGAGAAATAGAGATTGCATCATCTGCAGCACAAGAAATTTGTTTTTCAAGAATCTCAATTTTATCCTGCAAAGAAAGATTATCCTTTTCCAAATTTTTAATTTTGGATTCATAAACTTCCCCTTGAAGCATATAGTCTTCTGCACAATGTCTGAGTCGTTGTTCTAGAGAATCAACCTTAGTCTGCAAAACACCATTATCTTCAAAACAAAAATTATCAGAAATAGTGGACAAATTACAATTAGCTTTATTAAATTTTTCTTGCAAATCAATATTAGCTTTTTGTAACCTTTCACATTCTTTTGCAGAAAGCCTGTAAAGAAGAGCCCAATCACTATTGCTAACAACATACAAATTATCATCCTTTTCAAAATCAGATTTTGGTTTTGTAGATTTAGACGATTTAGCAATAAAATTATTATGACCAGACTCATGAACCATCATTGCACTCATAGGATCGTTAGCGTGAGCCTTGACGCTCCTTAACCAGCCCCCAGCGACTGATACCAATTGAGAACCCATAATATGTGCAATATAACAATTGTAAAGCAAGCAAGAATAAACCAAACAGAAAGTAAATAACACGCAGAAATTTTTAACGTGGTAAAACCCAATATGGGAAACGTCCACGGTTGTCCTCACGACAACAAATAAATCCACTAGATGAAAAGAGATGTACAAACCTATCAACTACCTGCAATCACTGCGAGTTGACACTACCGGTTATCTCTAACACCTTGACTTCACCAGAGCACCTTGATGTACGCACAAGACACTCGACTTCTTGATGAACACACAAGAAGACTCGAAGCCGAACTATGAAACAAGCTTACACCAGAGTTCCTTGATGAACACACAAGGATACTCGACTTCTTGATGAACACACAAGAAGACTCGAAGCTAAATCAGTATAAACAATAATGAAGAAGAAGATGAATGGGGAAGAAGAAGAAGAAGATTAATGGGGAAGAAGAAGATGAGTTCAATCACCAAAACAAACTAAAACCCAAAACCTAAACAAACTCCAAGACTAGAGATGAATTGGACGGCCAAAAAAGAACTCCTTGTCCTTTGGAATAGAAACCCTATTTATACTTAGGGTTGGAAAACAAGGAAAATGGGCCGAAATAGTGCAAACCGACTTTGGACGTTCGTACGTCGATATGACGTTCGAACGTCGCCACACAAAAATAAGCCTGCTGCCTACCATGACGTACGAACGCTCTAACTCGGTACGTACGTCTCCACACGAAACAAGTCTGCTGCCTACTTGGACGTACGAACTTCCTAACAGCGTACGTACGTCCTGACCAAAAGATGTTTGCTGCTTCAGTGGACGTACGTACGTCCTAACTCGGTACGTACGTCCAGAACCCAATAACTTCTCCTGGACAGACCTAAGAGACACAAGGACACGAGACGACCATGCGTACATCTTGATTTTCCTAACAATGAATTCAAGGCGAGATAACCAAGGACACTTTGTCACAAAATTGATGTCAAACCACTTCATGCCGGTTTCAGTAGTTATGGACAGAACGTTGTTTTTTCACTTTAGAACGCCCCGAGTTAAGTAATGGAGTGGCTAGTCTCTTAGGTGTATCGTTTTCCATTTGGAAACATTTGTGTTTCGTCCACTTATACGTTCAGAACAAAAATCGAGTACATACAATGACGAATGTCCGGAGAAAACACAGTTCCCATGGTCCAAATGTTCTATATTGGCCTTAAATCGCCCCGACTAGGCCTTGTAGATCTTGAGGTTTTAGATTCCAAAATAAGTGAGTTTCGTCCATTTCCAAGTTCGGACCGAAATCCGAGTAAATGCCGACCGAACGGGTGGACATAAATCTCGTTTTTACGGACGGAAAGTTGTTTTTTCACCTTAGAAGGCCCCGAGTTAAGTAATGGAGTGGCTAGTCTCTTAGGTGTATCGTTTTCCATTGGGAAACATTTGTGTTTCGTCCACTTATAAGTTCAAAACAAAAATCGAGTACATACAAAGCCGAATGTCCGGACAAAACACCGTTCCCATGGTCCAAATGTTCTATATTGGCCTTAAAACGCCCCGACTAAGCCTTGTAGATCTTGAGGTTTTAGATTCCAAAACAAGTGAGTTTCGTCCATTTCCAAGTTCGGACCGAAATCCGAGTAAATGCCGACCGAACGGACAGACATAAATCTCGTTTTTACTGACGGAACGTTGTTTTTTCACCTTAGAACACCTCGAGTTTAGTAATGGAGTGGCTAATATCTTAGGTGTATAGTTTTCCATTGGGAAACATTTGTGTTTTGTCCACTTATAAGTTCAGAACAAAAATCGAGTACATACAAAGCCGAATGTCCGGACAAAACACCGTTCCCATGGTCCAAATGTTCTATATTGGCCTTAAAACGCCCCGACTAAGCCTTGTAGATCTTGAGGTTTTAGATTCCAAAACAAGTGAGTTTCGTACATTTCCAAGTTCGGACCGAAATTCGAGTAAATGTCGACCGAACGGACAGACATAAATCTCGTTTTTAGGGACGGAACGTTGTTTTTTCACCTTAGAACGCCCCGAGTTAAGTAATGGAGTGGCTAGTCTCTTAGGTGTATCGTTTTCCATTGGGAAACATTTGTGTTTCGTCCACTTATAAGTTCAGAACAAAAATCGAGTACATACAAAGCCGAATGTCCGGACAAAACACCGTTCCCCTGGTCCAAATGTTTTATATTGTCCTTAAAACGCCCCGACTAATCCTTGTAGATCTTGAGGTTTTAGATTCCAAAACAAGTGAGTTTCGTACATTTCCAAGTTCGGACCGAAATTCGAGTAAATGTCGACCGAACGGAAGGACATAAATCTCGTTGTTACGGACGGAACGTTGTTTTTTCACTTTAGAACGCCCCGAGTTAAGTAATGGAGTGGCTAGTCTCTTAGGTGTATCGTTTTCCATTTGGAAACATTTGTGTTTCGTCCACTTATACGTTCAGAACAAAAATCGAGTACATACAATGACGAATGTCCGGAGAAAACACAGTTCCCATGGTCCAAATGTTCTATATTGGCCTTAAATCGCCCCGACTAGGCCTTGTAGATCTTGAGGTTTTAGATTCCAAAATAAGGGAGTTTCGTCCATTTCCAAGTTCGGACCGAAATCCGAGTAAATGCCGACCGAACGGACGGGAATAAATCTCGTTTTTACGGACGGAACTTCGTTTTTTCACCTTAGAACGCCCCGAGTTAAGTAATGGAGTGGCTAGTCTCTTAGGTGTATCGTTTTCCATTGGGAAACATGTGTGTTTCGTCCACTTATAACTTCAGAACAAAAATCGAGTACATACAAAGCCGAATGTCCGGAGAAAACACCGTTCCCATGGTGCAAATATTCTATATTGGCCTTAAAACGTCCCGACTAATCCTTGTAGATCTTGAGGTTTTAGATTCCAAAACAAGTGAGTTTCGTCCATTTCCAAGTTCGGACCGAAATCCGAGTTAATTTTGACCGAACGGACGGACATAAATCTCGTTTTTACGGACGGAACGTTGTTATTTCACCTTAGAACGGCCCGAGTTCTGTAATGGTGTGGCTAGTCTCTTAGGTGTATCGTTTTCCATTGGGAAACATTTGTTTTTCGTCCACTTATAAGTTCAGAACAAAAATCGAGTACATACAAAGCCGAATGTCGGGACAAAACACCGTTCCCCTGGTCCAAATGTTCTATATTGACCTTAAAACGCCCCGACTAATCCTTGTAGATCTTGAGGTTTTAGATTCCAAAACAAGTGAGTTTCGTACATTTCCAAGTTCGGACCGAAATTCGAGTAAATGTCGACCGAACGGAAGGACATAAATCTCGTTGTTACGGACGGAACGTTGTTTTTTCACTTTAGAACGCCCCGAGTTAAGTAATGGAGTGGCTAGTCTCTTAGGTGTATCGTTTTCCATTTGGAAACATTTGTGTTTCGTCCACTTATACGTTCAGAACAAAAATCGAGTACATACAAAGCCGAATGTCCGGACAAAACACCGTTCCCCTGGTCCAAATGTTCTATATTGTCCTTAAAACGCCCCGACTAATCCTTGTAGATCTTGAGGTTTTAGATTCCAAAACAAGTGAGTTTCGTACATTTCCAAGTTCGGACCGAAATTCGAGTAAATGTCGACCGAACGGAAGGACATAAATCTTGTTGTTACGGACGGAACGTTGTTTTTTCACTTTAGAACGCCCCGAGTTAAGTAATGGAGTGGCTAGTCTCTTAGGTGTATCGTTTTCCATTTGGAAACATTTGTGTTTCGTCCACTTATACGTTCAGAACAAAAATCGAGTACATACAATGACGAATGTCCGGAGAAAACACAGTTCCCATGGTCCAAATGTTCTATATTGGCCTTAAATCGCCCCGACTAGGCCTTGTAGATCTTGAGGTTTTAGATTCCAAAATAAGTGAGTTTCGTCCATTTCCAAGTTCGGATCGAAATCCGAGTAAATGCCGACCGAACGGACGGACATAAATCTCGTTTTTACGGACGGAACGTTGTTTTTTCACCTTAGAAGGCCCCGAGTTAAGTAATGGAGTGGCTAGTCTCTTAGGTGTATCGTTTTCCATTGGGAAACATTTGTGTTTCGTCCACTTATAAGTTCAGAACAAAAATCGAGTACATACAAAGCCGAATGTCCGGACAAAACACCGTTCCCATGGTCCAAATGTTCTATATTGGCCTTAAAACGCCCCGACTAAGCCTTGTAGATCTTGAGGTTTTAGATTCCAAAACAAGTGAGTTTCGTCCATTTCCAAGTTCGGACCGAAATCCGAGTAAATGCCGACCGAACGGACAGACATAAATCTCGTTTTTACTGACGGAACGTTGTTTTTTCACCTTAGAACACCTCGAGTTTAGTAATGGAGTGGCTAATCTCTTAGGTGTATAGTTTTCCATTGGGAAACATTTGTGTTTTGTCCACTTATAAGTTCAGAACAAAAATCGAGTAGATACAAAGCCGAATGTCCGGACAAAACACCGTTCCCATGGTCCAAATGTTCTATATTGGCCTTAAAACGCCCCAACTAAGCCTTGTAGATCTTGAGGTTTTAGATTCGAAAAAAATTGAGTTTCGTCCATTTCCAAGTTCGGACCGAAAACCGAGTAAGCGCCGACCTAACGGACGGACATAAATCTCGTTTTTACGGACGGAACGTTGTTTTTTCACCTTAGAACGCCCCGAGTTAAGTAATGGAGTGGATAGTCTCTTAGGTGTATCGTTTTCCATTGGGAAACATTTGTGTTTCGTATACTTATAAGTTCAAAACAAAAATCGAGTACATACAAAGCCGAATGTCCGGACAAAACACCGTTCCCATGGTCCAAATGTTCTATATTGGCCTTAAAACGCCCCGACTAAGCCTTGTTGATCTTGAGGTTTTAGATTCCAAAACAAGTGAGTTTCGTCCATTTCCAAGTTCGGACCGAAATCCGAGTAAATGCCGACCGAACGGACAGACATAAATCTCGTTTTTACGGACGGAACGTTGTTTTTTCACCTTAGAACGCCCCGGGTTAAGTAATGGAGTGGCTAGTCTCTTAGGTGTATCGTTTTCCATTGGGAAACATTTGTGTTTCGTCCACTTATAAGTTCAGAACAAAAATCGAGAACATACAAAGCCGAATGTCCGGACAAAACACCGTTCCCCTGGTCCAAATGTTCTATATTGTCCTTAAAACGCCCCGACTAATCCTTGTAGATCTTGAGGTTTTAGATTCCAAAACAAGTGAGTTTCGTACATTTCCAAGTTCGGACCGAAATTCGAGTAAATGTCGACCGAACGGAAGGACATAAATCTCGTTGTTACGGACGGAACGTTGTTTTTTAACTTTAGAACGCCCCGAGTTAAGTAATGGAGTGGCTAGTCTCTTAGGTGTATCGTTTTCCATTTGGAAACATTTGTGTTTCGTCCACTTATACGTTCAGAACAAAAATCGAGTACATACAATGACGAATGTCCGGAGAAAACACAGTTCCCATGGTCCAAATGTTCTATATTGGCCTTAAATCGCCCCGACTAGGCCTTGTAGATCTTGAGGTTTTAGATTCCAAAATAAGTGAGTTTCGTCCATTTCCAAGTTCGGACCGAAATCCGAGTAAATGCCGACCGAACGGACGGACATAAATCTCGTTTTTACGGACGGAACGTTGTTTTTTCACCTTAGAACGCCCCGAGTTAAGTAATGGAGTGGCTAGTCTCTTAGGTGTATCCTTTTCCATTGGGAAACATGTGTGTTTCGTCCACTTATAACTTCAGAACAAAAATCGAGTACATACAAAGCCGAATGTCCGGACAAAACACCGTTCCCATGGTGCAAATATTCTATATTGGCCTTAAAACGTCCCGACTAAGCCTTGTAGATCTTGAGGTTTTAGATTCGAAAAAAAGTGAGTTTCGTCCATTTCCAAGTTCGGACCGAAATCCGAGTAAATGCCGACCGAACGGACAGACATAAATCTCGTTTTTACGGACGGAACGTTGTTTTTTCACCTTAGAACGCCCCGAGTTAAGTAATGGAGTGGCTAGTCTCTTAGGTGTATCGTTTTCCATTTGGAAACAATTATGTTTCGTCCACTTATACGTTCAGAACAAAAATCGAGTACATACAAAGTCGAATGTCCGGACAAAACACCGTTCCCATGGTCCAAATGTTCTATATTGGCCTTAAATCGCCCCGACGAAGCCTTGTAGATCTTGAGGTTTTAGATTCCAAAACAAGTGAGTTTCGTCCATTTCCAAGTTCGAACCGAAATCCGAGTAAATGCCGACCGAACGGACGGACATAAATCTCGTTTTTACGGACGGAACGTTGTTTTTTCACCTTAGAACGCCCTGAGTTAAGTAATGGAGTGGCTAGTCTCTTAGGTGTATCGTTTTCCATTGGGAAACATTTGTGTTTCGTCCACTTATAAGTTCAGAACAAAAATCGAGTACATACAAAGCCGAATGTCCGGACAAAACACCGTTCCCATGGTCCAAATGTTCTATATTGGCCTTAAAACGCCCCGACTAAGCCTTGTAGATCTTGAGGTTTTAGATTCGAAAAAAACTGAGTTTCGTCCATTTCCAAGTTCGGACCGAAAACCGAGTAAATGCCGACCGAACGGACGGACATAAATCTCGTTTTTACGGACGGAACGTTGTTTTTTCACCTTAGAACGCCCCGAGTTAAGTAATGGAGTGGCTAGTCTCTTAGGTGTATCGTTTTCCATTGGGAAACATTTGTGTTTCGTATACTTATAAGTTCAGAACAAAAATCGAGTACATACAAAGCCGAATGTCCGGACAAAACACCGTTCCCATGGTCCAAATGTTCTATATTGGCCTTAAAACGCCCCGACTAAGCCTAGTTGATCTTGAGGTTTTAGATTCCAAAACAAGTGAGTTTCGTCCATTTCCAAGTTCGGACCGAAATCCGAGTAAATGCCGACCGAACGGACAGACATAAATCTCGTTTTTACGGACGGAACGTTGTTTTTTCACCTTAGAACGCCCCGAGTTAAGTAATGGAGTGGCTAGTCTCTTAGGTGTATCGTTTTCCATTGGGAAACATTTGTGTTTCGTCCACTTATAAGTTCAGAACAAAAATCGAGTACATACAAAGCCGAATGTCCGGACAAAACACCGTTCCCCTGGTCCAAATGTTCTATATTGGCCTTAAAACGCCGCGACTAATCCTTGTAGATCTTGAGGTTTTAGATTCCAAAACAAGTGAGTTTCGTACATTTCCAAGTTCGCACCGAAATTCGAGTAAATGTCGACCGAACGGAAGGACATAAATCTCGTTGTTACGGACGGAACGTTGTTTTTTCACTTTAGAACGCCCCGAGTTAAGTAATGGAGTGGCTAGTCTCTTAGGTGTATCGTTTTCCATTTGGAAACATTTGTGTTTCGTCCACTTATACGTTCAGAACAAAAATCGAGTACATACAATGACGAATGTCCGGAGAAAACACAGTTCCCATGGTCCAAATGTTCTATATTGGCCTTAAATCGCCCCGACTAGGCCTTGTAGATCTTGAGGTTTTAGATTCCAAAATAAGGGAGTTTCGTCCATTTCCAAGTTCGGACCGAAATCCGAGTAAATGCCGACCGAACGGACGGACATAAATCTCGTTTTTACGGACGGAACTTTGTTTTTTAACCTTAGAACGCCCCGAGTTAAGTAATGGAGTGGCTAGTCTCTTAGGTGTATCGTTTTCCATTGGGAAACATGTGTGTTTCGTCCACTTATAACTTCAGAACAAAAATCGAGTACATACAAAGCCGAATGTCCGGACAAAACACCGCTCCCATGGTGCAAATATTCTATATTGGCCTTAAAACGTCCCGACTAAGCCTTGTAGATCTTGAGGTTTTAGATTCGAAAAAAAGTGAGTTTCGTCCATTTCCAAGTTCGGACCGAAATCCGAGTAAATGCCGACCGAACGAACGGACATAAATCTCGTTTTTACGGACGGAACGTTGTTTTTTCACCTTAGAACGCCCTGAGTTAAGTAATGGAGTGGCTAGTCTCTTAGGTGTATCGTTTTCCATTGGGAAACATTTGTGTTTCGTCCACTTATAAGTTCAGAACAAAAATCGAGTACATACAAAGCCGAATGTCCGGACAAAACACCGTTCCCCTGGTCCAAATATTCTATATTGGCCTTAAAACGCCGCGACTAATCCTTGTAGATCTTGAGGTTTTAGATTCCAAAACAAGTGAGTTTCGTACATTTCCAAGTTCGCACCGAAATTCGAGTAAATGTCGACCGAACGGAAGGACATAAATCTCGTTGTTACGGACGGAACGTTGTTTTTTCACTTTAGAACGCCCCGAGTTAAGTAATGGAGTGGCTAGTCTCTTAGGTGTATCGTTTTCCATTTGGAAACATTTGTGTTTCGTCCACTTATACGTTCAGAACAAAAATCGAGTACATACAATGACGAATGTCCGGAGAAAACACAGTTCCCATGGTCCAAATGTTCTATATTGGCCTTAAATCGCCCCGACTAAGCCTTGTAGATCTTGAGGTTTTAGATTCCAAAATAAGTGAGTTTCGTCCATTTCCAAGTTCGGACCGAAATCCGAGTAAATGCCGACCGAACGGACGTACATAAATCTCGTTTTTACGGACGGAACGTTGTTTTTTCACCTTAGAACGCCCCGAGTTAAGTAATGGAGTGGCTAGTCTCTTAGGTGTATAGTTTTCCATTGGGAAACATTTGTGTTTCGTCCACTTATAAGTTCAGAACAAAAATCGAGTACATACAAAGCCGAATGTCCGGACAAAACACCGTTCCCATGGTCCAAATGTTCTATATTGGCCTTAAAACGCCCCGACTAAGCCTTGTTGATCTTGAGGTTTTAGATTCCAAAACAAGTGAGTTTCGTCCATTTCCAAGTTCGAACCGAAATCCGAGTAAATGCCGACCGAACGGACAGACATAAATCTCGTTTTTACGGACGGAACGTTGTTTTTTCACCTTAGAACGCCCCGAGTTAAGTAATGGAGTGGCTAGTCTCTTAGGTGTATCGTTTTCCATTGGGAAACATTTGTGTTTCGTCCACTTATAAGTTCAGAACAAAAATCGAGTACATGAAACCGGCACGAAGTGGTTTGACATCAATTTTGTGACAAAGTGTCTTTGGTTATCTCGCCTTGAGTTCATTGTTAGGAAAATCAAGATGTACGCATGGTCGTCTCGTGTCCTTCGTGTCTCTTGATTCTGTCTAGGAAAAGTTATTGGGTACTGGACGTACGTATCTAGTTAGGACGTACGTACGTCCACTGAGGCAGCAAACATCTTTTGGTCAGGACGTACGTACGCAGTTAGGACGTTCGTACGTCCAAGCAGGCAGCAAACTTTTACCGTGTGGGGACGTACGAACGTTGATTCGACGTACGTACGTCCAATATGGATTTTCAGTATTTCGGCCCATTTTCCTTGGTTTCCAACCCTAAGTATAAATAGAGTTTCTCTTCCAAAGAACAAGTCAGTTCTTTGGCCGTCCAATTCATCTTGTTTTTTTTTGGAGTTTGTTTAGGTTGTTTTTGTGATTGAACTCATCTTCTTCTTCCCCATACATCTTCTTCTTCTTTCTTCCCTATTCATCTTCTTCTTCATTATTGAATAGTGATTTAGCTTCGAGTCTTCTTGTGTGTTCATCAAGAAGTCGAGTATCCTTGTGTGTTCATCAAGGAACTCTGGTGTAAGCTTGTTTCATAGTTCGGCTTCGAGTCTTCTTGTGTGTTCATCAAGAAGTCGAGTGTCTTGTGCGTACATCAAGGTGCTCTGGTGAAGTCAAGGTGTTAGAGATAACCAGGAGTGTCAACTCGCAGTGATTGCAGGTAGTTGATAGGTTTGTACATCTCTTTTCTTCTAGTGGATTTATTTGTTGTCGCGAGGACAACCGTGGACGTTTCCCAATTTGGGTTTTACCACGTTAAAAATATCGTGTGTTCTTTATTTACTTTCTGCATATTGTTTGATCTGTTTGAATATTCAACTATCACATTAGCACTATTTGTAGTTTCTCAATTGGTATCAGTCGCTGGGGGCTGGTTAAGGAGCGTCAAGGCTCACGCTAACGATCCTATGAGTGCAATGATGGTTCATGAGTCTGGTCATAATAATTTTATTGCTAAATCGTCTAAATCTACAAAACCAAAATCTGATTTTGAAAAGGATGATAATTTGTATGTTGTTAGCAATAGTGATTGGGCTCTTCTTTACAGACTTTCTGCAAAAGAATGTGAAAGATTACAAAAAGCTAATATTGATTTGATTTGCAGGAAAAATTTAATAAAGCTAATTGTAATGTGTCTACTATTTCTGATAATGTTTGTTTTGAAGATAATGGTGTTTTGCAGACTAAGGTTGATTCTCTAGAACAACGACTCAGACATTGTGCAGAGGACTATATGCTTCAAGGGGAAGTTTATGAATCCAAAATTGAAAATTTGGAAAAGGCTAATCTTTCCTTGCAGGATAAAATTGAGATTCTTGAAAAACAGATTTTTTGTGCTGCAGATGATACAATTTCTATTTCTCAATTATTTGACAAAGAAAAACTTGACTTGTTATGTAGAATTGCAGCTTTAGAGAAGGTCAATCAGGAGGTCGATGAGAAATACAAATCTCTATTGGTGGAGTATGAGGTAACAAAGAATGATTTAACGTCTACTCAACTCCAATTGCAGGTTTTGGACAAAACTAGATTTGATTCTCCTATTGATAGTTCTACTAGTTCATCTAGTGTGATTACTCCTGTAAAATCTACTAGTTTGCCTGCCCTTTTGCCTACCCCACCTATTGAGACTAGACTTAATGCTACTAATGTTCGGCATGTTTCTCGTAAGAATTTTAAGTCTAAGGTTAATGGTAAGGCTGTTTTTACTGATAAGCCATATTGTTCTCATAATGGAGGTATAGGTTTTGTTAAGGCACGATGTCACAAATACAATGGTGACATACATGTTTCATCTTCTACCACCACATCTTCTTATAAGAATTCTTTGAGTAAGTCTAATGTTTTTCATTGTTCTTATTGTGGTAGAGATGGTCATTTGGATATCTTTTGTTGGGATTTTAATCAACATGTTAAATGTTATTCTCATGTTCCTTATAATTATAATCTTGTTGATTCTTATGTTCCTTCTTGTGCATTTTCTAGACCTTGGAATTATAATGGTTCTCATCACAGGATTAAGAAAAACAGGTATTCCAACAAAAAGAAGTCTAAGACTAAGGTGGAATTGGTTAAGGACAAATGTATTGCAAAGCGTGTTAAGGGAAAATCTCATATCATTTCACCTCCCAAGGTGTGCACGCCTAGTGTTAAACATGTATGGGTAAGAAAGGATAAGTTGAAGGTTTTTCTGGACTTGCAAAGGTCTGGTGGTGTCCCATATTTGGGATGATGTGGTTTGTTTCTAGCCTTGTGTTATTTGAATTGCATATTTCTCTAACCACATAGGCTATTTGTTTGGTGTTTCTACTTTTTATGCTTTGTTTGTTTAGCTTGCAGATCATGTTGCATGTCTGAATACATTGTTAATAAAAAAAAAAGGGTTGTTGGTTATTCCTTCTATTTTTTTTGTTTTATTTATTTATTCCATGTATGTGTTGTTGGATGCATCTTTTCTGAGATATTGGTTTAATTCAATTGTCTTAAATAAGTTGCAATATGTTTGGGTGTTTTCTCTTTCTGAACTCTTAAGTATGTTTTGGTATGTATCATGCATTTTTCCTCGCTTGTTTGCACAGTGCACGGCATGCTTGCATGATGGGAGTTTTTGGAAACCACTTACATATTCTTTGAGCTCATAGAACTTCTCTATCTCTCGAGTATTTATGTGATCTTGAGCTATCTCTCCTTTGTTTTGGTTAATGTTCATCTTGTTGTTCGTGTTATTGAGCATTCTTATCTTCCTATTACAACTCTTGTTAGTGGTCAATGACTCACTTTATCCCCAGCCATTTGATTGTCTTTGAAGCAATATCAGTTGGCTAAGAACCCGTTGGGGTTGTGAGGGTCATGCTCTGACGGATGCACTCAAGAGATGTTAGTTCTTGTGTTGCACGTTATCATGGTATTGCACTTCTTGAGTTTGTGTTTGTCAAAAAGATGTAGGCTACACCCTACCCTCGCGTATTTGAAAAGATGGAGGCAAAAATCCCTTCCACGCGGGAATGACATTAGAGTGATGTAGACTAAACTCCACCACATGCGGCAAAATAAAAATCCAAGCGCATATTCATTGTTTTTTATGTAAGGCATACAAAGTTATATTCCTTTGCCTTTTAATGTCTTGGTTTTCATTTGAAAGATCATATTTCTATATTTATATTCGTTTGCCTTCTACTCATAACGTTTGTTTCAAATGGGGTTGAAGTTTGTTTCTTCTATGCTCACTTACTAATCGTATGTCTCTTGTTGATGGTTCTATAAACTAGGTCTTCAAGGGTGTTAACTAGTGGTGAACTTTATCTCTCTTTATGCATTGCATTGCATCTACACACCGAGGTTTAGTTTATGATGCATTTCAATTCTCTTAATTGTTCAATATTTTGTTTATCCCAACATATTGCCTCTTATTTTTGTACGGATTGGGATTGGCTACTGTTTTTGGAAGTTCATGATGTGTTCCTCTTCACTTCTATGGTACATCGGTTATTTTCCTTTTATCTTCTTATTATGGTTTGTGTTGTTAGTTATTAGGTTTGTTTTTCTGCTATTAAAGTTAGTCCTTAAGGTTAGTTTTCACATGGTTGGATATGGGTTGTTAGTTTTGTCGTTAAAATTGATTCTTAGATATGGTGCAGCCTCTATTTGCTATTGTTTGTGTTTGGTTCTTCATTATCCTAGTCTAACAAGTTTAGTGTGATTCTCATTGCTTGGTTGTTATCGTGTGCACACTTCATGATTCTGCACACCATGTGTTCGATAAAATGTCTACATGGGTATTCTCACATTTCTTGTGCTAGGTTCGCCATTTCTCTTACATTTGTTAGTTTGGTTAATGTTGTGTTTATGCAGGACATGCCTCCTAAGCGCGCTCGGACTACTCCCACCAAAGAAACACCCGGTTCCAAGGGTGCTTCGTCATCGGGCACACGTCCTCCTCGTGCTTAAAGGAATAGAGGCGCCATTCCTTTGGATTCTTGTAGATGTTCTTGCTGAAAGTGTTTATGGCTTACTCTATTTTGGTTCTATTCCTTGGTAATTCTTTTCAGTCGGTGTTTCATTGACATACTAAGGTCAGATTGTTAGTATTATTTGGTTTTACACTTCATGCTTTCTATTTTTGTCATTGGATCACATGTGTTTGATGTGATTTCTCAAGGTAATAGTTCTCAATTTGTTTTAAGAAGGCTACAAGGTATGCATAAGCAAATTTTGGTGATGAAATCATGTTATTGGTGTATTCGGTTGTTGTGATTTATATTGATTCATGTTTTCTCATAGGTTCTCATCATACTTTTCTATGTTGGGCTCATATTCTTGAATTACCTTGTTGGCTAGCTGGTGTTTGATTAAATGCTTATGAGACTTGCCTATCCTCTTATTGTTGCTTCTTGTGCCTGGTTGATCCTATTTTTTTTTTTCTGCAATAGGTTTGATTAGATGTGTTCTTGGTAGTCTTCTGCAATAATCCTCAGGCAATGGTTTTGGGCTACCACTGTTCTACTTTGGGATGCATATGCTCAGTTTGGTCATCTATTGTTAGCAATTCTCTTCTATTGACTCTCTACTCTTTCTGACAATGTATGGCATGTCATCGGAGTCTTAGTGTTCTGGCAGGAAATTGCTCTAAAGTTGGATTGTTGTTTTGTGACTTGGTGGCATCGATAATCCTTGCTCATTCTTCAGTTAAAGCATTTTTTTTATGAGCTTGATGATTGCTTATCTTGTTTGGCATATGTTGAACTAATTTTTGGGTTTCACTAGGGTGGGCTTACAGGTTTATTCCTTTTATGTCTCTATTCCATTGTGTTTGGGATAATATTTTCTTCTCCTTGTTTATAAGATTCTCTAATTCTCTTTTTGTGGTTGGATGAGTTGTTTCAGGAACATGTACAGATTGGATTTCTCCATGGATTCTCAATGAATTTTCTTATACTTTATGTATCTCTTCCTGTAGATACTCATATTCCTGTAGTTTTGTCATGGGATATTGTTGGATGTGTCTAATATGCATGGGTTCCTTATTCTCTTTCATATCTCCTACTAACTATTGTGTATCTTTTCTTCTTTCTCTTTTCGCATATTCTTTTCTTGCCCATTTCTCACAGGTTTGACTATTTGGTTCTTGGTCATTATTGTACCTTCCCAATTTCATCAGGTATGGTATTTCTTCCTTTTTGTTTGGTTGCTCGTTTTCTCTAGATATCTTGCTACTATGCAGTCGTTTCTCTGGAATCTATCTCAGGTGGTTATGGTCGGTTTTTTAAAGTGATATTCTAGTGAATCATTTGTTCCGATTGTTGGTGTCCTGACTCTTTCTTCAATGTATAGGATTCTCTTGGTTTCTATCAGGGATTCATGTTTTGTTTTTCTTCTCTTCCCTCTGTTACCTATATAAGTATTCAGTGTCTTTTCCCTATCCCCCTTCTTGTGTCTGTGTTGGTACTTTTTCTTCTTAATTTATATGCCTAGATCTCTCTCATGTCTTTTAGTTTTGTGTGTCATGGATTCCAGGTTTATGGTATGGTTTTCTCTTTACTCTCTTCTACCCTTGTATGCTTGGTTCTTTGTGTGTTTCAAATATCCTTATTTAGTTTGTTTGTTCTAGGTGCATCTTTCTCATATGCATTGCATTTAGGTGATGTTTTTGTTTAGGGAGAGAATTCTTTGTATTGACATCGTGTTAACAAGTGTTTATGTTATGGCTTCCGTTGCATATCCTTTTTGTTGTTAACATGATTGTTCTCTTTCTTTTCTTCTTTAATCCTATTTGTTATGGTTTGGTATTTTTTCTTTTCTCTTTCTTTTGTTACCTTGCTTCAGTTGTGACAAAAAGGGGGAGATTTATGACTCTAATTACTAACAATCGTCTTCTTGTTGTTAGGTTATTTTTGGGTCATGTTTCAGGTATGCTACACGTATGGGGGAGTGAACGTGTTGATGATTTTAGACGTTATATAGTTATGGGGGAGCTCGAGTGTCAAAAATATTTTGGAGCTCATGAAGTATGGGGGAGTTGCTCGAAGGAACTTCTGTTGAATCCTTGATTGCTTCGGAAATTCCTAGTTGCTTCCGTTCGGTCTCTGATGGTTAAAGCATCTTGCTAAAGCTGGATAACAAGAATTAGTGACTTGTTATGTGTTTCTATCTTGAGTGATTTTGTAGGCATGTTTTATAAATGCCATGGTTTGGGGTTTTAAGCACGTTTTATAAGTGCTATTAGAGTCATAGGTTTTTGTCACAAAATCAATGTCAAAGGGGGAGATTGAAACCGGCACGAAGTGGTTTGACATCAATTTTGTGACAAAGTGTCTTTGGTTATCTCGCCTTGAGTTCATTGTTAGGAAAATCAAGATGTACGCATGGTCGTCTCGTGTCCTTCGTGTCTCTTGATTCTGTCTAGGAAAAGTTATTGGGTACTGGACGTACGTACCTAGTTAGGACGTACGTACGTCCACTGAGGCAGCAAACATCTTTTGGTCAGGACGTACGTACACAGTTAGGACGTTCGTACGTCCAAGCAGGCAGCAAACTTTTACCGTGTGGGGACGTACGAACGTTGATTCGACGTACGTACGTCCAATATGGATTTTCAGTATTTCGGCCCATTTTCCTTGGTTTCCAACCCTAAGTATAAATAGAGTTTCTCTTCCAAAGAACAAGTCAGTTCTTTGGCCGTCCAATTCATCTTGTTTTTTTTTGGAGTTTGTTTAGGTTGTTTTGGTGATTGAACTCATCTTCTTCTTCCCCATACATCTTCTTCTTCTTTCTTCCCTATTCATCTTCTTCTTCATTATTGAATAGTGATTTAGCTTCGAGTCTTCTTGTGTGTTCATCAAGAAGTCGAGTATCCTTGTGTGTTCATCAAGGAACTCTGGTGTAAGCTTGTTTCATAGTTCGGCTTCGAGTCTTCTTGTGTGTTCATCAAGAAGTCGAGTGTCTTGTGCGTACATCAAGGTGCTCTGGTGAAGTCAAGGTGTTAGAGATAACCAGGAGTGTCAACTCGCAGTGATTGCAGGTAGTTGATAGGTTTGTACATCTCTTTTCTTCTAGTGGATTTATTTGTTGTCGCGAGGACAACCGTGGACGTTTCCCAATTTGGGTTTTACCACGTTAAAAATATCGTGTGTTCTTTATTTACTTTCTGCATATTGTTTGATCTGTTTGAATATTCAACTATCACATTAGCACTATTTGTAGTTTCTCAGTACATACAAAGCCGAATGTCCGGACAAAACACCGTTCCCATGGTCCAAATGTTCTATATTGGCCTTAAAATGCCCCGACTAAGCCTTGTAGATCTTGAGGTTTTAGATTCCAAAACAAGTGAGTTTCGTCCATTTCCAAGTTCGGACCGAAATCCGAGTAAATGCCGACCGAACGGACAGACATAAATCTCGTTTTTACGGACGGAACGTTGTTTTTTCACCTTAGAACGCCCCGAGTTAAGTAATGGAGTGGCTAGTCTCTTAGGTGTATCGTTTTCCATTGGGAAACATTTGTGTTTCGTCCACTTATAAGTTCAGAACAAAAATCGAGTACATACAAAGCCGAATGTCCGGACAAAACACCGTTCCCCTGGTCCAAATGTTCTATATTGGCCTTAAAACGCCCCGACTAATCCTTGTAGATCTTGAGGTTTTAGATTCCAAAACAAGTGAGTTTCGTACATTTCCAAGTTCGGACCGAAATTCGAGTAAATGTCGACCGAACGGAAGAACATAAATCTCGTTGTTACGGACGGAACGTTGTTTTTTCACTTTAGAACGCCCCGAGTTAAGTAATGGAGTGGCTAGTCTCTTAGGTGTATCGTTTTCCATTTGGAAACATTTGTGTTTCGTCGACTTATACGTTCAGAACAAAAATCGAGTACATACAATGACGAATGTCCGGAGAAAACAGAGTTCCCATGGTCCAAATGTTTTATATTGGCCTTAAATCGCCCCGACTAAGCCTTGTAGATCTTGAGTTTTAGATTCCAAAATAAGTGAGTTTCGTCCATTTCCAAGTTCGGACCGAAATCCGAGTAAATGCCGACCGAACGGACGGACATAAATCTCGTTTTTATGGACGGAACGTTGTTTTTTCACCTTAGAACGCCCCGAGTTAAGTAATGGAGTGGCTAGTCTCTTAGGTGTATAGTTTTGCATTGGGAAACATTTGTGTTTCGTCCACTTATAAGTTCAGAACAAAAATCGAGTACATACAAAGCCGAATGTCCGGACAAAACACCGTTCCCATGGTCCAAATGTTCTATATTGGCCTTAAAACGCCCCGACTAAGCCTTGTTGATCTTGAGGTTTTAGATTCCAAAACAAGAGAGTTTCGTCCATTTCCAAGTTCGGACCGAAATCCGAGTAAATGCCGACCGAACGGACAGACATAAATCTCGTTTTTACGGACGAAACGTTGTTTTTTCACCTTAGAACGCCCCGAGTTAAGTAATGGAGTGGCTAGTCTCTTAGGTGTATCGATTTCCATTGGGAAACATTTGTGTTTCGTCCACTTATAAGTTCAGAACAAAAATCGAGTACATACAAAGCCGAATGTCCGGACAAAACACCGTTCCCCTGGTCCAAATGTTCTATATTGGCCTTAAAATGCCCCGACTAATCCTTGTAGATTTTGAGGTTTTAGATTCCAAAACAAGTGAGTTTCGTACATTTCCAAGTTCGGACCGAAATTCGAGTAAATGCCGACCGAACGGAAGGACATAAATCTCGTTGTTACGGACGGAACGTTGTTTTTTCACTTTAGAACGCCCCGAGTTAAGTAATGGAGTGGCTAGTCTCTTAGGTGTATCGTTTTCCATTTGGAAACATTTGTTTTTCGTCCACTTATACGTTCAGAACAAAAATCGAGTACATACAATGAAGAATGTCCGGAGAAAACACAGTTCCCATGGTCCAAATGTTCTATATTGGCCTTAAATCGCCCCGACTAAGCCTTGTAGATCTTGAGGTTTTAGATTCCAAAATAAGTGAGTTTCGTCCATTTCCAAGTTCGGACCGAAATCCGAGTAAATGCCGACCGAACGGACGGACATAAATCTCGTTTTTACAGACGGAACGTTGTTTTTTCACCTTAGAACGCCCCGAGTTAAGTAATGGAGTGGCTAGTCTCTTAGGTGTATCGTTTTCCATTGGGAAACAAGTGTGTTTCGTCCACTTATAACTTCAGAACAAAAATCGAGTACATACAAAGCCGAATGTCCGGACAAAACACCGTTCCCATGGTGCAAATGTTCTATATTGGACTTAAAACGTCCCGACTAAGCCTTGTAGATCTTGAGGTTTTAGATTCGAAAAAAAGTGAGTTTCGTCCATTTCCAAGTTCGGACCGAAAACCGAGTAAATGCCGACCGAACGGACTGACATAAATCTCGTTTATACGGACGGAACGTTATTTTTTCACCTTAGAACGCCCCGAGTTAAGTAATGGAGTGGCTAGTCTCTTAGGTGTATCGTTTTCCATTTGGAAACATTTGTGTTTCGTCCACTTATACGTTCAGAACAAAAATCGAGTACATACAATGACGAATGTCCGGAGAAAACACAGTTCCCATGGTCCAAATGTTCTATATTGGCCTTAAATCGCCCAGACGAAGCCTTGTAGATCTTGAGGTTTTAGATTCCAAAATAAGTGAGTTTCATCCATTTCCAAGTTCGGACCGAAATCCGAGTAAATGCCGACCGAACGGACGGACATAAATCTCGTTTTTACGGACGGAACGTTGTTTTTTCACCTTAGAACGCCCCGAGTTAAGTAATGGAGTGGCTAGTCTCTTAGGTGTATCGTTTTCCATTGGGAAACATGTGTGTTTCGTCCACTTATAACTTCAAAACCAAAATCGAGTACATACAAAGCCGAATGTCCGGACAACACACCGTTCCCATGGTGCAAATGTTCTATATTGGACTTAAAACGTCCCGACTAAGCCTTGTAGAACTTGAGGTTTTAGATTCGAAAAAAAGTGAGTTTCGTCCATTTCCAAGTTCGGACCGAAAACCGAGTAAATGCCGACCGAACGGACGGACATAAATCTCGTTTTTACGGACGGAACGTTGTTTTTTCACCTTAGAACGCCCTGAGTTAAGTAATGGAGTGGCTAGTCTCTTAGGTGTATCGTTTTCCATTGGGAAACATGTGTGTTTCGTCCACTTATAAGTTCAGAACAAAAATCGAGTACATACAAAGCCGAATGTCCGGACAAAACACCGTTCCCATGGTCCAAATGTTCTATATTGGCCTTAAAACGCCCCGACTAAGCCTTGTAGATCTTGAGGTTTTAGATTCCAAAACAAGTGAGTTTCGTCCATTTCCAAGTTCGGACCGAAATCCGAGTAAATGCGGACCGAACGGACAGACATAAATCTCGTTTTTACGGACGGAACGTTGTTTTTTCACCTTAGAACGCCCCGAGTTAAGTAATGGAGTGGCTAGTCTCTTAGGTGTATCGTTTTCCATTGGGAAACATTTGTGTTTCGTCCACTTATAAGTTTAGAACAAAAATCGAGTACATACAAAGCCGAATGTCCGGACAAAACACCGTTCCCCTGGTCCAAATGTTCTATATTGGCCTTAAAACGCCCCGACTAATCCTTGTAGATCTTGAGGTTTTAGATTCCAAAACAAGTGAGTTTCGTACATTTCCAAGTTCGGACCGAAATTCGAGTAAATGTCGACCGAACGGAAGGACATAAATCTCGTTGTTACGGACGGAACGTTGTTTTTTCACTTTAGAACGCCCCGAGTTAAGTAATGGAGTGGCTAGTCTCTTAGGTGTATCGTTTTCCATTTGGAAACATTTGTGTTTCGTCCACTTATACGTTCAGAACAAAAATCGAGTACATACAATGACGAATGTCCGGAGAAAACACAGTTCCCATGGTCTAAATGTTCTATATTGGCCTTAAATCGCCCCGACTAAGCCTTGTAGATCTTGAGGTTTTAGATTCCAAAATAAGTGAGTTACGTCCATTTCCAAGTTCGGACCGAAATCCGAGTAAATGCCGACCGAACGGACGGACATAAATCTCGTTTTTACGGACGGAACGTTGTTTTTTCACCTTAGAACGCCCCGAGTTAAGTAATGGAGTGGCTAGTCTCTTAGGTGTATAGTTTTGCATTGGGAAACATTTGTGTTTCGTCCACTTATAAGTTCAGAACAAAAATCGAGTACATACAAAGCCGAATGTCCGGACAAAACACCGTTCCCATGGTCCAAATGTTCTATATTGGCCTTAAAACGCCCCGACTAAGCCTTGTTGATCTTGAGGTTTTAGATTCCAAAACAAGAGAGTTTCGTCCATTTCCAAGTTCGGACCGAAATCCGAGTAAATGCCGACCGAACGGACAGACATAAATCTCGTTTTTACGGACGGAACGTTGTTTTTTCACCTTAGAACGCCCCGAGTTAAGTAATGGAGTGGCTAGTATCTTAGGTGTATCGTTTTCCATTGGGAAACATTTGTGTTTCGTCCACTTATAAGTTCAGAACAAAAATCGAGTACAAACAAAGCCGAATGTCCGGACAAAACACCGTTCCCCTGGTCCAAATGTTCTATATTGGCCTTAAAACGCCCCGACTAATCCTTGTAGATCTTGAGGTTTTAGATTCCAAAACAAGTGAGTTTCGTACATTTCCAAGTTCGGACCGAAATTCGAGTAAATGCCGACCGAACGGAAGGACATAAATCTCGTTGTTACGGACGGAACGTTGTTTTTTCACTTTAGAACGCCCCGAGTTAAGTAATGGAGTGGCTAGTCTCTTAGGTGTATCGTTTTCCATTTGGAAACATTTGTTTTTCGTCCACTTATACGTTCAGAACAAAAATCGAGTACATACAATGACGAATGTCCGGAGAAAACACAGTTCCCATGGTCTAAATGTTCTATATTGGCCTTAAATCGCCCCGACTAAGCCTTGTAGATCTTGAGGTTTTAGATTCCAAAATAAGTGAGTTTCGTCCATTTCCAAGTTCGGACCGAAATCCGAGTAAATGCCGACCGAACGGACGGACATAAATCTCGTTTTTACGGACGGAACGTTGTTTTTTCACCTTAGAACGCCCCGAGTTAAGTAATGGAGTGGCTAGTCTCTTAGGTGTATAGTTTTGCATTGGGAAACATTTGTGTTTCGTCCACTTATAAGTTCAGAACAAAAATCGAGTACATACAAAGCCGAATGTCCGGACAAAACACCGTTCCCATGGTCCAAATGTTCTATATTGGCCTTAAAACGCCCCGACTAAGCCTTGTTGATCTTGAGGTTTTAGATTCCAAAACAAGAGAGTTTCGTCCATTTCCAAGTTCGGACCGAAATCCGAGTAAATGCCGACCGAACGGACTGACATAAATCTCGTTTTTACGGACGGAACGTTGTTTTTTCACCTTAGAACGCCCCGAGTTAAGTAATGGAGTGGCTAGTCTCTTAGGTGTATCGTTTTCCATTGGGAAACATTTGTGTTTCGTCCACTTATAAGTTCAGAACAAAAATCGAGTACATACAAAGCCGAATGTCCGGACAAAACACCATTCCCCTGGTCCAAATGTTCTATATTGGCCTTAAAACGCCCCGACTAATCCTTGTAGATCTTGAGGTTTTAGATTCCAAAACAAGTGAGTTTCGTACATTTCCAAGTTCGGACCGAAATTCGAGTAAATGCCGACCGAACGGAAGGACATAAATTTCGTTGTTACGGACGGAACGTTGTTTTTTCACTTTAGAACGCCCCGAGTTAAGTAATGGAGTGGCTAGTCTCTTAGGTGTATCGTTTTCCATTTGGAAACATTTGTTTTTCGTCCACTTATACGTTCAGAACAAAAATCGAGTACATACAATGACGAATGTCCGGAGAAAACACAGTTCCCATGGTCCAAATGTTCTATATTGGCCTTAAATCGCCCCGACTAAGCCTTGTAGATCTTGAGATTTTAGATTCCAAAATAAGTGAGTTTCGTCCATTTCCAAGTTCGGACCGAAATCCGAGTAAATGCCGACCGAACGGACGGACATAAATCTCGTTTTTACAGACGGAACGTTGTTTTTTCACCTTAGAACGCCCCGAGTTAAGTAATGGAGTGGCTAGTCTCTTAGGTGTATCGTTTTCCATTGGGAAACATGTGTGTTTCATCCACTTATAACTTCAGAACAAAAATCGAGTACATACAAAGCCGAATGTCCGGACAAAACACCGTTCCCATGGTGCAAATGTTCTATATTGGACTTAAAACGTCCCGACTAAGCCTTGTAGATCTTGAGGTTTTAGATTCGAAAAAAAGTGAGTTTCGTCCATTTCCAAGTTCGGACCGAAAACCGAGTAAATGCCGACCGAACGGACAGACATAAATCTCGTTTATACGGACGGAACGTTATTTTTTCACCTTAGAACGCCCCGAGTTAAGTAATGGAGTGGCTAGTCTCTTAGGTGTATCGTTTTCCATTTGGAAACATTTGTGTTTCGTCCACTTATACGTTCAGAACAAAAATCGAGTACATACAATGACGAATGTCCGGAGAAAACACAGTTCCGATGGTCCAAATGTTCTATATTGGCCTTAAATCGCCCCGACGAAGCCTTGTAGATCTTGAGGTTTTAGATTCCAAAATAAGTGAGTTTCGTCCATTTCCAAGTTCGGACCGAAATCCGAGTAAATGCCGACCGAACGGACGGACATAAATCTCGTTTTTACGGACGGAACGTTGTTTTTTCACCTTAGAACGCCCCGAGTTAAGTAATGGAGTGGCTAGTCTCTTAGGTGTATCGTTTTCCATTGGGAAACATGTGTGTTTCGTCCACTTATAACTTCAGAACAAAGCCGAATGTCCGGACAAAACACCGTTCCCATGGTGCAAATGTTCTATATTGGACTTAAAATGTCCCGACTAAGCCTTGTAGATCTTGAGGTTTTAGATTCCAAAATAAGTGAGTTTCGTCCATTTCCAAGTTCGGACCGAAATCCGAGTAAATGCCGACCGAACGGACGGACATAAATCTCGTTTTTACAGACGTAACGTTATTTTTTCACCTTAGAACGCCCCGAGTTAAGTAATGGAGTGGCTAGTCTCTTAGGTGTATCGTTTTCCATTGGGAAACATGTGTGTTTCGTCCACTTATAACTTCAGAACAAAAATCGAGTACATACAAAGCCGAATGTCCGGACAAAACACCGTTCCCATGGTGCAAATGTTCTATATTGGACTTAAAACGTCCCGACTAAGCCTTGTAGATCTTGAGGTTTTAGATTCGAAAAAAAGTGAGTTTCGTCCATTTCCAAGTTTGGACCGAAAACCGAGTAAATGCCGACCGAACGGACAGACATAAATCTCGTTTATACGGACGGAACGTTATTTTTTCACCTTAGAACGCCCCGAGTTAAGTAATGGAGTGGCTAGTCTCTTAGGTGTATCGTTTTCCATTTGGAAACATTTGTGTTTCGTCCACTTATAAGTTTAGAACAAAAATCGAGTACATACAAAGCCGAATGTCCGGACAAAACACCGTTCCCCTGGTCCAAATGTTCTATATTGGCCTTAAAACGCCCCGACTAATCCTTGTAGATCTTGAGGTTTTAGATTCCAAAACAAGTGAGTTTCGTACATTTCCAAGTTCGGACCGAAATTCGAGTAAATGTCGACCGAACGGAAGGACATAAATCTCGTTGTTACGGACGGAACGTTGTTTTTTCACTTTAGAACGCCCCGAGTTAAGTAATGGAGTGGCTAGTCTCTTAGGTGTATCGTTTTCCATTTGGAAACATTTGTGTTTCGTCCACTTATACGTTCAGAACAAAAATCGAGTACATACAATGACGAATGTCCGGAGAAAACACAGTTCCCATGGTCTAAATGTTCTATATTGGCCTTAAATCGCCCCGACTAAGCCTTGTAGATCTTGAGGTTTTAGATTCCAAAATAAGTGAGTTACGTCCATTTCCAAGTTCGGACCGAAATCCGAGTAAATGCCGACCGAACGGACGGACATAAATCTCGTTTTTACGGACGGAACGTTGTTTTTTCACCTTAGAACGCCCCGAGTTAAGTAATGGAGTGGCTAGTCTCTTAGGTGTATAGTTTTGCATTGGGAAACATTTGTGTTTCGTCCACTTATAAGTTCAGAACAAAAATCGAGTACATACAAAGCCGAATGTCCGGACAAAACACCGTTCCCATGGTCCAAATGTTCTATATTGGCCTTAAAACGCCCCGACTAAGCCTTGTTGATCTTGAGGTTTTAGATTCCAAAACAAGAGAGTTTCGTCCATTTCCAAGTTCGGACCGAAATCCGAGTAAATGCCGACCGAACGGACAGACATAAATCTCGTTTTTACGGACGGAACGTTGTTTTTTCACCTTAGAACGCCCCGAGTTAAGTAATGGAGTGGCTAGTATCTTAGGTGTATCGTTTTCCATTGGGAAACATTTGTGTTTCGTCCACTTATAAGTTCAGAACAAAAATCGAGTACAAACAAAGCCGAATGTCCGGACAAAACACCGTTCCCCTGGTCCAAATGTTCTATATTGGCCTTAAAACGCCCCGACTAATCCTTGTAGATCTTGAGGTTTTAGATTCCAAAACAAGTGAGTTTCGTACATTTCCAAGTTCGGACCGAAATTCGAGTAAATGCCGACCGAACGGAAGGACATAAATCTCGTTGTTACGGACGGAACGTTGTTTTTTCACTTTAGAACGCCCCGAGTTAAGTAATGGAGTGGCTAGTCTCTTAGGTGTATCGTTTTCCATTTGGAAACATTTGTTTTTCGTCCACTTATACGTTCAGAACAAAAATCGAGTACATACAATGACGAATGTCCGGAGAAAACACAGTTCCCATGGTCTAAATGTTCTATATTGGCCTTAAATCGCCCCGACTAAGCCTTGTAGATCTTGAGGTTTTAGATTCCAAAATAAGTGAGTTTCGTCCATTTCCAAGTTCGGACCGAAATCCGAGTAAATGCCGACCGAACGGACGGACATAAATCTCGTTTTTACGGACGGAACGTTGTTTTTTCACCTTAGAACGCCCCGAGTTAAGTAATGGAGTGGCTAGTCTCTTAGGTGTATAGTTTTGCATTGGGAAACATTTGTGTTTCGTCCACTTATAAGTTCAGAACAAAAATCGAGTACATACAAAGCCGAATGTCCGGACAAAACACCGTTCCCATGGTCCAAATGTTCTATATTGGCCTTAAAACGCCCCGACTAAGCCTTGTTGATCTTGAGGTTTTAGATTCCAAAACAAGAGAGTTTCGTCCATTTCCAAGTTCGGACCGAAATCCGAGTAAATGCCGACCGAACGGACTGACATAAATCTCGTTTTTACGGACGGAACGTTGTTTTTTCACCTTAGAACGCCCCGAGTTAAGTAATGGAGTGGCTAGTCTCTTAGGTGTATCGTTTTCCATTGGGAAACATTTGTGTTTCGTCCACTTATAAGTTCAGAACAAAAATCGAGTACATACAAAGCCGAATGTCCGGACAAAACACCATTCCCCTGGTCCAAATGTTCTATATTGGCCTTAAAACGCCCCGACTAATCCTTGTAGATCTTGAGGTTTTAGATTCCAAAACAAGTGAGTTTCGTACATTTCCAAGTTCGGACCGAAATTCGAGTAAATGCCGACCGAACGGAAGGACATAAATTTCGTTGTTACGGACGGAACGTTGTTTTTTCACTTTAGAACGCCCCGAGTTAAGTAATGGAGTGGCTAGTCTCTTAGGTGTATCGTTTTCCATTTGGAAACATTTGTTTTTCGTCCACTTATACGTTCAGAACAAAAATCGAGTACATACAATGACGAATGTCCGGAGAAAACACAGTTCCCATGGTCCAAATGTTCTATATTGGCCTTAAATCGCCCCGACTAAGCCTTGTAGATCTTGAGATTTTAGATTCCAAAATAAGTGAGTTTCGTCCATTTCCAAGTTCGGACCGAAATCCGAGTAAATGCCGACCGAACGGACGGACATAAATCTCGTTTTTACAGACGGAACGTTGTTTTTTCACCTTAGAACGCCCCGAGTTAAGTAATGGAGTGGCTAGTCTCTTAGGTGTATCGTTTTCCATTGGGAAACATGTGTGTTTCATCCACTTATAACTTCAGAACAAAAATCGAGTACATACAAAGCCGAATGTCCGGACAAAACACCGTTCCCATGGTGCAAATGTTCTATATTGGACTTAAAACGTCCCGACTAAGCCTTGTAGATCTTGAGGTTTTAGATTCGAAAAAAAGTGAGTTTCGTCCATTTCCAAGTTCGGACCGAAAACCGAGTAAATGCCGACCGAACGGACAGACATAAATCTCGTTTATACGGACGGAACGTTATTTTTTCACCTTAGAACGCCCCGAGTTAAGTAATGGAGTGGCTAGTCTCTTAGGTGTATCGTTTTCCATTTGGAAACATTTGTGTTTCGTCCACTTATACGTTCAGAACAAAAATCGAGTACATACAATGACGAATGTCCGGAGAAAACACAGTTCCGATGGTCCAAATGTTCTATATTGGCCTTAAATCGCCCCGACGAAGCCTTGTAGATCTTGAGGTTTTAGATTCCAAAATAAGTGAGTTTCGTCCATTTCCAAGTTCGGACCGAAATCCGAGTAAATGCCGACCGAACGGACGGACATAAATCTCGTTTTTACGGACGGAACGTTGTTTTTTCACCTTAGAACGCCCCGAGTTAAGTAATGGAGTGGCTAGTCTCTTAGGTGTATCGTTTTCCATTGGGAAACATGTGTGTTTCGTCCACTTATAACTTCAGAACAAAGCCGAATGTCCGGACAAAACACCGTTCCCATGGTGCAAATGTTCTATATTGGACTTAAAATGTCCCGACTAAGCCTTGTAGATCTTGAGGTTTTAGATTCCAAAATAAGTGAGTTTCGTCCATTTCCAAGTTCGGACCGAAATCCGAGTAAATGCCGACCGAACGGACGGACATAAATCTCGTTTTTACAGACGGAACGTTATTTTTTCACCTTAGAACGCCCCGAGTTAAGTAATGGAGTGGCTAGTCTCTTAGGTGTATCGTTTTCCATTGGGAAACATGTGTGTTTCGTCCACTTATAACTTCAGAACAAAAATCGAGTACATACAAAGCCGAATGTCCGGACAAAACACCGTTCCCATGGTGCAAATGTTCTATATTGGACTTAAAACGTCCCGACTAAGCCTTGTAGATCTTGAGGTTTTAGATTCGAAAAAAAGTGAGTTTCGTCCATTTCCAAGTTTGGACCGAAAACCGAGTAAATGCCGACCGAACGGACAGACATAAATCTCGTTTATACGGACGGAACGTTATTTTTTCACCTTAGAACGCCCCGAGTTAAGTAATGGAGTGGCTAGTCTCTTAGGTGTATCGTTTTCCATTTGGAAACATTTGTGTTTCGTCCACTTATACGTTCAGAACAAAAATCGAGTACATACAATGACGAATGTCCGGAGAAAACACAGTTCCCATGGTCCAAATGTTCTATATTGGCCTTAAATCGCCCCGACGAAGCCTTGTAGATCTTGAGGTTTTAGATTCCAAAATAAGTGAGTTTCGTCCATTTCCAAGTTCGGACCGAAATCCGAGTAAATGCCGACCGAAAAGACGGACATAAATCTCGTTTTTACGGACGGAACGTTGTTTTTTCACCTTAGAACGCCCCGAGTTAAGTAATGGAGTGGCTAGTCTCTTAGGTGTATAGTTTTCCATTGGGAAACATGTGTGTTTCGTCCACTTATAACTTCAGAACAAAAATCGAGTACATACAAAGCCGAATGTCCGGACAAAACACCGTTCCCATGGTGCAAATGTTCTATATTGGACTTAAAACGTCCCGACTAAGCCTTGTAGATCTTGAGGTTTTAGATTCGAAAAAAAGTGAGTTTCGTCCATTTCCAAGTTCGGACCGAAAACCGAGTAAATGCCGACCGAACGGACAGACATAAATCTCGTTTTTACGGACGGAACGTTGTTTTTTCACCTTAGAACGCCCCGAGTTAAGTAATGGAGTGGCTAGTCTCTTAGCTGTATCGTTTTTCATTTGGAAACATTTGTGTTTCTTCCACTTATACGTTCAGAACAAAAATCGAGTACATACAATGACGAATGTCCGGAGAAAACACAGTTCCCATGGTCCAAATGTTCTATATTGGCCTTAAATCGCCCCGACTAAGCCTTGTAGATCTTGAGGTTTTAGATTCCAAAATAAGTGAGTTTCGTCCATTTCCAAGTTCGGACCGAAATCCGAGTAAATGCCGACCGAACGGACGGATATAAATCTCGTTTTTAAGGACGGAACGTTGTTTTTTCACCTTAGAACGCCCCGAGTTAAGTAATGGAGTGGCTAGTCTCTTAGGTGTATCGTTTTCCATTGGGAAACATTTGTGTTTCGTCCACTTATAAGTTCAGAACAAAAATCGAGTACATACAAAGCCGAATTTCCGGACAAAACACCGTTCCCATGGTCCAAATGTTCTATATTGGCCTTAAAACGCCCCGACTAAGCCTTGTTGATCTTGAGGTTTTAGATTCCAAAACAAGTGAGTTTCGTCCATTTCCAAGTTCGGACCGAAATCCGAGTAAATGCCGACCGAACAGACAGACATAAATCTCGTTTTTACGGACGGAACGTTGTTTTTTCACCTTAGAACGCCCCGAGTTAAGTAATGGAATGGCTAGTCTCTTAGGTGTATCGTTTTCCATTGGGAAACATTTGTGTTTCGTCCACTTATAAGTTCAGAACAAAAATCGAGTACAAACAAAGCCGAATGTCCGGACAAAACACCGTTCCCCTGGTCCAAATGTTCTATATTGGCCTTAAAACGCCCCGACTAATCCTTGTAGATCTTGAGGTTTTAGATTCCAAAACAAGTGAGTTTCATACATTTCCAAGTTCGGACCGAAATTCGAGTAAATGCCGATCGAACGGAACGACATAAATCTCGTTGTTACGGACGGAACGTTGTTTTTTCACTTTAGAACGCCCCGAGTTAAGTAATGGAGTGACACTACGTACGTCCAATGTGGATTTTAGCAATTCCGGCCCATTTTGTGTGTGTTCTAACCCTAAGTATAAATAGGGTTTCTCTACCAAAGAACAAATTAGTTCTTTGGCCGTCTAATTGATGTCTTATTCTTTGAGTTTGTTTAGGTTTTGGTTTAGGTGTTTTTGGTGATTGAACTCATCTTCTTCTTCCTTCTTCTGAATTCATCTTCTTCTTCATTATTGTTTATATTGATTTAGCTTCGAGTCTTCTTGTGTGTTCATCAAGAAGTCGAGTATCCTTGTGTGTTTATCAAGGAACTCTGGTGTAAGCTTGTTTCATAGTTCGGCTTCGAGTCTTCTTGTGTGTTCATCAAGAGGTCGAGTGTCTTGTGCGTACATCAAGGTGCGCCAGTGAAGTCAAGGTGTTAGAGATAACCAGTAGTGTCAACTCGCAGTGATTGCAGGTAGTTGATAGGTTTGTACATCTCTTTTCATCTAGTGGATTTATTTGTTGTCGCGAGGACAACCGTGGACGTTTCCCATATTGGGTTTTACCACGTTAAAATTATCGTGTTTTCTTTATTTGTTTATTGCTTTATTGTTTGCTTTACTATTGTTATATTGCACATATATTGGGTTCTCAGTTAGGTGTATCGTTTACCATTGGGAAACATGTGTGTTTCGTCCACTTATAAGTTCGGAACAAAAATCGAGTACATACCAAGCCGAATGTCCGGACAAAACCCCGTTCCCATGGTCCAAATGTTCTATATTGGCCTTAAAACGTCCCCGCTCAGCCTTGTCGATCTTGAGGTTTTAGATTACAAAACATGTGAGTTTCGTCCATTTCCAAGTTCGGACCGAAAACCGAGTAAATGCCGACCGAACGGACAGACATAAAGCTAGTTTTTACGGACGAAACATTGTTTTTTCTCCTAAGAACGCCCCGAATTAAGTAATGGAGTGGCTAGTCTCTTAGGTGTATCGTTTTCCATTGGGAAACATGTGTGTTTCGTCCACTTATAAGTTCGGAACAAAAATCGAGTACATACCAAGCCGAATGTCCGGACAAAACCCCGTTCTCATGGTCCAAATGTTCTATATTGGCGTTAAAACGTCCCGGCTAAGCCTTGTCGATCTTGAGGTTTTAGATTCCAAAACAAGTGAGTTTCGTCCATTTCCAAGTTCAGATCGAAAACCGAGTAAAAGCAGACTGAACGGAGGGACATACATCTCGTTTTTAAGGAAGGAACATTGTTTTTTCGCCTTAGTACGCCCCGAGTTAAGCAATGGAGTGGCTAGTCTCTTAGAGTTATCGCTTTCCATCGTCCACTTATAAGTTTGGAACAAAAATCGAGTACATACCAAGCCGAATGTTTGGACAAAACCCCGTTCCAATGGTCCAAATGTTCTATATTGGCCTTAAAACGTCCCCGCTCAGCCTTGTCGATCTTGAGGTTTTAGATTACAAAACATATGAGTTTCGTCCATTTCCAAGTTCGGACCAAAAATCGAGTAAATGCCGACCGAACGGACAGACATAAATCTCGTTTGTTCGGACAGAACGTTGTTTTTTCACCTTAGAACGCCCCGAGTTAAGTAATGGAGTGGCTAGTCTCTTAGGTGTATCGTTTTCCATTGGGAAACATGTGTATTTCGTCCACTTATGAGTTCGGACCGAAAATCGAGTAAATGCCGACCGAACGGACAGACATAAATCTCGTTTGTTCGGACGGAACGTTGTTTTTTCACCTTAGAACGCCCCGAGTTGAGTAATGGAGTGGCTAGTTTCTTAGGTGTATCGTTTACCATTGGGAAACATGTGTGTTTCGTCCACTTATAAGTTCGAAACAAAAATCGAGTACATACCAAGCCGAATGTCCGGACAAAACCCCGTTCCCATGGTCCAAATGTTCTATATGGCCCTTAAAATGTTCCGGCTAAGCCTTGTCGATCTCGAGGTTTTAGGTTACAAAACATGTGAGTTTCGTCCATTTCAAAGTTCATACCGAAAATCGAGTAAATGCAGACCGAACAGACGAACATAAATCTAGTTTTTATAGACGAAACATTGTTTTTTCTCCTTAGAACGCCCCGAGTTAAGTAATGGAGTGGCTAGTCTCTTAGGTGTATCGTTTTCCATTGTGAAACATGTGTGTTTCCTCCACTTATAAGTTCGGAACAAAAATCGAGTACATACAAAGCCGAATGTTTGGACAAAACCCGTTCCCATGGTCCAAATGTTCTATATTGGCCTTAAAACGTCCCCGCTCAGCCTTGTCGATCTTGAGGTTTTAGATTACAAAACATGTGAGTTTCGTCCATTTCCAAGTTCGGACCGAAAATCGAGTAAATGCCGACCGAACGGACAGACATAAATCTCGTTTATTCGGACGGAACGTTGTTTTTCACCTTAGAACGCCCCGAGTTAAGTAATGGAGTGGCTAGTCTCTTAGGTGTATCGTTTTCCATTGGGAAACATGTGTATTTCGTCCACTTATAAGTTCGGAACAAAAATCGAGTACATACCAAGCCGAATGTTTGGACAAAACCCCGTTCCAATGGTCCAAATGTTCTATATTGGCGTTAAAACGTCCCGGCTAAGCCTTGTCGATCTTGAGGTTTTAGATTACAAAACATGTGAGTTTCGTCCATTTCCAAGTTCGACCGAAAACCGAGTAAATGCCGACCGAACGGACGAACATAAATCTCGTTTTTACGAACGGAACGTTGTTTTTTCACGTTAAAACGCCCCGAGTTAAGTAATGGAGTGGCTAGTCTCTTAGGTGTATCGTTCACCATTGGGAAACATGTGTGTTTCGACCACTTATAAGTTCGGAACAAAAATCGAGTACATACCAAGCCGAATGTCCGAACAAAACGCCGTTCCCATGGTCCAAATGTTCTATATTGGCCTTAAAACGTCCCGGCTAAGCCTTGTCGATCTTGAGGTTTTAGATTCCAAAACAAGTGAGTTTCGTCCATTTCCAAGTTCAGATCAAAAACCCAGTAAAAGCCGACCGAACGGACGGACATAAATCTCGTTTTTACGGACGAAACATTGTTTTTTCTCCTTAGAACGCCCCGAGTTAAGTAATGGAGTGGCTAGTCTCTTAGGTGTATCGTTTTCCATTGGGAAACATGTGTGTTTCCTCCACTTATAAGTTCGGAACAAAAATCGAGTACATACAAAGCCGAATGTTTGGACAAAACCCGTTCCCATGGTCCAAATGTTCTATATTGGCCTTAAAACGTTCCGGCTATGCCTTGTAGATCTTGAGGTTTTAGGTTACAAAACATGTGAGTTTCGTCCATTTCCAAGTTCGACCGAAAACCGAGTAAATGACGACCGAACGGACGGACATAAATCTCGTTTTTACGGACGGAACGTTGTTTTTTCACCTTAGAACGCCCCAAGTTAAGTAATGGAGTGGCTAGTCTCTTAGGTGTATTGTTTACCATTGGGAAACATCTGTGTTTCGTCCACTTATAAGTTCGGAACAAAAATCGAGTACATACCAAGCCGAATGTCCGGACAAAACCCCGTTCCCATAGTCAAAATTTTCTATATTGGCCTTAAAACGTCCCGGCTAAGCATTGTCGATCTTGAGGTTTTAGATTACAAAACATGTGAGTTTCGTCCATTTCCAACTTCGATTGAAAACCGAGTAAATGTCGACCGAACGGACGGACATAAATCTCGTTCTTACAGAGGGAACGTTGTTTTATCACCTTAGAACGCCCCGAGTTAAGTAATGGAGTGGCTAGTTTCTTAGGTGTATCGTTTACAATTGGGAAACATGTGTGTTTGGTCCACTTATAAGTTCGGAACAAAAATCGAGTACATACCAAGCCGAATGTCCGGACAAAACCCCGTTTCCATGGTCCAAATGTTCTATATTGGCCTTAAAACGTCCCGGCTAAGCCTTGTTGATCTTGAGGTTTTAGATTCCAAAATAAGTGAGTTTCGTCCATTTACAAGTTCAGATCGAAAACCGAGTAAAAGCCGACCGAACGGACGGACATAAATCTCGTTTTGAAGTAAGGAACATTGTTTTTTCGCCTTAGAACGCCCCGAGTTAAGCAATGGAGTGGCTAGTCTCTTAGAGTTATCGTTTTCCATGCGAAAACATGTGTGTTTCGTCCACTTATAAGTTCGGACCAAAAATTGAGTACATACAAAGCCGAATTTTTGGGCAAAACCCCGTTCCCATGGTCCAAATGTTCTATATTGGCCTTAAAACGTCCCGGCTAAGCCTTGTCGATCTTGAGGTTTTAGATTACAAAACATGTGAGTTTCGTCCATTTCCAAGTTCGACCGAAAACCGAGTAAATGCCGACCGAACGGACAGACATAAATCTCGTTTTTATGGACGGAACATTGTTTTTTCACCTTAGAACGCCCCGAGTTAAGTAATGGAGTGGCTAGTTTCTTAGGTGTAACGTTTACCATTGGGAAACATGTGTGTTTCGTCCACTTATAAGTTCGAAACAAAAATCGAGTACATACCAAGCCGAATGTCCGGACAAAACCCCGTTCCCATGGTCCAAATGTTCTATATTGCCCTTAAAATGTTCCGGCTAAGCCTTGTCGATCTCGAGGTTTTAGGTTACAAAACATGTGAGTTTCGTCCATTTCCAAGTACATACCGAAAATCGAGTAAATGCAGACCGAACAGACGAACATAAATCTAGTTTTTATAGACGAAACATTGTTTTTTCTCCTTAGAACGCCCCGAGTTAAGTAATTGAGTGGCTAGTCTCTTAGGTGTATCGTTTTCCATTGGGAAACATGTGTGTTTCCTCCACTTATAAGTTCGGAACAAAAATCGAGTACATACAAAGCCGAATGTTTGGACAAAACCCGTTCCCATGGTCCAAATGTTCTATATTGGCCTTAAAACGTCCCCGCTCAGCCTTGTCGATCTTGAGGTTTTAGATTACAAAACATGTGAGTTTCGTCCATTTCCAAGTTCGGACCGAAAATCGAGTAAATGCCGACCGAACGGACAGACATAAATCTCGTTTGTTCGGACGGAACGTTGTTTTTCACCTTAGAACGCCCCGAGTTAAGTAATGGAGTGGCTAGTCTCTTAGGTGTATCGTTTTCCATTGGGAAACATGTGTATTTCGTCCACTTATAAGTTCGGAACAAAAATCGAGTACATACCAAGCCGAATGTTTGGACAAAACCCCGTTCCAATGGTCCAAATGTTCTATATTGGCCTTAAAACGTCCCGGCTAAGCCTTGTCGATCTTGAGGTTTTAGATTACAAAACATGTGAGTTTCGTCCATTTCCAAGTTCGACCGAAAACCGAGTAAATGCCGACCGAACGGACGAACATAAATCTCGTTTTTACGAACGAAACGTTGTTTTTTCACGTTAAAACGCCCCGAGTTAAGTAATGGAGTGGCTAGTCTCTTAGGTGTATCATTCACCATTGGGAAACATGTGTGTTTCGTCCACTTATAAGTTCGGAACAAAAATCGAGTACATACCAAGCCGAATGTCCGAACAAAACCCCGTTCCCATGGTCCAAATGTTCTATATTGGCCTTAAAACGTCCCGGCTAAGCCTTGTCGATCTTGAGGTTTTAGATTCCAAAACAAGTGAGTTTCGTCCATTTCCAAGTTCAGATCAAAAACCCAGTAAAAGCCGACCGAACGGACGGACATAAATCTCGTTTTTACGGACGAAACATTATTTTTTCTCCTTAGAACGCCCCGAGTTAAGTAATGGAGTGGCTAGTCTCTTAGGTGTATCGTTTTCCATTGGGAAACATGTGTGTTTCCTCCACTTATAAGTTCGGAACAAAAATCGAGTACATACAAAGCCGAATGTTTGGACAAAACCCGTTCCCATGGTCCAAATGTTCTATATTGGCCTTAAAACGTTCCGGCTATGCCTTGTAGATCTTGAGGTTTTAGGTTACAAAACATGTGAGTTTCGTCCATTTCCAAGTTCGACCGAAAACCGAGTAAATGACGACCGAACGGACGGACATAAATCTCGTTTTTACGGACGGAACGTTGTTTTTTCACCTTAGAACGCCCCAAGTTAAGTAATGGAGTGGCTAGTCTCTTAGGTGTATTGTTTACCATTGGGAAACATCTGTGTTTCGTCCACTTATAAGTTCGGAACAAAAATCGAGTACATACCAAGCCGAATGTCCGGACAAAACCCCGTTCCCATGGTCCAAATGTTCTATATTGCCCTTAAAATGTTCCGGCTAAGCCTTGTCGATCTCGAGGTTTTAGGTTACAAAACATGTGAGTTTCGTCCATTTCCAAGTTCATACCGAAAATTGAGTAAATACAGACCGAACAGACGAACATAAATCTAGTTTTTATAGACGAAACATTGTTTTTTCTCCTTAGAACGCCCCGAGTTAAGTAATGGAGTGGCTAGTCTCTTAGGTGTATCGTTTTCCATTGGGAAACATGTGTGTTTCCTCCACTTATAAGTTCGGAACAAAAATCGAGTACATACAAAGCCGAATGTTTGGACAAAACCCGTTCCCATGGTCCAAATGTTCTATATTGGTCTTAAAACATTCCGGCTATGCCTTGTAGATCTTGAGGTTTTAGGTTACAAAACATGTGAGTTTTGTCCATTTCCAAGTTCGACCGAAAACCGAGTAAATGACGACCGAACGGACGGACATAAATCTTGTTTTTACGGACGGAACGTTGTTTTTTCACCTTAGAACGCCCCAAGTTAAGTAATGGAGTGGCTAGTCTCTTAGGTGTATTGTTTACCATTGGGAAACATCTGTGTTTCGTCCACTTATAAGTTCGGAACAAAAATCGAGTACATACCAAGCCGAATGTCCGGACAAAACCCCGTTCCCATAGTCAAAATTTTCTATATTGGCCTTAAAACGTCCCGGCTAAGCATTGTCGATCTTGAGGTTTTAGATTACAAAACATGTGAGTTTCGTCCATTTCCAACTTCGATTGAAAACCGAGTAAATGTCGACCGAACGGACGGACATAAATCTCGTTCTTACAGAGGGAACGTTGTTTTATCACCTTAGAACGCCCCGAGTTAAGTAATGGAGTGGCTAGTTTCTTAGGTGTATCGTTTACAATTGGGAAACATGTGTGTTTGGTCCACTTATAAGTTCGGAACAAAAATCGAGTACATACCAAGCCGAATGTCCGGACAAAACCCCGTTTCCATGGTCCAAATGTTCTATATTGGCCTTAAAACGTCCCGGCTAAGCCTTGTTGATCTTGAGGTTTTAGATTCCAAAATAAGTGAGTTTCGTCCATTTACAAGTTCAGATCGAAAACCGAGTAAAAGCCGACCGAACGGACGGACATAAATCTCGTTTTGAAGTAAGGAACATTGTTTTTTCGCCTTAGAACGCCCCGAGTTAAGCAATGGAGTGGCTAGTCTCTTAGAGTTATCGTTTTCCATGCGAAAACATGTGTGTTTCGTCCACTTATAAGTTCGGACCAAAAATTGAGTACATACAAAGCCGAATTTTTGGGCAAAACCCCGTTCCCATGGTCCAAATGTTCTATATTGGCCTTAAAACGTCCCGGCTAAGCCTTGTCGATCTTGAGGTTTTAGATTACAAAACATGTGAGTTTCGTCCATTTCCAAGTTCGACCGAAAACCGAGTAAATGCCGACCGAACGGACAGACATAAATCTCGTTTTTACGGACGGAACGTTGTTTTTTCACCTTAGAACGCCCCAAGTTAAGTAATGGAGTGGCTAGTCTCTTAGGTGTATCGTTCACCATTGGGAAACATGTGTGTTTCGACCACTTATAAGTTCGGAACAAAAATCGAGTACATACCAAGCCGAATGTCCGGACAATACCCCGTTTCCATGGTCCAAATGTTCTATATTGGCCTTAAAACGTCCCGGCTAAGCCTTGTTGATCTTGAGGTTTTAGATTCCAAAATAAGTGAGTTTCGTCCATTTACAAGTTCAGATCGAAAACCGAGTAAAAGCCGACCGAACGGACGGACATAAATCTCGTTTTGAAGTAAGGAACATTGTTTTTACGCCTTAGAACGCCCCGAGTTAAGCAATGGAGTGGCTAGTCTCTTAGAGTTATAGTTTTCCATGCGAAAACATGTGTGTTTCGTCCACTTATAAGTTCGGACCAAAAATCGAGTACATACAAAGCCGAATTTTTGGGCAAAACCCCGTTCCCATGGTCCAAATGTTCTATATTGGCCTTAAAACGTCCCGGCTAAGCCTTGTCGATCTTGAGGTTTTAGATTACAAAACATGTGAGTTTCGTCCATTTCCAAGTTCGACCGAAAACCGAGTAAATGCCGACCGAACGGACAGACATAAATCTCGTTTTTACGGACGGAACGTTGTTTTTTCACCTTAGAACGCCCCGAGTTAAGTAATGGAGTGGCTAGTTTCTTAGGTTTATCGTTTACCATTGGGAAACATGTGTGTTTCGTCCACTTATAAGTTCGAAACAAAAATCGAGTACATACCAAGCCGAATGTCCGGACAAAACCCCGTTCCCATGGTCCAAATGTTCTATATTGCCCTTAAAATGTTCCGGCTAAGCCTTGTCGATCTCGAGGTTTTAGGTTACAAAACATGTGAGTTTCGTCCATTTCCAAGTTCATACCGAAAATCGAGTAAATGCAGACCGAACAGACGAACATAAATCTAGTTTTTATAGACGAAACATTGTTTTTTCTCCTTAGAACGCCCCGAGTTAAGTAATGGAGTGGCTAGTCTCTTAGGTGTATCGTTTTCCATTGGGAAACATGTGTGTTTCCTCCACTTATAAGTTCGGAACAAAAATCGAGTACATACAAAGCCGAATGTTTGGACAAAACCCGTTCCCATGGTCCAAATGTTCTATATTGGCCTTAAAACGTCCCCGCTCAGCCTTGTCGATCTTGAGGTTTTAGATTACAAAACATGTGAGTTTCGTCCATTTCCAAGTTCGGACCGAAAATCGAGTAAATGCCGACCGAACGGACAGACATAAATCTCGTTTGTTCGGACGGAACGTTGTTTTTCACCTTAGAACGCCCCGAGTTAAGTAATGGAGTGGCTAGTCTCTTAGGTGTATCGTTTTCCATTGCGAAACATGTGTATTTCGTCCACTTATAAGTTCGGAACAAAAATCGAGTACATACCAAGCCGAATGTTTGGACAAAACCCCGTTCCAATGGTCCAAATGTTCTATATTGGCCTTAAAACGTCCCGGCTAAGCCTTGTCGATCTTGAGGTTTTAGATTACAAAACATGTGAGTTTCGTCCATTTCCAAGTTCGACCGAAAACCGAGTAAATGCCGACCGAACGGACGAACATAAATCTCGTTTTTACGGACGGAACGTTGTTTTTTCACGTTAAAACGCCCCGAGTTAAGTAATGGAGTGGCTAGTCTCTTAGGTGTATCATTCACCATTGGGAAACATGTGTGTTTCGTCCACTTATAAGTTCGGAACAAAAATCGAGTACATACCAAGCCGAATGTCCGAACAAAACCCCGTTCCCATGGTCCAAATGTTCTATATTGGCCTTAAAACGTCCCGGCTAAGCCTTGTCGATCTTGAGGTTTTAGATTCCAAAACAAGTGAGTTTCGTCCATTTCCAAGTTCAGATCGAAAACCGAGTAAAAGCCAACCGAACGGACGGACATAAATCTCGTTTTTACGGACGAAACATTGTTTTTTCTCCTTAGAACGCCCCGAGTTTAGTAATGGAGTGGCTCTTCTCTTAGGTGTATCGTTTTCCATTGGGAAACATGTGTGTTTCGTCCACTTATAAGTTCGGAACAAAAATCGAGTACATACCAAGCCGAATGTCCGGACAAAACCCCGTTCCCATGGTCCAAATTTTCTATATTGGCCTTAAAACGTCCCGGATAAGCCTTGTCGATCTTGAGGTTTTAGATTCCAAAACAAGTGAGTTTCGTCCATTTCCAAGTTCAGACCGAAAACCGAGTACATGCCGACCGAACGGATGGACATAAATCTCGTTTTTACTGACGGAACGTTGTTTTTTCTCCTTAGAACGCCCCGAGTTAAGTAATGGAGTGGATAGTTTCTTAGGTGTATCGTTTACCATTGGGGAACATGTGTGTTTCGTCCACTTATAAGTTCGGAACAAAAATCGAGTACATACCAAGCCGAATGTCCGGACAAAACCCCGTTCCCATGGTCCAAATGTTCTATATTGCCCTTAAAATGTTCCGGCTAAGCCTTGTCGATCTCGAGGTTTTAGGTTACAAAACATGTGAGTTTCGTCCATTTCCAAGTTCATACCGAAAATCGAGTAAATGCAGACCGAACAGACGAACATAAATCTAGTTTTCATAGACGAAACATTGTTTTTTCTCCTTAGAACGCCCCGAGTTAAGTAATGGAGTGGCTAGTCTCTTAGGTGTATCGTTTTCCATTGGGAAACATGTGTGTTTCCTCCACTTATAAGTTCGGAACAAAAATCGAGTACATACGAAGCCGAATGTTTGGACAAAACCCGTTCCCATGGTCCAAATGTTCTATATTGGTCTTAAAACGTTCCGGCTATGCCTTGTAGATCTTGAGGTTTTAGGTTACAAAACATGTGAGTTTCGTCCATTTCCAAGTTCGACCGAAAACCGAGTAAATGACGACCGAACGGACGGACATAAATCTCGTTTTTACGGACGGAACGTTGTTTTTTCACCTTAGAACGCCCCAAGTTAAGTAATGGAGTGGCTAGTCTCTTAGGTGTATTGTTTACCATTGGGAAACATCTGTGTTTCGTCCACTTATAAGTTCGGAACAAAAATCGAGTACATACCAAGCCGAATGTCCGGACAAAACCCCGTTCCCATGGTCCAAATGTTCTATATTGGCCTTAAAACGTCCCCGCTCAGCCTTGTCGATCTTGAGGTTTTAGATTACAAAACATGTGAGTTTCGTCCATTTCCAAGTTCGGACCGAAAACCGAGTAAATGCCGACCGAACGGACAGACATAAATCTTGTTTTTACGGACGAAACGTTGTTTTTTCACCTTAGAACGCCCCGAGTTAAGTAATAGAGTGGCTAGTTTCTTAGGTGTATCGTTTACCATTGGGAAACATGTGTGTTTCGTCCACTTATAAGTTCGGAACAAAAATCGAGTACATACCAAGCCGAATGTCCGGACAAAACCCCTTTCCCATGGTCCAAATGTTCTATATTGGCCTTAAAACGTCCCGGCTAAGCCTTGTCGATCTTGAGGTTTTAGATTCCAAAACAAGTGAGTTTCGTCCATTTCCAAGTTTGGACCGAAAACCGATTAAATGCCGACCGAACGGACGGACATAAACCTCGTTTATACGGAAGGAACATTGTTTTTTCACCTTAGAAGTCCCCGAGGTAAGTAATGGAGTGGCTAGTCTCTTAGGTGTATCGTTTTCCATTGGGAAACATGTGTGTTTCGTCCACTTATAAGTTCGGAACAAAAATCGAGTACATACGAAGCCAATTGTCCAAACAAAACCCCGTTCCCATGGTCCAAATGTTCTATATTGGCCTTAAAACGTCCCGGCTAAGCCTTGTCGATCTTGAGGTTTTGGATTCCAAAACAAGTGAGTTTCGTCCATTTCCAAGATCGGACCGAAAACCGAGTAAATGCCGACCGAACGGACGGACATAAATCTCGTTATTACGGACGGAACATTTTTTTTTCACCTTAGAACTCCCCGAGTTAAGTAATGGAGTGGCTAGTCTCTTAGGTGTATCGTTTTCCATTGGGAAACATGTGTGTTTCGTCCACTTTTAAGTTCGGAAAATAAATTGAGTACATACGAAGCCGAATGTTCGGACAATACCCCGTTCCCATCATCCAAATGTTTTATATTAGATTTACAACGTCCCGACCAAGCCTTGTCGATCTTGAGGTTTTAGATTCCAAAACAAGTGAGTTTCGTCCCTTTCCAAGTTTGAACCGAAAACCGATTAAATGCCGACCGAACGGACGGACATAAACCTCGTTTATACGGAAGGAACATTGTTTTCTCACCTTAGAAGTCCCCGAGTTAAGTAATGGAGTGGCTAGTCTCTTAGGTGTATCGTTTTCCATTGGGAAACATGTGTGTTTCGTCCACTTATAAGTTCGGAACAAAAATCGAGTACATACGAAGCCGAATGTCCGGACAAAACCTCGTTCCCATCGTCCAAATGTTCTATATTGGCCTTAAAACGTCCCGGTTAAGCATTGTCGATCTTGAGGTTTTTTATTCCAAAACAAGTGAGTTTTGTCCATTTCCAAGTTCGGACTGAAAACCGAGTGAATGCCAACCGGGCGGACGGATATAAATCTCGTTTTTATGGACGTAACATTGTTTTTTCATCTTAGAACGCCCCGAGTTAAGTAATGGAGTGGCTAGTCTCTTAGGTGTATCGTTTTCCATTGGGAAACATGTGTGTTTCGTCCACTTATAAGTTCGGAACAAAAATCGAGTACATACGAAGCCGAATGTCCGGACAAAACCTCGTTCCCATCGTCCAAATGTTCTATATTGGCCTTAAAACGTCCCGGTTAAGCATTGTTGATCTTGAGGTTTTAGATTCCAAAACAAGTGAGTTTCGTCCATTTCCAAGTTCAGACCGAAAACCGAGTAAATGCCGACCAAACAGACGGACATAAATCCCGTTTTTACGGACGGAACGTTGTTTTTTCACCTTAGCCCCGAGTTAATTAATGGAGTGGCTAGTCTCTTAGGTGTATCGTTTTCCATTTGGAAACATATGTGTTTCGTCCACTTATAAGTTCGGAACAAAAATCGAGTACATACGAAGCCGAATGTCCGGACAAAACCCCGTTACCAGGGTCCAAATGTTCTATATTGGCTTTAAAACGTCCCGACTAAGCCTTGTCGATCTTGAGGTTTTAGATTCCAAAACAAGTGAGTTTCGTCCATTTCCAAGTTCAGACCGAAAACCGAGTAAATGCCGACCGAACAGACGGACATAAATCTCATTTTTATGGACGGAACGTTGTTTTTTCATCTTAGAACGCCCCGAGTTAAGTAATGGAGTGGCTAGTCTCTTAGGTGTAACATTTTCCATTGGGAAACATGTGTGTTTCGTACACTTATAAGTTCGGAACGAAAATCGAGTACATACGAAGCCGAATGTCCGGACAAAACCCCTTTCCCATCGTCCAAATGTTCTATATTAGATTTAAAACGTCCCGACTAAGCCTTATCGATCTTGAGGTTCTAGATTCCAAAACAAGTGAGTTTTGTAAATTTCAAAGTTCGGACCGAAAACCGAGTAAATGCCGACCGAACGGACGGACATAAATCTACTTTTTCCTGACAGAACGTTGTTTTTTCTCCTTAGAAATCCCCGAGTTAAGTAATGGAGTGGCTAGTCTCTTAGGTGTATCGTTTTCCATTTGGAAACATGTGTGTTTCGTCCACTTATAAGTTCGGAACAAAAATTGAGTACATACGAAGACGAATATCCGGACAAAACCATGTTCCCATCGTCCAAATGTTCTATATTAGATTTAAAACGTCCCGACTAAGCCCTATCGATCTTGAGGTTTTAGATTCCAAAAAAATTGAGTTTCATCCAATTCCAAGTTCTGACCGAAAACCGAGTAATTGCCGACCGCACAGACAGACATAAATCCCGTTTTTAAGGACGGAACATTGTTTTTTCACCTTAGAACGCCCCGAGTTAAGTAATGGAGTGGCTAGTCTCTTAGGTGTATCGTTTTCCATTTGGAAACATGTGTGTTTCGTCCACTTATAAGTTCAGAACAAAAATCGAGTACATACGAAGACAATTGTCCAAACAAAACCCCGTTCCCATGGTCCAAATCTTCTATATTGGCCTTAAAACGTTCCGACTAAGCCTTGTCGATCTTGAGGTTTTGGATTCCAAAACAAGTGAGTTTCGTCCATTTCCAAGTTCGGACCGAAAACCGAGTAAATGCCGACCGAACGGACGGACATAAATCTCGTTATTACGGACGGAACATTTTTTTTTTCACCTTAGAACGCCCTGAGTTAAGTAATGGAGTGGCTAGTCTCTTAGGTGTATCGTTTTCCATTGGGAAACATGTGTGTTTCGTCCACTTTTAAGTTCGGAAAATAAATTGAGTACATACGAAGCCGAATGTCCGGACAATACCCCGTTCCCATCGTCCAAATGTTTTATATTAGATTTACAACGTCCTGACTAAGCCTTGTCGATCTTGAGGTTTTAGATTCCAAAACAAGTGAGTTTCGTCCATTTCCAATTTCGGACCGAAAACCGATTAAATGCCGACCGAACGGACGGATATAAACCTCGTTTATACGGAAGGAACATTGTTTTAGCACCTTAGAAGTCCCCGAGTTAAGTAATGGAGTGGCTAGTCTAATCGTTTTCCATTAGGAAACATGTGTGTTTCGTCCACTTTTAAGTTCGGAACAAAAATCGAGTACATACGAAGCCGAATGTCCGGACAAAACCCCGTTTCCATCGTCCAAATGTTCTATATTAGATTTAAAACGTCCCGACTAAGCCTTCTCGATCTTGAGGTTTTAGATTCCAAAACAAGTGAGTTTCATCCATTTCCAAGTTCAGACAGAAAACCGAGTAAATGCCGACCGAACAGACGGACATAAATCTTGTTTTTATGGACGTCACGTTGTTTTTTCATCTTAGAACGCCCCGAGTTAAGTAATGGAGTGGCTAGTCTCTTAGGTGTATCATTTTCCATTGGGAAACATGTGTGTTTCGTACACTTATAAGTTCGGAACGAAAATCGAGTACATACGAAGCCGAATGTCCGGACAAAACCCCTTTCCCATCGTCCAAATGTTCTATATTTGATTTAAAACGTCCCGACTAAGCCTTATCGATCTTGAGGTTCTAGATTCCAAAACAAGTGAGTTTTGTAAATTTCAAAGTTCGGACCGAAAACCGAGTAAATGCCGACCGAACGGACGGACATAAATCTACTTTTTACTGACAGAACGTTGTTTTTTCACCTTAGAAAGCCCCGAGTTAAGTAATGGAGTGGCTAGTCTCTTAGGTGTATCGTTTTCCATTTGGAAACATGTGTGTTTCGTCCACTTATAAGTTCGGAACAAAAATAAAGGACATACGAAGCCGAATGTCCGGACAAAACCCTGTTGCCATCGTCCAAATGTTCTATATTAGATTTAAAACGTTCCGACTAAGCCTTGTCGATCTTGAGGTTTTAGATTTCAAAACAAGTGAGTTTCGTCCATTTCCAAGTTCAGACCGAAAACCGAGTAAATGCCGACCGAACGGACGGACATAAATCCCGTTTTTACGGATGGAACGTTGTTTTTTCAACTTAGAACGCACCGAGTTAAGTAATGGAGTGGCTAGTCTCTTAGGTGTATCGTTTTCCATTTGGAAACATGTGTGTTTCGTCCACTTATAAGTTCGGAACAAAAATCGAGTACATACGAAGCCGAATATCCGGACAAAACCCTGTTCCCATCGTCCAAATGTTCTATATTAGATTTAAAACGTCCCGACTAAGCCCTATCGATCTTGAGGTTTTATATTCCAAAAAAATTGAGTTTCGTCCATTTCCAAGTTCGGACCGAAAACCGAGTAATTGCCAACCGCACAGACAGACATAAATCCCGTTTTTAAGGACGGAACATTGTTTTTTCACCTTAGAACGCCCCGAGTTAAGTAATGGAGTGGCTAGTCTCTTAGGTGTATCGTTTTCCATTTGGAAACATGTTTGTTTCGTCCACTTATAAGTTCGGAACAAAAATCGAGTACATACGAAGCCAATTGTCCAAACAAAACCCCGTTCCCATGGTCCAAATGTTCTATATTGGCTTTAAAACGTCCCGGCTAAGCCTTGTCGATCTTGAGGTTTTGGATTCCAAAACAAGTGAGTTTCGTCCATTTCCAAGTTCGGACCGAAAACCGAGTAAATGCCGACCGAACGGACGGACATAAATCTCGTTATTACGGACGGAACATTTTTTTTTCACCTTAGAACGCCCCGAGTTAAGTAATGGAGTGGCTAGTCTCTTAGGTGTATCGTTTTCCATTGGGAAACATGTGTGTTTCGTCCACTTTTAAGTTCGGAAAATAAATTGAGTACATACGAAGCTGAATGTCCGGACAATACCCCGTTCCCATCGTCCAAATATTTTATATTAGATTTACAACGTCCCGACTAAGCCTTGTCGATCTTGAGGTTTTAGATTCCAAAACAAGTGAGTTTCATCCATTTCCAAGTACAGACCGAAAACCGATTAAATGCCGACCGAACGGACGGACATAAACCTCGTTTATACGGAAGGAACATTGTTTTTCCACCTTAGAAGTCCCCGAGTTAAGTAATGGAGTGGCTAGTCTCTTAGGTGTATCGTTTTCCATTGGGAAACATGTGTGTTTCGTCCACTTATAAGTTCGGAACAAAAATCGAGTACATACGAAGCCGAATGTCCGGACAAAACCTCGTTCCCATCGTCCAAATGTTCTATATTGGCCTTAAAACGTCCCGGTTAAGCGTTGTCGATCTTGAGGTTTTTTATTCCAAAAGAAGTGAGTTTTGTCCATTTCCAAGTTCGGACTGAAAACCGAGTAAATGCCGACCGGGCGCACGGATATAAATCTCGTTTTTATGGACGTAACATTGTTTTTTCATTTTAGAACGCCCCGAGTTAAGTAATGGAGTGGCTAGTCTCTTAGGTGTATCGTTTTCCATTGGGAAACATGTGTGTTTCGTCCACTTTTAAGTTCGGAGCAAAAATCGAGTACATACGAAGCCGAATGGCCGGACAAAACCCCGTTGCCATCGTCCAAATGTTCTATATTAAATTTAAAACGTCCCGACTAAGCCTTGTCGATCTTGAGGTTTTAGATTCCAAAACAAGTGAGTTTCGTCCATTTCCAAGTTCAGACCGAAAACCGAGTAAATGCCGACCAAACGGACGGACATAAATCCCGTTTTTACGGACGGAACGTTGTTTTTTCACCTTAGAACGCCCCGAGTTAATTAATGGAGTGGCTAGTCTCTTAGGTGTATCGTTTTCCATTTGGAAACATGTGTGTTTCGTCCACTTATAAGTTCGGAACAAAACTTGAGTACATACGAAGCCGAATATCCGGACAAAACCCCGTTCTCATCGTCCAAATGTTCTATATTAGATTTAAAACGTCCCGACTAAGCCCTATCGATCTTGAGGTTTTAGATTCCAAAAAAATTGAGTTTCGTCCATTTCCAAGTTCGGACCGAAAACCGAGTAATTGCCGACCGCACAGACAGACATAAATCCCGTTTTTACGGACGAAACATTGTTTTTTCACCGTAGAACGCCCCGAGTTAAGTACTGGAGTGGCTAGTCTCTTAGGTGTATCGTTTTCCATTTGGAAACATGTGTGTTTCGTCCACTTATAAGTTCGGAACAAAAATCGAGTACATACGAAGCCGATTGTCCGAACAAAACCCCGTTCCCATGGTCCAAATGTTCTATATTGGCCTTAAAACGTCCCGGCTAAGCCTTGTCGATCTTGAGGTTTTAGATTCCAAAAGAAGTGAGTTTCGTCCATTTCCAAGTTCGGACCGAAAACCGAGTAAATACCGACCGAACGAACGGACATAAATCCCGTTTTTACGGACGGAACGTTGTTTTTTCACCTTTGAACGCCCCGAGTTAATTAATTGAGTGGCTAGTCTCTTAGGTGTATCGTTTTCCATTTGGAAACATGTGTGTTTCGTCCACTTATAAGTTCGGAACAAAAATCGAGTACATACGAATCCGAATGTCCGGACAAAACCCCGTTAACATCGTCCAAATGTTCTATATTAGATTTAAATCGTCCCGACTAAGCCTTGTCGATCTTGAGGTTTTAGATTCCAAAACAAGTGAGTTTCGTCCATTTCCAAGTTCGGACCGAAAACCGATTAAATGCCGACCGAACGGACGGACATAAACCTCGTTTTTACGGAAGGAACATTGTTTTTTAACCCTAGAAGTCCCCGAGTTAAGTAATGGAGTGGCTAGTCTCTTAGGTGTATCGTTTTCCATTGGGAAACATGTGTGTTTCGTCCACTTATAAGTTCGGAACAAAAATCGAGTACATACGAAGCCGATTGTCCGGACAAAATAACGTTCCCATCGTCCAAATGTTCTATATTGGCCTTAAAACGTCCTGACTAGGCCTTGTCGATCTTGAGGTTTTAGATTCCAAAACAAGTGAGTTTCGTCCATTTCCAAGTTCGGACCGAAAACCAAGTAAATGCCGACCAAACGGACGGACATAAATCTCGTTTTTACGGACGGAACGTTCTTTTTTCACCTTAGAACGCCCCGAGTTAAGTAATGGAGTGGCTAGTCTCTTAGGTGTATTGTTTTTCATTTGGAAACATGTGTGTTTCGTCCACTTGTAAGTTCGGAACAAAAATCGAGTACATACGAAGCCGATTGTCCGAACAAAACCCCGTTCCCATTGTCCAAATGTTCTATATTGGCCTTAAAACGTCCCGGCTAAGCCTTGTCGATCTTGAGGTTTTGTCTTCCAAAACAAGTGAGTTTCGTCCATTTCCAAGTTCGGACCGAAAACCGATTAAATGCCGACCGAACGGACGGACATAAATCTCGTTTTTACGGAAGGAACATTGTTTTTTCACCCTAGAAGTCCCCGAGTTAAGTAATGGAGTGGCTAGTCTCTTAGGTGTATCGTTTTCCATTGGGAAACATGTGTGTTTCGTCCACTTATAAGTTCGGAACAAAAATCGAGTACATACGAAGCCGATTGTCCGGACAAAATAACGTTCCCATCGTCCAAATGTTCTATATTGGCCTTAAAACGTATTGACTAAGCCTTGTCGATCTTGAGGTTTTAGATTCCAAAACAAGTGAGTTTCGTCCATTTCCAAGTTCGGACCGAAAACCGATTAAATGCCGACCGAACGGACGGACATAAACCTCGTTTATACGGAAGGAACATTGTTTTTTCAACCTAGAAGTCCCCGAGTTAAGTAATGGAGTGGCTAGTCTCTTAGGTGTATCATTTTCCATTGGGAAACATGTGTGTTACGTCCACTTATAAGTTCGGAACAAAAATCGAGTACATACGAAGCCGAATGTCCGGACAAAACCCCGTTGCCATCGTCCAAATGTTCTATATTAGATTTTAAATGTCCCGACTAAGCCTTGTCGATCTTGAGGTTTTAGATTCCAAAACAAGTGAGTTTCGTCCATTTCCAAGTTCAGACCGAAAACCGAGTAAATGCGGACCGAACGGACGGACATAAATCCCGTTTTTACGGACGGAACATTGTTTTTTCACCTTAGAACGCCCAGAGTTAAGTAATGGAGTGGCTAGTCTCTTAGGTGTATCATTTTCAATTGGGAAACATGTGTGTTTCGTCCACTTTTAAGTTCGGAAAATAAATTGAGTACATACGAAGCAGATTGTCCGAACAAAACCCCGTTCCCAAGGTCCAAATGTTCTATATTGGCCTTAAAACGTCCCGACTAAGCCTTGTCGGTCTTGGGGTTTTAGATTCCAAAACAAGTGAGTTTTGTCCATTTCCAAGATCGGACCGAAAAACGAGTAAATGCCGACCGAACGGACGGACATAAATTTCGTTTTTACGGACGGAACGTTGTTTTTTCACCTTAGAACGCCCCGAGTTAAGTAATGGAGTAGCTAGTCTCTTAGGTGTATCGTTTTCCATTTGGAAACATGTGTGTTTCGTCCACTTATAAGTTCGGAACAAAAATCGAGTACATACGAAGCCGATTGTCCAAACAAAACCCCGTTCCCATGGTCCAAATGTTCTATATTGGCCTTAAAACGTCCCGGCTAAGCCTTGTCGATCTTGAGGTTTTGGATTCCAAAACAAGTGAGTTTCGTCCATTTCCAAGTTCGGACCGAAAACCGAGTAAATGCCGACCGAACGGACGTACATAAATCCCGTTTTTGCGGACGGAACGTTGTTTTTTCACCTTAGAACGCCCCGAGTTAATTAATGGAGTGGCTAGTCTCTTAGGTGTATCGTTTTCCATTGGGAAACATGTGTGTTTCGTCCACTTATAAGTTTGGAACAAAAATCGGAATACATACCAAACCGAATGTCCGGACAAAACACCGTTCCCATGGTACAAATGTTCTATATTGTCCTTAAAACGTCCCGGCTAAGCCTAGTCGATCTTGAGTTTTTGGATTACAAAACAAGTGAGTTTCGTCCATTTCCAAGTTCGGACCGAAAACCGAGTAAATGTCAACCGAACGGACGGACATAAACCACGTTTTTACGGAAGGAACATTGTTTTTTCACCTTAGAACGCCCCGAGTTAAGTAATGGAGTGGCTAGTCTCTTAGGTGTATCGTTTTCCATTGGGAAACATGTGTGTTTCGTCCACTTTTAAGTTCGGAACAAAAATCGAGTACATACGAAGCCGAATGTCCGGAGAAAACCCCGTTGCCATCGTCCAAGTGTTCTATATTAGATTTAAAACGTCCCGACTAAGCCTTGTCGATCTTGAGGTTTTAGATTTCAAAAAAATTTAGTTTCGTCCATTTCCAAGTTCGGACCGAAAACCGAGTAATTGCCGACCGCACAGACAGACATAAATCCCGTTTTTACGGACGGAACATTGTTTTTTAACCATAGAACGCCCCGAGTTAAGTAATGGAGTGGCTAGTCTCTTAGGTGTATCATTTTCCATTTGGAAACATGTGTGTTTCTTCCACTTATAAGTTCGGAACAAAAATCGAGTACATACGAAGCCGATTGTCCGAACAAAACCCCGTACCCATGGTCCAAATGTTCTATATTGGCCTTAAAACGTCCCGGCTAAGCCTTTCCGATCTTGAGGTTTGAGATTCCAAACAAGTGAGTTTCGTCCATTTCCAAGTTCGGACCGAAAACCGAGTAAATACCGACCGAACGAACGGACATAAATCCCGTTTTTACGGACGGAACATTGTTTTTTCACCTTAGAACGCCCCAAGTTAATTAATGGAGTGGCTAGTCTCTTAGGTGTATCGTTTTCCATTTGGAAACATGTGTGTTTCGTCCACTTATAAGTTCGGAACAAAAATCGAGTACATACGAAGCCGATTTTCCGAACAAAACCCCGTTCCCATGGTCCAAATGTTCTATATTGGCCTTAAAACGTCCTGACTAAGCCTTGTCGATCTTGAGGTTTTAGATTCCAAAACAAGTGAGTTTCGTCCATTTCCAAGTTCGGACCGAAAACCGAGTAAATGCCGACCAAACGGACGGACATAAATCTCGTTTTTACGGACGGAACGTTCGTTTTTCACCTTAGAACGCCCCGAGTTAAGTAATGGAGTGGCTAGTCTCTTAGGTGTATCGTTTTTCATTTGGAAACATGTATGTTTCGTCCACTTATATGTTCGGAACAAAAATCGGAATACATACCAAACCGAATGTCCGGACAAAACACCGTTCCCATGGTACAAATGTTCTATATTGGCCTTAAAACGTCCCGGTTAAGCCTTGTCGATCTTGAGGTTTTGGATTCCAAAACAAGTGATTTTAATCCATTTCCAAGTTCAGACCGAAAACCGAGTAAATGCCGACCGAACGGACAGACATAAATCCCGTTTTTACGGACGGAACATTGTTTTTTCACCTTAGAACGCCTAGAGTTAAGTAATGGAGTGGCTAGTCTCTTCGGTGTATCGTTTTCAATTGGGAAACATGTGTGTTTCGTCCACTTTTAAGTTCGGAAAATAAATTGAGTACATACGAAGCCGAATGTCCGGACAATACCCCGTTCCCATCGTCCAAATGTTCTATATTGGCCTTAAAACGTCCCAACTAAGCCTTGTTGATCTTGGGGTTTTAGATTCCAAAACAAGTGAGTTTTGTCCATTTCCAAGATCGGACCGAAAAACGAGTAAATGCCGACCGAACGGACGGACATAAATTTCGTTTTTACGGACGGAACGTTGTTTTTTCACCTTAGAACGCCCCGAGTTAAGTAATGGAGTGGCTAGTCTCTTAGGTGTATCGTTTTCCATTGGGAAACATGTGTGTTTCGTCCTCTTATAAGTTTGGAACAAAAATCGGAATACATACCAAACTGAATGTCCGGACAAAACACCGTTCCCATGGTACAAATGTTCTATATTGGCCTTAAAACGTCCCGGCTAAGCCTAGTCGATCTTGAGTTTTTGGATTACAAAACAAGTGAGTTTCGTCAATTTCCAAGTTTGGACCGAAAACCGAGTAAATGCCGACCGAACGGACGGACATAAACCACGTTTTTACGGAAGGAGCATTGTTTTTTCACCTTAGAACGCCCCGAGTTAAGTAATGGAGTGGCTAGTCTCTTAGGTGTATCGTTTTCCATTGGGAAACATGTGTGTTTCGTCCACTTTTAAGTTCGGAACAAAAATCGAGTACATACGAAGCCGAATGTCCGGAGAAAACCCCGTTGCCATCGTCCAAGTGTTCTATATTAGATTTAAAATGTCCCGACTAAGCCTTGTCGATCTTGAGGTTTTAGATTCCAAAAAAATTGAGTTTCGTCCATTTCCACGTTCGGACCGAAAACCGAGTAATTGCCGACCGCACAGACAGACATAAATCCCGTTTTTACGGACGGAACATTGTGTTTTCACCATAGAACGCCCCGAGTTAAGTAATGGAGTGGCTAGTCTCTTAGGTGTACCGTTTTCCATTTGGAAACATGTGTGTTTCGTCCACTTATAAGTTCGGAACAAAAATCGAGTACATACGAAGCCGATTGTCCGAACAAAACCCCGTTCCCATGGTCCAAATGTTCTATATTGGCCTTAAAACGTCCCGGCAAAGCCTTGTCGATCTTGAGGTTTTAGATTCCAAAACAAGTGAGTTTCGTCCATTTCCAAGTTCGGACCGAAAACCGAGTAAATACCGACCGAACGAATGGACATAAATCCCGTTTTTACGGACGGAACGTTGTTTTTTCACCTTAGAACGCCCCGAGTTAATTAATGGAGTGGCTAGTCTCTTAGGTGTATCGTTTTCCATTTGGAAACATGTGTGTTTCGTCCACTTACAAGTTCGGAACAAAAATCGAGTACATACGAATCCGAATGTCCGGACAAAACCCCGTTCCCATCGTCCAAATGTTCTATATTAGATTTAAATCGTCCCGACTAAGCCTTGTTGATCTTGAGGTTTTAGATTCCAAAACAAGTGAGTTTCGTCCATTTCCAAGTTCGGACCGAAAACCGATTAAATGCTGACCGAACGGACGGACATAAACCTTATTTTTATGGAAGGAACATTGTTGTTTCACCCTAGAAGTCCCCGAGTTAAGTAATGGACTGGCTAGTCTCTTAGGTGTATCGTTTTCCATTGGGAAACATATGTGTTTCGTCCACTTATAAGTTCGGAACAAAAATCGAGTACATACGAAGCCGATTGTCCGAACAAAACCCCGTTCCCATTGTCCAAATGTTCTATATTGGCCTTAAAACGTCCCGGCTAAGCCTTGTCGATCTTGAGTTTTTGGATTACAAAACAAGTGAGTTTCGTCCATTTCCAAGTTCGGACCGAAAACCGAGTAAATGCCGACCGAACGGACGGACATAAACCACGTTTTTACGGAAGGAACATTGTTTTTTCACCTTAGAACGCCCCGAGTTAAGTAATAGAGTGGCTAGTCTCTTAGGTGTATCGTTTTCCATTGGGAAACATGTGTGTTTCGTCCACTTTTAAGTTCGGAACAAAAATCGAGTACATACGAAGCCGAATGTCCGGAGAAAACCCCGTTGCCATCGTCCAAGTGTTCTATATTAGATTTAAAATGTCCTGACTAAGCCTTGTCGATCTTGAGGTTTTAGATTCCAAAAAAATTGAGTTTCGTCCATTTCCACGTTCGGACCGAAAACCGAGTAATTGCCGACCGCACAGACAGACATAAATCCTGTTTTTACGGACGGAACATTGTGTTTTCACCATAGAACGCCCCGAGTTAAGTAATGGAGTGGCTAGTCTCTTAGGTGTACCGTTTTCCATTTGGAAACATGTGTGTTTCGTCCACTTATAAGTTCGGAACAAAAATCGAGTACATACGAAGCCGATTGTCCGAACAAAACCCCGTTCCCATGGTCCAAATGTTCTATATTGGCCTTAAAACGTCCCGGCAAAGCCTTGTCGATCTTGAGGTTTTAGATTCCAAAACAAGTGAGTTTCGTCCATTTCCAAGTTCGGACCGAAAACCGAGTAAATACCGATCGAACGAACGGACATAAATCCCGTTTTTACGGACGGAACGTTGTTTTTTCACCTTAGAACGCCCAGAGTTAATTAATGGAGTGGCTAGTCTCTTAGGTGTATCGTTATCCATTGGGAAACATGTGTGTTTCGTCCACTTATAAGTTTGGAACAAAAATCGGAATACATACCAAACCGAGTGTCTGGACAAAACACCGTTCCCATGGTACAAATGTTCGATCTTGGCCTTAAAACGTCCCGGCTAAGCCTTGTCGATCTTGAGTTTTTGGATTACAAAACAAGTGAGTTTCGTCCATTTCCAAGTTCGGACCGAAAACCGATTAAATGCTGACCGAACGGACGGACATAAACCTTATTTTTATGGAAGGAACATTGTTGTTTCACCCTAGAAGTCCCCGAGTTAAGTAATGGACTGGCTAGTCTCTTAGGTGTATCGTTTTCCATTGGGAAACATATGTGTTTCGTCCACTTATAAGTTCGGAACAAAAATCGAGTACATACGAAGCCGATTGTCCGAACAAAACCCCGTTCCCATTGTCCAAATGTTCTATATTGGCCTTAAAACGTCCCGGCTAAGCCTTGTCGATCTTGAGTTTTTGGATTACAAAACAAGTGAGTTTCGTCCATTTCCAAGTTCGGACCGAAAACCGAGTAAATGCCGACCGAACGGACGGACATAAACCACGTTTTTACGGAAGGAACATTGTTTTTTCACCTTAGAACGCCCCGAGTTAAGTAATAGAGTGGCTAGTCTCTTAGGTGTATCGTTTTCCATTGGGAAACATGTGTGTTTCGTCCACTTTTAAGTTCGGAACAAAAATCGAGTACATACGAAGCCGAATGTCCGGAGAAAACCCCGTTGCCATCGTCCAAGTGTTCTATATTAGATTTAAAATGTCCTGACTAAGCCTTGTCGATCTTGAGGTTTTAGATTCCAAAAAAATTGAGTTTCGTCCATTTCCACGTTCGGACCGAAAACCGAGTAATTGCCGACCGCACAGACAGACATAAATCCTGTTTTTACGGACGGAACATTGTGTTTTCACCATAGAACGCCCCGAGTTAAGTAATGGAGTGGCTAGTCTCTTAGGTGTACCGTTTTCCATTTGGAAACATGTGTGTTTCGTCCACTTATAAGTTCGGAACAAAAATCGAGTACATACGAAGCCGATTGTCCGAACAAAACCCCGTTCCCATGGTCCAAATGTTCTATATTGGCCTTAAAACGTCCCGGCAAAGCCTTGTCGATCTTGAGGTTTTAGATTCCAAAACAAGTGAGTTTCGTCCATTTCCAAGTTCGGACCGAAAACCGAGTAAATACCGATCGAACGAACGGACATAAATCCCGTTTTTACGGACGGAACGTTGTTTTTTCACCTTAGAACGCCCAGAGTTAATTAATGGAGTGGCTAGTCTCTTAGGTGTATCGTTATCCATTGGGAAACATGTGTGTTTCGTCCACTTATAAGTTTGGAACAAAAATCGGAATACATACCAAACCGAGTGTCTGGACAAAACACCGTTCCCATGGTACAAATGTTCGATCTTGGCCTTAAAACGTCCCGGCTAAGCCTTGTCGATCTTGAGTTTTTGGATTACAAAACAAGTGAGTTTCGTCCATTTCCAAGTTCGGACCGAAAACCGAGTAAATACCGACCGAACGGACGGACATAAACCACGTTTTTACGGAAGGAACATTGTTTTTTCACCTTAGAACGCCCCGAGTTAAGTAATGGAGTGGCTAGTCTCTTAGGTGTATCGTTTTCCATTGGGAAACATGTGTGTTTCGTCCACTTTTAAGTTCGGAACAAAAATCGAGTACATACGAAGCCGAATGTCCGGACAAAACCCCGTTACCAGGGTACCGACTAAGCCTTGTCGATCTTGAGGTTTTAGATTCCAAAACAAGTGAGTTTCGTCCATTTATAAGTTCAGACCGAAAATCGAGTAAATGCCGACTGAACGGACGGACATAAATCTCGTTTTTATGGACGGAACGTTGTTTTTTCATCTTAGAACGCCCCGAGTTAAGTAATGGAGTGGCTAGTCTCTTAGGTGTACCATTTTCCATTGGGAAACATGTGTGTTTCGTCCACTTATAAGTTCGGAACGAAAATCGAGTACATACGAAGCCGAATGTCCGGACAAAACCCCGTTCTCATCGTCCAAATGTTCTATATTAGATTTAAAATGTCCCTACTAAGCCTTATCGATCTTGAGGTTCTAGATTCCAAAACAAGTGAGTTTTGTAAATTTCAAAGTTCGGACCGAAAACCGAGTAAATGCCGACCGAACGGACGGACATAAATCTCGTTTTTACTGACAGAACGTTTTTTTTTCACCTTAGAACGCCCCGAGTTAAGTAATGGAGTGACTAGTCTCTTAGGTGTATCGTTTTCCATTGGGAATGATGTGTGTTTCGTCCACTTTTAAGTTCGGAAAATAAATTGAGTACATACGAAGCCGAATGTCCGGACAATACCCCGTTCCCCTCGTCCAAATGTTTTATATTAGATTTACAACGTCCCGACCAAGCCTTGTCGATCTTGACGTTTTAGATTCCAAAACATGTGAGTTTCGTCCATTTCCAAGTTCGGACCGAAAACCGATTAAATGCCGACCGAACGGACGAACATAAACCTCGTTTATACGGAAGGAACATTGTTTTTTCACCTTAGAAGTCCCCGAGTTAAGTAATGGAGTGGCTAGTCTCTTAGGTGTATCGTTTTCCATTGGGAAACATGTGTGTTTCGTCCACTTTTAAGTTCGGAACAAAAATCGAGTACATACCAAGCCGAATGTCCGGACAAAACCCCGTTACCAGGGTCCAAATGTTCTATATTGGCTTTAAAACGTCCCGACTAAGCCTTGTCGATCTTGAGGTTTTAGATTCCAAAACAAGTGAGTTTCGTCCATTTATAAGTTCAGACCGAAAATCGAGTAAATGCCGACCGAAAGAACGGACATAAATCTCGTTTTTATGGACGGAACGTTTTTTTTTCATCTTAGAACGCCCCGAGTTAAGTAATGGAGTGGCTAGTCTCTTAGGTGTATCATTTTCCATTGGGAAACATGTGTGTTTCGTCCACTTATAAGTTCGAAACGAAAATCGAGTACATACGAAGCCGAATGTCCGGACAAAACCCCGTTCTCATCGTCCAAATGTTCTATATTAAATTTAAAATGTCCCTACTAAGCCTTATCGATCTTGACGTTCTAGATTCCAAAACAAGTGAGTTTTGTAAATTTCAATGTTCGGACCGAAAACCGAGTAAATGCCGACCGAACGGACGGACATAAATCTCGTTTTTACAGACAGAACGTTGTTTTATTACCTTAGAAAGCCCCGACTTAAGTTATGGAGTGGCTAGTCTCTTAGGTTTATCGTTTTCCATTTGCAAACATGTGTGTTTCGTCCACTTATAAGTACGGAAAAAAATCGAGTACATACGAAGCCGAATGTCCGGACAAAACCCCGTTACCAGGGTCCAAGTGTTCTATATTGGCTTTAAAACGTTCCGACTAAGCCTTGTCGATCTTGAGGTTTTAAATTCCAAAACAAGTGAGTTTCGTCCATTTATAAGTTCAGACCGAAAACCGAGTAAATGCCGACCGAACGGACGGACATAAATCTCGTTTTTATGGACGGAACGTTGTTTTTTCATCTTAGAACGCCCCGAGTTAAGTAATGGAGTGGCTAGTCTCTTAGGTGTATCATTTTCCATTGGGAAACATGTGTGTTTCGTCCACTTATAAGTTCGGAACGAAAATAGAGTACATACGAAGCCGATTGTACGAACAAAACCCCGTTCCCATCGTCCAAATGTTCTATATTGGCCTTAAAACGTCCCGGCTAAGCCTTGTCGATCTTGAGGTTTTAGATTCCAAAACAAGTGAGTTTCGTCCATTTCCAAGTTCAGACCAAAAACCGAGTAAATGCCGACCGAACGGACTGACATAAATTTTGTTTTTACGGACGGAACGTTGTTTTTTCACCTTAGAACGCCCCGAGTTAAGTAATGGAGTGGCTAGTCTCTTAGGTGTATCGTTTTCCATTGGGAAACATGTGTGTTTCGTCCACTTTTAAGTTCGGAACAAAAATCGAGTACATACGAAGCCGAATGTCCGGACAAAACCCCGTTACCAGGGTCCAAATGTTCTATATTGGCTTTAAAACGTCCCGACTAAGCCTTGTCGATCTTGAGGTTTTAGATTCCAAAACAAGTGAGTTTCGTCCATTTATAAGTTCAGACCGAAAATCGAGTAAATGCCGACCGAACAGACGGACATAAATCTCGTTTTTATGGACGGAACGTTGTTTTTTCATCTTAGAACGCCCCGAGTTAAGTAATGGAGTGGCTAGTCTCTTAGGTGTATCATTTTCCATTGGGAAACATGTGTGTTTCGTCCACTTATAAGTTCGGAACGAAAATCGAGTACATACGAAGCCGAATGTCCGGACAAAACCCCGTTCTCATCGTCCAAATGTTCTATATTAGATTTTAAATGTCCCTACTAAGCCTTATCGATCTTGAGGTTCTAGATTCCAAAACAAGTGAGTTTTGTAAATTTCAAAGTTCGGACCGAAAATCGAGTAAATGCCGACCGAACGGACGGACATAAATCTCGTTTTTACTGACAGAACGTTGATTTTTTACCTTAGAAAGCCCCGAGTTAAGTAATGGAGTGGCTAGTCTCTTAGGTGTATCGTTTTCCATTTGCAAACATGTGTGTTTCGTCCACTTATAAGTACGGAAAAAAATCGAGTACATACGAAGCCGAATGTCCGGACAAAACCCCGTTACCAGGGTCCAAATGTTCTATATTGGCTTTAAAACGTTCCGACTAAGCCTTGTCGATCTTGAGGTTTTAGATTCCAAAACAAGTGAGTTTCGTCCATTTATAAGTTCAGACCGAAAACCGAGTAAATGCCGACCGAACGGACGGACATAAATCTCGTTTTTATGGACGGAATGTTGTTTTTTCATCTTAGAACGCCCCGAGTTAAGTAATGGAGTGGCTAGTCTCTTAGGTGTATCATTTTCCATTGGGAAACATGTGTGTTTCACCCACTTATAAGTTTGGAACGAAAATCGAGTACATACGAAGCCGAATGTTCGGACAAAACCCCGTTCTCATCGTCCAAATGTTCTATATTAGATTTAAAACGTCCCAACTAAGCCTTATCGATCTTGAGGTTATAGATTCCAAAACAAGTGTGTTTTGTAAATTTCAAAGTTCGGACCGAAAACCGAGTAAATGCCGACCGAACGGACGGACATAAATCTAGTTTTTACTGACAGAACGTTGTTTTTTCACCTTAAAAAGCCCCGAGTTAAGTAATGGAGTGGCTAGTCTCTTCGGTGTATCGTTTTCCATTTGGAAACATGTGTATTTCGTCCACTTATAAGTTCGGAACAAAAATAAAGGACATACGAAGCCGAATGTCCGGACAAAACCCTGTTGCCATCGTCCAAATGTTCTATATTAGATTTAAAACGTTCCGACTAAGCCTTGTTGATCTTGAGGTTTTAGATTCCAAAACAAGTGAGTTTCGTCCATTTCCAAGTTCAGACCCAAAACCGAGTAAATGCCGACCGAACGGACGGACATAAATCCCGTTTTTACTGATGGAACGTTGTTTTTTCACCTTAGAACGCCCCGAGTTAAGTAATGGAGTGGCTAGTCTCTTAGGTGTTTCGTTTTCCATTTGGAAACATGTGTGTTTCGTCCACTTATAAGTTTGGAACAAAAATCGAGTACATAAGAAGCCGAATATCCGGACAAAACCCCGTTCCCATCGTCCAAATGTTCTATATTTGATTTAAAACGTCCCGGCTAAGCCCTATCGATCTTGAGGTTTTAGATTCCAAAAAAATTGAGTTTCGTCCATTTCCATGTTCGGACCGAAAACCGAGTAATTGCCGACCGCACAGACAGACATAAATCCCGTTTTTACGGACGGAACATTGTTTTTTCACCTTAGAACGCCCCGAGTTAAGTAATGGAGTGGGTAGTCTCTTAGGTGTATCGTTTTCCATTTGAAAACATGTGTGTTTCGTCCACTTATAAGTTCGGAACAAAAATCGAGTACATACGAAGCCGATTGTCCGAACAAAACCCCGTTCCCATGGTCCAAATGTTCTATATTGGCCTTAAAACGTCCCGGCTAAGCCTTGTCGATCTTGAGGTTTTAGATTCCAAAACAAGTGAGTTTCGTCCATTTCCAAGTTCGGACCGAAAACCGATTAAATGCCGACCGAACGGACGGACATAAACCTCGTTTTTACGGAAGGAACATTGTTTTTTCACCCTAGAAGTCCCCGAGTGAAGTAATGGAGTGGCTAGTCTCTTAGGTGTATCGTTTTTCATTTGGAAACATGTGTGTTTCGTCCACTTATAAGTTCGGAACAAAAATCGAGTACATACGAAGCCGATTGTCCGAACAAAACCCCGTTCCCATTGTCCAAATGTTCTATATTGGCCGTAAAACGTCCCGGCTAAGCTTTGTCGATCTTGAGGTTTTGGATTCCAAAACAAGTGAGTTTCGTCCATTTCCAAGTTCGGACCGAAAACCGAGTAAATGCCGACCGAACGGACGGACATAAATCTCGTTATTACGGACGGAACATTTTTTTTTCACCTTAAACTCCTCGAGTTAAGTAATGGAGTGGCTAGTCTCTTAGGTGTATCGTTTTCCATTGGGAAACATATGTGTTTCGTCCACTTTTAAGTTCGGAAAATAAATTGAGTACATACGAAGCCGAATGTCCGGACAATACCCCGTTCCCATCGTCCAAATGTTTTATATTAGATTTATAACGTCCCGACTAAGCCTTGTCGATCTTGAGGTTTTAGATTCCAAAACATGTGAGTTTCGTCCATTTCCAAGTTCGGACCGAAAACCGATTAAATGCCGACCGAACGGACGGACATAAACCTCGTTTATACGGAAGGAACATTGTTTTTTCACCTTAGAAGTCCCCGAGTTAAGTAATGGAGTGGCTAGTCTCTTAGGTGTATCGTTTTCCATTGGGAAACATGTGTGTTTCGTCCACTTTTAAGTTCGGAACAAAAATCGAGTACATACCAAGCCGAATGTCCGGACAAAACCCCGTTACCAGGGTCCAAATGTTCTATATTGGCTTTAAAACGTCCCGACTAAGCCTTGTCGATCTTGAGGTTTTAGATTCCAAAACAAGTGAGTTTCGTCCATTTATAAGTTCAGACCGAAAATCGAGTAAATGCCGACCGAAAGAACGGACATAAATCTCGTTTTTATGGACGGAACGTTTTTTTTTCATCTTAGAACGCCCCGAGTTAAGTAATGGAGTGGCTAGTCTCTTAGGTGTATCATTTTCCATTGGGAAACATGTGTGTTTCGTCCACTTATAAGTTCGAAACGAAAATCGAGTACATACGAAGCCGAATGTCCGGACAAAACCCCGTTCTCATCGTCCAAATGTTCTATATTAAATTTAAAATGTCCCTACTAAGCCTTATCGATCTTGACGTTCTAGATTCCAAAACAAGTGAGTTTTGTAAATTTCAATGTTCGGACCGAAAACCGAGTAAATGCCGACCGAACGGACGGACATAAATCTCGTTTTTACAGACAGAACGTTGTTTTATTACCTTAGAAAGCCCCGACTTAAGTTATGGAGTGGCTAGTCTCTTAGGTTTATCGTTTTCCATTTGCAAACATGTGTGTTTCGTCCACTTATAAGTACGGAAAAAAATCGAGTACATACGAAGCCGAATGTCCGGACAAAACCCCGTTACCAGGGTCCAAGTGTTCTATATTGGCTTTAAAACGTTCCGACTAAGCCTTGTCGATCTTGAGGTTTTAAATTCCAAAACAAGTGAGTTTCGTCCATTTATAAGTTCAGACCGAAAACCGAGTAAATGCCGACCGAACGGACGGACATAAATCTCGTTTTTATGGACGGAACGTTGTTTTTTCATCTTAGAACGCCCCGAGTTAAGTAATGGAGTGGCTAGTCTCTTAGGTGTATCATTTTCCATTGGGAAACATGTGTGTTTCGTCCACTTATAAGTTCGGAACGAAAATAGAGTACATACGAAGCTGAATGTCCGGACAAAACCCCGTTCTCATCGTCCAAATGTTCTATATTAGATTTAAAATGTTCCGACTAAGCCTTGTCGATCTTGAGGTTTTAGATTCCAAAACAAGTGAGTTTCGTCCATTTCCAAGTTCAGACCGAAAACCGAGTAAATATCGACCGAACGGACGGACATAAATCCCGTTTTTACGGATGGAACGTTGTTTTTTCATCTTAGAACGCCCCGAGTTAAGTAATGGAGTGGCTAGTCTCTTAGGTGTATCATTTTCCATTGGGAAACATGTGTGTTTCGTCCACTTATAAGTTCGGAACGAAAATCGAGTACATACGAAGCCGAATGTCCGGACAAAACCCCGTTCTCATCGTCCAAATGTTCTATATTAGATTTAAAACGTCCCGACTAAGCCTTATCGATCTTGAGGTTATAGATTCCTAAACAAGTGAGTTTTGTAAATTTCAAAGTTCGGACCGAAAACCGAGTAAATGCCGACCGAACGGACGGACATAAATCTAGTTTTTACTGACAGAACGTTGTTTTTTCACCTTAGAAAGCCCCGAGTTAAGTAATGGAGTGGCTAGTCTCTTCGGTGTATCGTTTTCCATTTGGAAACATGTGTATTTCGTCCACTTATAAGTTCGGAACAAAAATAAAGGACATACGAAGCTGAATTCCGGACAAAACCCTGTTGCCATCGTCCAAATGTTCTATATTAGATTTAAAACGTTCCGACTAAGCCGTGTTGATCTTGAGGTTTTAGATTCCAAAACAAGTGAGTTTCGTCCATTTCCAAGTTCAGAAACAAAACCGAGTAAATGCCGACCGAACGGACGAACATAAATCCCGTTTTTACTGATGGAACGTTGTTTTTTCACCTTAGAACGCCCCGAGTTAAGTAATGGAGTGGCTAGTCTCTTAGGTGTATCGTTTTCCATTTGGAAACATGTGTGTTTCGTCCACTTATAAGTTCGGAACAAAAATAAAGGACATACGAAGCTGAATGTCCGGACAAAACCCCGTTCCCATCGTCCAAATGTTCTATATTAGATTTAAAACGTCCCGACTAAGCCCTATCGATCTTGAGGTTTTAGATTCCAAAAAAATTGAGTTTCGTCCATTTCCAAGTTCGGACCGAAAACCGAGTAATTGCCGACCGCACAGACAGACATAAATCCCGTTTTTACGGACGGAACATTGTTTTTTCACCTTAGAACGCCCCGAGTTAAGTAATGGAGTGGGTAGTCTCTTAGGTGTATCGTTTTCCATTTGGAAACATCTGTGTTTCGTCCACTTATAAGTTCGGAACAAAAATCGAGTACATACGAAGCCGATTGTCCGAACAAAACCCGGTTCCCATGGTCCAAATGTTCTATATTGGCCTTAAAACGTCCCGGCTAAGCCTTGTCGATCTTCAGGTTTTAGATTCCAAAACAAGTGAGTTTCGTCCATTTCCAAGTTCGGACCGAAAACCAAGTAAATACCGACCGAACGAACGGACATAAATCCCGTTTTTACGGACGGAACGTTGTTTTTTCACCTTAGAACGCCCCGATTTAATTAATGGAGTGGCTAGTCTCTTAGGTGTATCATTTTCCATTTGGAAACATGTGTGTTTCGTCCACTTATAAGTTCGGAACAAAAATCAAGTACATACGAATCCGAATGTCCGGACAAAACCCCGTTCCCATCGTCCAAATGTTCTATATTAGCGACTAAGCCTTTTCGATCTTGAGGTTTTAGATTCCAAAACAAGTGAGTTTCGTCCATTTCCAAGTTCGGACCGAAAACCGATTAAATGCCGACCGAACGGACGGACATAAACCTCGTTTTTACGGAAGGAACAATGTTTTTTCACCCTAGAAGTCCCCGAGTTAAGTAATGGAGTGGCTAGTCTCTTAGGTGTATCGTTTTCAATTGGGAAACATGTGTGTTTCGTCCACTTATAAGTTCGGAACAAAAATCGAGTACATACGAAGCCGAATGTCCGGACAAAACCCCGTTGCCTTCGTCCAAATGTTCTATATTATATTTAAAATGTCCCGACTAAGCCTTGTCGATCTTGAGGTTTTAGATTCCAAAACAAGTGAGTTTCGTCCATTTCCAAGTTCAGACCGAAAACCGACTAAATGCGGACCGAACGGACGGACATAAATCCCGTTTTTACGGACAGAACATTGTTTTTTCACCTTAGAACGCCCCGAGTTAATTAATGGAGTGGCTAGTCTCTTAGGTGTATCGTTTTCCATTGGGAAACATGTGTGTTTCGTCCACTTATAAGTTTGGAACAAAAATCAGAATACATACCAAACCGAGTGTCTGGACAAAACACCGTTCCCATGGTACAAATGTTCGATATTGGCCTTAAAACGTCCCGGCTAAGCATTTTCGATCTTGAGTTTTTGGAATACAAAACAAGTGAGTTTCGTCCATTTCCAAGTTCGGACCGAAAACCGAGTAAATGCCGACCGAACGGAGGGACAAAAACCACGTTTTTACGGAAGGAACATTGGTTTTTCACCTTAGAACGCCCCGAGTTAAGTAATGGAGTGGCTAGTCTCTTAGGTGTATTGTTTTCCATTGGGAAACATGTGTGTTTCGTCCACTTTTAAGTTCCGAACAAAAATCGAGTACATACGAAGCCGAATGTCCGGACAAAACCCCGTTACCAAGGTCCAAATGTTCTATATTGGCTTTAGAACGTCCCGACTAAGCCTTGTCGATCTTGAGGTTTTAGATTCCAAAACAAGTGAGTTTCGTCCATTTATAAGTTCAGACCGAAAATCGAGTAAATGCCGACCGAACGGACGGACATAAATCCCGTTTTTATGGAAGGAACGTTGTTTTTTCATCTTAGAACGCCCCGAGTAAAGTAATGGAGTGGCTAGCCTCTTAGGTCTATCATTTTCCATTGGGAAACATGTGCGTTTCGTCCACTTATAAGTTCGGAACGAAAATCGAGTACATACGAAGCCGAATGTCCGGACAAAACCCCGTTCTCATCGTCCAAATGTTCTATATTATATTTAAAATGTCCCTACTAAGCCTTATCGATCTTGAGGTTCTAGATTCCAAAACAAGTGAGTTTTGTAAATTTCAAAGTTCGGACCGAAAACCGAGTAAATGCCGACCGAACGGACGGACATAAATCTCGTTTTTATCGACGGAACGTTGTTTTTTCATCTTAGAACGCCCCGAGTTAAGTAATGGAGTGGCTAGTCTCTTAGGTGTATCATTTTCCATTGGGAAACATGTGTGTTTCGTCCACTTATAAGTTCGGAACGAAAATCGAGTACATACGAAGCTGAATGTCCGGACAAAACCCCGTTCTCATCGTCCAAATGTTCTATATTAGATTTAAAACGTTCCGACTAAGCCTTGTCAATCTTGAGGTTTTAGATTCCAAAAGAAGTGAGTTTCGTCCATTTCCAAGTTCAAACCGAAAACCGAGTAAATGCCGACCGAACGGACGGACATAAATCTCGTTTTTACGGATGGAACGTTGTTTTTTCATCTTAGAACGCCCCGAGTTAAGTAATGGAGTGGCTAGTCTCTTAGGTGTATCGTTTTCCATTGGGAAACATGTGTGTTTCGTCCACTTATAAGTTTGGAACAAAAATCGGAATACATACCAAACCGAGTGTCTGGACAAAACACCGTTCCCATGGTACAAATGTTCGATATTGGCCTTAAAACGTCCCGGCTAAGCATTGTCGATCTTGAGTTTTTGGATTACAAAACAAGTGAGTTTCGTCCATTTCCAAGTTTGGACCGAAAACCGAGTAAATGCCGACCGAACGGACGGACATAAACCACGTTTTTACGGAAGGAACATTGTTTTTTCACCTTAGAACGCCCCGAGTTAAGTAATGGAGTGGCTAGTCTCTTAGGTGTATCGTTTTCCATTGGGAAACATGTGTTTTTCGTCCACTTTTAAGTTCGGAACAAAAATCGAGTACATACGAAGCCGAATGTCCGGACAAAACCCCGTTACCAGGGTCCAAGTGTTCTATATTGGCTTTAAAACGTTCCGACTAAGCCTTGTCGATCTTGAGGTTTTAAATTCCAAAACAAGTGAGTTTCGTCCATTTATAAGTTCAGACCGAAAACCGAGTAAATGCCGACCGAACGGACGGACATAAATCTCGTTTTTATGGACGGAACGTTGTTTTTTCATCTTAGAACGCCCCGAGTTAAGTAATGGAGTGGCTAGTCTCTTAGGTGTATCATTTTCCATTGGGAAACATGTGTGTTTCGTCCACTTATAAGTTCGGAACGAAAATAGAGTACATACGAAGCTGAATGTCCGGACAAAACCCCGTTCTCATCGTCCAAATGTTCTATATTAGATTTAAAATGTTCCGACTAAGCCTTGTCGATCTTGACGTTTTAGATTCCAAAACAAGTGAGTTTCGTCCATTTCCAAGTTCAGACCGAAAACCGAGTAAATATCGACCGAACGGACGGACATAAATCCCGTTTTTACGGATGGAACGTTGTTTTTTCATCTTAGAACGCCCCGAGTTAAGTAATGGAGTGGCTAGTCTCTTAGGTGTATCATTTTCCATTGGGAAACATGTGTGTTTCGTCCACTTATAAGTTCGGAACGAAAATCGAGTACATACGAAGCCGAATGTCCGGACAAAACCCCGTTCTCATCGTCCAAATGTTCTATATTAGATTTAAAACGTCCCGACTAAGCCTTATCGATCTTGAGGTTATAGATTCCTAAACAAGTGAGTTTTGTAAATTTCAAAGTTCGGACCGAAAACCGAGTAAATGCCGACCGAACGGACGGACATAAATCTAGTTTTTACTGACAGAACGTTGTTTTTTCACCTTAGAAAGCCCCGAGTTAAGTAATGGAGTGGCTAGTCTCTTCGGTGTATCGTTTTCCATTTGGAAACATGTGTATTTCGTCCACTTATAAGTTCGGAACAAAAATAAAGGACATACGAAGCTGAATGTCCGGACAAAACCCTGTTGCCATCGTCCAAATGTTCTATATTAGATTTAAAACGTTCCGACTAAGCCGTGTTGATCTTGAGGTTTTAGATTCCAAAACAAGTGAGTTTCGTCCATTTCCAAGTTCAGACACAAAACCGAGTAAATGCCGACCGAACGGACGAACATAAATCCCGTTTTTACTGATGGAACGTTGTTTTTTCACCTTAGAACGCCCCGAGTTAAGTAATGGAGTGGCTAGTCTCTTAGGTGTATCGTTTTCCATTTGGAAACATGTGTGTTTCGTCCACTTATAAGTTCGGAACAAAAATAAAGGACATACGAAGCTGAATGTCCGGACAAAACCCCGTTCCCATCGTCCAAATGTTCTATATTAGATTTAAAACGTCCCGACTAAGCCCTATCGATCTTGAGGTTTTAGATTCCAAAAAAATTGAGTTTCGTCCATTTCCAAGTTCGGACCGAAAACCGAGTAATTGCCGACCGCACAGACAGACATAAATCCCGTTTTTACGGACGGAACATTGTTTTTTCACCTTAGAACGCCCCGAGTTAAGTAATGGAGTGGGTAGTCTCTTAGGTGTATCGTTTTCCATTTGGAAACATCTGTGTTTCGTCCACTTATAAGTTCGGAACAAAAATCGAGTACATACGAAGCCGATTGTCCGAACAAAACCCGGTTCCCATGGTCCAAATGTTCTATATTGGCCTTAAAACGTCCCGGCTAAGCCTTGTCGATCTTCAGGTTTTAGATTCCAAAACAAGTGAGTTTCGTCCATTTCCAAGTTCGGACCGAAAACCAAGTAAATACCGACCGAACGAACGGACATAAATCCCGTTTTTACGGACGGAACGTTGTTTTTTCACCTTAGAACGCCCCGATTTAATTAATGGAGTGGCTAGTCTCTTAGGTGTATCATTTTCCATTTGGAAACATGTGTGTTTCGTCCACTTATAAGTTCGGAACAAAAATCAAGTACATACGAATCCGAATGTCCGGACAAAACCCCGTTCCCATCGTCCAAATGTTCTATATTAGCGACTAAGCCTTTTCGATCTTGAGGTTTTAGATTCCAAAACAAGTGAGTTTCGTCCATTTCCAAGTTCGGACCGAAAACCGATTAAATGCCGACCGAACGGACGGACATAAACCTCGTTTTTACGGAAGGAACAATGTTTTTTCACCCTAGAAGTCCCCGAGTTAAGTAATGGAGTGGCTAGTCTCTTAGGTGTATCGTTTTCAATTGGGAAACATGTGTGTTTCGTCCACTTATAAGTTCGGAACAAAAATCGAGTACATACGAAGCCGAATGTCCGGACAAAACCCCGTTGCCTTCGTCCAAATGTTCTATATTATATTTAAAATGTCCCGACTAAGCCTTGTCGATCTTGAGGTTTTAGATTCCAAAACAAGTGAGTTTCGTCCATTTCCAAGTTCAGACCGAAAACCGACTAAATGCGGACCGAACGGACGGACATAAATCCCGTTTTTACGGACAGAACATTGTTTTTTCACCTTAGAACGCCCCGAGTTAATTAATGGAGTGGCTAGTCTCTTAGGTGTATCGTTTTCCATTGGGAAACATGTGTGTTTCGTCCACTTATAAGTTTGGAACAAAAATCGGAATACATACCAAACCGAGTGTCTGGACAAAACACCGTTCCCATGGTACAAATGTTCGATATTGGCCTTAAAACGTCCCGGCTAAGCATTGTCGATCTTGAGTTTTTGGATTACAAAACAAGTGAGTTTCGTCCATTTCCAAGTTCGGACCGAAAACCGAGTAAATGCCGACCGAACGGAGGGACAAAAACCACGTTTTTACGGAAGGAACATTGGTTTTTCACCTTAGAACGCCCCGAGTTAAGTAATGGAGTGGCTAGTCTCTTAGGTGTATCGTTTTCCATTGGGAAACATGTGTGTTTCGTCCACTTTTAATTTCCGAACAAAAATCGAGTACATACGAAGCCGAATGTCCGGACAAAACCCCGTTACCAAGGTCCAAATGTTCTATATTGGCTTTAGAACGTCCCGACTAAGCCTTGTCGATCTTGAGGTTTTAGATTCCAAAACAAGTGAGTTTCGTCCATTTATAAGTTCAGACCGAAAATCGAGTAAATGCCGACCGAACGGACGGACATAAATCCCGTTTTTATGGACGGAACGTTGTTTTTTCATCTTAGAACGCCCCGAGTAAAGTAATGGAGTGGCTAGCCTCTTAGGTCTATCATTTTCCATTGGGAAACATGTGCGTTTCGTCCACTTATAAGTTCGGAACGAAAATCGAGTACATACGAAGCCGAATGTCCGGACAAAACCCCGTTCTCATCGTCCAAATGTTCTATATTATATTTAAAATGTCCCTACTAAGCCTTATCGATCTTGAGGTTCTAGATTCCAAAACAAGAGAGTTTTGTAAATTTCAAAGTTCGGACCGAAAACCGAGTAAATGCCGACCGAACGGACGGACATAAATCTCGTTTTTATCGACGGAACGTTGTTTTTTCATCTTAGAACGCCCCGAGTTAAGTAATGGAGTGGCTAGTCTCTTAGGTGTATCATTTTCCATTGGGAAACATGTGTGTTTCGTCCACTTATAAGTTCGGAACGAAAATCGAGTACATACGAAGCTGAATGTCCGGACAAAACCCCGTTCTCATCGTCCAAATGTTCTATATTAGATTTAAAACGTTCCGACTAAGCCTTGTCAATCTTGAGGTTTTAGATTCCAAAAGAAGTGAGTTTCGTCCATTTCCAAGTTCAAACCGAAAACCGAGTAAATGCCGACCGAACGGACGGACATAAATCTCGTTTTTACGGATGGAACGTTGTTTTTTCATCTTAGAACGCCCCGAGTTAAGTAATGGAGTGGCTAGTCTCTTAGGTGTATCGTTTTCCATTGGGAAACATGTGTGTTTCGTCCACTTATAAGTTTGGAACAAAAATCGGAATACATACCAAACCGAGTGTGTGGACAAAACACCGTTCCCATGGTACAAATGTTCGATATTGGCCTTAAAACGTCCCGGCTAAGCATTGTCGATCTTGAGTTTTTCGATTACAAAACAAGTGAGTTTCGTCCATTTCCAAGTTTGGACTGAAAATCGAGTAAATGCCGACCGAACGGACGGACATAAACCACGTTTTTACGGAAGGAACATTGTTTTTTCACCTTAGAACGCCCCGAGTTAAGTAATGGAGTGGCTAGTCTCTTAGGTGTATCGTTTTCCATTGGGAAACATGTGTTTTTCGTCCACTTTTAAGTTCGGAACAAAAATCGAGTACATACGAAGCCGAATGTCCGGACAAAACCCCGTTACCAGGGTCCAAATGTTCTATATTGTCTTTAGAACGTCCCGACTAAGCCTTGTCGATCTTGAGGTTTTAGATTCCAAAACAAGTGAGTTTCGTCCATTTATAAGTTCAGACCGAAAATCGAGTAAATGCCGACCAGACGGACGGACATAAATCCCGTTTTTATGGACGGAACGTTGTTTTTTCATCTTAGAACGCTCCGAGTTAAGTAATGGAGTGGCTAATCTCTTAGGTGTATCATTTTCCATTGGGAAACATGTGCGTTTCGTCCACTTATAAGTTCGGAACGAAAATCGAGTACATACGAAGCCGAATGTCCGGACAAAACCCCGTTCTCATCGTCCAAATGTTCTATATTATATTTAAAATGTCCCTACTAAGCCTTATCGATCTTGAGGTTCTAGATTCCAAAACAAGTGAGTTTTGTAAATTTCAAAGTTCGTACCGAAAACCGAGTAAATGCCGACCGAACGGACGGACATAAATCTCGTTTTTATCGACGGAACGTTGTTTTTTCATCTTAGAACGCCCCGAGTTAAGTAATGGAGTGGCTAGTCTCTTAGGTGTATCATTTTCCATTGGGAAACATGTGTGTTTCGTCCACTTATAAGTTCGGAACGAAAATCGAGTACATACGAAGCTGAATGTCCGGACAAAACCCCGTTCTCATCGTCCAAATGTTCTATATTAGATTTAAAACGTTCCGACTAAGCCTTGTCAATCTTGAGGTTTTAGATTCCAAAAGAAGTGAGTTTCGTCCATTTCCAAGTTCAAACCGAAAACCGAGTAAATGCCGACCGAACCGACGGACATAAATCTCGTTTTTACCGATGGAACGTTGTTTTTTCATCTTAGAACGCCCCGAGTTAAGTAATGGAGTGGCTAGTCTCTTAGGTGTATCGTTTTCCATTGGGAAACATGTGTGTTTCGTCCACTTATAAGTTTGGAACAAAAATCGGAATTCATACCAAACCGAGTGTCTGGACAAAACACCGTTCCCATAGTACAAATGTTCGATATTGGCCTTAAAACGTCCCGGCTAAGCATTGTCGATCTTGAGTTTTTGGATTACAAAACAAGTGAGTTTCGTCCATTTCCAAGTTTGGACCGAAAACCGAGTAAATGCCGACCGAACGGACGGACATAAACCACGTTTTTACGGAAGGAACATTGTTTTTTCACCTTAGAACGCCCCGAGTTAAGTAATGGAGTGGCTAGTCTCTTAGGTGTATCGTTTTCCATTGGGAAACATGTGTTTTTCGTCCACTTTTAAGTTCGGAACAAAAATCGAGTACATACGAAGCCGAATGTCCGGACAAAACCACGTTACCAGGGTCCAAATGTTCTATATTGTCTTTAGAACGTCCCGACTAAGCCTTGTCGATCTTGAGGTTTTAGATTCCAAAACAAGTGAGTTTCGTCCATTTATAAGTTCAGACCGAAAATCGAGTAAATGCCGACCAGACGGACGGACATAAATCCCGTTTTTATGGACGGAACGTTGTTTTTTCATCTTAGAACGCCCCGAGTTAAGTAATGGAGTGGCTAATCTCTTAGGTGTATCATTTTCCATTGGGAAACATGTGCGTTTCGTCCACTTATAAGTTCGGAACGAAAATCGAGTACATACGAAGCCGAATGTCCGGACAAAACCCCGTTCTCATCGTCCAAATGTTCTATATTATATTTAAAATGTCCCTACTAAGCCTTATCGATCTTGAGGTTCTAGATTCCAAAACAAGTGAGTTTTGTAAATTTCAAAGTTCGGACCGAAAACCGAGTAAATGCCGACCGAACGGACGGACATAAATCTCGTTTTTATCGACGGAACGTTGTTTTTTCATCTTAGAACGCCCCGAGTTAAGTAATGGAGTGGCTAGTCTCTTAGGTGTATCATTTTATATTGGGAAACATGTGTGTTTCGTCCACTTATAAGTTCGGAACAAAAATCGAGTACATACGAAGCTGAATGTCCGGACAAAACCCCGTTCTCATCGTCCAAATGTTCTATATTAGATTTAAAATGTTCCGACTAAGCCTTGTCGATCTTGAGGTTTTAGATTCCAAAACAAGTGAGTTTCGTCCATTTCCAAGTTCAAACCGAAAACCGAGTAAATGCCGACCGAACGGACGGACATAAATCTCGTTTTTACGGATGGAACGTTGTTTTTTCATCTTAGAACGCCCCGAGTTAAGTAATGGAGTGGCTAGTCTCTTAGGTGTATCATTTTCCATTGGGAAACATGTGTGTTTCGTCCACTTAGAAGTTCGGAACGAAAATCGAGTACATACGAAGCCGAATGTCCGGACAAAACCCCGTTCTCATCGTCCAAATATTCTATATTAGATTTAAAACGTCCCGACTAAGCCTTATCGATCTTGAGGTTCTAGATTCCAAAACAAGTGAGTTTCGTCCATTTCCAAGTTCGGACCGAAAACCGATTAAATGCCGACCGAACGGACGGACATAAACCACGTTTTTACGGAAGGAACATTGTTTTTTCACCTTAGAACCCCCCGAGTTAAGTAATGGAGTGGCTAGTCTCTTAGGTGTATCGTTTTCCATTGGGAAACATGTGTGTTTCGTCCACTTTTAAGTTCGGAACAAAAATCGAGTACATACGAAGCCGAATGTCCGGACAAAACCCCGTTACCAGGGTCCAAATGTTCTATATTGGCTTTAGAACGTCCCGACTAAGCCTTGTCGATCTTGAGGTTTTAGATTTCAAAACAAGTGAGTTTCGTCCATTTATAAGTTCAGACCGAAAACCGAGTAAATGCCGACCGAACGGACGGACATAAATCTCGTTTTTATCGACGGAACGTTGTTTTCTCATCTTAGAACGCCCCGAGTTAAGTAATGAAGTGGCTAGTCTCTTAGGTGTATCATTTTCCATTGGGAAACATGTGTGTTTCGTCCACTTATAAGTTCGGAACGAAAATCGAGTACATACGAAGCCGAATGTCCGGACAAAACCCCGTTCTCATCGTCCAAATGTTCTATATTAGATTTAAAACGTTCCGACTAAGCCTTGTCGATCTTGAGGTTTTAGATTCCAAAACAAGTGAATTTCGTCCATTTCCAAGTTCAGACCGAAAACCGAGTAAATGCCGACCGAACGGACGGACATAAATCCAGTTTTTACGGACGGAACATTGTTTTTTCACCTTAGAACGCCCCGAGTTAAGTAATGGAGTGGGTAGTCTCTTAGGTGTATCGTTTTCCATTTGGAAACATGTGTGTTTCGTCCACTTATAAGTTCGGAACAAAAATCGAGTACATACGAAGCCGAATGTCCGGACAAAACCCCGTTCTCATCGTCCAAATGTTCTATATTAGATTTAAAACGTCCCGACTAAGTCTTATCGATCTTGAGGTTCTAGATTCCAAAACAAGTGAGTTTTGTAAATTTCAAAGTTCGGACCGAAAACCGAGTAAATTCCGACCGAACGGACGGACATAAATCTAGTTTTTACTGACAGAACGTTGTTTTTTCACCTTAGAAAGCCCCGAGTTAAGTAATGGAGTGGCTAGTCTCTTAGGTGTATCGTTTTCCATTTGGAAACATATGTGTTTCGTCCACTTATAAGTTCGGAACAAAAATCGAGTACATACGAAGCCGAATGTCCGAACAAAACCCCGTTACCAGGGTCCCAATGTTCTATATTGGCTTTAAAACGTCCCGACTAAGCCTTGTCGATCTTGATGTTTTAGATTCCAAAACAAGTGAGTTTCGTCCGTTTCCAAGTTTAGACCAAAAACCGAGTAAATGCCGACCGAACGGACGGACATAAATCTCGTTTTTATGGACGGAACGTTGTTTTTTCATCTTAGAACGCCCCGAGTTAAGTAATGGAGTGGCTAGTCTCTTAGGTGTATCATTTTCCATTGGGAAACATGTGTGTTTCGTCCACTTACAAGTTCGTAACGAAAATCGAGTACATACGAAGCCGAATGTCTGGACAAAACCGCGTTCTCATTGACAAATGTTCTATTTTAGATTTAAAACGTCCCGACTAAGCCTTATCGATCTTGAGGTTCTAGATTCCAAAACAAGTGAGTTTTGTAAATTTCAAAGTTCGGACCAAAAACCGAGTAAATGCCGACCGAACGGACGGACATAAATCTAGTTTTTACTGACAGAACGTTGTTTTTTCACCTTAGTAAGCCCCGAGTTAAGTAATGTAGTGGCTAGTCTCTTAGGTGTATCGTTTTCCATTTGGAAACATGTGTGTTTCGTCCACTTATAAGTTCGGAACAAAAATAAAGGACATACTAAGCCGAATGTCCGGACAAAACCCTGTTGCCATCGTCCAAATGTTCTATATTAGATTTAAAACGTTCCGACTAAGCCTTGTCGATCTTGAAGTTTTAGATTCCAAAACAAGTGAGTTTCGTACATTTCCAAGTTCAGACCCAAAACCGAGTAAATGTCGACCGAACGGAGGGACATAAATCCCGTTTTTACTGATGGAACGTTGTTTTTTCACCTTAGAACGCCCCGAGTTAAGTAATGGAGTGGCTAGTCTCTTAGGTGTATCGTTTTCCATTTGGAAACATGTGTGTTTCATCCACTTATAAGTTTGGAACAAAAATCGAGTACATACGAAGCCGATTGTCCGAACAAAACCCCGTTCCCATGGTCCAAATGTTCTATATTGGCCTTAAAACGTCCCGGCTAAGCCTTGTCGATCTTGAGGTTTTAGATTCCAAAACAAGTGAGTTTCGTCCATTTCCAAGTTCGGACCGAAAACCGAGTAAATACCGACCGAACGAACGGACATAAATCCCGTTTTTACGGACGGAACGTTGTTTTTTCACCTTAGAACGCCCCGATTTAATTAATGGAGTGGCTAGTCTCTTAGGTGTATCGTTTTCCATTTGGAAACATGTGTGTTTCGTCCACTTATAAGTTCGGAACAAAAATCGAGTACATACGAATCCGAATGTACGGAGAAAACCCCGTTCCCATCGTCCAAATGTTCTATATTAGATTTAAATCGTCCCGACTAAGCCTTGTCGATCTTGAGGTTTTAGATTCCAAAACAAGTGAGTTTCGTCCATTTCCAAGTTCGGACCGAAAACCGATTAAATGCCGACCGAACGGACGGACATAAACCTCATTTTTACGGAAGGAACTTTGTTTTTTCACCCTAGAAGTCCCCGAGTTAAGTAATGGAGTGGCTAGTCTCTTAGGTGTATCGTTTTTCATTTGGAATCATGTGTGTTTCGTCCACTTATAAGTTCGGAACAAAAATCGAGTACATACGAAGCCGATTGTCCGAACAAAACCCCGTTCCCATTGTCCAAATGTTCTATATTGGCCTTAAAACGTCCCGCCTAAGCCTTGTCGATCTTGAGGTTTTGGATTCCAAAACAAGTGAGTTTCGTCCATTTCCAAGTTCGGACCGAAAACCGAGTACATGCCGACCGAACGAACGGACTTAAATCTCGTTATTACGGACGGAACATTTTTTTTTCACCTTAAACTCCCCGAGTTAAGTAATGGAGTGGCTAGTCTCTTAGGTGTATCGTTTTCCATTGGGAAACATGTGTGTTTCGTCCACTTTTAATTCGGAAAATAAATTGAGTACATACGAAGCCGAATGTCCGGACAATACCCCGTTCCCATCGTCCAAATGTTTTATATTAGATTTACAACGTCCCGACTAAGCCTTGTCGATCTTGAGGTTTTAGATTCCAAAACATGTGAGTTTCGTCCATTTCCAAGTTCGGGCCGAAAACCGATTAAATGCCGACCGAACGGACGGACATAAACCTCGTTTATACGGAAGGAACATTGTTTTTTCACCTTAGAAGTCCCCGAGTTAAGTAATGGAGTGGCTAGTCTCTTAGGTGTATCGTTTTCCATTGGGAAACATGTGTGTTTCGTCCACTTATAAGTTCGGAACAAAAATCGAGTACATACGAAGCCGAATGTCCGGACAAAACCCCGTTGCCATCGTCCAAATGTTCTATATTAGATTTAAAATGTCCCGTTTAAACAAGAAAAGTCCTTTAATATCAACAAAAGTCCCTCAGTCCCTTGGACTATAAACAAGATGTAAATGTGGGAAGAGAAAAGGCCATTGGACTATAAATAAGTAAGTCCGTTGAGATCAATGAAAATTCCTCATTCCCTTGGACTATAAACAAGAAAAGTTTTTGAAGATCATCTATAGTCCCTCAGTCCCTTGGACTATAAACAAGAAAAGTCTCTTAAGAGTTAAGATTAACGAAAAGTCCCTTGGACTATAAATAAGAAAATTCCCTTACGATCAACGAAAGTCCCTCAGTCCCTTGGAATATAAACAAGAAAAGTCCCTTAAGAGTTAAGATCAACGAAAATTCCTTGGACTATAAATAAGGAAATTCCCTTAAAATCAACAAAAGTTCCTCACTCCCTTTGATTATAAACAAGAAAGTCCCGTAAGATCAACGAAAGTCCCTCAGTCTCTTAGACTATAAATTCCGTTGATATCAATGAAAGTCCGTTGATATCAATGAAAGTCCCTCAATGCCTTACACGAAACGTCTCTTAAGATCAATGAAAATTCCTTGGACTATAAACAAGAAAAGTCCTTTAAGATCAATGAAAGTCCCTCAGTTTTTTGGACTACAAACAAGATGGAATGTGGGAAGAGAAAAGTCCATTGCACTATAAACAAGTAAAGTCCGTTGAGATCAATGAAAGTCCCTCAGTCCCTTGGACTATAAAAATGAAAAGTCCCTTAAGATCAACGAAAAGTCTCTTGGACTATAAACATGAAAAGTCCTGTAAGATCAACGAAAGTCCCTCAGTCCCTCAGTCCCTTAGACTATAAAAAAGAAAATTCCTTTAAGATCAACGGTAGTCCTTTAGTCCCTTGGACTATTATCAAGAAAAGTCCCTTAAGATGTAAAAAAGTCCCCCGGTCTCTTGGACTATAAATAAGAAAAGTCCCTTTAGATGAACGAAAGTCCTTTAGTCCCTTGGACCACAAACATTAAAAGTCCCATAAGATCAACCAATGTCCTTCAGTCTCTTGGATTATAAACAAGAAAAGTCTCGTAAGATCAAGGAAAGTCCCTCAATCCATTAGACTATAGAGAAGAAAAGTCCGTTAAGATCAACGAAAGTCCTTTTGTCCCTTGGACTATAAGATCACTTAATATCAACAAAAGTCCCAGTCCCTTGGACTATAAACAAGAAAACTCCCTTAAGATCAACGAAAAGTCCCTTGGACTATAAACAAGAGAAGTGCCTTAATATCAACGAAAGTCCCTCAGTCCCTTGGAATATAAACAAGAAAAGTCCCTTAAGATCAACAAAAAGTACTTTGCCGGAGCTCTGGCCACCGGCACCTGAGTTAGTGTCACCGGTGGCCGAAAATCATGACCTCACTTGGCTGTGATACCAACTAGAAGTATAAAAGATGAATTATACTAGAAGTAGAATATTAGGGTGGAAAGCTATATGTCTCAATGTGAGACATAACTTGTATATATAATGAAAGAAGTGTGTTAGACAAGTCACTACTATTACAATAACTTCCAACAAAGATCAACGGAAAGTCTCTTGGACTATAAACAAGAAAAGTCCTTTAAGATTACTGAAAGTCCTTCAGTCTCGTGGACTATAGAAAGGATGGAATGTGGGAAGAGAAAAATCCATTGCACTATAAACAAGTAAAGTCCGTTGAGATCAAGGAAAGTCCCTCAGTCCGTTGGACTATAAACAAGAATAGTCCCTTAAGATCAACGAAAAGTCCCTTGGACGAGTCTCGTAAGATCAACGAAAGTCTCCAAGTCCCATGGATTATAAAAAAGAAATTTCCCGTAAGATGAACGAAAGTCCTTCAATCCATTAAATTATAAACAAGAAAAAGTCCCTTAAGATCAACGAAAGTCCCTCAGTCCCTTGGACTATAGATCAACGAAAAGTATTTTAAGATCAACGTAAGTCCCTTAGTCCCTTGCACTATAAACGAAGAAAAGGCTCTTAAGATCAACGAATGTCCTTCAATCTATTTAAAAGAAAAGTCCTTTAAGATAAACGAAAAGTCCCTTGGACTTTAAACAAGAAAAGTCCCTCAGTCTCTTGGACTATAAACAAGATGTAAATGTGGGAAGTGAAAAGGCCATTGGACTATAAACAAGTAAAGTCCGTTGAGATCAATGAAAATTCCTCATTCCCTTGGACTATAAACAAGAAAAGTCTTTGAAGATCATCGATAGTCCCTCAGTCCCTTGGAATATAAACAAGAAAAGTCCCTTAAGAGTTAAGATCAACGAAAAGTCTCTTGGACTATAAATAAGGAAATTCCATTACGATCAGCGAATGTCCATCAGTCCCTTGGACTATAAACAAGATGGGATGTGGGAAGATAAAAGTCCCTTGGACTATAAAAAAGAAAAGTCAACGAAAGCCCCGCAGTCCGTTGGACTATAAACAAGATGTGAATGTAGGAAGAGAAAAGTCCATTGGACTATAAACTAGTAAAGTCCGTTGAGATCAATGAAAGTCCATCAGTTTCTTGGACTATAAACAAGAAAAGTCCCTTAAGATCTACGAAAGTCCCTCAGTCCCTTAGACTATAAACAAGAAAAGTCTCTTAAGATCATCGAAAAGTCCCTTTGTCTATAAACCAGAAAAGTCTCTTAAGATCCGTGAAAGTCCCTTAGTCCCTTGGATTATAAACAAGATGGGATGTGGGAAGAGAAAAGTCCGTTGCACTATAAAGAAGTAAAGTCCCTTTAGATCAACGAAAATTCCATTGGATTATAAACAAGAAAAGTCCCGTAAAATCAACGAAAGTCCCTCAGTCCCTTAAACTATAAACAAGAAAAGTCCCTTAAGATCAACGAAAGTTCCTTAGTCCCTCAGTCCCTTAGACTATGAACTAGAAAAGTCCTTTAAGATCAACGAAAGTTCCTCAATCCCTTGGACTATAAACAAGAAAAGTCCCAAAAATCAACGAAAATAACTTTCAACTATAAACAAGAAAATTTCTTTAATATCAACGAAAGTCCCTCCGTCCTTTAGATTATAGACAAGATGTGAATGTAGGGAGGGAAAATTCTATTGGATTATTAAAAAATAAGGTCCGTTGAGATCAATGAAAGTCCCTCAGTCCTTTGGTCTAACGAAAAGTCCCTCAGTCCCTTAAACTATCAACAAGAAAGGTCCCTTAAGATCAACAAAAAATCCCTTGGACTATAATCAAGAAAAGTCCCTTAAGATTAGCGAAAGTCCCTCAGTCCCTTGGACTATAAATAATATGTGAATGTGGGAAGAGAAAAGTCCATTTGATTATAAACAACTAAAGTCCGTTGAGATCAACGAAAGTCCCTCAGTCGCTTGGACTATAAATAAGAAAAGTCCCTTAAGATAAACGGAAGTCCCCTAGTCCCTTGGACTATAAACAATATTTTAATGTGGGAAGAGAAAAGTCCATCATACTCTAAACAAGTAAAGTTCGTTGAGATTAACAAAAGTCCCTCAGTCCCTTGGACTATAAACAAGAAAAGTCTCTTAAGATCAACGAAAGTCCCTCACTCCCTTGGATTATAAACAAGAAAAGCCCTTAAGTTCAACGAAAAGTCCAATTGACTATAAAGAAGTAAAGTCTGTTGAGATCAATGAAAGTCCCTGAATCCCTTGGACTATAAATAAGAAAAGTCCCTTAAAATCATCGAAAAGCCCTTAGTCCCCTGGACTATAAATAAAAAATGTCCCATAAGATCAACGAAAATTCCCTTGGATTATAAACAAGAAAAGTCCCATAATATCAACGAAAGTCACTCCGTCTCTTGGACTATAAACAAGATGTGAATGTGGGAAGGGAATAGTCCATTGGACTATAAACAAGAAAAGTCTCTTGAGATCATTGGAAGTCCCTCAGACCTAGACTATAAAAAAGAAAAGTCCATTAAGATAAACGAAAAGTCCCTTAAGATAAACGAAAAGTCCTTTGGACTGTAAACAAGAAAAGTCCCTTAAAGATCAGCAAATGTCCCTCAGTCCCTTGGACTATAAACTAGAAAAGTCCTATAATATTAACGAAAGTCCCTCAATCCTTTGGTTTATAAACAAAAAAAGTCCGTTAATATCAGCGAAAGTTCCTCAGTCCCTTGGACCGTAAACAAGATGGAATGTGGGAAGAAAAAATTCCATTGCAATGTAAACAAGTAAAGTCCGTTAAGATCAACGAAAGTTCCTCAGTCCTTTGGACTATAAACAAGAAAAGTCCATTAAAATCAACGAAAGTCTCTCATTCTCTTGCACTATAAACAAGAATAGTCTTTTAAGATCAATGAAAATTCCCTTGCATTATAAACAAGAAAAGTCCCTTAATATCAACGAAAGTCCCTCCGTCCCTTGGACTATAAACAAGATGTCAATGTGGGATGAGAAAATTCCATTGCAATATAAACAAGTAAAGTCCGTTGAGATCAATGGAAGTCCCTCAGTCCCTTGGACTATAAACAAGAAAAGTCTTTTAGATCAACGAAGTCCTTTGGATTATAAACATGAAAATGTCCCTTAAGATCAGCGAAAGCCCTCAGTTCCTTGGACAATGAACAAGAAAAGTCCCTTAAGATCAAGAAAAAATCCTTTGGACTATAATCAAGAAAAGTCCCTTAAGATCAGCGAAAGTCCCTTAGTCCCTCGGATTATAAAACAAATAGGGGAAGAGAAAAGTCCATTGTACTATAAACAAGTAAAGTCTGTTAAGATCAACGAAACTCCTTCAATCCCTTGAACTATAAAGAAGAAAAGTCCCTTAAGATCAACGAAACATCTTTTGGACTATAAACAAGAAAAGTCACATAAGATCAACGAAAGTCCCCCAGTCCCTTAGACTATAAACAAGAAAAGTTCCTTAAGGTCAACCAAAGTCCCTCAGTCATTAATATCAATGAAAGTCCCTCACTCCCCTGGATTTTAAACAAGATGTGAATATGGGAAGAGAAAAGTCCATTGGACTATAAATAAGTAAATTCCGTTGAGACCAATGAAAGTCCCTCAGTCCCTTGAACTATAAACAAGAAAAGTCTCTTCAGATCAACGAAAAGTCTCTCAGTCCCTTGGACTATCAACAAGAAAAGTTCTTTAAGATCAACGAAAAATCCCTTGAACTATAATCATGAAAAGTCCCTTACGATCAACGAAAATCCCTCAGTCCCTTTGACCATAAACAATTGTGAATGTGGGAAGAGAAAAGTCCATTCGACTATAAACACGTAATCTCCGTTGAGATCAACGAAAGTCCCTTAGTTCCTTAGACTACAAACAAGAAAAGTCCCTTAAGATCAACAAAAAATCCCTTAGACTATAAACAAACAAAGTCCGTTGAGATCAATGAAAGTCCCTCAGTCCCTTGGACTATAAACAAGAAAAGTCCCGTAAGATCAACGAAATCCCTTGGATGATAAATAAGAAAAGTCCCTTAAGATCAACGAAAATTCCTTGGACCATAAACAAGAAAAATCCCTTAAGATCAGCGAAAGTCTCTCAGTCCCTTGGACTATAAACAAGATGGAATGTGGGAAGAGAAAAGTCCATTGCACTATAAACAAGTAATGTACGTTGAGATGAACGAAAACCCTCAGTCCCTTGGACTATAACTAAGAAAAGTCCCTTAAGATTAACGAAAATCCCTCAGTCCTTTGGACTATAAACAAGAAAAGTCCTTTAAAATCAACAAAAATTCCATTGGACTATAAACAAGAAAAGTCCCTTAATATCAGCGAAAGTCCCTCAGTCCCTTGGACTGTAAACAAGATGGAATGTGGGAAGAGAAAATTCCATTGCACTGTAAACAAGTAAAGTCTCTTGAGATCAATGAAAGTCGTTCAGTCCTTTGGACTATAAACAAGAAAAGTCATTTAAAATCAACGAAAGTCTTTTAGTCCTTTGGATTATAAACAAGAATAGTGTTTTAAGATCAACGTAAATTCCCTTGCACTTTAAACAAGAAAAGTCCCTTGATATCAACGAAAGTCTCTCCGTCCAAGATTTCAATCTGGGAAGAGAAAAGTCTATTGGACTATAAACTAGTAAAGTCCGTTGAGATCAATGAATGTTCCTTTGTCCCTTGGACTATAAACAAGAAAAGTCCTTTAAAATCAACGAAGTCCTTTGGACTATAAACAAGAAATGTCGCTTAAGATCAATAAAAAATCCTTTGCACTATAATCAAGAAAAGTCCCTTCAGGTCAGCGAAAGTCCCTCAGTCCCTTGGATTATATGAACAGGATGGAATGTGGGAAGAGAAAAATCCATTGCACTATAAACAAGTAAAGTCCGTTGAGATCAACGAAATTCCTTCAATCCCTTGGACTATAATGAAGAGAAGTCCCTTAAGATCAACGAAAAGTCCTTTGGACTATTAATAAGAAAAGTCACGTAAGATCAACACAAGTCCCTCAGTCCCTTCGACTATAAACAAAAAAAGTCCCTTAAGATCAACGAAAGTCCCCCAGTCCTTAAAATCGTTGAAAGTCCCTCAGTCCTTAAAATCGTTGAAAGTCCCTCAGTCCCTTGGACTATAAACAAGATGTGAATGTGGGAAGAGAAAAGTCCATTTGACTATAAACAAGTAAAGTCCGTTGAGATAAATGATAGTCCCTCAGTCCTTTAAACTATAAACAAGAAAAGTCCCTTACGATCAACGAAAAGTCCTTAGGACTATAAACAAAAAAAGTCCCTTAAGCTCATCAAAAGTGCCTCAATCCCTTGGACTATAAACAAGATGGAATGTGGGAAGAGAAAAGTCCATTGGACGTCGTAAACAAGTAAATTCCGTCGAGATCAATGAAACTCCCTCAGTCCCTTGGACTATTGTCGGTGCAAAAATTTGATCCACACTCGAGATTTGTATGATTAATCGAAAGGTTACAATGAAAGCCTTGTACAAACTGAGATGGTATGGGGGTATACAATGAGACTGGACCTGATGGGATCAGGCTGCCTACGTATCCAAAGTGATGAACTTGGAATCAAGTCTCTGCTTCCACCATGCTCTAATGGAGTTTGGTTAGTGAAAGACTCCTAGTTCAAGAGGTTGAGAACTCCTGCGTTTATAGTGGACCGGAGGAGGCTGGCTCAAGTCTCTGCTTCTACCAAGCTCATCCGGTTTCGACTCCATGAACTCAGGCTGTTCAACTGTGAAGATGTTCCCGCAGAGATAGCGCACATGCTGCTTGGCGGTTATCCCTCGGTTTGAATCCCCTTTGACCAGGGCGATTGCCACGTGGCATTCTCTGATAGGCTCTGGTTCAACCTGGGTCTTCTTTTATCTTCTCCAGCGGGCTAGAACAGTGGATTTTGTTAGCCTGGAATCTTGCTGGACTTATCCAGTTAGTTGGGACTTGGATTTGATCAAGTTTGAAAGCAAAGACTTGGGCTAGACTCCTTAGTCTGGAGGCCCAATTTTCATTGCATACACCCTGGCCAGGTCCTTTGGACTTCCATCGTAAGCCTCTGGACGAGCCTTTGCCGCCGATGGACTTCAATGGGCCGGACCTGGCTTACTTGATTGAGGCGGGCCTGGTTGATGTATGGGAGCCCACAGTTTAACTTCTTATACAGTAACCGGGGCCCCACCCACTGGTCGTTGACCATCCGGTGGGTCAGGATCCACAGAGCGTTTGTGGTCCCCTTGAGACCGGGTTAGGCCCTACCCGGTAGTCGAGGTCTGGCTGGCTAACGCTCAGGTGCTCTCGGTTTGGCTTTTTATACAGCCACCGATGACACTTGTCGGGTGTTTTACCTAGGATACACACATCGTCCCCCCTCTTTGTCAAGTAGTAAAAAATCTGCTTGGGAAAGATCTTCGAAATATCTTCCTCGGCTATTGAGATTTAGAGGATTCCTTCCTTGATACGACTCCTTGGTAACGATTCCAAATCCCTTGGATCAAGGAATCGGGTTTGCCCCTTCCTCTTATAAATAACGAACCAGAGGCGTAGAAGGATATCCACTTCCTTTCCTCCGCTCTTTGTTACTATTGTGCTGTTGCTGCTTCTACTGAAGAATGGCCGACGACCGGAGCACCATCAAGAAGTACACTGTAGATATGCGGGAGAAGATGACTCTGGAGGTTGAGGACCGGGGGCGCCATATGGAGTTGATGACGAGCGCCTGTCTGGAGGACATCCGTCAAGTGCGCTTGAGCTTGTTTGCCTTGAACGGACAACTTGCTGATAAGAGCCGGAGGCTTGAGGCTGCCACTCAGCGGATCCGGGCTCTTCAGAGTGAACTGGCCACCGCTTATCTTCTGTTGAAGAAGCTGGGGTAACATCCAGTCAAGGAAGAGAAGAATCCTTGAACTGTATTCCCCTGGCTTTCTGCACTATGTAGAGGAGTAGTGCCCTCGAGTAAGACGAATTAATGAAATTTTTTCTTTATTTCATCTTTGTCTTTTTCCAAATGATGAATCACTAACTCTTCAGTTCTTTGGGGACAAGGGTGTTCTTGTGAGTGAAACCAGTCCCTTGTAAAGCGTTACCTGCTTAGAGTGGCTTGTGACTTCCTTTCTCATAAGCGAAGGAGTCTCCCCAAAATCCAGCTCCTTCCTGCAGCTTTAGCAATGGCAGATTCCAGATCACTCTCGAGTGCAGTGAGTGACAATCGGTCCGAGATCATTCGGAAATTGTCTCGTCAGGTGGCTGACCTCAGGAGAAGGATTGACGAGCTTCAGGAGGGGCAACTTATCAATGAAGATATGCATGATACCCGGATGGCGGGTATCAAGGAGACCGTGAAATACTACCAGGATAAGCTGGAGGAGAAGGTGGCCGAGCTGGCAGAAGCCATGGAGCGAGGGGATTTCGTTGTTACTTCATTCTGGAGGGCCGGGTATGCGGCTGCCAAGATCAAGTACGGTCTTCTGGACTCACCGGAGGGGTCTAGTCAGGACCCCCCGTCTTCCCCACTGATGTAATCTTGCTCCGGTCGCACTATGTAGGGGATTTGGTGCACCCCGTATCATGTTTTTTCGTAATAAAATGATATTTCCTCTTATTACGTTCTTGACCTCCGGTAGGTAACTCCGATCATTTTCTTGCCGTAATGAGTGAAGAAACATTGTTGGTCAACCAACCTTTGACCGTGGCGGTCCACATGTCGCTGACCTGGACCATGTGGGCCCCATCTGTACTTGCTGAGTGGATTTCGGCTGATTGTATGATGTGGGTCTCAGCTGACTGTATTAAGTGGGCTCCACTTTGTCTTATCTGAATCTTTTTTTATGGCGGGAAGATGTACAGTTTACAACTTCCAGTGAAAGCTTGTGACTCTTCGCTGACCGAGTCATTAACTTTGATGATTCAATGCTCTTGAATTAATGGAGGATCCATTAATGATACTTGGAAGACCATTAGCTGGTGGACCTCGGCTTTCACTTGTAAAAGAAAATTTTAGAGAAAGTGGGAATCACTTCCCTTCCCTCTTTCTCTTTCTGCTTCATTTCTCTTTCAGCTGCATTGTCGGAACCCTAGGTCCTGAATTGCTTGAATTCCGGTGAAAGTTTGCTTAATATTCCTACGAAAAATGAGAAGGAACATTGTGTTGAGCTCTAGCAGTGACGAGGAACCTCAGACTTCGGTTCCTCGTCCCGTCGTTGATGCAGGCGGACCGAGTGAAATTTTGGCTTCTGAACTGAATTCGCCTGCCAGCGTGGAGGAGGTGGTCCCTCTGAGTGCTGTAGACCCCTCAACGGAAAGACCCGGGAGGAGCTAGCATGCCTCCTCCAATCTTCCTCGAAATCCCGAGCTTGAGCGAATGAGCGCGGCGGAGGTCCAGGAACAGCTCGGTCGGAGGCTGTTCACCTTAGAGATATGATGCGTTTATGAGTACGACCGGGCGCAATCGGCAATTGGTCCTCCAGATTTTCAAGAACCGCCGGGGGCGCACCGGACACCACGCGACGTGCGGTGCTCTTCCAGCCGCTGGACCCTACCTCCGACTGAGCCGTTTCCAGTGTGGGCAAACTGTTAAACAGAAAAGATAACTCTTCCCGAGGTCCCCACCGACGTCTCCGGACTCCCTAACGTTCCGTCAACCGCTGCGTCTCGGTTCAGGAATTTTAACTCGGGTCAGGTTCGGCTACCATCCCTCAATTTTTGATTGTTGCTCCGACAACTTGATTGCGGTGAGCCTCTACCAGCTTCTATACGGTATGCAACTCCCGCTGCCTCCTAAAATCTTGCTTTTGTTGTCATGGTGGGGAATCCCACCGGGTTAGATGCATGTGTCCTTCTGGATGATCGTGCACCGGATCGGGCTGATTGCCCATTACTTCAGGGTCCCATTTGGCCTGGTCGAGATGTTCCTGCTGATGAAGCTGGTTGCTCGAGAGGCTAAGGAGCGCTGCTTCTATGCCATCTCCTGGCGCACCGTCCGGAGGCTGTCTGAGTTTCCCAATCACTACGGGAACTGGTTCGAGCCCTGCTACCGGGTATCAGGGTGGTCGTCTGACCACAACATCCAGGTGCCGCGGGACTTCATAGGTAAGCACGTATCTGACCTTAGTTTTATTCTTTTTGTCCTCGTGCCTTGCGTGCTTGCTGAGCTCCGGCTCAAGAACAGTTTCGTGCCTTTATTCGCAGGGAAACACCAGCTCCAGGTGTTACTGTCGGCGGGTGTAGATTCCTCCGCGGATAAAGGCAATATTGAGCGTTTCTTCAGCCTGCCGGGGGATCTACGGGACTTGAGGTTCCCGGACCAGATAGTGGTACATCTTCGCTTCCCGGCCAGACTTGCGGCCCTGTCGGTTCCTCCGCAAGTCGTGGAGGTTGACTCTAGCTCCGGTGAGGGTGTTGCCCCTGTGGAGAGTGCGGTTCCCAGTGCTAGGGAGGAGCCTCCTGTCGAGAGTGGAGCCTCCGGTCGAGAGTGGAGCTGTTGATCTCAGGGAGGAGATGGATAACTGGCCCGACGAGGCTGTTCCAGTCAGGGGCAGCTCTCCTCCTGATGAGCTTATGTCGGATGCTCCACCGGAAGTCATCCCAGCTGTCGGGGATGTTCAGGTATCTGACGCTTGCTCTGTTTGTAATTCAAACCCTCCCTTGGGTCGCCGGAGGAGACCACATGTTTTCTATGGGTCTTCTGACTCCTCCGATGACCCAAGCCTGATGTCGAGGGATAGTGGACTTCTGCTTCCACATTGGTCCTGTGAATCAGCTACTGAAAGATTCTTTCCTACCCTGGTGCAGGTACATGCCGAAGTGGAGAACCTAGCCCAACCGGAGATGGTGAGAGGTGTGTCTGATGAGGTCGTGGTTGCTTCCGCTGTCGAGGGAAGTGACCCAATTGTAGTTTCGGGGGGTCCACCGGATGAAGTGGACGTCGTGTTGTAGATGCTGGCACTGAGGCCTCGGTGGAGGTAAGAACTTCTCAACCTCTTGTTGTTGAAATTGTTTCTGTCCAGACCCCTGCTCCGGTTGATCCAAGGGGTAAGGCCGTCGTGGACGAGTCTGCCAGGGGCTCGAAGAGAGCTTCTTTTGCCTCCCCTGCTAATCAAGGGGTGGTTGTTCGTCTGAGAAGGGATTCCCCGGGCGCTGAGGGGACCGGTGACGCGGACTACCCAGATTGGTAGTGGCTCCCAGGTCCCTGTTGAAGATGCGCTGGCTATCGAGGATGTCCAGACAGAGGTAGAGTTTACTGTGCCGGACACTGCTGATTATGAAGCTTCAGTTTATGGGTGGGGTGATCAGGTTCCGTACACTGATCTGCACACCGGCCTAACAGTGTAATTGGGCCCCGAACCGGGCGACTACTAGCCTGAGGCTACCCCGGAGTTTCCATTGTCGGCGTTCTCTATCCTACCTTCCTGAATGGGGAACCAATGACGATTGGGGACTTCAGTATCATGAACATCCACACCGCCTTCGATTACATCTTCCGGAATCTGCTTCCAGAAGACCAGGCGTATTGCAGCCGTCTCTCTCGCGACCGGGCGATGAGGGTAACGGTTCATAACCTCATTGCGGTACGGTTTTCTGCCTTGAATCGTGACTTTAGCTTTGTCGTTGACAGCGACGAACAGTGACCGGTGGGCTCTAGAGCAGGACAAGCGGTTCATGGCTGCTGACTACCACAACCTGGATTTTACTCTAACCGTTGCCCTTCAGAGAGAGGAAGATGCCAAGGCCTCCTTGGCGGAGCTGGAGGCCACTTGCGGGAAGTTGACCCAGGAGAAGTTAGAGTTGGACCGGCGCCTTTCCCTCAAGGAGGCGGCCTATGACCGTGCAACTGAGGAGCTTTGGCTGGCGAAGGCTGCCTATCAGCACGTCCTCGACCAGCTGGAGAAGGAGAAGGCGAAGAAGGGTGGTGATGGCTCCGGTCTTTCTTCTCAGCCTTAGCTTGGTTAGTTTCTGCAGTAGGCTCCTGTCCCGGTTGCCAAGGGATTCCCACTTGTGTATCTCTTTATCTGAAAAGAAATAAAAAATTTCGTTGTGCAAAGAAAATCTTGTTAGATATTTTTTCTTTAATTTTCAACATTTATTATAACTGTCTAGCTCCCTCGCCCCCTTATCGTTTTAAGGAATTTTCCTTGGGACGATAACAATTCTTTATCTTGCTGACTTCATCAAGTTTGATGCTTTATTCTCACGGCGATCCATGGTTTGTTTGCTTAAAAGAGGTTTAACCATGTCTTTCAAGACTTAACCCGGAGGCGAACTAGCTTGTCTAACAGCTCCGGTTTCTAAGGGTGGATAGCCTCGCTCTTAAAATTTTACCAGAACCAGGCTCAGCGACCCAATCGAACTGGAAATCTGTCCAAGCATTCTAGGCCTAGCCGCCCTGTAGAGGTTGGCACAGGACTTGCTGAGTGGAGGTTGGTACTATGTCACCAATTCTACTAAGACCGGAAGCTAGGTCCAGGCATCTTAGGCCTAAAGGGAGCATGACTCTGCATTTAGGACTTGTCAGGATCGAAAACTAGGTTCGGGTATCCCAGGTTGGATGGGGTTTTCGATCCCTGTCATCCTTGGTTTCCAAGATCGGAAGCTAGGTCCGGGCGTCTTGGGCCTAAAAGGAGCATAACTCTGCATTTAGGACTTAATCAGGATCGGAAACTAGGTCCAAGCATCCTGGGTTGGATGGGGTTTTCAGTCCCTGCCATCCTTGCTTTCCAAGACCGAAAGCTAGGTCCGGGCGTCTTGGGCCTAAAAGGAGCATAACTCTGCATTTAGGATTTAATCAGGATCGGAAAATAGGTCCGGGAATCCTGCATTGGATGGGGTTTTCAGTCCCTGTCATCATTGGTTTTCAAGACCGGAAGCTAGGTTCGGGCATCTTTGGCCTAAAAAGAGCATAACTTTGCATTAAGGACTTAATCAGGATCGGAAACTAGGTCCGGGCATCGTGAACCTTAGTGGAGACATGGTCTTGCACTAGGATTTTCAGCAGTAAATAATACAAGGTACTCAAATTCTTGCGGAAAAGAATCTTTATTGATCTTGACTTTCCTCATGACCCAGTCGCTTGGATTGAATTTGCTTTCTACGACTCGCTTGTCGTATCCTCTTTTAATGGTCTCCTGTTACCGGAGGAGGTGTTGCAGGGCTTGTTCTCTCTTGTCGTCAAGAACGGCCTTTTCCCTTGCTAGGATCCCTTCATTCTCCCTGGTAAGGACTGGATCAGTGCGAGTTGTTGGAGCCAGCAGTTCTGTAGGCATTCCCGTTTCTGCTCCAAAGGTAAGCTGAAAGGGTGTCATACCGGTGGACCTTTTGGGAGTGGTCCGGTATGCCCATAAGACCCTCGGGAGTTGCATCACCCAGTTGCCTTTTGCTTTATCCAATCGCTTCTTGAGTGTATCCAAGATGACCCGATTGGACGCTTCTGCTTGCCCATTTTCCTGAGGGTAGTATGGGGCTGAGAAGTTGTGTTTAATCCCCAAAGACTTGCAAAACAGCCAGATATTGTTTTCCGTTATCTGAGACCAGCTCTTGCGAAATCCCAAACTTGCGGATTATATCTTTCCATAGAAAACTTCTGACATCAGAGGCGCATACCTGTACCAATGCTACGACTTCAACCCATTTGGTGAAATAATCTGTAGTGACAAGTAGGAACCTGAATGAGTGTGGAGCTTTAGGGAGCCATCCCACAATGTCCAATCCCCATTTGGCGAAAGGCCATGCGCTCAAGATGGGGTGCGATTCGCTTGCCGGGGCATGACCGACCGGGGCATGCTTCTGATAGGGGAGGCATGCCTGGGTGAATTTCTTGGCGTCTGTCATTATGTGCGGTCACCAGTATCCTTGGATCATTGTCTTCTGTGCTAGATTTCTGCTCCCAGAATGGTTGCCGCAAATCCCAGCATGGATTTCCTTTAGTATGATCAGGCCTTGTTCTGGAGTGAGACACCTGAACAAGACCACGGAGCCATGGCTCTTCATGTATAGCATGTGTGACTCCTGGTATAGGATGACAATGAACTTCCACGCATCCCTCCTAACTTTAGCTGATAGCTTTGGATCTTCGGGGAGTAGATGGTGTATGAGGAAGTTGATCTATGGCCTCCTCCAGTCGTGGTCGTTGCTGGGCTGCAGTTCAACGTCTATTCTGTCTACTTTGGAATTTCGGTTGTCTGGAATGTCTTCGATTGGTTCTTCCGGTGGGAGCTCCAGATCGATGTGAACATGTGAGAGTGGTGGTTCTGAAGGGTCTGGTTCGTCCGGTTCCGTTGAAGGTGGCATTGCTTCAAGCCGACCTCTGGTGAGGCAAGGATTCCAGTCTTCAAGTTGTGATTCTGGTGGGTCCTGTTTGACTCTGAGAAGAAGGATTTGGCTCGCTTTGTGTGCTAGGCCCGGTGCCGGACTGAGAAGCCTTTTCATCTCTCTTCCTTTTCTGTCCTCTGGTAGTGACCATGAGGACTTCCTTCCAATGCATGCGTTCCAGAAGGTAGGCCTCCGGTAATAGCATGTCTGGATCTCTAGGCTCGATACTCGGCTTTTTTTGATATCCGATTGACAGCTGTCGAGGCTCTGTAGTGCTGATGGAAGAAGAAAGGAATGCCAAGGCATCTGCATGTCTGACATATATCCTTGGTCGTTGCTCGACTGTAATGAACTTGAACTTCTCTGCTGTGGAGTGGATGACATGAAGGTATTTTTCCATCCGGTTGTCCTTGGCGTAGAAAGACCCGACGAACTGGTTCGCCACTAGCTTGGAGTCTGTCTTGATCATGACTCTTCGCCCCCCCAGTTGGAGCGTTGTTTGAAGATCATATATTAGAGCTTCGTTGTTGGATGCTGTGAATCCCAGTCTAACAGACTTTTTTGTCTTCTGTCCGTCCGGGCTGATCAGGAGACAACCAATGCCAGATCCCGTACAATTACTGGACCCGTCAGTATAGATTGTCCAGGCTTCGTTGTCTTCTTTGGCCAAAGACTCCTGTATCCAGGGGGTATCATTCGCCCCCAGTGTATATTCTTGCAAATCTGGGTTGACTTGGATGTCCTCAATGGGAAAGTCTGCCATCTAGGAAGCTACTGCATGTCCCTTTTCTGCGGTTCTGTGTTCATACTTGATGTGATATGCACTCAGATAGCTGGACCACTCGATCAACCGATTAGATTCCTCCTGTTTCCCAAGAGCTTTTCTGAGCGGATATTCAGTGTAGACCTTGACTGCTCTCCCTTGGAAATATGGCTTTAGCCTTCTGGCTGCATGCACCAGGGCTAAGGCGATTTTCTCAATCTTTGAATATCTTGTCTCAGCTCCTTGTAACATTTTGCTGATGAAGTATACTGGCTTCTCCTCCGGTTCTTCCACAAATATGACCGCACTGACTGCAATATCAGATGCGGAGGTTGAGTAAGGTATGCCTTGATGTCGTCAAAGGCTTGTTGACAAGTAAGATTCCATTATGCATTGGCTTTGATCGCATTGAAGAATGGCTTGCATCGGTCTGAATACCGGGAGATGTACCGGTTGAGATCGGCCAGTCTCCCGGTTAACCTCTAAAATTCTTTCACTGTCTTTGGGGCATGCATTTCCAGGACTGCCCGGATCTGATCTGGATTGGCTTCTATGCCCCGGTTGGTCATTAGAAAGCCAAGAAACTTGCCAGAAGAAAGACCAAATGAGCATTTGGCTTGATTCTGCTTCATGTTGTACCGTGCAAGGATATCGAATGTCTGCTGCAGATCTTGCAAATGATTGTCTCTCTCCTTGGTTTTGACCACCATGTCGTCTATATAGACTTCCATGGTCCGGCCTATGAGCTCGCGGAAGATAGTGTTGACCAGCTTCTGGTACGTTGCTCCCGCGTTCTTCAGGACAAATGGCATCACCCGGTAGCAGTAAAGCCCCCGGTCAGTGATGAATGTTGTATTCTCCTGATCTTCTTCATGAAGTGGAATCTATTTATATCCAGAATAGGCGTCCAAGAAGGATAACCTCTGGTAACCAGCGTTGGCGTCCACCATGTCTGTGATCTTGGGAAGTGGATATAGGTGCACAAGACATGCTTTATTGAGATTAGTAGAATCGATGCAAACTCGAATCTTACCGTTCTTCTTTGGGACAACCACGATGTTTGAGACCCAAGTGGGGTAGATGACTGGTTTGATAAAGTTAACTGACAGTGACCGGTCGACTTCTTCATTTACCGCTAGCTTTCGATCTGGTACCATTCGCCTTGGTTTCTACTTGACCGGCTTGTTCTGAGGATCGATGTCTAGTCTATGACAGGCGACTGAAGGATCGATTCCTGGCATTTCGCTGACGATCCATGGGAACACATGGTGATTCTGCTGGAGCAGCGTGATCAAGAGATCCTTCTCAGCCCTTGGTAGACCAGAAGCGATGTAAGTAGTTTTGTGAGACTCCAGTCCCACTATAACTTCTAGCTCGTCGACCGCTGGTGATATCCCGGTTTTCAAGTCTGGCTTCCCCTTGACAGACTTGCCGGGAGCTGGTTGCTATTGATGAGAGTCCGTCAGGAAGATAGTATTTCCCTTGGTCTCCGAAATAGACTTTCCTTTGACTGCATCGAGGTGGCATTTGAAAGCCATCCCTTGATCTCCTTTGACCCTGCAAATTCTGTTGGGAGTCGGGAATTTGAGGTTTTGGTGGAAGGTGGACATGATTGCTTTCATCTGATGAATCCAGTCCCTCCCCAAGTTGACGTTGTAGCAGGAGGGGGAGTCGACCAGCAGGATGTCTATCCCGACGGTATTGAATCCTACTGTGATTGGCAGGTGCACCCGCCCGAAGGATTGAGCTGGCTCCCCGTTGAACCCATAGATAGGACTCTCATCAGATTCAATGAGACCCTTGAATAACTCCATAGCTTTGTAGGCACATGAGAACATGACACTGGAGGTACTACCCGCGTCAACCACGATTCATCGGACCCGGTAGACACCGATCCATGCTGTGATAACCCCGACGTCATTGTGTGGATAATGCACACCCCTTTCGTCTTCTTCGGTGAATGTCAAACCCCCGGGGACAATGGACTCGGTGTTTGTCCTTTCGTTGAAGTTGAGCTGTCCAACTTCATGGACATGTCCTATCCACCGGAGCTTTTCTCGCGCGCAATTATTTCTTTCTGTTTTGGAAGAACCGGGCGTCTAAACATGGCAGACAAACACAATACGATCTTCGGTCTTCACCTGTTCGACTGCTCCGGTCTGCACCATGTCAGGGATGACGCTGGTGTCGACCAAGCGCTGCATTGTGATGGTCACATTTATTGGACTTATCTTTCCTACCCTCCGGGTCTGCTGGGAGAGGAGCAGGTTTGTTGAGCATCCCTCTGTTCTTAATGTTCTTGAACACTTCTTCGATCGGGAACCTCAGGGGTGTGAATTCCCTCTCCTTGCGTTCGCCCACGGTAGGTTTCTCTAACTGGCGGTTGGACTGCCGAGCTGGTGTCTTTCCCTTCCTGTCTTTGTTCTTGTTAGGGGCTTTTTCTTTCTTGTGATTTTTACCGGAGCTTTCTTCTTTTACCCTCTGCGGCTTCTCAAAAGTTTGGCCTCCAACAAGTCTCTTTCTTCGAGCTTTCAGATCGTCCTCTTCCTGAGCATATCATTCTGCTTTCTCAAACAAAGCTGAAACAGAGGATGGAGGCTTTCTTGCTAGCGACCGGTACAACTCCTCATGGTTGTTGTTCAAGGCATACTTGAAAGTCTGAACAACGATGCTATCAGATGCGTCCTGCACTTCTAACAATAGAGTTCGGAACCTTCTGGTGAAGTTCCTGAGTGTCTCGCTCCGGTCCATCTGTAGGGAGAATAAGACTTTAACTCCCTTCTTTGTCTTAACATTGAACCGGTATTTTTCCTCGAATAACTCTGCTAGTTGCACGAATGTACGGACGAATGCGGGTGGCAGGTTGTGATACCAAGTCTGTGCTTCGCCTTTGTGCGAAGCAGCAAACATCTTTGCGAATAGCCTGTCATCTTTGAACAACGACGCTATCAGATGCGTTCTGCACTTCTGACAATAGAGTTCGGAACCTTCTGGCGAAGTACCTGAGTGTCTCGCTCCGGTCCATCTACAGGGAGAATAAGACTTCAGCTCCCTTCTTTGTCTTAACATTGAACCGGTATTTTTCCTCGAATAACTCTGCTAGTTGCACGAATGTACGGACGGATGCGGGTGGCAGGTTGTGATACCAAGTCTGTGCTTCGCCTTTGAGCGAAGCAGCAAACATCTTTTGCGAGTAGCCTGTCATCATGGTCCCAAATGGCCATGGTGCTTTTGTAGTTCATGACATGCTGGACCGAGCAGCCGCTCGTCTAGTCGTACTGTTCGAAGGGTGGCTGCTTGAAGCTGGCCGAGACTATGTGGTTCCTGACCTCTTCTGCCAAAGGTGACACAACCAACCTTGAGATAGTGAGCTTCTTGATTCGTTCGACCCGGTTAGCCTTGTTGGAAACAGCTAAATCAATCATCTCTTGTAGCTTGAGCTGATTCATCTGTTCCACGTTCAGCTCCGGTTATCTCTGATGGGTACGAACGTTCAGTTCCGTTGAGATCAATAAAAGTCCCTCAGTCCCTTGAACTATAAACAAGAAAATCCCTTAAGATCAACGAAAGGTCTCTCAGTCCCTTAGACTATCAACAAGAAAAGTCCCTTAAGATCAACGAAAAATCCCTTGGACTATAATCAAGAAAAGTCCCTTATGATCAGCGAAAGTCCCTTAGTCCCTTAGTCCCTTGGACTATAATTAATATTTGAATGTGGGAAGAGAAAAGTTCATTTGCCTATAAACACATCAAGTCAGTTGAGATCAACAAAAATCCCTAAGTCCCTTGGACTATAAACAAGAAAAGTCCCTTAAGATCGACGATAGTCCCTCAGTCCCTTAGACTATTAACAAGAAAAATCCCTTAAGTTCAACGAAAGTCCCTCAGTCCTTTGAACTATAAACAAGAAAAGTTATTTAAGATCAACGAAAGTCTCTCAGTCCCTTGGACTATAAACAAGAAAAGTCCTTTTATATTAGTGAAAGTCACTCAGTCCTTTGGACTATAAACAAAGAAAAGTCCCGTAGGATCAATGAAAATCCCTCAGTCCCTTAGATTATAAACAAGAAAAGTCTCTTAAGATCAACGAAAGTTTCTCAGTCCCTTGGACTATAAACAAGAATAGTCTTTTATGACCAACGAAAATTCCCTTGGACTATAAACAAGAAAAGTCCCTTAATATCAACGAAAGTCCCTCCGTCCCTTGGACTATAAACAAAATGTGAATGTGGAAAGAGAAAAGTCCATTGGACTATATACAAAGTAAAGTCCGTTGAGATCAATGAAAGTTTCTCAGTCCTTTGGACTATAAACAAGAAAAATCCCTTAAAATCAACGAAAAGTCCTTTGGACTATAAATATGAAAAGTCCCTTAAGATCAGCGAATGTCCCTCAGTCCCTTGGACTATAGACAAGAAAAGTCTCTTAAGATCAACGAAAAATCTTTTAGACTATAATCAAGAAAAGTCCCTTAAGATCAGCGAAAGTCCCTCAGTCCCTTGGATTATAAACAAGATTGAATGTGGGAAAAGAAAAGTCCATTGCACTATAAACAAGTAAAGTCCCTTGAGATCAACGAAAGTCCTTCAGTCCCTTGGACCTTAAAGAAGAAAAGTCCCCTAAGATCAACGAAAAGTTCCTTGGAATATAAACAAGAAAAGTCCCGTAAGATCAACGAAAGTCCCTCAGTCCCTTAGACTATAAACAAGATGGAATGTGTGAAGAGAAAAGTCCGTTGCACTATAAACAAGTAAAGTCCGTTGAGATCAACGAAAGTCCTTCAGTCCCCTGTACTATAAACAAGAAAAGTTCGTTATGATCAACGAAAAGTCCCTTGGACTATAAACAAAAAAAATCCCGTAAGAACAACGAAAGTCCTTCAGTCCCTTAGACTATAAACAAGAAAAGTCCCTTAAGATCAACGAAAGTCCTTCAGTCCCTTGGACTATAAACAAAAAAAAAACCTTAAGATTAACGAAAAGTCCCTTAAATATCAACGAAAGTCCCTCAGTCTGTTGGACTATAAACAAGATGTGAATGTGAAGAGAAAAGTCCATTGGACTATAAACAAGGAAAGTCCGTTGAGATCAATGAAAGTTTCTTGGTCCCTTGGACTATAAACAAGGAGAGTCACTTAAGATCAACGAAAAGTCCCTTGTACTATAAACAAAAAAAGTCCTTTAAGATCAACAAAAGTCTCTTAGTCCCTTGGACTATAAACAAGATGGAATGTGGGAAAAGAAAAGTCCATTACAATATAAAGAAGTAAAGTCTGTGGAGATCAACGAAAGTCCCTCTCCCTTGGACTATAAACAAGAAAAGTCCCTAAAGATCAACGAAAAGTCCTTTTGACTATAAACAAGAAAAGTCCCGTAAGATCAACAAAAGTCCTTCAGTCTCCTAGACTATCACTACGCCAAAAATGAGGATAAACGACGCTACTATCTCAGAATAAACGACGGTTTGAAATAATTGTATTGAAACAACTGATAAAGTCTGTTGTTATAGAGGATGTAGACAGTCGTTCTTTTTGGAGATAACTCCCGCTTACGAAATAAAAAAAAAATTGAATTCCCGCAACCAAGTTTGGAAAAGAAAAGGGTTTTCTTGAAAAAAAAAAAAAAAAATGTGTTTCCTTTTTTTTCATCTTGGTAAAGGAAAAAATCAAAAACAAAAAAACAAAACGCTTAAAGCTACCGCGAACGGTTCAGAGGAGTTACTTATTCTTCTTTTTCGTTTCGATCGCTGGTAAGCATTTCCTTGATCTTGCCTCCTATTTTCTTCTTTAGCTTATTTCTAATTAGTTTCTATTTGCAACCAACTCTGGAGGTGATTGTTGGTGGCTTTGGTGATGGTTTCGGCAGAGACTTTTCTTTAATCAGGTTAGTTTTGCCTTCTCTACCCTTTAATTACTAAAAAGTTTGAAAATTTTATTTTAGAATTAGGTTTCTTTGGATTTGTATGCTCTCAATTTCTTAAAGATTGAAATTTTAATTTGAAAATCTGTTTTTTATTGTTCTTTTACTGGCCAATTTCATTTGTTGTTTCAATTTCAGAATCTGCTTTACTTTAATTGTATCCCAACAGTTCTTGTTGCTTAGAAAACAACACGTTTGATGTTCAATATATAATTTGGTATGGGAGTCCCTGATTGGCATGTCATAGCCTATAAGGTTATTTTGAGTTTTGTTTAGGCTTTGGTTGGTTTATTATGAAGATTAATCGACTATTGTTAATCTAATCTGCTAGGTTTGCCAACAATATATATCAGAGTAACAGCTAAACATGTATTTCTTGTACTTGTATTTTTTTTGTGCTACTTCTTTCTTTCTATGGCTTAAGCCTGAACCTGGCGATATGCCTAAACATGTATCAAAACTTGATACAAATGAAAGGATTCATTCAACTTGAGGTCTCTGTAAACCAGGGTTGCCATAAATCGCTCACATACCCACGATTTGCGATTTGGAACGTGCATTTCCAATCGCAATACGTTTTACTTTCTTCTATCTAAAGATTTCTGTAGATTTGATAAGGTGGTCCTGTTTGATATGATCCAATAGGCCAAAAATCACTTTAATATAGTAGAATTTCAATTAAATTAAAACTCCTTAGTTTTAGATTTAAATCTCCTGATTTTTTGGTAATAATATATTAGGATAAGATATTGAGTCCTAGAGATTAACCACTACGTGAGAATTAGTTTTAGAAACCCAAAACAAAATTCTCCAGACTCTTAAAACTGAAAAACAACTATAAAATGAAGCTCTCTTTCACTAAGAAAAACAGTCTTTGCAACACACAAACAAATATGGTACGCGTAGAGGTATATACCCTTATCATTCCGCGTTCCATGTATCTACTGTTCTACGTTCCTGTTCCCTTTTCACGTACCAGAACGATCCACGTTTTAGGTAACATTGTTGTAAACAAAGTGAAGGCATAGTTATGGAACAAAATGCCATCTTGTCAGGAGTGGCTGGAGTGCCCGTGTGTTCTGAAGTAGGATATAAGTTCTCTAGTATAGAAGTTCAAGAAATAAATTTAGGGAACCAGACATGATTTCAACATAAGAATGTTTCCTGGGTACCTTTTTACTGGGTTGTTGTACCGGAAGGGCTTCAGGCTCAACATTCTTAATGAAAAATACCAGAAAATTAATTATAATGAAAACTCAAGGGACTTAAACATTCAATAGAAAACTTGGTCACATACACTAAAGCACTGAGGTCAACAAGGCCATCGAGAAAACGGTAGAGATCAGCAATGTTGTAAGTGATGTTTTGGATGGTTGGATTCAGCTAAACCTTAATTCGTCCCCACATCACTATTAGATTTTTCTTTATGTGGTTAGTACTTACACAATAGTACTCAATTTGCCAACAGATGACCAATATAGAAACTGGTGCGTATCTGTTGATTTTGTGTAATGGTCATTTGCTTCATCTAAACCTAGTTATACTCTATATTCATAATTGTAATGAAACTATTGCAATTGAGATTTGCTTATATGACACTTATTTTTTGTTGGGCAACACACCTTTTTATATGGCGCTTATTAAAAGAAACTTTATTATTTCAAAGCATTAATTTTTTTTGAATTTAGGTAAAGCTAAATTGTAAGCATAGTTTAAAATATCAGGGATATCTGCAGATATCCCACGAATTATGCCGGGATTTGAGAAATTGGATATATAAATATCCGGGAATATTTACATTCACTCATATTCCAAATTCTTTTTTAGTGTCGAAATCTCGGCATATACCGTTTTTCCAGGATTCGAAATTTCGCTCGAAATCGGCATTTTAAACTATGATTGTAAGTACAAATGGGTTGACTGGTTGCAACCACAAAATTTTTTCCTTAGCATCCACTCCGACAACTTTCCTGACCTTGAAAGCAATGTAAGCTTTTCATATATTCTTGTGTTTTCCCCTGCCTCACCCCCTTTATCCGTAGATCCCTCCAAATATCAGTCCACGAGTCATTGATTTGTTTGTAGTTTGCAAAAAAGTGACAACTTGCCAACTTTCAAAATATTTATAAACAAGATAGTTTCTGCAAAAAATGTCAAGGATTGGAATGAAAACGTAAATTGACAAGGCTCTTAAGGTTATAAAACATCCTTCCCAAAACGTGGTTATCAGCGTATACATACTTTTAACTGTGTTTTATATATTCTGGTTTGATTGGTTGTTGTATTCCACAAGAATGGTTTTCGTGATTGTAAAGTTTCCTTTTGCAGGCTGGAAACGTAATACTTGCACTCAATTGCAGTGGTGTGGTGTTCAGGTCATCTGATAAGGTCAATTTTTATGAAATGAGCATTCTTCTTTTTGTCATCTATTCTGTTAGCAATTTTCATTTTTTTATTGTAAACATTTAGGTTATCTAAGTTTGATAATGCTTTGCCTTCTATTTTAATTCTATATCCAGTCCAAAATTTTGAATCACACATGGTTATTTGATACATTAATAAAGTTAGTTTCAGGATTGAGAATTCTTGTTTTTTTTTTTTTTGAAGTCTTTGTGTTTTTGTTTTTATGTTGGTGGGAAAACTATATATATATAGTGGGATGGATTGGGGTTTCTAGATTCTTTCTTAGTGCCTATACCAGAATTCTAGTCTTGTGATGAACTCTCTTGGTTGTTATTAACTCGACTTTTTTGCTTAATTGTTATATGTTACTGCTCTGATTGAATGGTAGCTCATTGTTCATGGTTGTTGAGAATATTGTTGTCAATTGTTGTTGCTTGTAGTTTATCATTGATAATTGTGAGAAGTGTATGAATTCATCCCTTTCTCATTTATATGGCTGACTTCTGTGCATTAAGATATAAGAGTGAGTGTGTTGTATGGTAATTCCACTAGCTGTTCAGGAAATTAACTGAAATGGATGATTCTGAATTGGACCTTAATGAGATGGAATTAGTTGATACTGCTGGTTATTAGTCATATTTCTTCTGTCTTGTGTCTCGTATTTGTAGGTTGCCAATAATCCAAATGAATCTGGCACGCGTACAGATTTTTTTATTACAACTCATACTACGCCTGATGGGACTTATTTAAATGAAGAGATTGGTGAAAGAATGGTAGGGAAAATTCAGAATGTTATAGTTGTAATTGTTAAATATATGATCTAATTGACCTATTCATGTTATACGCAGCAAATGATCAAAGACATTGTTGTGTGTGACCCTAGTAGCAAACACAAAGACCTTGTTAATGATCCTGTTTCAGAGGTTTGTTATATATATTTATATTGCTTTTGAAGAAGCCATATAGTGGCTGAGATATATTATGAGGAAATAGCTGACATTTGTAAAAAAATTAATACTAGGTTTTTGGAATAATGGAAGGGGTACAGTAAAAGGTTATGGTCATGGTGTTTCGAAGACCACTCTTACAGCTGCAGCTCCTTATAAAAAGAAATCTCGTGAAGAGTATATGTCTCGCATGGAGCTTCAACGCCAAGTGGATAATATGGAGCAGCAAATGGTTGAAGATAGAAGCGAACGCAGGGAGCTTCAGGAACAACTGAGTGCATTTCTCGGAACAAAGGCCACTTATGCATTTCTTAGCTAGCCCACCTGTTTTTCATAAGGTATGAATTCATTCTTTTCTGAAAGCTTACACGTGTATTGTGCTTTATTTCTATAGTTACTGTGTTTTACCTGACATCATAGAGTGTATTGTGTTGATTGGTGGCTTGAGTACAGATTCTGTAGAGAGAAATAGGTAAGAGACAGACGCTTTATATTAAAACTCATAAAAGCAATAATATAAAGTGTGTTTCTTAACTAATAAACATTAGTTTGAATTTTATTTTCTGCTGCAAAATGAGCCGGAGAGATAGCTAACGATGCAAGTCTAACTGCTAAAAAAATCTGTCATCGTGTTTCCGTACTTCAATTTCATTATATAAATATTGTAGGGACCAATGAATTCATTGCCTAGACAATCATCTATTTCAGCTCAACAAACATGCCAGTTGTTAAGTATTGGAGGAAGAGTTCTTGTGTTTGGAACAATAACTACAAATAGCGGGGGCACTACATATAAGATTATCATTGATGAAGTTGCAGATTGGAGTGCTGAATTGTTTGGTGTTGTAGGCAAGACATTCGGAGAATATTGATGTGGGACATACAATTGAATGGCCGATAATCCTAACACGTCTAGTTTGATCTATTTTCCAATGTTATATCACCACTATTGAAGTTCCATTGCAGTAAAGAGATTTTTTTTTCTGTTATTGTCATTACTATGAAGAAGAATGGTGATGGCTTGATGTCTGAAAGGTGATTAGTGTTTATCTTTTTTTTTTTTTTTTTTTTTTTTCAGTGCAGCGGAGTAGGAGTGCAATATCAGCTCAGGTGCAGCAGTGTCGTGTTCTCAGTTGCAACCATGCAGTTTTTCAGGGTTCAGCTTAGTTACTAGTTAGGTGGTACTAAGTGAAATGCACGTCCGTTGGACGAATCAGGTGGGCAATTTTTATTTTTAGCCTTGTGTTTTATATACATTCAGTGAATGACAAAAAGTTGCAAAAAAATATCGAGTTTGCAACCATGAAAATTTTAGGTGTGTGTATTGTGCAGGGGTGGGAATTATTGCCGATTTTTCGATTTTTCCGTTTTCCGATCCGATTTTTTCCGAATTTGGAATGGATTTTTGCAGTTCCAATTTCCGAATTTCCGATTTCTGATTCTTCCGTTAAAAGGTGGAACGGAACTGGAACTACTTCTATGAATCCGATTTTAGATCCGATTTCCGATCTGATTTTTCGATAAATATTCCGAAATTTTCTGATAATTTAAAGAGATTTTAATTAATTATTCTAGTTTTTGAAAATATACGTACATATAGATATAAAAATGATATACTAAATTCAAAAATGTGATTTTTCATCATGAGGACTCAATAAATAACAAATTGTAGTTAGTTTCAAATTTTAATGTAATCAAATATCATTATATGATGCAACAAAAAATTAATGTAATAGTAAATTATTGGTTAGTTTATACTTCGTGTTTTTTTTATCATGATATTAAAATTTTCTATAATGAATTATAAACTTGCAAGTTTTGTATGGATTGGAATTAAATATCCGTAAGAAGTTGCACTAAAGCTAGCAGAGAGAAAAAAATTCCATACCTCGCAGAAAGTGATTGTAATGAAGTTATTGATGTAGTTAAGCCAAATAAAATGGAGCTCTTAGTGTTAGTTATAAGTTATAACGTATATCAGTATATGTAATTTACTTTGTAGAATATTTAATTAAAAAAATTATTATATTTGCTAAAGTTGTTATCTCTAGACCATTACAAAATATTGATTATGTTCATTTAGTATTGTAGTAAATTTATGGTATTATATTTCCAATATAAAGAAAAGTAAATGTAAATATATCACTTATCTACATTTAACATTGAAATGCAAGAATACAACCTATAAAAAAGATTAATATAAAAGAATATTAATATAATATAATTCAAATATTGGGTTTGTTCTAAATTTTATTTTTCCCATTTATATTTAGTCATATCTTCTCAAATGAAACATTTTCCTTCGCTCAACGTGCTAAGAAAATTAGAATTTGTTTGCAAAAAATAAAAAACCTCTATCTCTAACTAATTAAATTTTAAAATATTTTACAATAATAATTGGATTGCAGAGATCTTACATATACACCTATAGAATATGGTTTGTTTCATTGAATTATTATTAAATGTTAGAGGTCATTAATTATTTGGACATTAATTAAGAGTTGATAGATTGTTGTACTCAAATAACCATGTTGGCTATCTTTCAAATAGAATTCTTAATTTTATAATTGAATTATTTCTGATTTAATATAAGTATATTTCATTAGAGAAAAATAATACAAACCTCGCACGAAGAAATAAAAAATACTAATATAGAATCGTGAGATGGTTGAGAACTTGAGATCGATTTTAGGAAATGGAGAGAGAGGAGTTGATGAAGAACCACGGAGAGGTGCTTGAAAGAGATGGTAAAAAAAAAAAAAAAAAAAAGAAGACGCATGAAGAATCTAAATTAAAAAATGACGGACAATAAATATTTGGATATACCCGATGAATAAGACTCATAAAATCAGTCAATGAAAATAAAAACTAAAACTAATTAATGTGATTAAGGAGGTGTTCATTATTAAAATAAATAAATAAATTAAAGGGGTTTTTGACAACAAAAAATAAATTTATTTTTATTTTTATAGTGAAATAAAAGTGTAAAAATACTACAAATCATTGGTTCACAACTCACAAGTCATTAAGAAATACAAATCATATTTTGTAAATATAAGAATAATAATGGGAGATCTTAATCACGCTCACACCATACAAATCTCTCATGCACCACATTTATTTAGCTTACCACAAAATTTATTTGAAAATGTGGTGTTCGATATATTTGTGTGGTGATCTCCCATAATAACTTATAAAATAATTTCTCAAAAGCTAAAAAAATGACTTGTAAGTTGTAACTATTTACATATAAGTAAGTAACTATCATATTTGCCAAATACTAAAGTAAAATCATATCATATTATTATTTACACATTTAGTTAATTAATTATATTCATTTATATATTAGTGTGTAGGGGTGGGTTAGTGGGCGTGTGTAGTAAATAGTAATTAGTTAGCAGTAACACTTTAACCTAATTTTAACTATAATCCATCAATCACTAATATTTTCTGATCTGAGCCGTCAATAACCTGATTTCCTTCCCTGTATTACTGTATAGATCATAGGTGAAAAAATCGAAAATGTCGGGCGGATATTCACGACATATTCCGGTTTTTGGGAATTCGGAGCGGTACGGCATACGAATAATAAACGAAACATAAACCTCCCCATGCCGCTCGGATTTTTACGAATATTCGCAAAATATTCGGCAAAATACGAAATTTACGAAATTTTCGATTCTGAAATTAACACATTTATTTTTAATTCCCACCAAACTAGAACTTTTCCAAACTAGAACTTTCGATGAGGTTATCAAAAAAGGGTCCAAAGATTAGCAATATGAATATTTCTTGTTAATGAAACCTTGGATTTCTTAAAACTAAACAAACAAATTGGCACTGGTTGTCTACGTATGTTTATCCTCATTTTTCTTATGGAAACATGGGAACCTCCCAAAGTGATGATTCCAGTGTACCATCCTACCAAACCCAACCAAATTCTAGTGGTTCTTGGTTTCCTAATATAAGGAGTTGGTTGGCCCCAATGACAAGTGGGTCGGACGTGCAGTCAGTCGATACATTAATGCCGGTTCAACAATACTCGGGATTTCCTATCTTTGAATCATTTGCTCTGTATTGTATGGATCAAGATGCATATGATATGCATATTGACCAATTCAGGTCGTACGAGCAAACAATGTCATGGGAATATTACTGGACTGAGTTCGTCCCCACACGTATGCGACTCGAATCTCATCGGTTTGACTTGGGGCTTCTATTATTTTGGGGTTAGCATGTCTTTTATTTTGATTATTAAAATAAAACTATGGGTTGAGTTGTTATGAGGTTGTTTGTGTTTAGTTCTTATATTAGAAACAAATAAAAGTTCCGTGAATATCCGCCCGATATTTACGATTTTCTTACCTATGAGTAAAACTATCTTGTGTAATAGTTTCGTCTTAACTTCATTGTATGATTTGTCGCGTGTTTAATTTGCAATGTATGTTTTTCTTTTAATTATAAGTTTATATATTGAAACCAGAAGAAAAACGTGACAATAGCAGAAAACCTCCCAATTTTTCGATTTTTTCGCGAATATTCGCGAAATATTTTGCGAGAACCATTTTTGCCAAACCTCCCATATCCGACATTTGGGTCCGGATATTCGCGGAATATTCCGGTTTTTCCAAGGTCGGATATTCGGATATATTCGAAATTTTCACCTATGGTATAGATAGATAGATAGAATATTTTCAGATCTGAGCCGTCAGCAACTCTTTCTCCAAAACTCTCTCTAGTCTCTACACTACTAGTAGTCACTAAGCCGTCAATAGCATGAAAGTTTTTGCACCAAGTTGGAATTTATCAGCAAAACCTTGTGATTAACAACACCCATTCTCTCTTCATCAACCATTTTAACAACACCCTTTCTTTTTTCATCCATTTTAGAAAGTGTTTAAAGTGAATTAAAACTCTTAAAAGGTTAGCATTTGCTCTTAATTTCAGTCTATTTCTTTTATTTTGTGATTAATTTTAGCTTGATTTAGACGTTTCTTCTTTGTATTTAATATTTAGTTATGGAATCTTCTCCTTATATGAATTTGGCACCAACTAGTTCCTTTCCTTTTTTTTCTACTGTGCTAATGGGTGATACATCATTTTTATGCAATTTTGTAGGTCTTAAATTAGATGTCTATAATGGCTGAAAGTTCTACTCCAAATACAAGCGATCTGAGTATCGAAGTTAGCCAAAAGAAACAAAAAACCACGCCAAAATCTAGTCTTGGTGGACACCATGGAATTTTTGGGGTGTGGGCTCATTTCGACAAAATTTTAATAGAAGGACAAAGAAATATGCAGGTAAAGCTATTTGTAAGTATTGCAAGCTTTCAATTGATGCACCTTCTACTAGTGGCAGAAACAAATTGTGACACCACCTTAAGAAATGTAAAGAGTTCCCCGGTTTTGAAGAAGATAAGTCACAACCTTTGCTTTCTTTTCCGGGAGAACAAACTTCTACTTGGAGGTTTGACTAAGATAAATGCTATAATGTTCTTATAAAAATGATTATTATTGATGAGCTCCCTTTTAGTCATGTTGAGAAAGAAGGTTTTAAAATGTTTTACGAAAGAAATGCAACCTAAGTTTCATGTGGTGTCAAGTCGTACTATTACTTCGGATTGCATTAAAATGTTTCATGTCGAAAAAAACAAGTTGAAAGAGTATGTGAATGGATTGTCTTCAAGGGTTAGCCTTACAACCGACATGTGGACCTCAATCCAAAATCTTGGGTATATGGTTGTAACGGCACACTTTGTAGACAAAGATTGGTGTCTTAGAAAGAAGATCATTAGTTTTAAAGTGCTTCCTCATCCACACAAGGGTGAACTTATTGCAAAAGCATTAGAAAGTTGTTTGTTAGAGTGGAACATAGAGAAAGTGATGACTATTACCCTTGATAATGCTCGAAACAATGACATATGTGTTGTAGATTTATCAAAAAGATTGATAAAAAAAGATTCTTTGCTATTGAATGGTGAGTGTTTCCACGTAAGTTGCTTTGCTCATATTATAAATCTTGTCGTGAGAGAGGGAATCGAAGAAGTTAAAGAAATAGTCAAATGTCTTCGTCGAAGTGTCAAATATGTGAGGAGTGGGCCATCACGTATGCAATTATTTAAAAAGTGTGCTTTGGATGAGAATGTAACTACGAAGAGGGTTGTTTCTTTAGATATTAAAACAAGATGGAATTCAACCTACCTTATGATTAATGCGGCTTTAGAGTTTGAGCAAATATTTAGTAATTTACATTATCATGATGGATGTTACAAGTTTGATTGTTATTTGGGAGTGATGGATGATAATGATTGGAGCACATTGAAAGCTTTGCATATGTTTTTGGAAGAATTTTATGAGCTAACAAAACCTGTCTCCGGTTCGAAGTATGTCACGTCCAATGCATACTTTGATGAGATAACACAAGTCAAAGATCTTATTCTTGAGCAATTGAGTAGTGAAAATAAATTTTTTGCTACCATGACAATGAAAATGAATGAAAAGGATAAATATTGTCAATTTGACTTTTTGAATCCAATTCTCGTTGTTGCAATAATTTTGGATCCTCGGTATAAGTTGAACTATGTGGAGTTTTGGTATGCTTCCTACTTGGGGAAGCTTGACACTTTAACCGATGAAGAAAGAGCTCAAAAAGTGAATGCTTATGTTGAGATATTGAAGAACTTGATGGCTCGTCTTTATTCTCATTATAAGGTAGAATTTGCATCGATTATGAATAATAAATCTTCTAACTCTCAAGATGATGGTGTGGCTAATCCCCAAGCAAAGAAATGTACTAATAGTACAAAAGACTTGTTTAAAGGTTTATTGAAAAGAAAGAATAGTGGAGAAACATCAAATGATTTGGATAGGTATTTGGGTGATGATATTATAGAGGATGACACTAACCACTTTGATATCTTGGTTTGGTGGCGAGAGAAAGTGTCAACATATCATGCACTTGCAATGATGGCACGTGATATATTATCTATTCCGGTGACATCGGTTCCTTCAGAGTGTGCTTTTAGTACCGCCTGTCGAATCCTTGATCCATTTCGAAGCTCTTTGACTCCTACGGTTGTAGAAAACTTGATATGCACCCAAGATTGGCTAAGAAGTCCCATGCCAACAACTGATATTGAAGAGAAACTTGAGGTTCTTGAAGAAATTGAGAATGGTATGTTGTTTGATCTACTTGTAAACTTTTTTTTTCCCATTCATTTTATATACAAAGTTACTTATATATTCATGTTATTGTAGTTGTATTAGAGGAATTGAGAGGCTTGTCGCTTGGACCCACTCCCACACCCACTAGTTGAAGAACTTTGGGACGATCTAAGTAAGTTATTTGGATTTCAAGTTGTTTTTGTTTTGTTTTTATCATGCTACATACTTTTGCTTTATGCTGTTGTTGGCTTTTTTTCCTTTTTGATCAAAATGTAGACATTCTACTGAATATGAAACAAACCCAATTACATCTTACTGAACAGCCTGTAGACAACCCCTTCCATTGTAAAGTTTTTAAGTAACCTCTCAATGCTACATGGTACAATACTAGTTCTTTTCAGCATACTAGGATCCAGGTCTCAACACCAATATTTGGAATCAGATTTTTTTCGGCCGTTTCAAATGGAACTAGTGGTACTAGTACTGTTCCAAGTTCTTCGTCGTGGACAACCCAAACTTCTGAAACATCTCTTTCTGTACCAATGAGAAGTATATTATTATTTGAGATAGAGAGAAGCTAGCAAGTTTAAGAGAAATAAGTTTAGTGCAGTTGTGTTTTGCGAGTAATTCTAAGATTTATACCAGTAAAATACTAAAATGGACTATTGAAGTAGGTAGATTATTTCCTGTATCTATAATATTTTCAGCAATTAACATACCGTAGTGTGAGTATATTATTATTGTCCATATGGATTACAAAAATTTCATAACAAATTATGTGAGACTGAGAGTTGAGCATTGTGTACTGGTACACTAAAGAAGCTGCCAGGAGTCCAGGACCAAATTCTCTACTGAGCTAGCAGCTTTAAAACCTGAATGACTAGATGTAACGAGTTGCGATTTCTGTTTTAGCGTTTTAATTTCTTATGAAACTTCATAATAAAGAAAATAAGTTGTTAAGTAGAAATTTTATATTTTGTTCTTTTTGAAGTTCTGAGCACTTAATATGACTCTTATTTTCACCAAGCTCATAGTATTAATGTCCAGCCTCTCCTCTGATGACTGATTAGTTCCTCTCCTACAAGTTACATATTATAATTTGGGGTTCATTTATTTTTCAGGAGCCGTCGGTTAATTGGGATCTACGCTATTTAAGAGGAGGAATGAAAGATATTTTCAGGATGACTTAGCTAGGGACTGGGCTAGTATGATATGAGAGTTGTCATCTGTCTTGTTCTCATGACAATTTGTTTGAGGAACTGCCCCCTATTAGAATTTGAATATTTGTGTATTTTAAGTACCCTCGTAAATTCATAATGAATTGTGTTTAGATCTTGAACTGCGGATTCTTATTAAGTATGTTTATTGGAATTCCAATTAATTCCGATCTATTTTTAAGTTGGAATTCCGATTTTTTTATGTTGGAATTCTGATTGATCCAAATTTATTTATTTTTGATTTTTTCGATATTCCGAATATTTCCGATATTCTGAAATTTGGAATAAATTTTGTTGTTCCGAAAAAAATTGGAATGGATTTGGAAGAAATTTTTTGATTTCGATTTCCGATTTATTTTTTTCGAACATTCCATTTCCGATCCGTTCCGTCCGATTTCCACCCCTAATATTGTGTATGTTAATCCACTCCTACTTGTAATAAATAAATAAATAAAAACATAAACTTAGATAATAAAACCTACTACAATAAAGAATAAATATTTTTATGTGACCATTGTAATTGTTGAACATAATATAAGTTTAGAGAAACAATATCATTTCAAAATTCAGCATTTAAAAAAAAAAGTATAGAATACAATCCCTTAAATAAATTTAAGTTGAAACTAACCTCAAGTAAATCTTTAGTGATTAAACAAGAAATTGTTAAACGCCTCAATTACTTGTGAGTTTTACTTTCAATTATTACAATAGTTTTATCAAAAGTTCAAATTTAAAGTAGAAAGAGAGGGGGGGGGGGGGGGGGGGGGGGGAGGGGGGGGGGGGGGATGAGAGAGAACAGAAGAAAGGAAATATAAGTCTCTTCGGTTTTGTTTCTTGAATCCGATAGCCACCTAGTTAGTTTTCTGGTTTGTAGGCAACTAATTTATAAAGTTTATCTGCTTATAATGAAATTACTTTGATAACCCTAAAAATAAATAAAATTAAAGAAGTGATATTTGGTTTTTGTTAAAGAGGAGAAGAAGTTTTTGGGTATGATTTCGGCATCAGGAAAAAAACATTCCTCCCGCGTTATAGAAGTAGAGATGAGTCGATATATGTACTAGTGGGTCTTTTGTTTGTGTTTTATGACCTGACGTTGTGTTATACAGGTTGATCAGGATTGTACCTGGTTTGGATCTTGGATTTTAATGAAATTTAATTATTGTAAAATAAAATTAAATTTGGAAATAGTTTATTTCAGGTAGCACGTGAAAACATGTGTTTGAAATGAATAATTACTGTCAAAACCACTGTTAATAACAGTCATTTATCAAATTTGGAGGTTGGACCCATTAGTACGAAAATGACGGCTATTAACAGTCATTTATGAACAATTGGTAGTGGCAGTCATTTAAGATTTTAAACAACAACGGTTAAAAGCACTCGTTTATGAAAAACGACTCCGAAATTAACGACTACCTTAGCAACTGTCCATGACAGTCGTATATGCTTAAAAATGACTGTTATTAACAGTGGTTTATCTTATAATCTGATGTAAACAAGAAAAATCCCTTGAGATCAACAAAAGTCCATCAGTCCCTTGGACTATAAACAAGAAAAATCCCTTAAGATCAACGAAAGTCCCTCAGTCCCTTGGATTATAAACAAGAAAAGTCCGTTGAGATCAACGAAAGTCCCACAGACCCTTGGACTATAAACAAGAAAAGTCCCTTAAGATCAACGAAAAGCCCTTTGGACTATAAACAAGAAAAGTCCTTTAAGATCAACGTAAGTATCTAAGTCCCTCAGTCCCTTGGACTATAAACAAGATAAGAAAGTTGGAAGAGAAAATTCCCTTGGTCTATAAACATGCAAAAGTCACTATAAACAACGAAGGTCTCGCGGTTCCTTGGACTATAAATAAGATGGGAATGTTGGAAGAGAAAGTCCGTCTAGTCATTTTAATATACTAATCTTGTAGGTAATATTTTCAACATGAGAAAAAAAAAGTTAGCTATGGAATAAGGTACAAACACACCATGCATGAGGTAATATCCTTTTTTTTTTCGTTTTTTTCTCATATTACTTATGTTGAGGACAATGCAATATCTTGTTTGGGGGTGTCTGTTTGACTTTCATTTTATGTGTTGTTTTGTATATTTTTGAAAATAAATAATGTGTGACTGTATGCTATGATGTCCCATGAAGGTGCACATTTTATTCTTGTTTTTATGAGTGCTTAGGAAGTTTGTTTGGTGACCCTGTTATTGGAATGCCATTTTGCGTTGATTTGTGTTTTATAGATGAATTCCACATGAAGATGTTGGTGGTAAAAACTAAATATATTGGGTGGTGGTTTGAAACTCATAAAACACAAATCATAACGACATTTTGTCATATTGTTTTAGATTAGAATAAACAAAGAAAGTCCCTCAGTCTTTTCTACTATAAACAAGATGGGATGTTGGAAGAAAAAATCGCCTGGAATATACACAAGAAACCTTAAAATTAACGAAAGTCCCTTAATGCCTTGGACTATAAACAAGATGGGAATGTGGGAAGAGAAAAGTCCATTGGAATATTGATAAGTCCTCAAAAGTGTATATTTATCCCTCGAATACCACCTTGTTTGCATAACACTTAGCTTAAAAATGAGGATTAGTTGGATTTTGTTTAAGTGCAATGCAAAATCTAACACATATGTTTCACATTTTCGCATATTGTTTTAGATTAGAATAAACAACAAAAGTCCCTCAGTTTTTTCTACTATAAACAAGATGAGATGTTGGAAGAAAAAGTCGCCTGAAATATACACAAGAAACCTTAAAATTAATGAAAGTCCCTTAATGCCTTGGACTATAAACAAGATGAGAATGTGGGAAGAGAAAAGTCCATTGGACTCTTGATAAGTACCCAAAAGTGTATATTTATCCCTCGAATAACACCTTGTATGCATAACACTTAACTTACATTATTGTGTTATATCTATTGATTAGTGTTTTTTAGTCATTTGTGTAGGTTTCATGAGCCAAAAAATGAATATTGTGTTAAAGCCTGCCAAAAGCCAAGAAAAGCAATTAAAAGAGTGTTATTTGCACAAAAGAGAGAAATTGCTATTTACACCCATGCAGTTGCTTAAGGTACCCCTTGGGCTGGTCTTGTGGACTTGACTTTATGTCCAAGATGGGTGGTCCAAATCCCAGCTCAATCCAAGTTGTAACGAATAGGACTGGCAAAATGACTCGAGACCCGTTAACCCGACAGGCCGACACGAACCCGACCTGAGTTAAACAGGTTTGGGTTTAGCTTTATCGGGTTTTCATGACCTGAACCTTTAAACCTGTTTATTATATAGGCCAGGTTTAGGTCTGATCACTAACAGGTCGGATCAACCCGAAACCCGATAAAATACTTTGTTTCTTCCCATATTCAAATCACCTTTTCGTCTCTCTCTATCTCTTTCCTAATATTTCTTCTTCAATGGTGGCTGATGTGAGTGTTTTGTTTTATTCTACAGGGTTATTTAGATGAATAATGAGTTTTAGTTTTATTAGTGCAACAACAGTAGATGAAGGTAGAACAATAAGTAGTAGTAATGAATTGATTACTAGATACTTGTTTGGTGGTGGTGGTTCTTCTTTTTTTTTCCTTCTACAATCACTGCTACTTCTTATTCAAGTTCTTAATTTCTCGATGGGAAAAACGTTTTGATTTAAGGGTATTTTTTTTTATTAATTTAATAAATTCTTTCAACAAAACCAATCTTCTTTGCAGATTCATTCAATTCCTAGAAAAATTCTAATTTTTAAATATTTTGTTTATAAAGTCAGGGAAAATTTATTTGCAGAGAAGTGATTCACCAACATCAGATCAACAAAAAATGAGAAAACAAGAAAGAAATCAAATAATTCAAGATTTGAACTTCCTCCCAACTGATGATGGTCAAATTTAGATCGAAAACTTATTCCTATATTATGATTATGAAAGTGTTTGTACACTTGCTAAAATGAAATTAATGTCAGAAGAAGCGAGAAAGCCAAGAAATATCTTTATTGGTATCAATTTATCAATCCACATCGAAATCAATACTTGACTGCTTAATAAATGGGTTTAAACAGGTCGACCAGAACCCGACCTGTTTAATTAGCAGGTAGGGTTCGGGTTGGGAAAATAAAATTATACAGGTTAACAGGTCAGGTTCGGGTTAAAGCAAACAATGCATCAACCTGTTAAAACCCGACACGACCCAACACGATTGCCACCCCTAGTAATGAAGCCCAAGGGTCAAAAGATGACACGAACCCGACAAGACCCAACACGATTGCCACCCCTAGTAATGAAGCCCAAGGGTCAAAAGATCCATTGAAGCCTGTTACTTGAAACTCAATTTTAAAAACGCTCTATATAATGATCTAGAACTCCGATTTGGGCCTGTAAGGTGTCTATCTGAATGTATTGATCCAAGGTACAACTTGGGACCAAAATAATTAAGGTTCTATGTGGTATTTCTGCTTCTAAAAGCCCTACAGCAGCCACAACGAATTTTGACCTAACTTAGAGAGCAAGTATACTTTGTGTGCAAGCAAAGTAATTTCTTAATTCACTAGGACTCATGCTTTGTATTCTCTATATAAAGATAAGCTAGGGTTTAGATAGTTCAAGTTCTCTTCTCTCTTGAACTCAAAGTCTTGAACTTGTATTTTTGATTCTTCTTCTTATTCTTAATAATAATCAATTCTCCTTTCCATTATGATGTTGTCTTCTTTAGATAGTTATGTTCCTTTTAGGGGGAATGGTTGAAACACTCTAGATAATGCAAAAAACACTATGTTTATTCTCTTATGTTCATTGTGATTCAAAGTTCTTAATGCTTGTTTATTTCAATCCATGATAAGAAGTAGGCATGATTATTTATGTGTTTATTGTATCCATGTTGTTAAATGATATTGTTAAAGTATATGGAGACCTAGCTATAATGATGGTGTTACATTAATTGGAGAGGTGACTTTCATATATCTACAATTAATTTTTTTAATTGGAACACATTTGTAATCAAGTTGAATAGCTGAGAGGTGACAACTTGAATACAAATCAATATGTTGAATTAATTGAATTGAATAGCTGAGAGGTGACGATTTAATTAATGAGATATATTCAATAAGCACATATAAAGAATCCTGTTTTAATCAAATGGAACAGCTGAGAGTTGATTATTCGATTATTGTAGGCATTAGTGATTATTTGGAATAGCTGAGAGGTGACTAAGTAATTGTTATAGATTGAACATGATTGAATAACATATATGTTTTGGATTATTTAGTTTGTGGATACCAACGTGTTTCCACCTATTCATCATAAGATCTCCTTTCATCTTCTACTATTAGTTTAATTATTAGTTTATTTATTTAATTGCCTGTAGGAAGTAGAATCAATTCATATCCTATTAATTGATTCATTGGTGTTCTTAAGTTATTGTTTTCTATGGTGTTTGAGCTAAGAATTCCCCATTCGAGTTCGGTACGACCCTTGTTTGTTACTTGTTCTACTTTGATAATCAATATTTACAGGCATAAGAAGAAAAATCTCTCTACAAATTCATCTTTTGATTAGTAGGTACACAAATATCCAACTATCAACTATAAACAAGTAAAGTGCATTGAGATCAATGAAAGTCCATCAATCTCTTGGACTATAAACAAATTGGAATGTGGGAAGAGAAAATTCCATTGCACTATAACCAAGTAAAGTCCGTTGAGATCAACGTAAGTCCCTCAGTGGACTATAAACAAGAAACGTCCCTTTAGATCAACGAAAGTCCCTCAGATTATAAACAAGAAAAATCCTTTAAGATCAACGAAAAGTCCCATGGACTATAAACAAGAAAAGTCAGTTGAGATGAACGAAAGTCCCTCAGTCCCTTGGAATATAAACAAGAAAAGTCCCTTAAGATCAACTAAAAGTCTTTTGGACTATAAACAAAAAAAGTCTTTTAAGATCAACAAAAATCTCTAAGTCCCTTAGTCCCTACGACTATAAATAAGATGGGAAAGTTGGAAGAGAAAATTCCCTTGGACTATTGTGTGTACCCTAGGTAAAAAACCCGACAGGTGTCACCGATGGCTGTATAAAAAGCTAAACCGGGAGCACCTGAGCATTAGCCAGCGAAGCCTGGGCTATCGGGTAGGGCCCAACCCGGTCTCAAGGAGTCCACATACGCTCTGTGGACCTTGACCCACCGGATAGTCCATGATCGATGGGTGGAGCCCCGGTTACTGTATAAGAAGTTCAACCATGGGCTCCCATACATCAGCCAGGCCCACCTCAGTCAAGTAGGCCAGGTCCGGCCCAGTAAAGTCTAGTAGCGACAAAGGCTTATCCAAAGGCTTAATACAGAAGTCTAGAGAACCTGGCCAGGGTGTATGCAATGAAGATTGGGCCTCCGGTCAGAGGAGTCAAGCCCAAGTCTTTGCTTTCAGGCTTGGTCAATCCAAGTCCCAACCAACTGGATAAGTCCAGCGAGATTCCAGGCTAACAGAACCCACGGTTCTAGCCCGCTGGAGAAGATGAAGGAAGACCCAGGCTGAACCAGGACCTATCAGAGGATGCCACGTGGCAGTCATCCTGGTTAAAGGGAATTTAAACCAAGGAGATAACCGCTCGGCAGGATGCAAGCTATCTCCACTGAAGGCATCTTCACAGTTGAACTACATGAGTTCATGGAGTCAAAATCGGAGGGGTGGTTGAGCCAGCCTCCTCCGGCAGTATGGCCTACTACAAATACAAGAGTTCTAAACCTACTAAACTACGAGTCTTCCACTGAGCAACTCCATTAGAGCTTAGCGGAAGCAGAGACTTGATTCCAAGTTCATCTTCTTGGATACGTAGGCAGCCTGATCCCGATAAGGTCCAGTCTCATTGTATACCCCCCATCTTACCTCTGTCTATACAAGGTTTTTATTGTAACTGTTCGATTAATCTATACGTATCTCGAGTTTGTGGATCAAATTTGTGCACCCACACTCTTTGGCGCCCACCATGGGGCTGAATCTCCCATCAGTTCCAGAGCCTTGCAAGGAATCTAGATCCAGTCATACCAGAGTTGTTGCAGCAATGGCTGGAACTAAGAGACGCCCAACTCGTTCCAACAATAGAATGAGCCAAGTTACTGAAAGTCAGACAGAGAACCTTTCTCATCTGTCTCCGATTCTTGAAGCAAGGGAACCTGTGAATCGGGAATCAGTTCTCGGGAGTGAAGGCCGCGATCAGGTCTCGCAACACTCTGAAAGTGGACAGCCGGAGGCAGAGAACTTAGTGGTGCAAATCCCTAATGATCCTGGTAATCCTAATACAGTCAGGCGGACCGTCAGGATACCGGCATCACAAGATCCAGAACCCTCCAGTGTAGCCGCTACAAGAAGAGACCAGAGAACCTCTCCCCTGACAACGGGAAGAGTCCCCAACTGCAATCATCCAGCGACTAACCAGGGAAAACGCAGAACTAAGGAGAAAGAGTAGAACCAGGGCCGGAGATAGCCAGTCATCTACAGCCCCATCTTCGAGTCCATCTCCTCAGAAGAAGATAAGGCCACAGTCGGGTAGTGACCGGAGTCTTACCCCTCTTAGCCATTATACCCGTCCAGTTTGGGGCAGGCTAACACCAGGGAGAGATAGGATGTCTGCTCCCCAGTTCAGAGACATCGCCGCGGACGTGCAAGAACACCCGGGCCACGTCATGGCCGCAGGGTTACCCGCAGCAGGTTTGTAGAAGAAGTCACTCGACCAGAAGGACAACACCGGAGGAGGCACCAGAGCACTCCCCCGACACGCCACTGTCAGAGGGGAAGGAGTCCCCAGAGGGCCCGCGCCCATCAAAGATAACCGGAGCTGAGTGTGGAACAGATGAATCAACTCAAGCTACAAGAGATGATCGACCTGGCTGTTTCCAACAAAGCTAACCAGGATGAACGAACCAGGAAGCTTACTCTCTCAAGGCTAGCTGTGTCACCATTGGCAGAAGAAGTCAGGAGTCATATAGTCCCGGGCAGCTTCAAGCAGCCGCCCTTCGAACAGTATGACGAGGCAAGTGGTTGTTCGGTTCAACATGTTATGAACTACAAAAACACCATGGCCATCTGGGACCATGATGACAAGCTACTTGCGAAAATGTTTGCTGCTTCACTCAAAGGCGAAGAGCAGAGGTGGTATCACAATCTGCCACCCACGTCCATCCACACATTCGTACAACTGGCTGAGTTGTTCGAAGAAAAGTACCGGTTTAATGTGAAGACTAAGAAGGGAGCTGAAGTTTTATTCTCCCTGTAGATGGACCGGAGCGAAACACTCAGGAATTTCGCCCGAAGGTTCCGAACCCTACTATCTGAGGTGCAGGACGCATCTGATACCGATCACTGGCGAGAAAGCCTCCCTCCTCAGTTTCGGCCTTGCTCGAGAAAGTAGAAAGGTATGCTCAGGAGGAGGATGACCTGAAAGCCAGAAGAAAGAGACTTGCCAGAGGCTAAACCTCCGAGAAGTCGCAGAAGGCAAAGGAAGAAAGCTCCGGTAGGGATCACAAAGAGGAAAAAGCCCCTTACAGAAACAAAGACAGGAAGGGGAAAATGCCAACCCGACAATCAGACCGCCGGTCAGAGAAGTCTACCGGGAGAGAACGCAAAGAGAGGGAATTCACACCCTTGAGGTTCCCGATCGAGTGCTGCTCAACAAGCCTGCCCCTCTTCCGACAGACCCGAAGGGCAGGAGAGATAAGTCCAAGAAGTGTGATCATCACAATGATTACGGTCACGAGCTGAAGAATTGCAGGTTATTGAAGTACGAAATGCAACGTCTGGTCGATGTCGGCCTCATCCTTGACATGGAACACACTGGAGCAGTCGAACAGGTAAAAACCAGAGATCGAATTGTATATGTCTGCCATGTACAGACACCCGGTTCTTCCAAGACAGGGAGGAAGAATTGTGCCCGGGAAATAGGGGTGCAATTCGAGCCAAACGAGCTGAGCTAAGGTATGCTCGAACTCGGCTCGCGAGCCAACTTCAAAACTCGAGCTCGGCTCGTTTCGGCTCATTGGCTCATTTGGCTCGTTTAAGCTCGTTTGGCTCGTCTGGCTTGTTAATACTGATTCACTGATCTGATCAAACGGGTTTTGTAATTGTTGAGAAAGTGAGAGGGAAATCAACAGTAATTGACTAATAGGTACATCAATTATCACAATCCCCATTTCCTTTTTTTTTTAATCAAGTTTGATGCACTTTCAGTTTCATAGAATTCTTTGATTGTACTTGGAAATTAGTTTGAAGTTCAAGATTACCTGTTGTTTGTAATTTGTTGAATGAGATCTGAGATTAAAAGTTGAAGATGTTTGTTTGTTGAACGAGATCTGAGATTAATGGAAGAGAGAAGATGAAGAGAGAAGAGAGAAGATGCTGTATTGCTGCTTGCTCTAATGCTCTATTGTGTTGGACGGACCACAGACAGATATATTTTAAGCCCATCAGTCATTCAGCCCATAAGACCATAAGTCCATAATAGATAAGGCCGAGGTAATATAGTAATTGACTAATAGTTAACGAGCTACTCGGCTCGGCTCGGGCTCGTGACGAGCTCAAAAATCTGCTCGAACTCGGCTCGTTTAGATAAATGAGCGAGCCGAGCCGAGCTTTTATCGAGCCGAGCCCGAGCCGCTCGGCTTAGATTGCAGCCCTACCAGGAAAAGCTCCGGTGGATAGGGCATGTCCATGAGGTTGGACAACTAAACTTCAACGAAGGGACGAACACTGAGTCCATTGTCCCCGGAGGTTTGACATTCACTGAGAAGACGAAAGGGGCGTACATTATCCACAAAATGACGGCCTGGTCATCACAGCATGGATTGGAGTCTACCGGGTCCGGCGAGTCATGTTCGACGTCGGTAGCACCTCCAGCGTCATGTTCTCATGTGCTTACAAGGCTATGGAGCAATCTAAGGGTCTCATCGAATCTGATGAGATTCGTATCTATGGGTTCCACGGGGAGCCATCACAGTCCTTCGGGCGGGTCCACCTGCCAGTCACGGTAGGGTTCAACACCGTCGGGATAGACTTCTTGCTGGTCGACTCCCCCTCCTGCTACAACGTCATCTTGGGAAGGGACTGGATTCATCAGATGAAGGGCATAGTGTCCACCTTCCACCAAAGCCTCAAATTTCCAACTCCCAACGGAATTTGCAAAGTCAAGGGAGACCAAGGGACGACATTAAATTGATATCTCGATGCTATCAAGGGGAAGTCCATTTCCGAAACGAAGGGGAATACTATCTTCTTGACAGACTCTCATCAATAGCAACCAGCTCTCGGCAAGTCTGTCAAGGGGAAGTCAAACACAAAGACCGGGATATCACCAGCGGTCGACGAGCTGGAAGAAGTTATAGTGGGATTGGAGTCCCATAAGACAACTTACATCTCCTCCGACCTACCAAGGGCTGAGAAGGATCTCATGATCACTCTGCTCCGAAAGAATCACCACGTCTTTGCATGGAGTGTCAGCGAGATGCCGGGAATTGACTCTTCGGTCGCCTGTCATAAACTAGACATTGATCCTCAGTACAAGCCGGTCAAGCAGAAACCAAGGCGAATGGCGCCAGATCGAAAGCTGGCGGTCAACGAAGAAGTCGATCGACTACTTCCAGTCAACTTCATCAAACCAGTCATTTACCCTACCTGGGTTTCCAACATCGTGGCTGTCACAAAGAAGAACGGTAAGATTCGAGTTTGCATTGATTTTACTAATCTTAATAAAGCATGTCCTGTGCACCCATATCCACTCTCCAGGATCACAGACATGGTGGACGCCACCGCTGGCTATCAAAGATTGTCCTTCATGGACGCCTACTCTGGATACAACCAGATTCCACTTCACGAAGAAGATCAGGAACATGCCGCATTCATCACCAATCGAGGGCTCTACTACTACCGGGTGATGCCATTTAGTCGGAGGAATGCCGGAGGAACATACCAGAAGCTCGTCAACACCATCTTCAACGAGCTCATAGGCCGGACCATGTAACTCTACATAGACGACATGGTGGTCAAAACCAAGGAGAAAGACAATCATTTGCGAGATCTACAACATACATTCGATATCCTGACAAGGTACAACATGGAGCTGAATCCATCCAAATGTTCTTTCGATCTTTCTTCTGGCAAGTTCCTTGGCTTCTTCATGACCAACCGGGGCATAGAAGCCAATCCAGATCAGATCCGGACAGTCTTGAAGATGCCCGCCCCGAAGACAGTAAAATAATTCCAGAGGTTAACCGGGAGGTTAGCCGCTCTCAACAGATTCATCTCCCGGTACTCAAACCGATGCAAGTCATTCTTCAACGCAATCAAAGCTAATACGAAATGGAATCCTACTTATCAGCAAGCCTTCGATGAAATCTAGGCATATCTCACTCAACCTCCGGTCCTTACAACACCACAAACCGGGCAGCCAGTCGACATCTATCTGGCCGCGTCTGACATTACAATTAGTGCGGTTATATTTGTGGAAGAACCGGAGGAGAAACCAGTTTACTTCATCAGCAAAGTGTTGCAGGGAGCTGAGACAAGGTATTCAAAAATCGAAAAGATCGCCTTAGCCCTGGTACATGTAGCCAGGAGGCTAAAGCCATATTTCCAAGGGAGCACAGTTAAAGTCTACACAGAGTTTCCGCTCAGAAAAGCTCTTGGAAAGCAGGAAGAATCTAATCGACTGATCGAATGGTCCAGCTACCTCAGTGCATACCACATCCGGTATGAACCCAGAACCGCGGAGAAAGGGCACTCAAAGCCTCCTTGATGGCAGACTTTCCCATTGAGGATATCCTGGTTAACCTAGATTTAGAAGAAGATGCACTGGGGGCGAACGATTCCCCCCGGTCACAGGAGTCTCCGGCCAAAGAAGAGATCGAAGCATGGACAATCTACACTGACGGGTCCAGTAACTGTACAGGATCCGACATTGGTTGTCTCCTAATCAGCCCAGATGGACAGAAGACAGAAAAATCTGTCAGACTGGGATCCCCAGCTTCAAACAACGAAGCTGAGTACAAAACTCTAATATATATAGTCTCCAGACAACACTCCAACTGGGGGCGTGGAGAGTCATGGTCAAGACAGATTCAAAGCTAGTAGCGAACCAGTTCGCCGGATCCTTCCAAGCCAAGGACGACCGGATGGCAAAGTATCTCGATGTCGTCCACTCCATGGTAGGGAAGTTTGAATTCATCACGATCGAGCAGCGACCAAGGATAGACATCAGGCACGCAGATGCCCTGGCGTATCTTTCTTCTTCCATCAATACTACGGAGCCCCGACAGCTATCAATCAGATACCAGAAAGAGCCGAGTATCGGGCCTAAAGATCCAGACATGCCGCTACCGGAAGTCTATCTCTTGGAGTACAGGCATTGGAATGAAGTTCTCATGGTGACCACCAGAGGACAGAAGAGAAAAAGAGATGAAGAAGCTTCACAACCCGACAACGAGTCCAGCACACAGGACAAGCCGAGTCATCCATCTTAAGGTCAGACGCATGACCCCCCAGAATCACAACTTGAAGACTGGAATCCTTGCCTCACCAGTGGCCGGATAGAAACAATGCCACCTTCAACGGAACCGGATGAACCAGACCCGTCAGAACCACCGCTCTCGCATGTCCACATCGATTTGGAGCTCCCACCAGAGGAACCAATTGAGGACTTTCCAAACAACCTGAATTCTAAAGTAGACAGAATTGACGCCGAGTTGTAGTCCAGCAATGGTCAAGGCTGGAGGAAGCCATGAAACCGGCACGAAGTGGTTTGACATCAATTTTGTGACAAAGTGTCTTTGGTTATCTCGCCTTGAATTCATTGTTAGGAAAATCAAGATGTACGCATGGTCGTCTCGTGTCCTTGTGTCTCTTAGGTCTGTCCAGGAAAAGTTATTGGGTTCTGGACGTACGTACCGAGTTAGGACGTACGTACGTTCACTGAAGCAGCAAACATCTTTTGGTCAGGACGTACCTACTCAGTTAGGACGTTCGTACGTCCAAGTAGGCAGCAGACGTGTTTTTGTATAGAGACGTACGTACCGAGTTAGAGCGTTCGTACGTCATGTTAGGCAGCAGGCTTATTTTTGTGTGGCGACGTTCGAACGTCATATCGACGTACGAACGTCCAAAGTCGGTTTGCACTGTTTCGGCCCATTTTCCTAGGTTTTCAACCCTAAGTATAAATAGGGTTTCTCTTCTATAGAACAAGATAGTTCTTTGGCCGTCCATCCTTCTTCTTGTTCATGTGTTTTGGTTAGGTTTGTGATATTGAAATTGTTTGTGGCTATTGAACTCAATTCCCTTTCTTCCCCCTTTTCTCAATTCATATCTTTGTGATCTTTAAGAGTTATTGTGATTTCGGCTTCGAGTCTTCTTGTGTGTTCATCAAGAAGTCGAGTGTCTTGTGCGTACATCAAGGTGCTCTGGTGAAGTCAAGGTGTTAGAGATAACCAGGAGTATCAACTCGCAGTGAGTGCAGGTAGTTGATAGGTTTGTACATCTCTTTTCATCTAGTGGATTATTTTGTTGTCGCGAGGACAACCGTGGACGTTTCCCTGTTTGGGTTTTACCACGTTAAAAATTTCTGTGTGTTATATACTTTCCGCGTATTGTTTGTTTGCTTGTTTGAATTCACATTTGTTATACTAGCACTATTTGTAGTTTCTCAATTGGTATCAGTCGCTGGGGGCTGGTTAAGGAGCGTAAAGGCTCACGCTAACGATCAATAGTGCTTTATGGAATCTCACAAGTCTGTTACTTCAAGTCTTCCTCCACAATTCAGTGGAAAGGACTTTGGTCATTGGAAAGTACGTATGCGAGCTTATCTCCAAGCATTAGGAGAAGAAGTCTGGCTTTCTGTTGTCACAGGGTGGAAAGAACCTCTGACTACTACAGGTACTGATGATACTGCTGTTACATCACTGACGCCACGTGAAAAGTGGACGCCTGAACAGAAGTTGTTGGCAAATTATAACAACAAGGCACTCAATGCTATTTTCATGGCATTAAATGCTAGTGAGTTTCGTAGGGTGCAGGGCTGTGAAGAGGCTAAAGATGCATGGAACAGGCTTATCTGTACACATGAAGGTGACGAAACAGTCAAAGAAAGTAAGCTGGAACTGTTAACATCTCAGTTTGAGAATCTACGGATGGATAATTCTGAGACCTTTGATGATTTCTTTATTCGTCTCCAAGACATCATCAACTGCAGTGCGGCTATTGGTCATGCATATACTGACACACAGGTGGTACGTAAGATATTGCGTGCTTTGCCTCCTCGGTTTCGTTCACGTAAGGATGCCATCACTGAGAGCAATGTGATTAAGAACATGTCCATCGAGACACTTGCTGGGAAACTAAGGACTTGTGAGATGGAACAGGCTTTGGAAGAACCTTTGAAGAACAAATCTGTAGCATTCAAAGCTACATCGTCTAAAGAACCTTCCACAGGACCTTCTGATGATGAAGAACAGGATGTGGATGATAACTATGCGTTCCTGTCACGTAGCTTTCAGAAGATTCTGAAATATCAACAGAATCGAGATCCTCGAAAGCGATTTCCTGATTCCTCAAATGCTCCTAGAAGTCGTGGTTTTGAGCGGTTCTCTGTGGATGGGAGAAGAGCTCGAGTTGATCGTAAAGATGTCCAATGTTACAAGTGTCGTGATTATGGACACTTTGCAAATGAATGTGATAAGAAGGTCGATCGCAAACCTGGTGATAATTCCAAAGCGAATCTCACAGTAACATGGGATGATTCAGACGAAGATGATGATGGGAATCTCTCAAATGTTGTCTCAAATTATGTGGTCTTCAGTGCATCCCTGGATGAACATCCAGGAGGTATTGTATCCTCTTCTGCTGATATTAATGTTTCTGATTCTGGTGTTCATGCTACTACTAGTGAATTATGTGACATGTATAAATTTTCTATGCAACAAGTAAAGTTGCTTGAAAAAACTAACAACGTCTTGCAGGATCAGGTAGAGAGTCTTGGACAGGATATATGCAATCTTACAGGTGATTCCAACATGTTGAAGGAAGAATTTGTGAAGCAAAAGGAGGATTTCCAAGTGCGTATTGTCACTCTGGAAAAACTGAATAATGATCTGGTAACACGGTATCGATCCCTTGTACTGGAGCATGAGAAAGTAAAGGCTGAGTTGTTTGCTGCTAACAAACAATTGGTTGGGTTTGGTAAAGCAAGTGCTAATCTAAACTCTCTGTTGGGAATCGGTAAATCCCATTCAGATAAATCTGGTTTAGGTTATGACACCTCTGTTCCCCTTGCTACTGCTAGCACTTCCCGCACTACCTTTGTGCGACCAACAAGTGTCGCTATTCCTGCTCCTGTGCAGGTGTCTAGTGTGGTATCACCACCCAAGGTTACTCATGTGAAGCATGTTCGGAAAAAGAACTCTAGACACAAAGGCTTTAAATGTCTAACATGTGGTCGCATGGGTCACACTTCTGCCTTTTGTTGGAATAATTTGTATCCTGCTCATCATCCTTCTTTTGCAGGTAACTCATATTGGAACAAGTCTTCCACCTTCTCCATGCAGGCTCCATACATGTGGAATGGCTATGCTCCGTGGGGTTTACCCAGAACTTCTCCTTATGGAAACCGTCCTCAAGCAACACCCATGCCTACTCCACCACCACATTTCTGGGATAGGAGTATGGATGCATCCAGGAAAATGGTGTCTCACATGGCTCGTTTGGTTGAACCATTGCCTTCATCATGGTATCTTGACAGCGGTTGTTCGCGTCATATGACAGGTGATAAGACTCTGATTGATAACCTGACTCTTGGTTATGGAGGTAAGGTTAGGTTTGGTAATGGTAAATTTCTTCCGGTTGAAGGTAAAGGTAACTTTTCTGAGGTTGAATCGCTCAATAGTCATGAGCTTCTTTTTGTTAAGGGTCTTAGGTCCAATCTATTGAGTATTAGTCAGTTGTGTGATGCTAAATTTAAGGTTGTGTTTGAGGATAATAGGTGTGATGTTTTTGATTCCAATCATATCTTGGTGTTATCTGGTAGTCGCTCATCTGATAACTGCTTCATTGTCACTACACCTCTTCTGCATTCATATGTCTAATGTGTTCATTGGAACTGTCTGTGTTTAGGATGTTTAGGTTTGGTCATTTATTGTTGTTGTTGGTATTGAGGACATACTACATTCTCTATTGTGTGGATTCCATTTTACAGATGTTTCTAGTCTGGCGTCCTCAACTGTTTTTGTGTCTTGCATAGTTGTAGGGTTACATCATACTCTCTTCGTCTTGGTAGTTTCTTGCATGGTGCATCTACATGTAGTTGGATTGTTGTTTTCCATACCTATATATCTCCACTCTTCTCTGGTTTCCATTCATGATCATCGTCTTCCTTTATATGTTTTTGCCTCTTGTAAGTGGTCAATGACTCACAAAATCCCCAGCCATTTGAATGTCTTGAGAGCATACTCATTTGGCTAAGAACCCGTTGGGGCTGTGAGGGTCATGCTCTGACGGATGCACTCAAGAGATGTTAGTTCTTGTGTTGCACGTTATCATGGTATTGCACTTCTTGAGTGTGTTTTGCCGAAAAGATGTAGGCTACACCCTACCCTCGTGTTCTGGTAAAAGATGGAGATATTTCATACTCCCACACGGGAATGGCATCTGTTTCAATGGTCTACCAAATAAACAAAAAAAAAAAAAAAAAAAAAAAAAAAAAAATGAAATGAATGAATAGTAGCTTTCGCATTTGTCTAGTTGAAAGACAAGAAGAAAAACAATAGTGTGTGTTTTCCTTGTTGTATTGTGATCTGGTTCAGTTTCATTTTGGGCTAGTTGCAAGTGATTTTCTATATTCTCAATGATCATGTTTTTAGTTTGTTTCTGGAGGTTGGTTTTGGCCTATCTGTTTCATCTCCATGCTTGCATCGTCTAAGTAAGTACCATGCCTTTGTGTATGATGTCGTTCTTCGATTTTGCATTCTCTTGTGGTTGAGGATTGTTTAAACTATATTCGGTTGTAATTGGAATTCGTATGATACGTAGAAGTGTTTTCTTGTGATGTCTCTCAATTTTTGTTTTTGGGGTTGTGTGGTTTATTATCTAGTTGTTAGGTTGGTTCTTCCTATTTTAAAAAAAAAAAAAAAAAAAAAACAGGGGGTCGTACGAACGTTGTGATGACGTCCGAACGTTGAGGTGGGCAGATCTATTTCCAACGTACGAACGTTATTATAGCGTACGAACGTAGGGTCTGACAGATGTTTTTTTCTTTTTGTCCCGACGTACGAACGTCTGTAGGACGTACGAACGTCCCTAATACAGTCCGGCCCATTTGCTGGTTAAATTCAAATTTTTTTTAAACCAAAGGCCAACTGTTATATCAATCGTGTTCTCTCTTTGGCACACTACAAGCAGTTCCCCTTTTGATTCTCTTGCTCGTCTCCGGTGATACCCCTCTTCTCTCATCTTGGTTGTTTTCTTTTTCTCCTTCTTTGGTGGTTGCTTCTTGCTCAACTTACGCCGTATTAGTTTTTGGTGTTTACTCTGTTCTTACTCAAGTAAGTGAAATCGACCTCTCCCTATATTCATCTTCTTCTTCTTCTCCTTCCTCTCTTGATATTGTTGGATTGCATGGTTAGTTTCTATTGTTCTTTGAAATATCTGTTTTTGTGTTATGTGTTATGTTGGTTAGTATGTTCATTCAATTTCTTGCAATTGGTGGACGAATTGGCTATCTCTAGTTCTTGTTATTGCTTCTCTACTATTGGGACTGTTTCGTGATGTGTTTGGGTGCTCACCATTGCTTTCTTGTTGTCAATAGCTTGTGTCTTGTTTCTGCACATCAAGTGTTTGATTAAATGCCTCAATGACCCTGCTATTGTTCTTTTTGTCGATTTGCTTCCATTGTTGATTTGTGTGCTGGTGTGTTTGTGTAGGAAATGGCTTCAAAGCGTGCACGCACCTCCACGGCATCCGCATCTAAGGGTGCATCTTCTTCTCGCGCTCCGAGGGGTCGTGGTTCCACTCCGAGTTTGTCGTCTCATCCCTCATCCCTTGGCGCTCATCCTCGAGCCAAGGCCATTGTTCCCGAGCGTTTCTTCGACTTGGGAGAGATTGCTGCCACTCCTCTCGTGGCTTCTCAACTTGGCAATATCGCATTGTTCTTTGAGACTCGGAATTGGCTAAGGGTGGCTCAACCAATCACCAAGTACTCGGTTGAGCATACGATAGCATTCTATGAGACGAAGAGTCCTTCGCAGAATCGCTCGAGTTTTTCGGTCCTCATTGATGGTCGGAGATACACTATTTCTCCAAAGGTGATCCGTGAGGCATTGGGTATTGACGATGATTTTCTTCCTGAAGGTGCTGTTCATGTTCGATGGCCTATTCCGGATGAGATTCAGATTGACCTTGTCGATCAAGTTCAGCGGATGTTCATCGATGGGGTCACGGAGAGATATCATGCAAAGTTCTACAGCGCCATCCTTGTCCACATGGTTGCTCACTCCAACATCTACCCCACCAAGGGCAACAAGATAATAATGACCGACGACATGGTCAAATTGGTGGTTTGTATGTCGGTGCACCATATTAGTCTTTCTGAGGTCATCTACAATCGGATGCTTCAAATTGATGCAGCTAAGGGTACTCTTCCTTTCCCTAGCTTTATTATGACAATTCTCAGGCACTTGGGTTTTCAGGGACAGTACACGGAGGTGAGCCCTCCAAGGTTCGTTGGCCATGACTGGGTCAACGCCATTAAGAAAGGCTGTCAATCTCGGAAGGTTGCCTTTGAGTCTGTGGGTGCGCGTTTGACGCATCATCTTATTTGGGGAGGCCGGGCTCTTGATCGCCAAGATGATTTTGATCGGGCCTTGACGTCTGGACGACCCATCCCAGCCTCTGCTAGGGGAAATCGGGCTGTTGCAGCAATTGATGCTCGGGTCTCCTCTCTCCGACGTCATCAGGACCATATGGATGCTCGGTTAGATCGGTTTGGGGTCATTCTCTCTCGTCATGATGTCATGATCAGTGATATTCATGCGATGAATGTTGCTCAGATGCGTCATCTACAGCTGGACTTCACTCCCACAGACTTGCCTCCGTTTCCGGAAGAGGTGCCTCCTGTTCCTGGTGAGAGTGATGGTGATGACTCAGAGAGTGAGGACGAGGGTGATGGTGAACCGAGTGATGGTGCCTCGGAATCCGAGTAGTTGGTTTTATGGTTTCCTCTTCACAACTTTTGTATTTAACTGCTATATTGGTCTGTTTCTATTTTTTTAGTATTGTACATGTTCTTGGATATTGCTATTTTCATGTTAGTTCAAGTTGGTTTCCTTGTTTTGCAGTAAATTTTTCTGAGGTAATGGACCTTCCTTTTTGGGCCCATGATATGTTTACTCCTATTTTTCTTATAAATAGGGAGTCCTTTTTCTCTTTCACTCCTATTGTGTCTTCTTATCTCTTGCTAGTTCTCTCTTTGTTCTTCAGATTCCTCTATGGCAGAATATGAACTTCATGGAATTTTTGTTCCGACTGTTGGTTATGTGTCGTTCATGGTGATGGAGTACAAAAACAATGCTAAGGTTTGTCGTTTATGTCGCGTTCCTCATGGATATGACTATATTCATCGACCTTTTCTTAATCCTTGTTTGGTTCGTGTCAATCATTGGGAGAGATTACCGGCACATCTTCAAAATCATATCTTGGAGTTGGTTGGTTATCCGAAGGTTCCGGGACTTGCTGCTCCACTTACCGACTGTGGCTTGGACAGCAGAATTGAGGAGTTGTTTTGTACGAGTGAATGGCTGGAGGATTATGATGATCATGTGATTGCTCGGTGGAATAGACCTTCGGCTCGTGCGGAAGCTTACTTCTCCAAGCTTCCTCTACGTCATTGGGAAAGGGTCTTTCGAATTCGTTAATTCGAGCCTTCTATTTTTTTCGTTTTTGGCTTTTCTGTTTATGGATTTCTCTGTTTGGTTATTAGTTGACTTTCTGAACTTTTAACAAGTTGGATTCGTTTTATATTTTATATGTTTTGTATTCTTTGTTTGGTTTTGATTTCTTTTTCTTGGTTATTTGTTTATTGTTGTTCACTTGTTGTGACAAAAAGGGGGAGATTTATGACTCTAATTACTAACAATCGTCTTCTTGTTGTTAGGTTATTTTTGGGTCATGTTTCAGGTATGCTACACGTATGGGGGAGTTGCTCATGAAGTTTGGAGCTCATGAAGTATGGGGGAGTTGCTCGAAGGAACTTCTGTTGAATCCTTGATTGCTTCCGTTCGATCTCTGATGGTTAAAGCATCTTCCTAAAGCTGGATAACAAGAATTGGTGACTTGTTATGTGCTTCTATTTCGAGTGTTTTTGTAGGCATGTTTTATAAATGCCATGGTTTGGGATTGTAAGCACGTTTTATAAGTGCTATTAGAGTCATAGGTTTTTGTCACAAAATCAATGTCAAAGGGGGAGATTGAAACCGGCACGAAGTGGTTTGACATCAATTTTGTGACAAAGTGTCTTTGGTTATCTCGCCTTGAATTCATTGTTAGGAAAATCAAGATGTACGCATGGTCGTCTCGTGTCCTTGTGTCTCTTAGGTCTGTCCAGGAAAAGTTATTGGGTTCTGGACGTACGTACCGAGTTAGGACGTACGTACGTTCACTGAAGCAGCAAACATCTTTTGGTCAGGACGTACGTACTCAGTTAGGACGTTCGTACGTCCAAGTAGGCAGCAGACGTGTTTTCGTATGGAGACGTACGTACCGAGTTAGAGCGTTCGTACGTCATGTTAGGCAGCAGGCTTATTTTTGTGTGGCGACGTTCGAACGTCATATCGACGTACGAACGTCCAAAGTCGGTTTGCACTGTTTCGGCCCATTTTCCTAGGTTTTCAACCCTAAGTATAAATAGGGTTTCTCTTCTATAGAACAAGATAGTTCTTTGGCCGTCCATCCTTCTTCTTGTTCATGTGTTTTGGTTAGGTTTGTGATATTGAAATTGTTTGTGGCTATTGAACTCAATTCCCTTTCTTCCCCCTTTTCTCAATTCATATCTTTGTGATCTTTAAGAGTTATTGTGATTTCGGCTTCGAGTCTTCTTGTGTGTTCATCAAGAAGTCGAGTGTCTTGTGCGTACATCAAGGTGCTCTGGTGAAGTCAAGGTGTTAGAGATAACCAGGAGTATCAACTCGCAGTGAGTGCAGGTAGTTGATAGGTTTGTACATCTCTTTTCATCTAGTGGATTATTTTGTTGTCGCGAGGACAACCGTGGACGTTTCCCTGTTTGGGTTTTACCACGTTAAAAATTTCTGTGTGTTATTTACTTTCCGCGTATTGTTTGTTTGCTTGTTTGAATTCACATTTGTTATACTAGCACTATTTGTAGTTTCTCAAGCCATACATCAACTTCTTTATCCACCATTTGCTTCCCGAAGATCCAAAGCTGTCAGCCAAAATCAAGAGGGATGCATGGAAATTCACTGTCATACCGCACCGGGAGTCACACAGGCTGTACATGAAGAGCCATGGCTCCGGGGTCTTGTTCAGGTGCCTCACTCAAAAAATAAGGCCTGATCATACTAAAGGAAATCCATGTTGGGATCAGCGACAACCATTCCGGTAGCAAAAATCTAGCACATAAGACAATGATCCAAGGATACTGGTGGCCACACATTATGGGGGACGCGAAGAAATTCACACAGGCATGCCTCCCCTATCAGTAGCATGCCCCGGTCGGTCATGCCCCGACAAATGAGCGATATCCCATCCTGAGTGCATGGCCCTTCGCCAAGTGGGGATTGGATATTGTGCGACCGCTTCCAGAAGCTCCACAATCAGTCAGATTCCTATTGGTCGCTACAGATTATTTCACCAAATGGGTCGAAGCAGTAACATTGGTACATGCATGTTCCTCCGACGTCAGAAGATTTTTGTGGAAAGACATAATCTGTAAATTCCGGATCCCTCAAGAGCTATAGTCAGATAATGGAAAATAGTTCGACTGCGACAACATCTGGCAGTTCCGGAAGTCCTTGGGGATCAAACACAACTTCTCAGCCCCATAGTATCCTCAGGGGAATGGGCAGGCAGAAGCATCCAACCGGGTCATCTTGGATCGACTGGTTAAAGCAAAAAGCAACTGGGTAATGCCACTCCCGGGGGTCTTATGGGCATACCGGGCCACCACAAGAGGTCCACCGGTATGACACCCTTTAAACTTACATTTGGAGCAGAGGCAGTAATGCCAACAGAACTGCTAGCTCCCACAACCCGCACTGATGCAATCCTTACCGGGGAGAATGAAGGGATTCTGGCAAGAGAAAAAGTTGTTCTTGACGACAAGAGAGAGTAGGCCCTACAACACCTCCTCCGGTACCAGGAAACCATCTAAAGGGGATATGACAAGCGAGTCGTAAAGAAGAAATTCAATCCGGGCGACTGGGTCGTGAGGAAAGTCAAAGTCATGACTGAGGATACAACCGCCGAAAAGCTTGGAGAAAACTAGAAAGACCTTACATCATAAACAGACATGCTGCGAAAGGCTCATACTTCCTTAGAACTCTGTCCGGCAACCTCTTTTCAGGGCCATGGAATGCTTTCCACCTCAAGAAATTCTACAAGTAATGTACTCCATTTGATAATTTCAATAAAGATTCTTTCCCGCAAGAATTCAAGTACTTTGTATTACTTACTGCTGAAAATCCTAGTGCAAGATCAAGTCTCCAATGAGGTCCAGGATGCCCGGACCTAACTTCCAATCCTGGCTAAGTCCTAAATGCAGAGTTATGCTCCTTTTAGTCCCAAGACGTCCGGACCTAGCTTCCGGTTTTGGAAATCAAAGATGTCAGGGATCAAATCCCATCCAACCCAGGGTGCCCGTACGTAGCTTCTGATCCGGGCTAAGTCTTAAATGCAGAGTTATGCTTCTTTTAGGCCCAAGACGCCCGGACATAGCTTCCGGTCTTGGAAATCAAGGATGTCAGGGATCAAACCCCATCCAACCTAGGGTGCCCGGACCTAGCTTCCGATCTTGGCTAAGTCCTAAATGCAGAGTTATGCTCCTTTTAGGCCCAAGACGCCCGGACCTAGCTTTCGGTCTCGGAAATGAGGGATGTCAGGGATCAAAACCCCATCCAACCCAGGGTGCCTGGACCTAGCTTCCGATCCTGGCTAAGTCTTAAATGCAGAGTTACGCTCCTTTTAGGCCCACGCCTGGACCTAGCTTCCGATTTTGGAAACCGGTTTTAAGCATCAAACCATGGATCCCCATGAAGTTAGCGAGAAAAAGAACTGTTATCGTCCCAAGGAAAACTCCTTAGAACAATAAGGGGGCGAGGGAGATAGACAGTTGTATTAAATGTTGTAAGAGAGGTAAAGATATCTAACAAGGTATTTTTTGCATAACAAAAATTTTATTTCTTTTTCAGAAAAAAGATGTACAAGAGGAAATCCCCCGGCAACCGGGACAAGAACCTATCTACAAAAATATAACGGAGTTAAGGCCGCGAAGAAGGACCGGGGCCATCACCGCCCTTCTTCGCCTTTTCCTTCTCCTGCTGGTAGACGCCGGTCTAGTTCCAGCTTCTCTAGGGTTAGCTTCTCGCAGGTGGCCTCCAGCTCCGCCAAGGAAGTCTTGGTATCCTCCTCCCTCTGAAGAGCAGCGGTCAGGGTGAAGTCCAGATTGTGATAGTCCGCCGCCATGAACCGTTTGTCCTCCTCCAGAGGCCACCGGTCACTGTTGGCCGCCGCCAGGTCTTTCTCGAGCTGACGATTCTCAGCACGTAGGCGTTCTAGATCGTCCAAGGCAGAAGGCCGAGGTCTGACACTCAGCTCAAAGACCCGGGCCATGGCAGCCTGTTTTTGACAGGCAAGAGAAACAGAAGTCAGAAAACATACAGACATCAACAAGTCTAAAGCCAGAATTCAAGGCAGGGAACCTTACCGCAATCAGATTCGGGGCAGCCACCCTCATCGCCCGGTCGCGAGAAAGGCGACTGTAGTATGTCGGGTCCTCCGGAAGCAGGTTCTGGAAGATGTAATCGAAGGCAGTGTGGATGTTCATAATGTCGGAGTCCCCAATCGACATCGGCTCCCCATTCAGAAATCCAGGATGAGTGGTGAACGCCGGCAGTGGGATCTCCGGAGTAGCCTCAGGCTGGTACTCGCCCGGTTCAGGGCCCAGTTGCACAGTTGGGCCAGTGGACAGGTCAGTATACGGGCATTGGTCACCCCACCCATAAACCGGGGCTTCATGATCAGCAGTGCCCGACACGGTAAACTCCACGTCCTCGACAGCTAGAACATCTTCAACAGGGACCCAAGAGCCATCCGGATAGTCCCCGTCACCGGTCCCCTCAGCGCTCGAGGGATGGCATCCTCCCTTCTCAGGAGCATAGCCTCCCCCTGGTCAGCAGGGGAGGCAGAAGCAGCTCTCTTTGAGCACCGGGCAGACTCATCTACTACAGCCTTGCCCCTCGAATCAACCGGGGCAGGAGACTGTACAGAAACAACTTCAACATCAGAAGGCTAGGAAGCTCTTACCTCCACTGAAGCCTCAACTCCAGCATCTCCAACACTGGGGGCGTCCACTTCATCCAGTGGACCCCCCGGAACCACAACTGGCTCACCTCCATCGGCGGCAGAGGCGACCACCATCTCCTCGGACACACCTCCCACTATCTCCGGCTGGGCCAGGTTATCCACCTCAGCATGTACCTGCACCGGGGTAGGAAAGAATACCTCAGTAGCTGATTCGTCGGACCCACGGGAAAACAGAACTCGGCTATCCCTCGACATAAGGCTAGGATCACCGGAGGAGTCAGATGAGCCATAAAAAACATGTGGCCTCCTCCGGCGATCCAAGGGAGGGTTCGAATGACAAACGGAGCTAGCATCACTGACCTGGACATCCCTGACAACTGGGATGACTTCCGACAGAACGTCCGGCATTGGCTCATCAGGAGGAGATCTTCCCCCGACTGGAAGAGCCTCGTCGGGCCAATCGTCAATCTCCCCCCGCAGATCAACAGCCTCACTCTCAACCGGAGGCTCCTCCTCAGCATTGGGGACTATGCTCTCCATAGTAGCAGCACCCTCACCAAAACTGGATTCTACCTTCACCACTTGCGGAGGGGCCGGCAGGGTTACAAGCCTGGCCGGGAAGCGGATGTGCATCACAATCTGGTCAGGAAGTGTCAGGTCTCGCAGGTCTGCGGGCAAACTGAAAAAGTGCTCAATGTTTTCTTCAGCAGCAGAGGAATCCAACCCCGCTGGCAGAGGGACCTGAAGCGGACGTTTCCCTGCAAGCACAAGCATGGAACTGTTGCTGAGCCGGAGCTCAGCAAGCACGCAGAACATAAAGGCAAAAATAAAAGAAAGGTTAGGCGCATGCTTACCTATGAAGTCCCGCGACATCTGTATGTTGCGGTCAGACGACCACCCTGACTCCCAGTAGCAAGGTTCAAACCAATCCCATAGTGATTGGGAAGCCTAGACAACCTCCGGGAAGTACGCCAAGAAATGGCGTAGAAGCAGCGTTCCTTGGACTCCCGGGCTACCGGTTTCATGAGCGTGAACATTTCGACCAGTGCCAAAGGGAATCTCAAAGTGGAGGGCGATCAACCCGATCCGACGCACAATTATCCAGAAGGACACATGCATCTGACCCGGCGGGAACCCCCACCACGACAACAGTCTCAGAATAGAAGAATGCAGCGGGAGCTGCATGCCATACAGAAGTTGGTAAAGGCTTACTGCAATGAGGTTGCGGGAGCAACAGTCTGAAATGTAGGGTTGAGAGCCAAACCGAACCCCTCTCCAGCCAAGCTGCTCTTGAACTTCCGCCGCGCTCCTCCTTGGCCTCTTAACTGAAGGCTCAACAATATTTAGAGGTGCCACTGCTGCCACATCAGTAGGCGAGGGAGGCCCAGTCACCGGAATGCCACTTGGTTCGCCCTCATCAATAGAGGGACGGGGAGCCAAATTCTGAGGCTCTTCGTCACTACTTGAGCTCAGAACTAAAGTTCTCCTCATCGTTGGGGTAAAATGTTCGCAAAATCACCAGAATTTGGAGTTTCAGAACCTAGGGTTCCGACAAAATGAAATGAAGCTGAAGAATAGAAAGAAGAAGAGAGAGAGAGAGAGAGAGAGAGAGAGAGAGAGAGAGAGAGAGAGAGAGAGAGAGCAAGATACCTTTCTCTCCTCTGAACTTTTCTTTTGTTAGCAGAACCTAGGGTCCACCGGCTGATGGTATTCGGAATATCATAATGGACTCTCCAGTAAGATCATTAAACCAACTGGTTTAAATGACTCGATCAGCGAAGAGTCACAAGCTTTCACTGGAAGTTGAAGCTGTACATCTTCCTACCAACGAAGGAAGATTTTAGAGAAGACAAAGTGGGGCCCACTTAACACAGTCAGCTGAGGACCACACTGCACAGTCATTTGGAACCCACATCAGTTGGGGCCCACATCATGCACTTAGCTAAGATCCGCTCAGCATGTTCAGGTGGGGTCTACATAGTCCAGGTCAGCGACATGTGGACCTCCGGTCCATGTCATCACGGTCAAGGGAGATTGACCGGCATGTGTTCCTGCACTCATCATGATGAGAAAGTAACCGGACCTATCTACCGGAGCTCAAGATAGTAATAAAAAAGGAATTGTTTTATTACAAAGTGCATTATACAGGGTGCACCAAATCCACTACATAGTGCGACCGAAGCTAGATTACATCAAAGGGTAGACGGAGTGTTCAGACCGGACCCCTCAGGCGAGTCGGGGAGATGGTACTTGGCTTTAGTCAGCGTATCCTTCCTTCCATGAAGAGACCGCAACAACATCAATCTTACCCACCATCCGGGCGAGCTCAGCAGAAGCAGATTTCAGCCTTTCTTTGAGGCCTCGGATTTCCTCATCATTATCTCTGATTCGGCCCTCATGGCGCTCCTCCCACCGGCTTTGGTCTTCCACAAGCTCGGCCACTTGCACCTTCAAGTTGTTCACACTGCTAAGGAGGTGCGCTCGGTACTATTCCCGATTGTCACCAACGGAACTAGAATGAGAATGCCTAGCCGCCATGGAAGATGAGCAAGGGAAGAAGAGAGAGAGAGAGAGAGAGAGAGAGAGAGAGAGAGAGAGAGAGAGAGAGAGAGAGAGAGAGAGAGAGAGGTATAACTCAGCAAGAGTGAACACCTCCCTATTTAACCCCGCAAAGGTTAAAAAGGTCTGGCCATAGCCCAATCGCTTCCCGAGAAGCAACGGTCTCCCATGGACCAACAGTCAACCTGCCAAAATCAAGATAAGACGAGACAAACAGAGGCATTGTTCATAGGAAAATGAATTTTTATTGATGAACAAAAATCAAATAAAGAGCACACCGATCCTCAACAAAGGTGCGACATTAACTAGTCTGCCAAAACATTCTGCGAGGCGGTAGGAGGGGAAGCTGCGACCTGGTCCCAGCTAGCACCCCCGGCCGCAGCATTGCCAAGTATCCAGACCTTCTCTTTCAAGTTATGAATTTGGTCTTTGGCCTGTTTAAGCAAACCTTCAGAAAGCCGGAGATCTCGGCGCACAGATGCAATAATGTCATCTCGCTTCTTGAGAGACAGCTTCATGTCATGCTCCAATCGGACAACCTTCTCCAGGTTCTTCTCTTGGGCCTACACATGGTTGAACACGTGCTCCACTTTGAGGTTGAATGCACGGTGAGCTAAGTCAGCAACTCGATCGTCAACCATTTTCCAGTAGAAGCTTCAGCAGCAGCAACAACAACAGAAACCGCGGAAAGAGAAGTCGATATCCTTTTACACCTCCGGTTTGCTATTTATGACCCACCGGATGGTCGATGATCGATGGGTGGAGCCTCAGTTACTGTATAAGAAGTTGAACCGTGGGCTCTCATACATCAGCTAGGCCCACCTCACTCAAGTAGGCCAAGTCCGACCCAGTAAAGTCCAGCAGCGACAGAGGCTCATCCAAAGGCTTAATATAGAAGTCCAGAGGACCTGACCAGGGTGTATGCAATGAAGATTGGGCCTCCGGTCAGAGGAGTCAAGCCCAAGTATTTGCTTTTAGGCTTGGTCAATCCAAGTCCCAACCAACTGGATAAGTCCAGCGAGATTCCAGGCTAACAGAACCCACGGTTCTAGCCCACTGGAGAAGATGAAGGATGACCCAGGTTGAACCAGGACCTATCAGAGGATGCCACATGGCACTCATCCTGGTCAAAGGGAATTCAAAACAAGGACATAACCGCTCGACAGCATCCAAGCTATCTCCACGGAAGGCATCTTCACAGTTGAACTACCTGAGTTCATGGAGTTAAAACCGGAAGGGTGGTCTAGTCAGCCTCCTCCGGCCTACTACAAATACAGGAGTTCTAAACCTCCTGAACTACGAGTCTTCCACTGAGCAACTCTATTAGAGCTTAGCGGAAGCAGAGACTTGATTCCAAGTTCATCTTCTTGGATACGTAGGCAGCCTGATCCCGATCAGGTCCAGTCTCATTGTATACCCCCCATCTTACCTCTGTCTTTACAAGGCTTTTATTGTAACTGTTTGATTAATCTATACGTATCTCGAGTTTGTGGATCAAATTTTTGCACCCACAACTATAAACTTGAGAAGTCTCTAAATATCAACAAAAGTCCCTTAGTTACTATAAACAACGAAGATCCCTTAGTCCCTTGGACTATAAACAAGATGGAATGTTGGAAAAGAAAATTCCTCTAGTCGTTTTTATATACTAACCTTGCAGGTAATATTTCCAACATTAGGAATAAGGTTAGCTATGGAATAAAGTACAAACACACCATACATGAGGTAATATCCTACTTTTTTGTTTTTCTCATATAACTTACCTTGAGAACAATGCAATATCTTGTTTGGGGGTATCTGTTTGACTTTAATTTACATGTGTTGCTTTGTATGTTTTCAAAAATAAATAATGTGTGATTGTATGCTATGATGTCCCATGAAGTTGAACATTTTATTCTTGTTCCTATGAGTGCTTAGGAAGTTTGTTTGGTGACCCTGTTATTGGAATGCCATTGTGCGTTGATTTGTTTTTTATAGATGAAGTCCACATAGAGATGTTGGTGATCTGAATTTACTAATCTCGACAAAATCACAATCATAAAAGGCAATTTAAATCTGGACCTAATCAAAAATCTGATTCAACTACTTAAAAATAATTTTAGATCACTATCCAATCTCGGTAGGCATCCAACGGTTGAAAATAACTAACCAAACTATATTGAAGAAAAATCAAACGACACCTTACTGTTGTAATCAGTCGTGAAAACATAGTTGCCAAGCAAATCTTTCAGATGTGCTAGCTTTAACTGTTCATCAGCTACTACATTCTTTTTAACCAAAAATATCAACAATCATTTTGATTAAATTACAGTAGTAAAAAAGAAAAGAACAAAATTGCAACGACGAGTTTCTCATTTGATGGATTCATAAACCCCCATGTGCTAATGGAACATGTCTACAGTCATTGTGTTTTTTTGTTTTGATTGGCAAGCGGGCCTGAGGGGACACTGTGGAAACTTATATCAGCAATCAATTACTGTTGACGTATTTTGAACCCACAACCTCTCCACTTTGTGGGAGGGGTGCTTGGTGGTGGGGATGTGGGTAATTGAGCCTTAAGATTCGTCCCATAATTTACTCTTCGATCTAGCAAAAAGAAAAAAAGAAAAGTCAACAACCATGGCCTGCAAGATTCGTGTTTAAGAACTATTAGTCTTTCGGCCTTGAGTAAGCATGTTCTTCTTCCATCCATCCATCTATCCATCTATCTTACTTTTAACTTTAGTTATGAGAGCATCAAAGTATCCAGACTTTGCTCTATCTTGGAATATAGGCACACCTAGAAAGGGCAGGAAATCGGGTCGGATTTATCCGAATATCAGATCGACCGAAATCCGAATACAGCGGATATGGTTCAAAACATTTATCGAATTTGAATTCGGATACAGATTGGATACGGATAACATTCGGATATATACTTTTATACAAATAATATACCATTTTTACAGAGCTAATATGGTTATCAAATTATATATAAAAACAAAAACCTAATAATTCAAATTTTTTATTTATAAAATCCGGATATATACAAAAAATAATTATTATAATTTCTCATATTTAGTTTTTAGTTACAGAAAATCAAACTGAAAATAGATTCGGATATTGGATCCAAATGAAAAACGGATTATCGAATCTGGATCCGAAAAATCAAATACGGATACGGTACAAAAAATTCAGTCCGAGTCAGATACGGAAACGGATATACCGAAAAAAAATTCAGATATGGATTACTACATATCCGCTCCGGTTCCTGCCCTAACCTAGATGAACCATTTGAGAGTTTTTGTGTTTAAATCCTTTGGAATGTTGTAGCATAAGGATTCTACCAACGGGTGTTTTTTTATCCATAATAAAAGTATGGGTTTATTTTGTATTTAGTCCCTCTAGAAGATGGGTAAATAGTGTTTGTGATAAGACCTCAAAAGTGTATATTTATCCCCCGAATAACACCTTGTTTGTATAACACTTAGCTTACATTATTGTGTAATATCTATTGATTAATGCTTTCTTGTCATTTGTGCAGGTTTCATAAGCCAAAAGTTGAATATTGTGTTAAAGCCCGCTAAAAGCCAAGAAAAACCATTAAAAGAGTGTTATTTGCACAAATGAGAGAAATTACTATTTGTGCTCACATATTGCTGAGGGTACCTCTTGGACTGGTCCTGTGGACTTGACTTTATGTCCAAGATGGGTGGTCCAAATCCAAGATCAATCCAAGTTGTAATGAAACCCCACAGGTCAAAAAATCCATTGAAGCCTGTTACTTGAAGCCCAATTTTAAAAAAGGCTCTATATGATGATCTAGAACTCCGATTTGGGCCCGTAAGCTGTCTATCTGAAGGTTTCCGGCAAGTTACAACCCATTACTAGCCCTGTCTGAAGCAAAGTTATAACCCATTACTGTCTTTTGTAGATCTAAGCTGATATGATAGGATGTGGCGAGTAAGTGAGAAGGTGCCAAGGTGAAAAGCCCGACATCTCAAGCAAGGCTAATTTTTCCATTATTTGAGACTAAGTTCATTTCATTACACCAGTTCGTTCTTATTAATATATGTGAGATGATTGTCTGTCTTCCTTTCTCACATAGAGGTAAAATGATAAACACCATCTCTGAGCGACTTTTATTTCTGAGTGTATGACTTTGAGGCAGAAGTCAAGACGACCTTTCCAATGGTGACTTAAGACCCGTGGTAGCATGGGTACATGCCTGTCTTCAATGCATTTGAAATCGTTATGCTTGGTATATATTTCATATTTTATTCATGCATTTATAGTATGTTATCTCATATGAACGGTTTTGCAATACTTATCCTTGATATGACCATTTCTGAGGCAAATGGTAGAAATTCCTATTCTTTGGATTAGTCATTGTAGTAAGTTTGTGGGTATGTTCTCTGGAAAACCCTCAGGAGACTATAACTCCTCCACTTGGAAAATCCTTGTGGTTGAAAGCCTTAATGTATATGGTTAATGCAATCTCCTTAGTTTTACTTCTCTTTTGAGTCCTTAATTCTTTTCTTCTCACCTTTGCTTGAGGACAAGTAAAGTGCTGTTTGGGGGTATCACCTTGTTTATCTAGCACTTAGTTTATATTATTGTATTATATCTATTGATTAGTGCTTTCTTGTCTATTGTGTATGTTTTATGAGCCGAAATGCGAATAGCCGAATATTGTGTTAAAGCCCGCCAAAAGTCAAGAAAATCAAGGAAAAAAATGGTATTTGCACAAGAGAAGAAGAATTGATATTTGGACCCACATATCTACTGAGGTCACCCCATGGTCAGACCAGTTGACTTGACTTTATGTCAAAGTGGGGCGGTCCAAATCTCAGCCCAAACCTGGTCCTATTGGAGCCCACAAGTCAGAATTTCTATTTAGGGCTTTATTTAAAGTCCAAACTTAAAAATGCTACAAGGAGATCCAGAAGTCTGATTTGGGCTCATGAGCTATCAAACTGAAGGTCTTGGTCCAAGCTGCAACTTCAGTCCAAGAGAATTAGGTTTGACTGAAGACCTAATGCCTCTAGAAGACCAACAGCAGAAGCCACGAATTTGACCTAATTTAGAAGTCTTTGCATGCAAGTATTCTACTTTGAATTTTCTATATAAGAGAAGTAGTAGCTAACGTTTAGGTAGCTTTTATGAATTGAAGATTGAAGAGAAAGTTCATCTTCTTCTTCTTATTTTGTATCAAACTCAATATCAATATCAATTCCATTATCTTTTCCATTATGATGTCTTGTGATTTATTTATTTATTCCATTGTGTCATCATCAAGGATGAGTAGCTAAATCTCCTAAGGGGAATGGTTGAAGCACTCTAGATGATGCAAAAGCACCATGTTTGTTCTTATTGTTCATTGTGATTCAAAGTTCTTAATGCTTATTTACTTTTAATTCGCGATATGAGGTAAGTATGATTATTTGCATGTTATTGTTATCCATGTTGTTTAAAATACTATTGTTAGGGTTTAGGGAGACCTAACTTTAATGGTTTTATTTATATTGATTAAAGATGTGTAGTGAAATAGCTGAGAGGTGATTATTACATATCTGCAGTTGATATCTTTTATTGGAACCCTTTTATAATTAAGTCAAATAGCTGAGAGGTGATGATTTAGTTATGAATAATATGTTGAGTTAATTAAATTGAATAGCTGAGAGGTGACGGTTTGATTAATAAGACATATTCAATAGCATGCATAAGAGAATCCCGTTTTAATTGAGTGGAATAGCTGAAAGGTGACTACTTGATTATTATAGGTATTAATGATTAGTCGGAATAACCGAGAGGTGACTAATTAATTGTTATAGATTGAACATGAAGGAACAACATGTTATGTTTGCATGATTTATTTTGTGGATACCAATTCTTCCCTCTTTGTCATCATTAATCTTCTTTACATCTCTACCATATTCTTAAGTTAGGGTTTATTTAATTATTGTATGTAGGAAGTTAGAATCAATCTCAAAACTTGTTTGTTGATTCCCTTAGTGTTTCTTAACCATTGTTTTCTATTGTATTTGAGCTAAGATCTCGCCCTCTGAAGTGGGTACGACCCTTGTTTGTTACTTGTCTACTTTGATATCCAATTTATAAAGGCACAAGAAGGAACATCAATAAAAATATAAACTTTTGATCGAGGTTAGAGATTAACACTTTTTGGCCTCTATCAAAATAACGATGTTGCCGCTCTAAGGAACGGAGTTCATTCAAACACAAGCGAGAATAGTAGTTTCGGGACATCATCCCAATTCTATCCCTCCCACCCTTCTATTTTTATTTCTTTTTTTTTTATTGTTTTTATGTAACTTGTTACTTAGTCCTCTTATTGATCTTGTAGCAAAGATGGATTGAAAAAAGCTCGAAAAATGGAGTCAAAATCAAATTTTTAGAAAAATCACATATTAAGGATTTTTTCCTGAAAAGTTACTTGTTCAACTTGGACCCGATCTCGAGTCGAGTTCAGATTGGCCTATAACCATTTCGAGTCGAGTTCCAGGCATTGAATTTGCCTCGTTTTGCGTGATTTTTCCAGGACGTTCCAGAGCTGCTTTTCAATGAATTTTTTTTTCCTGTTGAGTGAATGTGTGGTGAACTAAGTAGTCTATTTTTTTTAGCATTTTTAGAGACTCGTAAGATATTTAATTATTCGATCCACGAAGGGGTCGCGGTTGTAATATTTTTACAGTAGGTGTTGTTAGGATTTATTTTATTGTGTGTTCGTGGCGGATAGTAGAGCAAGGTCGTAGAGCTAGCCTTGACTCTACTATGGAACAACTCCTAAGGATGATTGAAACCCAAGGAGCGGTTTCCCCTAGTCGACTTCAACTCGTCTTCTCCCCACTTTTGTGCGCTTGTTTGACATTTTTTTACATTTTAGTACAAAGTGGGAGGTAAGCATTCTCTTAACCCTCCTCAAATCCCCTACAAGAGGAGTTTCTGTATTGATTAGCATGACCTTGATTGTTGCTTGATTTCACTTCTATTTTTTCAACTTAGAACGCCCCGAGTTAAGTAATGGAGTAGCTAGTCTCTTAGGTGTATCGTTTTCCATTGGGAAACATGTATGTTTCGTGCACTTAAAACTTCGGACCGAAAACCGAGTAAATGCCGACCGAACTGACGGACATAAATCTGGTTTTTACGGTCTGAACGTTGTTTTTTCACCTTAGAACGCCCCGATTTAAATAATAGAGTTGCTAGTATCTTAGGTGTATCGTTTTTCATTGGGAAACATGTGTGTTTCGTCCACTTATAACTTCGGAACAAAAATCGAGTACATACCAAGCCGAATGTCCGGACAAAACACCGTTCCCATGGTCCAAATGTTCTATATTGGCCTTAAAACGCCCCGACTAAGCCTTGTCGATCTTGAGGTTTTAGATTCCAAAACAAGTTAGTTTCGTCCATTATCAAGTTCGGACGAAAACCGAGTAAATGCTGACCGAACTTGCGGACATAAATCTCGTTTTTACGGTCATAACGTTGTTTTTTCACCTTAGAACGCCCCGAGTTAAATAATGGAGTGGCTAGTCTCTTAGGTGTAACGTTTTCCATTGGGAAACATGTGTGTTTCGTCCACTTATAAGTTAGGAACAAACATCGAGTACATACTAAGCCGAATGTCCGGACAAAACACCGTTCCCATGGTCCAAATGTTCTATATTGGCCTTAAAATATCCCGGCTAAGCCTTGTCGATCTTGAGGTTTTAGATTCAAAAACAAGTGAGTTGCGTCCATTTCCAAGTTCGGACCGAAAACCGAGTAAATGCCGACCGAACGGACGGACATAAATCTCGTTTTTACGGTCATAACGTTGTTTTTTCACCTTAGAACGCCCCGAGTTAAGTAATGGAGTGGCTAGTCTCTTAGGTGTATCGTTTTCCATTGGGAAACATGTGTGTTTCGTCCACTTATAAGTTCAGAACAAAAATCGAGTACATACCAAGCCGAATGTCCGGACAAAACACCGTTCCCATGGTCCAAATTTTCTATATTGGCCTTAAAACGTCCCGGCTAAGCCTTGTCGATCTTGAGGTTTTAGATTAAAAAACAAGTGAGTTGCGTCCATTTCCAAGTTCAGACCGAAAACCGAGTACATGCCGACCGAACGGACGGACATAAATCTCGTTTTTAGGGACGGAACGTTGTTTTTTCATCTTAGAACGCCCCGAGTTAAGTAATGGAGTGGCTAGTCTCTTAGGTGTATCGTTTTCCATTGGGAAACATGTGTGTTTCGTCCACTTATAAGTTCGGAACAAAAATCGAGTACATACCAAGCCGAATGTCCGGACAAAACACCGTTCCCATGGTCCAAATGTTCTATATTGGCCTAAAATCGTCCCGACTAAGCCTTGTCGATCTTGAGGTTTTAGATTCCAAAACAAGTGAGTTTCGTCCATTTCCAGGTTCGAAACAAAAACCGAGTAAATGACGACCGAACTGATGGACATAAATCTCGTTTTTACGGTCAGAACGTTGTTTTTTCTCCTTAGAACTCCCCGAGTTAAGTAATGGTGTGGCTAGTCTCTTAGGTGTATCGTTTTCCATTAGGAAACATGTGTGTTTAGTCCACTTATAAGTTCGGAACAAAAATCGAGTACCTACCAAGCCGAATGTCCGGACAAAACCCCGTTCCCATGGTCCAAATTTTCTATATTGGCCTTAAAACGTCCCGGCTAAGCCTTGTCGATCTTGAGGTTTTAGATTCCAAAACAAGTGAGTTTCGTCCATTTCCAAGTTCGGACAAAAAACCGAGTAAATGTCGACCGAACGACGGACATAAATCTCGTTTTTAGGGACAGAACGTTGTTTTTTCAATTTAGAATGCCCCGAGTTAAGTAATGGAGTAGCTAGTCTCTTAGGTGTATCGTTTTCCATTGGGAAACATGTGTGTTTCGTCCACTTATAAGTTCAGAACAAAAATCGAGTACATACCAATCCGAATGTCCGGACAAAACGCCGTTCCCATGGTCTAAATTTTCAATATTGGCCTTAAAACGTCCTGGCTAAGCCTTGTCGATCTTGAGGTTTTAGATTCCAAAACAAGTGAGTTTCGTCCATTTCGAAGTTTGGACCAAAAACAGAGTAAATGCCGACCGAACGGACGGACATAAATCTCGTTTTTACTAACGGAACGTTGTTTTCTCATCTTAGAACTCCCCAAGTTAAGTAATGGTGTGGCTAGTGTCTTAGGTGTATCGTTTTCCATTAGGAAACATATGTGTTTCGTCCACTTATAAGTTTGGAAAATAAATTGAGTATATAAGAAGCCGAATGTCCGGACAATACCCCGTTCCCATGGTCCAAATGTTCTATATTGGCCTTAAAACGTCCCCGCTCAGCCTTGTCGATCTTGAGGTTTTAGATTACAAGACATGTGAGTTTCGTCCATTTCCAAGTTCGGACCGAAAACCGGGTAAATGCCGACCGAATTGACGGACATAAATCTGGTTTTTACAGACGAAACATTGTTTTTCTCCTTAGAACGCCCCGAGTTAAGTAATGGAGTGGCTAGTCTCTCAGGTGTATCATTTTCCATTGGGAAACATGTGTGTTTCGTCCACTTATAAGTTCGGAACAAAAATCGAGTACATACCAAGCCGAATGTCCGGACAAAACCCTGTTCCCATGGTGCAAATGTTCTATATTGGCCTTAAAACGTCCCGGCTAAGCCTTGTCGATCTTGAGGTTTTAGATTCCAAAACAAGTGAGTTTCGTCCATTTCCAAGTTCAGATCGAAAACCGAGTAAAAGCCGACCGAACGGACGGACATAAATCTCATTTTGAAGGAAGGAACATTGTTTTTTCGCCTTAGAACGCCCCGAGTTAAGCAATGGAGTGGCTAGTCTCTTAGAGTCATCGTCTTCCATGCGAAAACATGTGTGTTTCGTCCACTTATAAGTTCGGAACAAAAATTGAGTACATACAAAGCCGAATTTTTGGACAAAACCCCGTTCCCACGGTCCAAATATTCTATATTGGCCTTAAAACGTCCCGGCTAAGCCTTGTCGATCTTGAGGTTTTAGATTACAAAACATGTGAGTTTCGTCCATTTCCAAGTTCGACCAAAAACCGAGTAAATGCCGACCGAACGGACGGACATAAATCTCGTTTTTACGGACGGAACGTTGTTTTTACACCTTAGAACGCCCCGAGTTAAGTAATGGAGTGGCTAGTCTCTTAGGTGTATCGTTTACCATTGGGAAACATGTGTGTTTCGTACACTTATAAGTTCGGAACAAAAATCGAGTACATACCTAGCCGAATGTCCGGACAAAACCCTGTTCCCATGGTCCAAATGTTCTATATTGGCCTTAAAACGTCCCGGCTAAGCCTTGTCGATCTTGAGGTTTTAGATTCCAAAACAAGTGAGTTTCGTCCATTTCCAAGTTCAGATCGAAAACCGAGTAAAAGCCGACCGAACGGACGGACATAAATCTCGTTTTGAAGGAAGGAACATTGTTTTTTCGCCTTAGAACGCCCCGAGTTAAGCAATGGAGTGGCTAGTCTCTTAGAGTCATCGTTTTCCATGCGAAAACATGTGTGCTTCGTCCACTTATAAGTTCGGAACAAAAATCGAGTACATACAAAGCCGAATTTTTGGACAAAACCCCGTTCGCATGGTCCAAATGTTCTATATTGGCCTTAAAACGTCCCGGCTAAGCCTTGTCGATCTTGAGGTTTTAGATTACAAAACATGTGAGTTTCGTCCATTTCCAAGTTCGACCGAAAACCGAGTAAATGCCGACCGAACGGACGGACATAAATCTCGTTTTTACGGACGGAACGTTGTTTTTTCACCTTAGAACGCCCCGAGTTAAGTAATGGAGTGGCTAGTCTCTTAGGTGTATCGTTTACCATTGGGAAACATGTGTGTTTCGTCCACTTATAAGTTCGGAACAAAAATCGAGTACATACGAAGCCGAATGTTTGGACAAAACCCCGTTCCAATGGTCCAAATGTTCTATATTGGCCTTAAAACGTCCCCGCTCAGCCTTGTCGATCTTGAGGTTTTAGATTACAAGACATGTGAGTTTCGTCCATTTCCAAGTTCGGACCGAAAACCGAGTAAATGCCGACCGAACGGACAGACATAAATCTAGTTTTTACAGACGAAACATTGTTTTTTCACCTTAGAACGCCCCGAGTTAAGTAATGGAGTGGCTAGTCTCTCAGGTGTATCATTTTCCATTGGGAAACATGTGTGTTTCGTCCACTTATAAGTTCGGAACAAAAATCGAGTACATACCAAGCCGAATGTCCGGACAAAACCCTGTTCCCATGGTCCAAATGTTCTATATTGGCCTTAAAACGTCTCGGATAAGCCTTGTCGATCTTGAGGTTTTAGATTCCAAAACAAGTGAGTTTCGTCCATTTCCAAGTTCAGATCGAAAACCGAGTAAAAGCCGACCGAACGGACGGACATAAATCTCGTTTTGAAGGAAGGAACATTGTTTTTTCGCCTTAGAACGCCCCGAGTTAAGCAATGGAGTGGCTAGTCTGTTAGAGTCATCGTTTTCCATGCGAAAACATGTGTGTTTCGTCCACTTATAAGTTCGGAACAAAAATCGAGTACATACAAAGCCGAATTTTTGGACAAAACCCCGTTCCCATGGTCCAAATATTCTATATTGGCCTTAAAACGTCCCGGCTAACCCTTGTCGATCTTGAGGTTTTAGATTACAAAACATGTGAGTTTCGTCCATTTCCAAGTTCGACCGAAAACCGAGTAAATGCCGACCGAACGGACGGACATAAATCTCGTTTTTACGGACGGAACGTTGTTTTTTCACCTTAGAACGCCCCGAGTTAAGTAATGGAGTGGCTAGTCTCTTAGGTGTATCGTTTACCATTGGGAAACATGTGTGTTTCGTCCACTTATAAGTTCGGAACAAAAATCGAGTACATACTAAGCCGAATGTTTGGACAAAACCCCGTTCCAATGGTCCAAATGTTCTATATTGGCCTTAAAACGTTCCCACTCAGCCTTGTCGATCTTGAGGTTTTAGATTACAAGACATGTGAGTTTCGTCCATTTCCAAGTTCGGACCGAAAACCGAGTAAATGCCAACCGAACGGGCAGACATAAATCTAGTTTTTACAGACGAAACATTGTTTTTTCTCCTTAGAACGCCCCGAGTTAAGTAATGGAGTGGCTAGTCTCTCAGGTGTATCATTTTCCATTGGGAAACATGTGTGTTTCGTCCACTTATCTGTTCGGAACAAAAATCGAGTACATACCAAGCCGAATGTCCGGACAAACCCTGTTCCCATGGTCCAAATGTTCTATATTGGCCTTAAAACGTCCCGCTAAGCCTTGTCGATCTTGAGGTTTTAGATTCAAAAACAAGTGAGTTTCGTCCATTTCCAAGTTCAGATCAAAAACCGAGTAAAAGCCGACCGAACGGACGGACATAAATCTCGTTTTGAAGGAAGGAACATTGTTTTTTCGCCTTAGAACTCCCCGAGTTAAGCAATGGAGTGGCTAGTCTCTTAGAGTCATCGTTTTCCATGCGAAAACATGTGTGTTTCGTCCACTTATAAGTTCGGAACAAAAATCGAGTACATACAAAGCCGAATTTTTGGACAAAACCCCGTTCCAATGGTCCAAATGTTCTATATTGGCCTTAAAACGTCCCGGCTAAGCCTTGTCGATCTTGAGGTTTTAGATTACAAAACATGTGAGTTTCGTCCATTTCCAAGTTCGACCGAAAATCGAGTAAATGCCGACCGAACGGACGGACATAAATCTCGTTTTTACGGACGGAACGTTGTTTTTTCACCTTAGAACGCCCCGAGTTAAGTAATGGAGTGGCTAGTCTCTTAGGTGTATCGTTTACCATTGGGAAACATGTGTGTTTCGTCCACTTATAAGTTCGGAACAAAAATCGAGTACATACCAAGCCAAATGTTTGGACAAAACCCCGTTCCAATGGTCCAAATGTTCTATATTGTCCTTAAAACGTCCCCGCTCAGCCTTGTCGATCTTGAGGTTTTAGATTACAAGACATGTGAGTTTCGTCCATTTCCAAGTTCGGACCGAAAACCGAGTAAATGCCGACCGAACGGACAGACATAAATCTAGTTTTTACAGACGAAACATTGTTTTTTCTCCTTAGAACGCCCCGAGTTAAGTAATGGAGTGGCTAGTCTCTCAGGTGTATCATTTTCCATTGGGAAACATGTGTGTTTCGTCCACTTATAAGTTCGGAACAAAAATCGAGTACATACCAAGCCGAATGTCCGGACAAAACACTGTTCCCATGGTCAAATGTTCTATATTGGCCTTAAAACGTCCCGGCTAAGCCTTTTCGATCTTGAGGTTTTAGATTCCAAAACAAGTGAGTTTCGTCCATTTCCAAGTTCAGATCGAAAACCGAGTAAAAGCCGACCGAACGGACGGACATAAATCTCGTTTTGAAGGAAGGAACATTGTTTTTTCGCCTTAGAACTCCCTGAGTTAAGCAATGGAGTGGCTAGTCTCTTAGAGTCACCGTTTTCCATGCGAAAACATGTGTGTTTCGTCCACTTATAAGTTCGGAACAAAAATCGAGTACATACAAAGCCGAATTTTTGGACAAAACCCCGTTCCCATGGTCCAAATATTCTATATTGGCCTTAAAACGTCCCGGCTAAGCCTTGTCGATCTCGAGGTTTTAGATTACAAAACATGTGAGTTTCGTCCATTTCCAAGTTCGACCGAAAACCGAGTAAATGCCGACCGAACGGACGGACATAAATCTCGTTTTTACGGACGGAAAGTTGTTTTTTCACATTAGAACGCCCCGAGTTAAGTAATGGAGTGGCTAGTCTCTTAGGTGTATCGTTTACCATTGGGAAACATGTGTGAAGTCCACTTATAAGTTCGGAACAAAAATCGAGTACATACGAAGCCGAATGTTTGGACAAAACCCCGTTCCAATGGTCCAAATGTTCTATATTGGCCTTAAAACGTCCCCGCTCAGCCTTGTCGATCTTGAGGTTTTAGATTACAAGACATGTGAGTTTCGTCCATTTCTAAGTTCAGACCGAAAACCGAGTAAATGCCGACCGAACGGGCAGACATAAATCTAGTTTTTACAGACGAAACATTGTTTTTTCTCCTTAGAACGCCCCGAGTTAAGTAATGGAGTGGCTAGTCTCTCAGGTGTATCATTTTCCATTGGGAAACATGTGTGTTTCGTCCACTTATAAGTTCGGAACAAAAATCGAATACATACCAAGCCGAATGTCCGGACAAAACCCTGTTCCCACGGTCCAAATGTTCTATATTGGCCTTAAAACGTCCCGCTAAGCCTTGTCGATCTTGAGGTTTTAGATTCCAAAACAAGTGAGTTTCGTCCATTTCCAAGTTCAGATAAAAAACCGAGTAAAAGCCGACCGAACGGACGGACATAAATCTCGTTTTTACGGACGGAACATTGTTTTTTCACATTAGAACGCCCCGAGTTAAGTAATGGAGTGGCTAGTCTCTTAGGTGTATCGTTTACCATTGGGAAACATGTGTGAAGTCCACTTATAAGTTCGGAACAAAAATCGAGTACATACGAAGCCGAATGTTTGGACAAAACCCCGTTCCAATGGTCCAAATGTTCTATTTTGGCCTTAAAACGTCCTCGCTCAGCCTTGTCGATCTTAGGTTTTAGATTACAAGACATGTGAGTTTCGTCCATTTTCAAGTTCAGACCGAAAACCGAGTAAATGCCGACCGAACGGGCAGACATAAATCTAGTTTTTACAGACGAAACATTGTTTTTTCTCCTTAGAACGCCCCGAGTTAAGTAATGGAGTGGCTAGTCTCTCAGGTGTATCATTTTCCATTGGGAAACATGTGTGTTTCGTCCACTTATAAGTTCGGAACAAAAATCGAGTTCATACCAAGCCGAATATCCGGACAAAACCCTGTTCCCACGGTCAAATGATCTATATTGGCCTTAAAACGTCCCGGCTAAGCCTTGTCGATCTTGAGGTTTTAGGTTCCAAAACAAGTGAGTTTCGTCCATTTCCAAGTTCAGATCGAAAACCGAGTAAAAGCCGACCGAACGGACGGACATAAATCTCGTTTTGAAGGAAGGAACATTGTTTTTTCGCCTTAGAACGCCCCGAGTTAAGCAATGGAGTGGCTAGTCTCTTAGAGTCATCGTTTTCCATGCGAAAACATGTGTGTTTCGTCCACTTATAAGTTCGAAACAAAAATCGAGTACGTACAAAGCCGAATTTTTGGACAAAACCCAGTTCCCATGGTCCAAAAGTTCTATATTGGCCTTAAAACGTCCCGGCTAAGCCTTGTCGATCTTGAGGTTTTAGATTACAAAACATGTGCGTTTCGTCCATTTCCAAGTTCGACCGAAAACCGAGTAAATGTCGACCGAACGGACGGACATAAATCTCGTTTTTACGGACGGAACGTTGTTTTTTCACCTTAGAACGCCCCGAGTTAAGTAATGGAGTGGCTAGTCTCTTAGGTGTATCGTTTACCATTGGGAAACATGTGTGTTTCGTCCACTTATAAGTTCGGAACAAAAATCGAGTACATACCAAGCCGAATGTCCGGACAAAACCCCGTTCCCATGGTCCAAATGTTCTATATTGGCTTTAAAACATCCCCGCCCAGTCTTGTCAATCTTGAGGTTTTAGATTACAAAACATGTGAGTTTCTTCCATTTCCAAGTTCGGACCGAAAACCGAGTAAATGCCGACCGAACGGAAAGACATAAATCTAGTTTTTACGGACGAAACATTGTTTTTTCTCCTTAGAACGCCCCGAGTTAAGTAATGGAGTGGCTAGTCTCTTAGGTGTATCGTTTTCCATTGGGAAACATGTGTGTTTCGTCCACTTATAAGTTCGGAACAAAAATCGAGTACATACCAAGCCGAATGTCCGGACAAAACCCCGTTCCCATGGTCCAAATGTTCTATATTGGCCTTAAAACGTCCCGGCTAAGCCTTGTCGATCTTGAGATTTTAGATTCCAAAACAAGTGAGTTTCGTCCATTTCCAAGTTCAGATCGAAAACCGAGTAAAAGCCGACCGAACGGACGGACATAAATCTCGTTTTGAAGGAAGGAACATTATTTTTTAGCCTTAGAACGCCCCGAGTTAAGCAATGAAGTAGCTAGTCTCTTAGAGTCATCGTTTTCCATGCGAAAACATGTGTGTTTCGTCCACTTATAAGTTCGGAACAAAAATCGAGTACATACCAAGCCGAATGTCCGGACAAAACCCCGTTCCCATGGTCCAAATGTTCTATATTGGCCTTAAAACGTTCCGGCTAAGCCTTGTCGATCTTGAGGTTTAAGATTTCAAAACAAGTGAGTTTCGTCCATTTCCAAGTTCAGATCGAAAACCGAGTAAAAGCCGACCGAACGGAGGGACATACATCTCGTTTTTAAGGAAGGAACATTGTTTTTTCGCCTTAGTACGCCCCGAGTTAAGCAATGGAGTGGCTAGTCTCTTAGAGTTATCGCTTTCCATCGTCCACTTATAAGTTCGGAACAAAAATCGAATACATACCAAGCCGAATGTTTGGACAAAACCCCGTTCCAATGGTCCAAATGTTCTATATTGGCCTTAAAACGTCCCCGCTCAGCCTTGTCGATCTTGAGGTTTTAGATTACAAAACATGTGAGTTTCGTCCATTTCCAAGTTCGGACCGAAAATCGAGTAAATGCCGACCGAACGGACGGACATAAATCTCCTTTGTTCGGACGGAACGTTGTTTTTTCACCTTAGAACGCCCCGAGTTAAGTAATAGAGTGGCTAGTCTCTTAGGTGTATCGTTTTCCATTGGGAAACATGTGTGTTTCGTCCACTTATTAGTTCGGAACAAAAATCGAGTACATAGCAAGCCGAATGTTCGGACAAAACCCCGTACCCATGGTCCAAATGTTCTATATTGGCCTTAAAACGTTCCGGCTAAGCCTTGTCGATCTTGAGGTTTTAGATTCCAAAACAAGTTAGTTTCGTCCATTTCCAAGTTCGGATCGAAAACCGAGTAAAAGTCGACCGAACGGATGGACATAAATCTCGTTTTTACGGACGGAACGTTGTTTTTTCTCCTTAGAACGCTCCGAGTTAAGTAATGGAGTGGCTAGTTTCTTAGGTGTATCGTTTACCATTGGGAAACATGTGTGTTTCGTCCACTTATAAGTTCGGAACAAAAATCGAGTACATACCAAGCCGAATGTCCGGACAAAACCCCGTTCCCATGGTCCAAATGTTCTATATTGGCCTTAAAACGTCCCGGCTAAGCCTTGTTGATCTTGAGGTTTTAGATTCCAAAACAAGTGAGTTTCGTCCATTTACAAGTTCAAATCGAAAACTATCGTTTACCATTGGGAAACATGTGTGTTTCGTCCACTTATAAGTTCGGAACAAAAATCGAGTACATACCAAGCCGAATGTCCGGACAAAACCCCGTTCCCATGGTCCAAATGTTCTATATTGGCCTTAAAACGTCCCGGCTAAGCCTTGTTGATCTTGAGGTTTTAGATTCCAAAACAAGTGAGTTTCGTCCATTTACAAGTTCAAATCGAAAACCGAGTAAAAGCCGACCGAACGGACGGACATAAATCTCGTTTTTACGGACGAAACATTGTTTTTTCTCCTTAGAACGCCCCGAGTTAAGTAATGGAATGGCTAGTCTCTTAGGTGTATCGTTTTCCATTGGGAAACATGTGTGTTTCGTCCACTTATAAGTTCGGAACAAAAATCGAGTACATACCAAGCCGAATGTCCGGACAAAACCCCGTTCCCATGGTCCAAATTTTCTATATTGGCCTTAAAACGTCCCGGCTAAGCCTTGTCGATCTTGAGGTTTTAGATTACAAAACATGTGAGTTTCGTCCATTTCCAAGTTCGACCGAAAACCGAGTAAATGTCGACCGAACGGACGGACATAAATCTCGTTTTTACGGACGGAACGTTGTTTTTTCACCTTAGAACGCCCCGAGTTAAGTAATGGAGTGGCTAGTCTCTTAGGTGTATCGTTTACCATTGGGAAACATGTGTGTTTCGTCCACTTATAAGTTCGGAACAAAAATCGAGTACATACCAAGCCGAATGTCCGGACAAAACCCCGTTCCCATGGTCCAAATGTTCTATATTGGCCTTAAAACGTCCCCTCTCAGCCTTGTCGATCTTGAGGTTTTAGATTACAAAACATGTGAGTTTCGTCCATTTCCAAGTTCGGACCGAAAACCGAGTAAATGCCGACCGAACGGACAGACATAAATCTAGTTTTTACGGATGAAACATTGTTTTTTCTCCTAAGAACGCCCCGAATTAAGTAATGGAGTGGCTAGTCTCTTAGGTGTATCGTTTCCCATTGGGAAACATGTGTGTTTCGTCCACTTATAAGTTTGGAACAAAAATCGAGTACATACCAAGCCGAATGTCCGGACAAAACCCCGTTCTCATGGTCCAAATGTTCTATATTGGCCTTAAAACGTCCCGGCTAAGCCTTGTCGATCTTGAGGTTTTAGATTCCAAAACAAGTGAGTTTCGTCCATTTCCAAGTTCAGATCGAAAACCGAGTAAAAGCTGACCGAACGGACGGACATAAATCTCGTTTTGAAGGAAGGAACATTGTTTTTTCGCCTTAGAACGCCCCGAGTTAAGCAATGGAGTGGCTAGTCTCTTAGAGTCATCGTTTTCCATGCGAAAACATGTGTGTTTCGTCCACTTATAAGTTCGGAACAAAAATCGAGTACATACCAAGCCGAATGTCCGGACAAAACCCCGTTCCCATGGTCCAAATGTTCAATATTGGCCTTAAAACGTTCCGGCTAAGTCTTGTCGATCTTGAGGTTTAAGATTCCAAAACAAGTGAGTTTCGTCCATTTCCAAGTTCAGATCGAAAACCGAGTAAAAGCCGACCGAATGGAGGGACATACATCTCGTTTTTAAGGAAGAAACATTGTTTTTTCGCCTTAGCACGCCCCGAGTTAAGAAATGGAGTGGCTAGTCTCTTAGAGTTATCGCTTTCCATCGTCCACTTATAAGTTCGGAACAAAAATCGAGTACATACCAAGCCGAATGTTTGGTCAAAACTCCGTTCCAATGGTCCAAATGTTCTATATTGGCCTTAAAACGTCCCCGCTCAGCCTTGTCGAACTTGAGGTTTTAGATTACAAAACATGTGAGTTTTGTCCATTTCCAAGTTCGGACCGAAAATCGAGTAAATGCCGACCGAACGGACAGACATAAATCTCGTTTGTTCGGACGGAAAGTTGTTTTTTCACCTCAGAAAGCCCCGAGTTAAGTAATGGAGTGGCTAGTCTCTTAGGTGTATCGTTTTCCATTGGGAAACATGTGTGTTTCGTCCACTTATAAGTTCGGAACAAAAATCGAGTACATACCAAGCCGAATGTTTGGACAAAACCCCGTTCCAATGGTCCAAATGTTCTATATTGGCCTTAAAACGTCCCGGCTAACCCTTGTCGATCTTGAGGTTTTAGATTACAAAACATGTGAGTTTCGTCCATTTCTAAGTTCCACCAAAAATCGAGTAAATGCCGACCAAACGGACGAACATAAATCTCGTTTTTACGGACGGAACGTTGTTTTTTGACGTTAAAACGCCCCGAGTTAAGTAATGGAGTGGCTAGTCTCTTAGGTGTATCGTTCACCATTGGGAAACATGTGTGTTTCGTCCACTTATAAGTTCGGAACAAAAATCGAGTACATACCAAGCCGAATGTCCGAACAAAACCCCGTTCCCATGGTCCAAATGTTCTATATTGGTCTTAAAACGTCCCGGCTAAGCCTTGTCGATCTTGGGGTTTTAGATTCCAAAACATGTGAGTTTCGTCCATTTCCAAGTTCAGATCGAAAACCGAGTAAAAGCCGACTGAACGGACGGACATAAATCTCGTTTTTACGGACGAAACATTGTTTTTTCTCCTTAGAACGCCCCGAGTTAAGTAATGGAGTGGCTAGTCTCTTAGGTGTATCGTTTTCCATTGGGAAACATGTGTGTTTCGTCCACTTATAAGTTCGGAACAAAAATCGAGTACATACAAAGCCGAATGTTTGGACAAAACCCGTTCCCATGGTCCAAATGTTCTATATTGGCCTTAAAACGTTCCGGCTATGCCTTGTAAATCTTGAGGTTTTAGGTTACAAAACATGTGAGTTTCGTCCATTTCCAAGTTCGACCGAAAACCGAGTAAATGACGACCGAACGGACGGACATAAATCTCGTTTTTACGGACGGAACGTTGTTTTTTCACCTTAGAACGCCCCAAGTTAAGTAATGGAGTGGCTAGTCTCTTAGGTGTATTGTTTACCATTGGGAAACATGTGTGTTTCGTCCACTTATAAGTTCGGAACAAAAATCGAGTACATATCAAGCCGAATATCCGGACAAAACCCCGTTCCCATGGTCAAAATTTTCTATATTGGCCTTAAAACGTCCCGGCTAAGCATTGTCGATCTTGAGGTTTTAGATTACAAAACATGTGAGTTTCGTCCATTTCCTATTTCGACCGAAAACCGAGTAAATGTCGACCGAACGGACGGACATAAATCTCGTTCTTACAGACAGAACGTTGTTTTTTCACCTTAGAACGCCCCGAGTTAAGTAATGGAGTGGCTAGTCTCTTAGGTGTATGGTTTACCATTGGGAAACATGTGTGTTTCGTCCACTTATAAGTTCGGAACAAAAATCGAGTACATACCAAGCCGAATGTCTGGATAAAACACCGTTCCCATGGTCCAAATGTTCTATATTGGCCTTAAAACGTCCCGGCTAAGCCTTGTCGATCTTGAGATTTTAGATTCCAAAACAAGTGAGTTTCGTCCATTTACAAGTTCAGATCGAAAACCGAGTAAAAGCCGACCGAACGAACGGACATAAATCTCATTTTTACGGACCAAACATTGTTTTTTCTCCTTAGAACGCCCCGAGTTAAGTAATGGAGTGGCTAGTCTCTTAGTTGTATAGTTTTCCATTGGGAAACATGTGTGTTTCGTCCACTTATAAGTTCGGAACAAAAATCGAGTACATACCAAGCCGAATGTCTGGATAAAACCCCGTTCCCATGGTCCAAATGTTCTATATTGGCCTTAAAACGTCCCGGCTAAGCCTTGTCGATCTTGAGGTTTAAGATTCCAAAACAAGTGAGTTTCGTCCATTTCCAAGTTCAGATCGAAAACCGAGTAAAAGCCGACCGAACGGATTGACATAAATCTCGTTTTCAAGGAAGGAACATTGTTTTTCTCCTTAGTACGCCCCGAGTTCAGCAATGGAGTGGCTAGTCTCTTAGAGTTATCGTTTTCCATCGTCCACTTAAAAGTTCGGAACAAAAATCGAGTACATACCACGCTGAATATCCGGATAAAACCTCGTTTCCATGGTCCAAATTTTCTATATTGACCTTAAAACGTCCCGGCTAAGCCTTGTCGATCTTGGGGTTTCAGATTTCAAAACAAGTGAGTTTCGTCCATTTCCAAGTTGTGACCGAAAACCTAGTAAATGCCGACCAAACGGACGGACATAAATTTCAATTTTACGGATGGAACATTGTTTTTTCTCCTTAGAACGCCCCGAGTTAAGGAATGGAGTGGCTAGTCTCTTAGAGTTATCGTTTTCCATGCGAAAACATGTGTGAAGTCCACTTATAAGTTCGGAACAAAAATCGAGTACATACCAAGCCGAATGTCCGGACAAAACCCCGTTCCCATGGTCCAAATGTTCTATATTGGCCTTAAAACGTCCCGGCTAAGCCTTGTCGATCTTGAGGTTTTAGATTCCAAAACAAGTGAGTTTCGTCCATTTCCAAGTTCAGATCGAAAACCGAGTAAAAGCCGACCGAACGGACGGACATAAATCTCATTTTGACGGACCAAACATTGTTTTTTCTCCTTAGAACGCCACGAGTTAAGTAATGGAGTGGCTAGTCTCTTAGGTGTATCGTTTTCCATTTGGAAACATGTGTGTTTCGTCCACTTATAAGTTCGGAACAAAAATCGAGTACATACCAAGCCGAATGTCCGGACAAAACCACATTCCTATGGTCCAAATGTTCTATATTGGCCTTAAAACGTCCCGGCTAAGCCTTGTCGATCTTGAGGTTTAAGATTCCAAAACAAGTGAGTTTTGTCCTTTTCCAAGTTCAGATCGAAAACCGAGTAAAAGCCGACCGAACGGATTGACATAAATCTCGTTTTTAAGGAAGGAACATTGTTTTTCGCCTTAGTACGCCCCGAGTTAAGCAATGGAGTGGCTAGTCTCTTAGAGTTATCGTTTTCCATCGTCCACTTAAAAGTTCGGAACAAAAATCGAGTACATACCACGCCGAATATCCGGACAAAACCCCGTTTCCATGGACCAAATTTTCTATAATGGCCTTAAAACGTCCCGGCTAAGCTTTCTCGATCTTGAGGTTTCAGATTTCAAAACAAGTGAGTTTCGTCCATTTCCAAGTTGTGACCGAAAACCTAGTAAATGCCGACCAAACGGACGGACATAAATTTCAATTTTACGGACGGAACGTTGTTTTTTCTCCTTAGAACGCCCCGAGTTAAGCAATGGAGTGGCTAGTCTACTAGGTGTATCGTTTTCCATTGGGAAACATGTGTGTTTCGTCCACTTATAAGTTCGGAACTTAAATCGAGTACATACCAAGCCGAATGTCCGGACAAAACCCCGTTCCCATGGTCAAAATGTTCTATATTGGCCTTAAAACATCCCGGCTAAGCCTTGTCGATCTTGAGGTTTAAGATTCCAAAACAAGTGAGTTTCGTCCATTTCCAAGTTGTGACCGAAAACCTAGTAAATGCCGACCAAACGGACGGACATAAATTTCAATTTTACGGACGGAACGTTGTTTTTTCTCCTTAGAACGCCCCGAGTTAAGCAATGGAGTGGTTAGTCTCTTAGAGTTATCGTTTTCCATCGTCCACTTATAAGTTCAGAACAAAAATCGAGTACATACCAAGCCGAATGTCCGGACAAAACCCCGTTCCCATGGTCCAAATGTTCTATATTGGCCTTAAAACGTCCCGGCTAAGCCTTGTCGATCTTGAGGTTTTAGATTCCAAAACAAGTGAGTTTCGTCCATTTACAAGTTCAGATCGAAAACCGAGAAAAAGCCGACCGAACAGACGGACATAAATCTCGTTTTTACGGACGGAACGTTGTTTTTTCACCTTAGAACGCCGCGAGTTAAGAAATGGAGGGGCTAGTTTCTTAGGTGTATCGTTTACCATTGGGAAACATGTGTGTTTCGTCCACTTATAAGTTCGGAACAAAAATCGAGTACATACCAAGCCGAATGTCCGGACAAAACCCTGTTCCCATGGTCCAAATGTTCTATATTGCCCTTAAAATGTCCCGGCTAAGCCTTGTCGATCTCGAGGTTTTAGATTACAAAACATGTGAGTTTCGTCCATTTCCAAGTTCATACCGAAAATCGAGTAAATGCAGACCGAACGGACGGACATAAATCTAGTTTTTATAGACGAAACATTGTTTTTTCTCCTTAGAACGCCCTGAGTTAAGTAATGGAGTGGCTAGTCTCTTAGGTGTATCGTTTTCCATTGGGAAACATGTGTGTTTCGTCCACTTATAAGTTCGGAACAAAAATCGAGTACATACCAAGCCGAATGTCCGGACAAAACCCTGTTCCCATGGTCCAAATGTTCTATATTGCCCTTAAAATGTCCCGGCTAAGCCTTGTCGATCTCGAGGTTTTAGATTACAAAACATGTGAGTTTCATCCATTTCCAAGTTCATACCGAAAATCGAGTAAATGCAGACCGAACGGACGGACATAAATCTAGTTTTTATATACGAAACATTGTTTTTTCTCCTTAGAACGCCCTGAGTTAAGTAATGGAGTGGCTAGTCTCTTAGGTGTATCGTTTTCCATTAGGAAACATGTGTGTTTCGTCCACTTATAAGTTCGGAACGAAAATCGAGTACATACAAAGCCGAATGTTTGGACAAAACCCGTTCCCATGGTCCAAATGTTCTATATTGGCCTTAAAACATCCCGGCTAAGCCTTGTCGATCTTGAGGTTTTAGGTTACGGAACATGTGAGTTTCGTCCATTTCCAAGTTCGACCGAAAACCGAGTAAATGACGACCGAACGGACGGACATAAATCTCGTTTTTACGGACGGAACGTTGTTTTTTCACCTTAGATCGCCCCAAGTTAAGTAATGGAGTGGCTAGTCTCTTAGGTGTATTGTTTACCATTGGGAAACATGTGTGTTTCGTCCACTTATAAGTTCGGAACAAACATCGAGTACATACCAAGCCGAATGTCCGGACAAAACCCCGTTCCCATGGTCCAAATGTTCTATATTGGCCTTAAACCCTCCCGGCTAAGCCTTGTCGATCTTGAGGTTTTAGATTCCAAAACAAGTGAGTTTCGTCCATTTCCAAGTTCAGATCGAAAACCGAGTAAAAGCCGACCGAACAGATTGACATAAATCTCGTTTTTAAGGAAGGAACATTGTTTTTCGCATTAGTACGCCCCGAGTTAAGCAATGGAGTGGCCAGTCTCTTAGAGTTATCGTTTTCCATCGTCCACTTAAAAGTTCGGAACAAAAATCGAGTACATACCACGCCGAATATCCGGACAAAACCCCGTTTCCATGGTCCAAATTTTCTATATTGGCCTTAAAACGTCCCGGCTAAGCCTTGTCGATCTTGAGGTTTCATATTTCAAAACAAGTGAGTTTCGTCCATTTCCAAGTTGTGACCGAAAACCTAGTAAATGCCGACCAAACGGAGGGACATAAATTTCAATTTTACGGACAGAACGTTGTTTTTTCTCTTTAGAACGCCCCGAGTTAAGCAATGGAGTGGCTAGTCTCTTAGAGTTATCGTTTTCCATGCGAAAACATGTGTGAAGTCCACTTATAAGTTCGGAATAAAAATCGAGTACATACCAAGCCGAATGTCCGGACAAAATCCCGTTCCCATGGTCAAAATTTTCTATATTGGCCTTAAAACGTCCCGGCTAAGCATTGTCGATCTTGAGGTTTTAGATTACAAAACATGTGAGTTTCGTCCATTTCCAACTTCGACCGAAAACCGAGTAAATGTCGACCGAACGGACGGACATAAATCTCGTTCTTACAGACGGAACGTTGTTTTTTCACCTTAGAACGCCCCGAGTTAATTAATGGAGTGCCTAGTCTCTTAGGTGTATTGTTTACCATTGGGAAACATGTTTGTTTCGTCCACTTATAAGTTCGGAACAAAAATCGAGTACATACCAAGCCGAATGTCTGCATAAAACCCCGTTCCCATGGTCCAAATGTTCTATATTGGCCTTAAAACGTCCCGGCTAAGCCTTGTCGATCTTGAGGTTTAAGATTCCAAAACAAGTGAGTTTCGTCCATTTCCAAGTTCAGATCGAAAACCGAGTAAAAGCCGACCGAGCGGATTGACATAAATCTCGTTTTTAAGGAAGGAACATTGTTTTTCGCCTTAGTACGCCCCGAGTTAAGCAATGGAGTGGCTAGTCTCTTAGGGTTATCATTTTCCATCGTCCACTTATAAGTTCAGAACAAAAATCGAGTACATACCATGCCGAATATCCGGACAAAACCTTGTTCCCATGGTCCAAATGTTCCATATTGGCCTTAAAACGTCCCGCCTAAGCCTTGTCGATCTTGAGGTTTTAGATTCCAAAACAAGTGAGTTTCGTCCATTTCCACGTTCAGATCGAAAACCGAGTAAAAGCCGACCGAACGGACGAACATAAATCTCGTTTTGAAGGAAGGAACATTGATTTTTCGCCTTAGAACTGCCCGAGTTAAGCAATGGAGTGGCTAATCTCTTAGAGTCATCGTTTTCCATTCTAAAACATGTGTGTTTCGTCCACTTATAAGTTCGGAACAAAAATCGAGTACATACAAAGCCGAATTTTTGGACAAAACCCCGTTCCCATGGTCCAAATGTTCTATATTGCCCTTAAAACGTCCTGGCTAAGCCTTGTCGATCTTGAGGTTTTAGATTACAAAACATGTGAGTTTCGTCCATTTCCAAGTTCGATCGAAAACCGAGTAAATGCCGACCGAACGTACGGACATAAATCTCGTTTTTACGGACGGAACGTTGTTTTTTCACCTTAGAACGCCCCAAGTTAAGTAATAGAGTTGCTAGTTTCTTAGGTGTATCGTTTACCATTGGGAAACATGTGGGTTTCGTCCACTTAAAAGTTCGGAACAAAAATCGAGTACATACCAAGCCGAATGTCCGGACAAAACCCCGTTCCCATGGTCCAAATGTTCTATATTGGCCTTAAAACGTCCCGGCTAAGCCTTGTCGATCTTGAGGTTTTAGATTACAAAACATGTGAGTTTTGTCCATTTCCATGTTCGACCGAAAACCGAGTAAATGCCGACCGAACGGATGGACATAAATCTCGTTTTTACGGACGGAACATTGTTTTTTCTCCTTAGAACGCTCCGAGTTAAGTAATGGAGTGGCTAGTTTCTTAGGTGTATCGTTTACCATTGGGAAACATGTGTGTTTCGTCCACTTATAAGTTCGGAACAAAAATCGAGTACATACCAAGCTGAATGTCCGGACAAAACCCCGTTCCCTTGGTCCAAATGTTCTATATTGGCCTTAAAACGTCCCGGCTAAGCCTTGTTGATCTTGAGGTTTTAGATTCCAAAACAAGTGAGTTTCGTCCATTTACAAGTTCAAATCGAAAACCGAGTAAAAGCCGACCGAACGGACGGAGATAAATCTCGTTTTTACGGACGAAACATTGTTTTTTCTCCTTAGAACGCCCCGAGTTAAGTAATGGCGTGGCTAGTCTCTTAGGTGTATCGTTTTCCATTAGGAAACATGTGTGTTTCGTCCACTTATAAATTCGGAACAAAAATCGAGTACATACCAAGCCGAATGTCCGGACAAAACCCCGTTCCCATGGTCCAAATTTTCTATATTGGCCTTAAAATGTCCCGGCTAAGCCTTGTCGATCTTGAGGTTTTAGATTACAAAACATGTGAGTTTCGTCCATTTCCAAGTTCGACCGAAAACCGAGTAAATGCCGACCGAACGGACGGACGTAAATCTCGTTTTTACGGACCGAACGTTGTTTTTTCACCTTAGAACGCCCCGAGTTAAGTAATGGAGTGGCTAGTTTCTTAGGTGTATCGTTTACCATTGGGAAACATGTGTGTTTCGTCCACTTATAAGTTCGGAACAAAAATCGAGTACATACCAAGCCGAATGTCCGGACAAAACCCCGTTCCCATGGTCCAAATGTTCTATATTGGCCTTAAAACGTCCCCGCTCAGCCTTGTCGATCTTGAGGTTTTAGATTACAAAACATGTGAGTTTCGTCCATTTCCAAGTTCGGACCGAAAACCGAGTAAATGCTGACCGAACGGACAGACATAAATCTAGTTTTTACGGACGAAACATTGTTTTTTCTCCTAAGAACGCCCCGAATTAAGTAATGGAGTGGCTAGTCTCTTAGGTGTATCGTTTTCCGTTGGGAAACATGTGTGTTTCGTCCACTAATAAGTTCGGAACAAAAATCGAGTACATACCAAGCCGAATGTCCGGACAAAACCCCGTTCTCATGGTCCAAATGTTCTATATTGGCCTTAAAACGTCCCGGCTAAGCCTTGTCGATCTTGAGGTTTTAGATTCCAAAACAAGTGAGTTTCGTCCATTTCCAAGTTCAGATCGAAAACCGAGTAAAAGCTAACTGAACGGACGGACATAAATCTCGTTTTGAAGGAAGGAACATTGTTTTTTCGCCTTAGAACGCCCCGAGTTAAGCAATGGAGTGGCTAGTCTCTTAGAGTCATCGTTTTCCATGCGAAAACATGTGTGTTTCGTCCACTTATAAGTTCGGAACAAAAATCGAGTACATACCAAGCCGAATGTCCGGACAAAACCCCGTTCCCATGGTCCAAATGTTCTATATTGGCCCTTAAAACGTTCCGGCTAAGCCTTGTCGATCTTGAGGTTTAAGATTCCAAAACAAGTAAGTTTCGTCCATTTCCAAGTTCAGATCGAAAACCGAGTAAAAGCCGACCGAACGGAGGGACATACATCTCGTTTTTAAGGAAGGAACATTGTTTTTTCGCCTTAGTACGCCCCGAGTTAAGCAATGGAGTGGCTAGTCTCTTAGAGTTATCGCTTTCCATCGTCCACTTATAAGTTCGGAACAAAAATCGAGTACATACCAAGCCGAATGTTTGGACAAAACCCCGTTCCAATGGTCCAAATGTTCTATATTGGCCTTAAAACGTCCCCGCTCAGCCTTGTTGATCTTGAGGTTTTAGATTACAAAACATGTGAGTTTTGTCCATTTCCAAGTTCGGACCGAAAATCGAGTAAATGCCGACCGAACGGACAGACATAAATCTCGTTTGTTCGGACGGAAAGTTGTTTTTTCACCTTAGAACGCCCCGAGTTAAGTAATGGAGTGGCTAGTCTCTTAGGTGTATCGTTTTCCATTGGGAAACATGTGTGTTTCGTCCACTTATAAGTTCGGAACAAAAATCGAGTACATACCAAGCCGAATGTTTGGACAAAACCCCGTTCCAATGATCCAAATGTTCTATATTGGCCTTAAAACGTCCCGGCTAAGCCTTGTCGATCTTGAGGTTTTAGATTACAAAACATGTGAGTTTCGTCCATTTCTAAGTTCGACCGAAAACCGAGTAAATGCCGACCGAACAGACGAACATAAATCTCGTTTTTACGGACGGAACGTTGTTTTTTGACGTTAAAACGCCCCGAGTTAAGTAATGGAGTGGCTAGTCTCTTAGGTGTATCGTTCACCATTGGGAAACATGTGTGTTTCGTCCACTTATAAGTTCGGAACAAAAATCGAGTACATACCAAGCCGAATGTCCGAACAAAACCCCGTTCCCATGGTCCAAATGTTCTATATTGGCCTTAAAACGTCCCGGCTAAGCCTTGTCGATCTTGGGGTTTTAGATTCCAAAACAAGTGAGTTTCGTCCATTTCCAAGTTCAGATCGAAAACCGAGTAAAAGCCGACTGAACGGACGGACATAAATCTCGTTTTTACGGACGAAACATTGTTTTTTCTCCTTAGAACGCCCCGAGTTAAGTAATGGAGTGGCTAGTCTCTTAGGTGTATCGTTTTCCATTGGGAAACATGTGTGTTTCGTCCACTTATAAGTTCGGAACAAAAATCGAGTACATACAAAGCCGAATGTTTGGACAAAACCCGTTCCCATGGTCCAAATGTTCTATATTGGCCTTAAAACGTTCCGGCTATGCCTTGTAAATCTTGAGGTTTTAGGTTACAAAACATGTGAGTTTCGTCCATTTCCAAGTTCGACCGAAAACCGAGTAAATGACGACCGAACGGACGGACATAAATCTCGTTTTTACGGACGGAACGTTGTTTTTTCACCTTAGAACGCCCCAAGTTAAGTAATGGAGTGGCTAGTCTCTTAGGTGTATTGTTTACCATTGGGAAACATGTGTGTTTCGTCCACTTATAAGTTCGGAACAAAAATCGAGTACATACCAAGCCGAATGTCCGGACAAAACCCCGTTCCCATGGTCCCTATATTGGCCTTAAAACGTCCCCGCTCAGCCTTGTCGATCTTGAGGTTTTAGATTACAAAACATGTGAGTTTTGTCCATTTCCAAGTTCGGACCGAAAATCGAGTAAATGCCGACCGAACGGACAGACATAAATCTCGTTTGTTCGGACGGAAAGTTGTTTTTTCACCTTAGAACGCCCCGAGTTAAGTAATGGAGTGGCTAGTCTCTTAGGTGTATCGTTTTCCATTGGGATACATGTGTGTTTCGTCCACTTATAAGTTCGGAACAAAAATCGAGTACATACCAAGCCGAATGTTTGGATAAAATCCCGTTCCCATGGTCCAAATGTTCTATATTGGCCTTAAAACGTACCGGCTAAGCCTTGTCGATGTTGAGATTTTAGATTCCAAAACAAGTGAGTTTCGTCCATTTCCAAGTTCAGATCGAAAACCGAGTAAAAGCCGACCGAACGGACGGACATAAATCTCATTTTTACGGACCAAACATTGTTTTTTCTCCTTAGAACGCCCCGAGTTAAGTAATGGAGTGGCTAGTCTCTTAGGTGTATCGTTTTCCATTTGGAAACATATGTGTTTCGTCCACTTATAAGTTCGGAACAAAAATCGAGTACATACCAAGCCGAATGTTTGGACAAAACCCCGTTCCAATGGTCCAAATGTTCTATATTGGCCTTAAAACGTCCCGGCTAAGCCTTGTCGATCTTGAGGTTTTAGATTACAAAACATGTGAGTTTCGTCCATTTCTAAGTTCGACCGAAAACCGAGTAAATGCCGACCGAACGGACGAACATAAATCTCGTTTTTACGGACGGAACGTTGTTTTTTGACGTTAAAACGCCCCGAGTTAAGTAATGGAGTGGCTAGTCTCTTAGGTGTATCGTTCACCATTGGGAAACATGTGTGTTTCGTCCACTTATAATTTCGGAACAAAAATCGAGTACATACCAAGCCGAATGTCCGAACAAAACCCCGTTCCCATGGTCCAAATGTTCTATATTGGCCTTAAAACGTCCCGGCTAAGCCTTGTCGATCTTGGGGTTTTAGATTCCAAAACAAGTGAGTTTCGTCCATTTCCAAGTTCAGATCGAAAACCGAGTAAAAGCCGACCGAACGGACGGACATAAATCTCATTTTTACGGACCAAACATTGTTTTTTCTCCTTAGAACGCCCCGAGTTAAGTAATGGAGTGGCTAGTCTCTTAGGTGTATCGTTTTCCATTGGGAAACATATGTGTTTCGTCCACTTATAAGTTCGGAACAAAAATCGAGTACATACCAAGCCAAATGTCTGGATAAAACCCCGTTCCCATGGTCCAAATGTTCTATATTGGCCTTAAAACGTCCCGGCTAAGCCTTGTCGATCTTGAGGTTTTAGATTACAAAACATGTGAGTTTCGTCCATTTCCAAGTTCGACCGAAAACCGAGTAAATGACGACCGAACGGACGGACATAAATCTCGTTTTTACGGACGGAACGTTGTTTTTTCACCTTAGAACGCCCCAAGTTAAGTAATGGAGTGGCTAGTCTCTTAGGTGTATTGTTTACCATTGGGAAACATGTGTGTTTCGTCCACTTATAAGTTCGGAACAAAAATCGAGTACATACCAAGCCGAATGTCCGGACAAAACCCCGTTCCCATGGTCCCTATATTGGCCTTAAAACGTCCCCGCTCAGCCTTGTCGATCTTGAGGTTTTAGATTACAAAACATGTGAGTTTTGTCCATTTCCAAGTTCGGACCGAAAATCGAGTAAATGCCGACCGAACGGACAGACATAAATCTCGTTTGTTCGGACGGAAAGTTGTTTTTTCACCTTAGAACGCCCCGAGTTAAGTAATGGAGTGGCTAGTCTCTTAGGTGTATCGTTTTCCATTGGGATACATGTGTGTTTCGTCCACTTATAAGTTCGGAACAAAAATCGAGTACATACCAAGCCGAATGTTTGGATAAAACCCCGTTCCCATGGTCCAAATGTTCTATATTGGCCTTAAAACGTCCCGGCTAAGCCTTGTCGATCTTGAGATTTTAGATTCCAAAACAAGTGAGTTTCGTCCATTTCCAAGTTCAGATCGAAAACCGAGTAAAAGCCGACCGAACGGACGGACATAAATCTCATTTTTACGGACCAAACATTGTTTTTTCTCCTTAGAACGCCCCGAGTTAAGTAATGGAGTGGCTAGTCTCTTAGGTGTATCGTTTTCCATTGGGAAACATATGTGTTTCGTCCACTTATAAGTTCGGAACAAAAATCGAGTACATACCAAGCCGAATGTCTGGATAAAACCCCGTTCCCATGGTCCAAATGTTCTATATTGGCCTTAAAACGTCCCGGCTAAGCCTTGTCGATCTTGAGGTTTTAGATTACAAAACATGTGAGTTTCGTCCATTTCCAAGTTCGACCGAAAACCGAGTAAATGACGACCGAACGGACGGACATAAATCTCGTTTTTACGGACGGAACGTTGTTTTTTCACCTTAGAACGCCCCAAGTTAAGTAATGGAGTGGCTAGTCTCTTAGGTGTATTGTTTACCATTGGGAAACATGTGTGTTTCGTCCACTTATAAGTTCGGAACAAAAATCGAGTACATACCAAGCCGAATGTCCGGACAAAACCCCGTTCCCATGGTCCCTATATTGGCCTTAAAACGTCCCCGCTCAGCCTTGTCGATTTTGAGGTTTTAGATTACAAAACATGTGAGTTTTGTCCATTTCCAAGTTCGGACCGAAAATCGAGTAAATGCCGACCGAACGGACAGACATAAATCTCGTTTGTTCGGACGGAAAGTTGTTTTTTCACCTTAGAACGCCCCGAGTTAAGTAATGGAGTGGCTAGTCTCTTAGGTGTATCGTTTTCCATTGGGAAACATGTGTGTTTCGTCCACTTATAAGTTCGGAACAAAAATCGAGTACATACCAAGCCGAATGTTTGGACAAAACCCCGTTCCAATGGTCCAAATGTTCTATATTGGCCTTAAAACGTCCCGGCTAAGCCTTGTCGATCTTGAGGTTTTAGATTACAAAACATGTGAGTTTCGTCCATTTCTAAGTTCGACCGAAAACCGAGTAAATGCCGACCGAACGGACGAACATAAATCTCGGTTTTACGGACGGAACGTTGTTTTTTGACGTTAAAACGCCCCGAGTTAAGTAATGGAGTGGCTAGTCTCTTAGGTGTATCGTTTTCCATTGGGAAACATGTGTGTTTCGTCCACTTATAAGTTCGGAACAAAAATCGAGTACATACAAAGCCGAATGTCCGGACAAAACACCGTTCCCTTGGTCCAAATGTTCTATATTGGCCTTAAAACGTCCCGACTAAGCCTTGTAGATCTTGAGGTTTATGATTCCAAAACAAGTGAGTTTCGTCCATTTCCAAGTTCAGATCGAAAACCGAGTAAAAGCCGACCGAACGGACGGACATAAATCTCATTTTTACGGACCAAACATTGTTTTTTCTCCTTAGAACGCCCCGAGTTAAGTAATGGAGTGGCTAGTCTCTTAGGTGTATCGTTTTCCATTGGGAAACATGTGTGTTTCGTCCACTTATAAGTTCGGAAAAAAAATCGAGTACATACCAAGCCGAATGTCTGCATAAAACCCCGTTCCCATGGTCCAAATGTTCTATATTGGCCTTAAAACGTCCCGGCTAAGCCTTGTCGATCTTGAGGTTTTAGATTACAAAACATGTGATTTTCGTCCATTTCTAAGTTCGACCGAAAACCGAGTAAATGCCGACCGAACGGACGAACATAAATCTCGTTTTTACGGACGGAACGTTGTTTTTTGACGTTAAAACGCCCCGAGTTAAGTAATGGAGTGGCTAGTCTCTTAGGTGTATCGTTCACCATTGGGAAACATGTGTGTTTCGTCCACTTATAAGTTCGGAACAAAAATCGAGTACATACCAAGCCGAATGTCCGGACAAAACCCCGTTCCCATGGTCCCTATATTGGCCTTAAAACGTCCCCGCTCAGCCTTGTCGATCTTGGGGTTTTAGATTCCAAAACAAGTGAGTTTCGTCCATTTCCAAGTTCAGATCGAAAACCGAGTAAAAGCCGACTGAACGGACGGACATAAATCTCGTTTTTACGGACGAAACATTGTTTTTTCTCCTTAGAACGCCCCGAGTTAAGTAATGGAGTGGCTAGTCTCTTAGGTGTATCGTTTTCCATTGGGAAACATGTGTGTTTCGTCCACTTATAAGTTCGAAACAAAAATCGAGTACATACAAAGCCGAATGTTGGGTCAAAACCCGTTCCCATGGTCCAAATGTTCTATATTGGCCTTAAAACGTTCCGGCTATGCCTTGTAAATCTTGAGGTTTTAGGTTACAAAACAAGTGAGTTTCGTCCATTTCCAAGTTGTGACCGAAAACCTAGTAAATGCCGACCAAACGGATGGACATAAATTTCAATTTTACGGACGGAACGTTGTTTTTTCTCCTTAGAACGCCCCGAGTTAAGCAATGGAGTGGCTAGTCTCTTAGAGTTATCGTTTTCCATCGTCCACTTATAAGTTCAGAACAAAAATCGAGTACATACCAAGCCGAATGTCCGGACAAAACCTCGTTCCCATGGTCCAAATGTTCTCTATTGGGCTTAAAACGTCCCGCCTAAGCCTTGTCGATCTTGAGGTTTTAGATTCCAAAACAAGTGAGTTTCGTCCATTTCCAAGTTCAGATCGAAAACCGAGTAAAAGCCGACCGAACGGACGGACATAAATCTCGTTTTGAAGGAAGGAACATTGATTTTTCGCCTTAGAACTGCCCGAGTTAAGCAATGGAGTGGCTAGTCTCTTAGAGTCATCGTTTTCCATTCTAAAACATGTGTGTTTCGTCCACTTGTAAGTTCGGAACAAAAATCGAGTACATACAAAGCCGAATTTTTGGACAAAACCCCCTTCCCATGGTCCAAATGTTCTATATTGGCCTTAAAACGTCCCGGGTAAGCCTTGTCGATCTTGAGGTTTTAGATTACAAAACATGTGAGTTTCGTCCATTTCCAAGTTCGACCGAAAACCGAGTAAATGCCGACCGAACGGACGGACATAAATCTCGTTTTTACGGACGGAACGTTGTTTTTTCACCTTAGAACGCCCCGAGTTAAGTAATAGAGTGGCTAGTTTCTTAGGTGTATCGTTTACCATTGGGAAACATGTGGGTTTCGTCCACTTAAAAGTTCGGAACAAAAATCGAGTACATACCACGCCGAATATCCGGACAAAACCCCGTTTCCATGGTCCAAATTTTCTATATTGGCCTTAAAATAGCTAAGCCTTGTCGATCTTGAGGTTTCAGATTTCAAAACAAGTGAGTTTCGTCCATTTCCAAGTTGTGACCGAAAACCTAGTAAATGCCGACCAAACGGATGGACATAAATTTCAATTTTACGGACGGAACGTTGTTTTTTCTCCTTAGAACGCCCCGAGTTAAGCAATGGAGTGGCTAGTCTCTTAGAGTTATCGTTTTCCATGCGAAAACATGTGTGAAGTCCACTTATAAGTTCGGAACAAAAATCGAATACATACCAAGCCGAATGTCCGGACAAAACCCCGTTCCCATGGTCCAAATGTTCTATATTGGCCTTAACACGTCCCGGCTAAGCCTTGTCGATCTTGAGGTTTAAGATTCCAAAACAAGTGAGTTTCGTCCATTTCCATGTTCAGATCGAAAACCGAGTAAAAGCCGACCGAACGGATTGACATAAATCTCGTTTTTAAGGAAGGAACATTGTTTTTCGCATTAGTACGCCCCAAGTTAAGCAATGGAGTGGCCAGTCTCTTAGAGTTATCGTTTTCCATCGTCCACTTAAAAGTTTGGAACAAAAATCGAGTACATTCCACGCCGAATATCCGGACAAAACCCCGTTTCCATGGTCCAAATTTTCTATATTGGCCTTAAAACGTCCCGGCTAAGCCTTTTCGATCTTGAGGTTTCAGATTTCAAAACAAGTGAGTTTCGTCCATTTCCAAGTTCAGATCGAAAACCGAGTAAAAGCCGACCGAACGGACGGACATAAATCTCGTTTTTACGGACGAAACATTATTTTTTCTCCTTAGAACGCCCCGAGTTAAGTAATGGAGTGGCTAGTCTCTTAGGTGTATCGTTTTCCATTGGGAAACATGTGTGTTTCGTCCACTTATAAGTTCGGAACAAAAATTGAGTACATACCAAGCCGAATGTCCGGACAAAACCCCGTTCCAATGGTCCAAATTTTCTCTATTGGCCTTAAAACGTCCCGGCTAAGCCTTGTTGATATTGAGGTTTTAGATTACAAAACATGTGAGTTTCGACCATTTCCAAGTTCGACCGAAAACCGAGTAAATGCCGACCGAACAGACGGACATTAATCTCGTTTTTACGGATGAAACGTTGTTTTTTCACCTTAGAACGCCCCGAGTTAAGTAATAGAGTGGCTAGTTTCTTAGGTGTATCGTTTACCATTGGGAAACATGTGTGTTTCGTCCACTTATAAGTTCGGAACAAAAATCGAGTACATACCAAGCCGAATGTCCGGACAAAACCCCGTTCCCATGGTCCAAATGTTCTATATTGGCCTTAAAACGTCTCGGCTAAGCCTTGTCGATCTTGAGGTTTTAGATTCCAAAACAAGTGAGTTTCGTCCATCTACAAGTTCAAATCGAAAACCGAGTAAAAGCCGACCGAACGGACGGACATAAATCTCTTTTTTACGGACGAAACATTATTTTTTCTCCTTAGAACGCCCCGAGTTAAGTAATGGAGTGGCTAGTCTCTTAGGTGTATCGTTTTCCATTGGGAAACATGTGTGTTTCGTCCACTTATAAGTTCGGAACAAAAATCGAGTACATACCAAGCCGAATGTCCGGACAAAACCCCGTTCCCATGGTCCAAATTTTCTATATTGGCCTTAAAATGTCCCGGCTAAGCCTTGTCGATCTTGAGGTTTTAGATTACAAAACTTGTGAGTTTCGTCCATTTCCAAGTTCGGCTGAAAACCGAGTAAAAGCCAACCGAACGGACGGACAAAAATCTCTTTTTTACGGACGAAACATTATTTTTTCTCCTTAGAACGCCCCGAGTTAAGTAATGGAGTGGCTATTCTCTTAGGTGTATCGTTTTCCATTGGGAAACATGTGTGTTTCGTCCACTTATAAGTTCGGAACAAAAATTGAGTACATACCAAGCCGAATGTCCGGACAAAACCCCGTTCCCATGGTCCAAATTTTCTATATTGGCCTTAAAATGTCCCGGCTAAGCCTTGTCGATCTTGAGGTTTTAGATTACAAAACTTGTGAGTTTCGTCCATTTCCAAGTTCGGACGAAAACCGAGTAAATGCCGACCGAACGGACGGACATAAATCTCGTTTTTACGGACGAAACATTATTTTTTCACCTTAGAACGCCCCGAGTTAAGTAATGGAGTGGCTAGTCTCTTAGGTGTATCGTTTACCATTGGGAAACATGTGTGTTTCGTCCACTTATAAGTTCGGAACAAAAATCGAGTACATACCAAGTCGAATGTCCGGACAAAACCCCGTTCCCATGGTCCAAATGTTCAATATTGGCCTTAAAACGTCCCGGCTAAGCCTTGTCGATCTTGAGGTTTTAGATTCCAAAACAAGTGAGTTTCGTCCATCTACAAGTTCAAATCGAAAACCGAGTAAAAGCCGACCGAACGGACGGACATAAATCTCTTTTTTACGCACGAAACATTATTTTTTCTCCTTAGAACGCCCCGAGTTAATTAATGGATGGGCTAGTCTCTTAGGTGTATCGTTTTCCATTGGGAAACATGTGTGTTTCGTCCACTTATAAGTTCGGAACAAAAATCGAGTACATACCAAGCCGAATGTCCGAACAAAACCCCGTTCCCATGGTCCAAATTTTCTATATTGGCCTTAAAATGTCCCGGCTAAGCCTTGTTGATCTTGAGGTTTTAGATTCCAAAACAAGTGAGTTTCGTCCATCTACAAGTTCAAATTGAAAACCGAGTAAAAGCCGACCGAACGGACGGACATAAATCTCTTTTTTACGGACGAAACATTATTTTTTCTCCTTAGAACGCCCCGAGTTAAGTAATGGAGTGGCTAGTCTCTTAGGTGTATCGTTTTCCATTGGGAAACATGTGTGTTTCGTCCACTTATAAGTTCGGAACAAAAATCGAGTACATACCAAGCCGAATGTCCGGACAAAACCCCGTTCCCATGGTCCAAATTTTCTATATTGGCCTTAAAATGTCCCGGCTAAGCCTTGTCGATCTTGAGGTTTTAGATTACAAAACTTGTGAGTTTCGTCCATTTCCAAGTTCGGCCGAAAACCGAGTAAAAGCCGACCGAACGGACGGACATAAATCTCGTTTTTACGGACGAAACATTATTTTTTCACTTTAGAACGCCCCGAGTTAAGTAATGGAGTGGCTAGTCTCTTAGGTGTATCGTTTACCATTGGGAAACATGTGTGTTTCGTCCACTTATAAGTTCGGAACAAAAATCGAGTACATACCAAGCCGAATGTCCGGACAAAACCCCGTTCCCATGGTCCAAATGTTCTATATTGGCCTTAAAACGTCCCGGCTAAGCCTTGTCGATCTTGAGGTTTTAGATTCCAAAACAAGTGAGTTTCGTCCATCTACAAGTTCAAATCGAAAACCGAGTAAAAGCCGACCGAACGGACGGACATAAATCTCTTTTTTACGGACGAAACATTATTTTTTCTCCTTAGAACGCCCCGAGTTAAGTAATGGAGTGGCTAGTCTCTTAGGTGTATCGTTTTCCATTGGGAAACATGTGTGTTTCGTCCACTTATAAGTTCGGAACAAAAATTGAGTACATACCAAGCCGAATGTCCGGACAAAACCCTGTTCCCATGGTCCAAATTTTCTATATTGGCCTTAAAATGTCCCGGCTAAGCCTTGTCGATCTTGAGGTTTTAGATTACAAAACTTGTGAGTTTCGTCCATTTCCAAGTTCGGCCGAAAACCGAGTAAAAGCCGACCGAACGGACGGACATAAATCTCTTTTTTACGGACGAAACATTATTTTTTCTCCTTAGAACGCCCCGAGTTAAGTAATGGAGTGGCTAGTCTCTTAGGTGTATCGTTTTCCATTGGGAAACATGTGTGTTTCGTCCACTTATAAGTTCGGAACAAAAATCTAGTACATACCAAGCCGAATGTCCGGACAAAACCCCGTTCCCATGGTCCAAATTTTCTATATTGGCCTTAAAATGTCCCGGCTAAGCCTTGTCGATATTGAGGTTTTAGATTACAAAACTTGTGAGTTTCGTCCATTTCCAAGTTCGGACGAAAACCGAGTAAATGCCGACCGAACGGACGGACATAAATCTCATTTTTACGGACGAAACATTATGTTTTCACCTTAGAACGCCCCGAGTTAAGTAATGGAGTGGCTAGTCTCTTAGGTGTATCGTTTACCATTGGGAAACATGTGTGTTTCGTCCACTTATAAGTTCGGAACAAAAATCGAGTACATACCAAGCCGAATGTCCGGACAAAACCCCGTTCCCATGGTCCAAATGTTCAATATTGGCCTTAAAACGTCCCGGCTAAGCCTTGTCGATCTTGAGGTTTTAGATTCCAAAACAAGTGAGTTTCGTCCATCTACAAGTTCAAATCGAAAACCGAGTAATAGCCGACCGAACGGACGGACAAAAATCTCTTTTTTACGGACGAAACATTATTTTTTCTCCTTAGAACGCCCCGAGTTAAGTAATGGAGTGGCTAGTCTCTTAGGTGTATCGTTTTCCATTGGGAAACATGTGTGTTTCGTCCACTTATAAGTTCGGAACAAAAATCGAGTACATACCAAGCCGAATGTCCGGACAAAACCCCGTTCCCATGGTCCAAATTTTCTATATTGGCCTTAAAATGTCCCGGCTAAGCCTTGTCGATCTTGAGGTTTTAGATTACAAAACTTGTGAGTTTCGTCCATTTCCAAGTTCGGCCGAAAACCGAGTAAAAGCCGACCGAAGGGACAGACAAAAATCTCTTTTTTACGGACGAAACATTATTTTTTCTCCTTAGAACGCCCCGAGTTAAGTAATGGAGTGGCTAGTCTCTTAGGTATATCGTTTTCCATTGGGAAACATGTGTGTTTCGTCCACTTATAAGTTCGGAACAAAAATTGAGTACATACCAAGCCGAATGTCCGGACAAAACCCCGTTCCCATGGTCCAAATTTTCTATATTGGCCTTAAAATGTCCCGGCTAAGCCTTGTCGATCTTGAGGTTTTAGATTACAAAACTTGTGAGTTTCGTCCATTTCCAAGTTCGGACGAAAACCGAGTAAATGCCGACCGAACGGACGGACATAAATCTCGTTTTTACGGACGAAACATTATTTTTTCACCTTAGAACGCCTCGAGTTAAGTAATGGAGTGGCTAGTCTCTTAGGTGTATCGTTTACCATTGGGAAACATGTGTGTTTCGTCCACTTATAAGTTCGGAACAAAAATTGAGTACATACCAAGCCGAATGTCCGGACAAAACCCCGTTCCCATGGTCCAAATTTTCTATATTGGCCTTAAAATGTCCCGGCTAAGCCTTGTCGATCTTGAGGTTTTAGATTACAAAACTTGTGAGTTTCGTCCATTTCCAAGTTCGGACGAAAACCGAGTAAATGCCGACCGAACGGACGGACATAAATCTCGTTTTTACGGACGAAACATTATTTTTTCACCTTAGAACGCCTCGAGTTAAGTAATGGAGTGGCTAGTCTCTTAGGTGTATCGTTTACCATTGGGAAACATGTGTGTTTCGTCAACTTATAAGTTCGGAACAAAAATCGAGTACATACCAAGCCGAATGTCCGGACAAAATCCCGTTCCCATGGTCCAAATGTTCAATATTGGCCTTAAAACGTCCCGGCTAAGCCTTGTCGATCTTGAGGTTTTAGATTCCAAAACAAGTGAGTTTCGTCCATCTACAAGTTCAAATCGAAAACCGAGTAAAAGCCGACCGAACGGATTGACATAAATCTCGTTTTTAAGGAAGGAACATTGTTTTTCGCCTTAGTACGCCCCGAGTTAAGCAATGGAGTGGCTAGTCTCTTAGAGTTATCGTTTTCCATCGTCCACTTAAAAGTTCGGAACAAAAATCGAGTACATACCACGCCGAATATCCGGACAAAACCCCGTTTCCATGGTCCAAATTTTCTATATTGGCCTTAAAATGTCCCGGCTAAGCCTTGTCGATCTTGAGGTTTTAGATTACAAAACTTGTGAGTTTCGTCCATTTCCAAGTTCGGCCGAAAACCGAGTAAATGCCGACCGAACGGACGGACATAAATCTCGTTTTTACGGACGAAACATTATTTTTTCACCTTAGAACGCCCCGAGTTAAGTAATGGAGTGGCTAGTCTCTTAGGTGTATCGTTTACCATTGGGAAACATGTGTGTTTCGTCCACTTATAAGTTCGGAACAAAAATCGAGTACATACCAAGCCGAATGTCCGGACAAAACCCCGTTCCCATGGTCCAAATGTTCTATATTGGCCTTAAAACGTCCCGGCTAAGCCTTGTCGATCTTGAGGTTTTAGATTCCAAAACAAGTGAGTTTCGTCCATCTACAAGTTCAAATCGAAAACCGAGTAAAAGCCAACCGAACGGACGGACATAAATCTCTTTTTTACGGACGAAACATTATTTTTTCTCCTTAGAACGCCCCGAGTTAAGTAATGGAGTGGCTAGTCTCTTAGGTGTATCGTTTTCCATTGGGAAACATGTGTGTTTCGTCCACTTATAAGTTCGGAACAAAAATCGAGTACATACCAAGCCGAATGTCCGGACAAAACCCCGTTCCCATGGTCCAAATTTTCTATATTGGCCTTAAAATGTCCCGGCTAAGCCTTGTCGATCTTGAGGTTTTAGATTACAAAACTTGTGAGTTTCGTCCCTTTCCAAGTTCGACCGAAAACCGAGTAAATGCCGACCGAACGGACGGACATAAATCTCGTTTTTACGGACGAAACATTATTTTTTCACCTTAGAACGCCCCGAGTTAAGTAATGGAGTGGCTAGTCTCTTAGGTGTATCGTTTTCCATTGGGAAACATGTGTGTTTCGTCCACTTATAAGTTCGGAACAAAAATTGAGTACATACCAAGCCGAATGTCCGGACAAAACCCCGTTCCCATGGTCCAAATTTTCTATATTGGCCTTAAAATGTCCCGGCTAAGCCTTGTCGATCTTGAGGTTTTAGATTACAAAACTTGTGAGTTTCGTCCATTTCCAAGTTCGGACGAAAACCGAGTAAATGCCGACCGAACGGACGGACATAAATCTCGTTTTTACGGACGAAACATTATTTTTTCACCTTAGAACGCCTCGAGTTAAGTAATGGAGTGGCTAGTCTCTTAGGTGTATCGTTTACCATTGGGAAACATGTGTGTTTCGTCAACTTATAAGTTCGGAACAAAAATCGAGTACATACCAAGCCGAATGTCCGGACAAAATCCCGTTCCCATGGTCCAAATGTTCAATATTGGCCTTAAAACGTCCCGGCTAAGCCTTGTCGATCTTGAGGTTTTAGATTCCAAAACAAGTGAGTTTCGTCCATCTACAAGTTCAAATCGAAAACCGAGTAAAAGCCGACCGAACGGATTGACATAAATCTCGTTTTTAAGGAAGGAACATTGTTTTTCGCCTTAGTACGCCCCGAGTTAAGCAATGGAGTGGCTAGTCTCTTAGAGTTATCGTTTTCCATCGTCCACTTAAAAGTTCGGAACAAAAATCGAGTACATACCACGCCGAATATCCGGACAAAACCCCGTTTCCATGGTCCAAATTTTCTATATTGGCCTTAAAATGTCCCGGCTAAGCCTTGTCGATCTTGAGGTTTTAGATTACAAAACTTGTGAGTTTCGTCCATTTCCAAGTTCGGACGAAAACCGAGTAAATGCCGACCGAACGGACGGACATAAATCTCGTTTTTACGGACGAAACATTATTTTTTCACCTTAGAACGCCCCGAGTTAAGTAATGGAGTGGCTAGTCTCTTAGGTGTATCGTTTTCCATTGGGAAACATGTGTGTTTCGTCCACTTATAAGTTCGGAACAAAAATTGAGTACATACCAAGCCGAATGTCCGGACAAAACCCCGTTCCCATGGTCCAAATTTTCTATATTGGCCTTAAAATGTCCCGGCTAAGCCTTGTCGATCTTGAGGTTTTAGATTACAAAACTTGTGAGTTTCGTCCATTTCCAAGTTCGGACGAAAATCGAGTAAATGCCGACCGAACGGACGGACATAAATCTCGTTTTTACGGACGAAACATTATTTTTTCACCTTAGAACGCCTCGAGTTAAGTAATGGAGTGGCTAGTCTCTTAGGTGTATCGTTTACCATTGGGAAACATGTGTGTTTCGTCAACTTATAAGTTCGGAACAAAAATCGAGTACATACCAAGCCGAATGTCCGGACAAAATCCCGTTCCCATGGTCCAAATGTTCAATATTGGCCTTAAAACGTCCCGGCTAAGCCTTGTCGATCTTGAGGTTTTAGATTCCAAAACAAGTGAGTTTCGTCCATCTACAAGTTCAAATCGAAAACCGAGTAAAAGCCGACCGAACGGATTGACATAAATCTCGTTTTTAAGGAAGGAACATTGTTTTTCGCCTTAGTACGCCCCGAGTTAAGCAATGGAGTGGCTAGTCTCTTAGAGTTATCGTTTTCCATCGTCCACTTAAAAGTTCGGAACAAAAATCGAGTACATACCACGCCGAATATCCGGACAAAACCCCGTTTCCATGGTCCAAATTTTCTATATTGGCCTTAAAATGTCCCGGCTAAGCCTTGTCGATCTTGAGGTTTTAGATTACAAAACTTGTGAGTTTCGTCCATTTCCAAGTTCGGCCGAAAACCGAGTAAATGCCGACCGAACGGACGGACATAAATCTCGTTTTTACGGACGAAACATTATTTTTTCACCTTAGAACGCCCCGAGTTAAGTAATGGAGTGGCTAGTCTCTTAGGTGTATCGTTTACCATTGGGAAACATGTGTGTTTCGTCCACTTATAAGTTCGGAACAAAAATCGAGTACATACCAAGCCGAATGTCCGGACAAAACCCCGTTCCCATGGTCCAAATGTTCTATATTGGCCTTAAAACGTCCCGGCTAAGCCTTGTCGATCTTGAGGTTTTAGATTCCAAAACAAGTGAGTTTCGTCCATCTACAAGTTCAAATCGAAAACCGAGTAAAAGCCAACCGAACGGACGGACATAAATCTCTTTTTTACGGACGAAACATTATTTTTTCTCCTTAGAACGCCCCGAGTTAAGTAATGGAGTGGCTAGTCTCTTAGGTGTATCGTTTTCCATTGGGAAACATGTGTGTTTCGTCCACTTATAAGTTCGGAACAAAAATCGAGTACATACCAAGCCGAATGTCCGGACAAAACCCCGTTCCCATGGTCCAAATTTTCTATATTGGCCTTAAAATGTCCCGGCTAAGCCTTGTCGATCTTGAGGTTTTAGATTACAAAACTTGTGAGTTTCGTCCCTTTCCAAGTTCGACCGAAAACCGAGTAAATGCCGACCGAACGGACGGACATAAATCTCGTTTTTACGGACGAAACATTATTTTTTCACCTTAGAACGCCCCGAGTTAAGTAATGGAGTGGCTAGTCTCTTAGGTGTATCGTTTACCATTGGGAAACATGTGTGTTTCCTCCACTTATAAGTTCGGAACAAAAATCGAGTACATACCAAGCCGAATGTCTCGATAAAACCCCGTTCCCATGGTCCAAATGTTCTATATTGGCCTTAAAACGTCCCGACTAAGCCTTGTCGATCTTGTGGTTTAAGATTCCAAAACAAGTGAGTTTCATCCATTTCCAAGTTCAGATCGAAAACCGAGTAAAAGCCGACCGAACGGATTGACATAAATCTCGTTTTTAAGGAAGGAACATTGTTTTTCGCCTTAGTACGCCCCGAGTTAAGCAATGGAGTGGCTAGTCTCTTAGAGTTATCGTTTTCCATCGTCCACTTAAAAGTTCGGAACAAAAATCGAGTACATAACACGCCGAATATCCGGACAAAACCCCGTTTCCATGGTAAAAATTTTCTATATTGGCCTCAAAATGTCCCGGCTAAGCCTTGTCGATCTTGAGGTTTTAGATTACAAAACATGTGAGTTTCGTCCGTTTCCAAGTTCGACCGAAAACCGAGTAAATGCCGACCGAACGGACGGACATAAATCTCGTTTTTATGGACGGAACGTTGTTTTTACACCTTAGAACGCCCCGAGTTAAGTAATGGAGTGGCTAGTTTCTTAGGTGTATCGATTACCATTGGGAAACATGTGTGTTACGTCCACTTATAAGTTCGGAACAAAAATCGAGTACATACCAATCCGAATGTCCGGACAAAACCCCGTTCCCATGGTCCAAATGTTCTATATTGGCCTTAAAATGTCCCGGCTAAGCCTTGTCGATCTTGAGGTTTTAGATTACAAAACTTGTGAGTTTCGTCCATTTCCAAGTTTGGACGAAAACCGAGTAAATGCCGACCGAACGGACGGACATAAATCTCGTTTTTACGGACGAAACATTATTTTTTCACCTTAGAACGCCTCGAGTTAAGTAATGGAGTGGCTAGTCTCTTAGGTGTATCGTTTACCATTGGGAAACATGTGTGTTTCGTCCACTTATAAGTTCGGAACAAAAATTGAGTACATACCAAGCCGAATGTCCGGACAAAACCCCGTTCCCATGGTCCAAATTTTCTATATTGGCCTTAAAATGTCCCGGCTAAGCCTTGTCGATCTTGAGGTTTTAGATTACAAAACTTGTGAGTTTCGTCCATTTCCAAGTTCGGACGAAAACCGAGTAAATGCCGACCGAACGGACGGACATAAATCTCGTTTTTACGGACGAAACATTATTTTTTCACCTTAGAACGCCTCGAGTTAAGTAATGGAGTGGCTAGTCTCTTAGGTGTATCGTTTACCATTGGGAAACATGTGTGTTTCGTCAACTTATAAGTTCGGAACAAAAATCGAGTACATACCAAGCCGAATGTCCGGACAAAATCCCGTTCCCATGGTCCAAATGTTCAATATTGGCCTTAAAACGTCCCGGCTAAGCCTTGTCGATCTTGAGGTTTTAGATTCCAAAACAAGTGAGTTTCGTCCATCTACAAGTTCAAATCGAAAACCGAGTAAAAGCCGACCGAACGGATTGACATAAATCTCGTTTTTAAGGAAGGAACATTGTTTTTCGCCTTAGTACGCCCCGAGTTAAGCAATGGAGTGGCTAGTCTCTTAGAGTTATCGTTTTCCATCGTCCACTTAAAAGTTCGGAACAAAAATCGAGTACATACCACGCCGAATATCCGGACAAAACCCCGTTTCCATGGTCCAAATTTTCTATATTGGCCTTAAAATGTCCCGGCTAAGCCTTGTCGATCTTGAGGTTTTAGATTACAAAACTTGTGAGTTTCGTCCATTTCCAAGTTCGGCCGAAAACCGAGTAAATGCCGACCGAACGGACGGACATAAATCTCGTTTTTACGGACGAAACATTATTTTTTCACCTTAGAACGCCCCGAGTTAAGTAATGGAGTGGCTAGTCTCTTAGGTGTATCGTTTACCATTGGGAAACATGTGTGTTTCGTCCACTATAAGTTCGGAACAAAAATTGAGTACATACCAAGCCGAATGTCCGGACAAAACCCCGTTCCCATGGTCCAAATTTTCTATATTTGCCTTAAAATGTCCCGGCTAAGCCTTGTCGATCTTGAGGTTTTAGATTACAAAACTTGTGAGTTTCGTCCCTTTCCAAGTTCGACCGAAAACCGAGTAAATGCCGACCGAACGGACGGACATAAATCTCGTTTTTACGGACGAAACATTATTTTTTCACCTTAGAACGCCCCGAGTTAAGTAATGGAGTGGCTAGTCTCTTAGGTGTATCGTTTACCATTGGGAAACATGTGTGTTTCCTCCACTTATAAGTTCGGAACAAAAATCGAGTACATACCAAGCCGAATGTCTGGATAAAACCCCGTTCCCATGGTCCAAATGTTCTATATTGGCCTTAAAACGTCCCGACTAAGCCTTGTCGATCTTGTGGTTTAAGATTCCAAAACAAGTGAGTTTCATCCATTTCCAAGTTCAGATCGAAAACCGAGTAAAAGCCGACCGAACGGATTGACATAAATCTCGTTTTTAAGGAAGGAACATTGTTTTTCGCCTTAGTACGCCCCGAGTTAAGCAATGGAGTGGCTAGTCTCTTAGAGTTATCGTTTTCCATCGTCCACTTAAAAGTTCGGAACAAAAATCGAGTACATAACACGCCGAATATCCGGAAAAAACCCCGTTTCCATGGTCCAAATTTTCTATATTGGCCTCAAAATGTCCCGGCTAAGCCTTGTCGATCTTGAGGTTTTAGATTACAAAACATGTGAGTTTCGTCCGTTTCCAAGTTCGACCGAAAACCGAGTAAATGCCGACCGAACGGACGGACATAAATCTCGTTTTTATGGACGGAACGTTGTTTTTACACCTTAGAACGCCCCGAGTTAAGTAATGGAGTGGCTAGTTTCTTAGGTGTATCGATTACCATTGGGAAACATGTGTGTTACGTCCACTTATAAGTTCGGAACAAAAATCGAGTACATACCAATCCGAATGTCCGGACAAAACCCCGTTCCCATGGTCCAAATGTTCTATATTGGCCTTAAAACGTCCCGGCTAAGCCTTGTCGATCTTGAGGTTTTAGATTACAAAACAAGTGAGTTTCGTCCATTTCCAAGTTCGACCGAAAACCGAGTAAATGCCGACCGAACGGACGGACATAAATCTCGTTTTTACGGATGAAACGTTGTTTTTTCACCTTAGAACGCCCCGAGTTAAGTAATAGAGTGGCTAGTTTCTTAGGTGTATCGTTTACCATTGGGAAACATGTGTGTTTCGTCCACTTATAAGTTCGGAACAAAAATCGAGTACATACCAAGCCGAATGTCCGGACAAAACCCCGTTCCCATGGTCCAAATGTTCTATATTGGCCTTAAAACGTCCCGACTAAGCCTTGTCGATTTTGAGGTTTTAGATTCCAAAGCAAGTGAGTTTCGTCCATCTACAAGTTCAAATCGAAAACCGAGTAAAAGCCGACCGAACGGACGGACATAAATCTCTTTTTTACGGACGAAACATTATTTTTTCTCCTTAGAACGCCCCGAGTTAAGTAATGGAGTGGCTAGTCTCTTAGGTGTATCGTTTTCCATTGGGAAACATGTGTGTTTCGTCCACTTATAAGTTCGGAACAAAAATCGAGTACATACCAAGCCGAATGTCCGGACAAAACCCCGTTCCCATGATCCAAATTTTCTATATTTGCCTTAAAATGTCCCGGCTAAGCCTTGTCGATCTTGAGGTTTTAGATTCCAAAACAAGTGAGTTTCGTCCATCTACAAGTTCAAATCGAAAACCGAGTAAAAGCCAACCGAACGGACGGACATAAATCTCTTTTTTACGGACGAAACATTATTTTTTCTCCTTAGAACGCCCCGAGTTAAGTAATGGAGTGGCTAGTCTCTTAGGTGTATCGTTTTCCATTGGGAAACATGTGTGTTTCGTCCACTTATAAGTTCGGAACAAAAATCGAGTACATACCAAGCCGAATGTCCGGACAAAACCCCGTTCCCATGGTCCAAATTTTCTATATTGGCCTTAAAACGTCCCGGCTAAGCCTTGTCGATCTTGAGGTTTTAGATTCCAAAACAAGTGAGTTTTGTCCATCTACAAGTTCAAATCGAAAACCGAGTAAAAGCCAACCGAACGGACGGACAAAAAATCTCTTTTTTACGGACGAAACATTATTTTTTCTCCTTAGAACGCCCCGAGTTAAGTAATGGAGTGGCTAGTCTCTTAGGTGTATCGTTTTCCATTGGGAAACATGTGTGTTTCGTCCACTTATAAGTTCGGAACAAAAATAGAGTACATACCAAGCCGAATGTCCGGACAAAACCCCGTTCCCATGGTCCAAATTTTCTATATTTGCCTTAAAATGTCCCGGCTAAGCCTTGTCGATCTTGAGGTTTTAGATTACAAAACTTGTGAGTTTCGCCCATTTCCAAGTTCGGCCGAAAACCGAGTAAATGCCGACCGAACGGACGGACATAAATCTCGTTTTTACGGACGAAACATTATTTTTTCACCTTAGAACGCCCAGAGTTAAGTAATGGAGTGGCTAGTCTCTTAGGTGTATCGTTTACCATTGGGAAACATGTGTGTTTCGTCCACTTATAAGTTCGGAACAAAAATCGAGTACATACCAAGCCGAATGTCCGGACAAAACCCCGTTCCCATGGTCCAAATGTTCTATATTGGCCTTAAAACGTCCCGGCTAAGCCTTGTCGATCTTGAGGTTTTAGATTCCAAAACAAGTGAGTTTCGTCCATCTACAAGTTCAAATCGAAAACCGAGTAAAAGCCAACCGAACGGACGGACAAAAAATCTCTTTTTTACGGACGAAACATTATTTTTTCTCCTTAGAACGCCCCGAGTTAAGTAATGGAGTGGCTAGTCTCTTAGGTGTATCGTTTTCCATTGGGAAACATGTGTGTTTCGTCCACTTATAAGTTCGGAACAAAAATCGAGTACATACCAAGCCGAATGTCCGGACAAAACCCCGTTCCCATGGTCCAAATTTTCTATATTGGCCTTAAAATGTCCCGACTAAGCCTTGTCGATCTTGAGGTTTAAGATTCCAAAACAAGTGAGTTTCGTCCATTTCCAAGAAGATCGAAAACCGAGTAAAAGCCGACCGAACGGATTGACATAAATCTCGTTTTTAAGGAAGGAACATTGTTTTTCGCCTTAGTACGCCCCGAGTTAAGCAATGGAGTGGCTAGTCTCTTAGAGTTATCGTTTTCCATCGTCCACTTAAAAGTTCGGAACAAAAATCGAGTACATACCACGCCGAATATCCGGACAAAACCACGTTTCCATGGTCCAAATTTTCTATATTGGCCTTAAAATGTCCCGGCTAAGCCTTGTCGATCTTGAGGTTTTAGATTACAAAACATGTGAGTTTCGTCCGTTTCCAAGTTCGACCGAAAACCGAGTAAATGCCGACCGAACGGACGGACATAAATCTCGTTTTTATGGACGGAACGTTGTTTTTACACCTTAGAACGCCCCGAGTTAAGTAATGGAGTGGCTAGTCTCTTAGGTGTATCGTTTACCATTGGGAAACATGTGTGTTTCGTCCACTTATAAGTTCGGAACAAAAATCGAGTACATACCAAGCCGAATGTCCGGACAAAACCCCGTTCCCATGGTCCAAATGTTCTATATTGGCCTTAAAACGTCCCGGCTAAGCCTTGTCGATCTTGAGGTTTTAGATTCCAAAACAAGTGAGTTTCGTCCATCTACAAGTTCAAATCGAAAACCGAGTAAAAGCCAACCGAACGGACGGACAAAAAATCTCTTTTTTACGGACGAAACATTATTTTTTCTCCTTAGAACGCCCCGAGTTAAGTAATGGAGTGGCTAGTCTCTTAGGTGTATCGTTTTCCATTGGGAAACATGTGTGTTTCGTCCACTTATAAGTTCGGAACAAAAATAGAGTACATACCAAGCCGAATGTCCGGACAAAACCCCGTTCCCATGGTCCAAATTTTCTATATTTGCCTTAAAATGTCCCGGCTAAGCCTTGTCGATCTTGAGGTTTTAGATTAGAAAACTTGTGAGTTTCGTCCATTTCCAAGTTCGGCCGAAAACCGAGTAAATGCCGACCGAACGGACGGACATAAATCTCGTTTTTACGGACGAAACATTATTTTTTCACCTTAGAACGCCCAGAGTTAAGTAATGGAGTGGATAGTCTCTTAGGTGTATCGTTTACCATTGGGAAACATGTGTGTTTCCTCCACTTATAAGTTCGGAACAAAAATCGAGTACATACCGAGCCGAATGTCTGGATAAAACCCCGTTCCCATGGTCCAAATGTTCTATATTGGCCTTAAAATGTCCCGACTAAGCCTTGTCGATCTTGAGGTTTAAGATTCCAAAACAAGTGAGTTTCGTCCGTTTCCAAGTTCAGATCGAAAACCGAGTAAAAGCCGACCGAACGGATTGACATAAATCTCGTTTTTAAGGAAGGAACATTGTTTTTCGCCTTAGTACGCTCCGAGTTAAGCAATGGAGTTGCTAGTCTCTTAGAGTTATCGTTTTCCATCGTCCACTTAAAAGTTCGGAACAAAAATCGAGTACATACCACGCCGAATATCCGGACAAAACCAAGTTTCCATGGTCCAAATTTTCTATATTGGCCTTAAAATGTCCCGGCTAAGCCTTGTCGATCTTGAGGTTTTAGATTACAAAACATGTGAGTTTCGTCCGTTTCCAAGTTCGACCGAAAACCGAGTAAATGCGGACCGAACGGACGGACATAAATCTCGTTTTTATGGACGGAACGTTGTTTTTACACCTTAGAACGCCCCGAGTTAAGTAATGGTGTGGCTAGTTTCTTAGGTGTATCGATTACCATTGGGAAACATGTGTGTTTCGTCCACTTATAAGTTCGGAACAAAAATCGAGTACATACCAAGTCGAATGTCCGGACAAAACCCCGTTCCCATGGTCCAAATGTTCTATATTGTCCTTAAAATGTCCCGGCTAAGCCTTGTCGATCTTGAGGTTTTAGATTACAAAACTTGTGAGTTTCGTCCATTTCCAAGTTCGGCCGAAAACCGAGTAAATGCCGACCGAACGGACGGACATAAATCTCGTTTTTACGGACGAAACATTATTTTTTCACCTTAGAACGCCCCGAGTTAAGTAATGGAGTGGCTAGTCTCTTAGGTGTATCGTTTACCATTGGGAAACATGTGTGTTTCGTCCACTTATAAGTTCGGAACAAAAATCGAGTACATACCAAGCTGAATGTCCGGACAAAACCCCGTTCCCATGGTCCAAATGTTCTATATTGGCCTTAAAACGTCCCGGCTAAGCCTTGTCGATCTTGAGGTTTTAGATTCCAAAACAAGTGAGTTTCGTCCATCTACAAGTTCAAATCGAAAACCGAGTAAAAGCCGATCGAACGGAAGGACATAAATCTTTTTTTTACGGACGAAACATTATTTTTTCTCCTTAGAACGCCCCGAGTTAAGTAATGGAGTGGCTAGTCTCTTAGGTGTATCGTTTTCCATTGGGAAACATCTGTGTTTCGTCCACTTATAAGTTCGGAACAAAAATCGAGTACATACCAAGCCGAATGTCCGGACAAAACCCCGTTCCCATGGTCCAAATTTTCTATATTGGCCTTAAAATGTCCCGGCTAATCCTTGTCGATCTTGAGGTTTTAGATTACAAAACTGGTGAGTTTCGTCCATTTCCAAGTTCGGCCGAAAACCGAGTAAATGCCGACCGAACGGACGGACATAAATCTCGTTTTTACGGACGAAACATTATTTTTTCACCTTAGAACACCCACAGTTAAGTAATGGAGTGGCTAGTCTCTTAGGTGTATCGTTTACCATTGGGAAACATGTGTGTTTCCTCCACTTATAAGTTCGGAACAAAAATCGAGTACATACCAAGCCGAATGTCTGGATAAAACCCCGTTCCCATGGTCCAAATGTTCTATATTGGCCTTAAAACGTCCCGACTAAGCCTTGTCGATCTTGAGGTTTAAGATTCCAAAACAAGTGAGTTTCGTCCATTTCCAAGTTCAGATCGAAAACCGAGTAAAAGCCGACCGAACGGATTGACATAAATCTCGTTTTTAAGGAAGGAACATTGTTTTTCGCCTTAGTACGCCCCGAGTTAAGCAATGGAGTAGCTAGTCTCTTAGATTTATCGTTTTCCATCGTCCACTTAAAAGTTCGGAACAAAAATCGAGTACATACCACGCCGAATATCCGGACAAAACCCTGTTTCCATTGTCCAAATTTTCTATATTGGCCTTAAAATGTCCCGGCTAAGCCTTGTCGATCTTGAGGTTTTAGATTACAAAACATGTGAGTTTCGTCCGTTTCCAAGTTCGACCGAAAACCGAGTAAATGCAGACCGAACGGACGGACATAAATCTCGTTTTTATGGACGGAAAGTTGTTTTTACACCTTAGAACGCCCCGAGTTAAGTAATGGAGTGGCTAGTTTCTTAGGTGTATCGATTACCATTGGGAAACATGTGTGTTACGTCCACTTATAAGTTCGGAACAAAAATCGAGTACATACCAAGCCGAATGTCCGGACAAAACCCCGTTCCCATGGTCCAAATGTTCTATATTGGCCTTAAAACGTCCCGGCTAAGCCTTCTCGATCTTGAGGTTTTAGATTACAAAACATGTGAGTTTCGTCCATTTCCAAGTTCGACCGAAAACCGAGTAAAAGCCGACCGAACGGATTGACATAAATCTCGTTTTTAAGGAAGGAACATTGTTTTTCGCCTTAGTACGCCCCGAGTTAAGCAATGGAGTGGCTAGTCTCTTAGAGTTATCGTTTTCCATCGTCCACTTAAAAGTTCGGAACAAAAATCGAGTACATACCACGCCGAATATCCGGACAAAACCCCGTTTCCATGGTCCAAATTTTCTATATTTTCCTTAAAATGTCCCGGCTAAGCCTTGTCGATCTTGAGGTTTTAGATTACAAAACATGTGAGTTTCGTCCGTTTCCAAGTTCAACCGAAAACCGAGTAAATGCCGACCGAACGGACGGACATAAATCTCGTTTTTACGGACGAAACGTTGTTTTTTCACCTTAGAACGCCCCGAGTTAAGTAATAGAGTGGCTAGTTTCTTAGGTGTATCGTTTACCATTGGGAAACATGTGTGTTTCGTCCACTTATAAGTTCGGAACAAAAATCGAGTACATACCAAGCCGAATGTCCGGACAAAACACCGTTCCCATGGTCCAAATGTTCTATATTGGCCTTAAAACGTCCCGGCTAAGCCTTGTCGATCTTAAGGTTTTAGATTCCAAAACAAGTGAGTTTCGTCCATCTACAAGTTCAAATCGAAAACCGAGTAAAAGCCGACCGAACAGACGGACATAAATCTCTTTTTTACGGACGAAACATTGTTTTTTCTCCTTAGAACGCCCCGAGTTAAGTAATGGAGTGGCTAGTCTCTTAGGTGTATCGTTTTCCATTGGGAAACATGTGTGTTTCGTCCACTTATAAGTTCGGAACAAAAATCGAGTACATACCAAGCCGAATGTCCGGACAAAACCCCGTTCCCATGGTCCAAATTTTCTATATTGGCCTTAAAATGTCCCGGCTAAGCCTTGTCGATCTTGAGGTTTTGGATTACAAAACTTGTGAGTTTCGTCCATTTCCAAGTTCGGCCGAAAACCGAGTAAATGCCGACCGAACGGACGGACATAAATCTCGTTTTTACGGACGAAACATTATTTTTTCACATTAGAACGCCCCGAGTTAAGTAATGGAGTGGCTAGTCTCTTAGGTGTATCGTTTACCATTGGGAAACATGTGTGTTTCCTCCACTTATAAGTTCGGAACAAAAATCGAGTACATACCAAGCCGAATGTCTGGATAAAACCCCGTTCCCATGGTCCAAATGTTCTATATTGGCCTTAAAACGTCCCAACTAAGCCTTGTCGATCTTGAGGTTTAAGATTCCAAAACAAGTGAGTTTCGTCCATTTCCAAGTTCAGATCGAAAACCGAGTAAAAGCCGACCGAACGGATTGACATAAATCTCGTTTTTAAGGAAGGAACATTGTTTTTCGCCTTAGTACGCCCCGAGTTAAGCAATGGAGTGGCTAGTCTCTTAGAGTTATCGTTTTCCATCGTCCACTTAAAAGTTCGGAACAAAAATCGAGTACATACCACGCCGAATATCCGGACAAAACCCCGTTTCCATGCTCCAAATTTTCTATATTGGCCTTAAAATGTCCCGGCTAAGCCTTATCGATCTTGAGATTTTAGATTACAAAACATGTGAGTTTCGTCCGTTTCCAAGTTCGACCGAAAACCGAGTAAATGCCGACCGAACGGACGGACATAAATCTCGTTTTTATGGACGGAACGTTGTTTTTACACCTTAGAACGCCCCGAGTTAAGTAATGGAGTGGCTAGTTTCTTAGGTGTATCGATTACCATTGGGAAACATGTGTGTTTCGTCCACTTATAAGTTCGGAACAAAAATCGAGTACATACCAAGCCGAATGTCCGGACAAAACCCCGTTCCCATGGTCCAAATGTTCTATATTGGCCTTAAAACGTCCCGGCTAAGCCTTGTCGATCTTGAGGTTTTAGATTACAAAACATGTGAGTTTCTTCCATTTCCAAGTTCGACCGAAAACCGAGTAAATGGCGACCGAACGGACGGACATAAATCTCGTTTTTACGGAAGAAACGTTGTTTTTTCACCTTAGAACGCCCCGAGTTAAGTAATAGAGTGGCTAGTTTCTTAGGTGTATCGTTTACCATTGGGAAACATGTGTGTTTCGTCCACTTATAAGTTCGGAACAAAAATCGAGTACATACCAAGCCGAATGTCCGGACAAAACCCCGTTCCCATGGTCCAAATGTTCTATATTGGCCTTAAAACGTCCCGGCTAAGCCTTGTCGATCTTGAGGTTTTAGATTCCAAAACAAGTGAGTTTCGTCCATCTACAAGTTCAAATCGAAAACCGAGTAAAAGCCGACCGAACGGACGGACATAAATCTCTTTTTTACGGACGAAACATTATTTTTTCTCCTTAGAACGCCCCGAGTTAAGTAATGGAGTGGCTAGTCTCTTAGGTGTATCGTTTTCCATTGGGAAACATGTGTGTTTCGTCCACTTATAAGTTCGGAACAAAAATCGAGTACATACCAAGCCGAATGTCTGGACAAAACCCCGTTCCCATGGTCCAAATGTTCTATATTGGCCTTAGAACGTCCCGGCTAACCCTTGTCGATCTTGAGGTTTTAGATTACAAAACAAGTGAGTTTCGTCCATTTCCAAGTTCGACCGAAAACCGAGTAAATGCCGACCGAACGGAGGGACATAAATCTCGTTTTTACGGACGAAACATTATTTTTTCACCTTAGAACGCCCCGAGTTAAGTAATGGAGTGGCTAGTCTCTTAGGTGTATCGTTTACCATTGGGAAACATGTGTGTTTTTTCCACTTATAAGTTCGGAACAAAAATCGAGTACATACCAAGCCGAATGTCTGGATAAAACCCCGTTCCCATGGTCCAAATGTTCTATATTGGCCTTAAAAACGTCCCGACTAAGCCTTGTCGATCTTGAGGTTTAAGATTCCAAAACAAGTGAGTTTCGTCCATTTCCAAGTTCAGATCGAAAACCGAGTAAAAGCCGACCGAACGGATTGACATAAATCTCGTTTTTAAGGAAGGAACATTGTTTTTCGCCTTAGTACGCCCCGAGTTAAGCAATGGAGTGGCTAGTCTCTTAGAGTTATCGATTTCCATCGTCCACTTAAAAGTTCGGAACAAAAATCGAGTACATACCACGCCGAATATCCGGACAAAACCCCGTTTCCATGCTCCAAATTTTCTATATTGGACTTAAAATGTCCCGGCTAAGCCTTGTCGATCTTGAGATTTTAGATTACAAAACATGTGAGTTTCGTCCGTTTCCAAGTTCGACCGAAAACCGAGTAAATGCCGACCGAACGGACGGACATAAATCTCGTTTTTATGGACGGAACGTTGTTTTTACACCATAGAACGCCCCGAGTTAAGTAATGGAGTGGCTAGTTTCTTAGGTGTATCGATTACCATTTGAAAACATGTGTGTTTCGTCCACTTATAAGTTCGGAACAAAAATCGAGTACATACCAAGCCGAATGTCCGGACAAAACCCCGTTCCCATGGTCCAAATGTTCTATATTGGCCTTAAAACGTCCCGGCTAAGCCTTGTCGATCTTGAGGTTTTAGATTACAAAACATGTGAGTTTCGTCCATTTCCAAGTTCGACCGAAAACCGAGTAAATGCCGACCGAACGGACGGACATAAATCTCGTTTTTACGGAAGAAACGTTGTTTTTTCACCTTAGAACGCCCCGAGTTAAGTAATAGAGTGGCTAGTTTCTTAGGTGTATCGTTTACCATTGGGAAACATGTGTGTTTCGTCCACTTATAAGTTCGGAACAAAAATCGAGTACATACCAAGCCGAATGTCCGGACAAAACCCCGTTCCCATGGTCCAAATGTTCTATATTGGCCTTAAAACGTCCCGGCTAAGCCTTGTCGATCTTGAGGTTTTAGATTCCAAAACAAGTGAGTTTCGTCCATCTACAAGTTCAAATCGAAAACCGAGTAAAAGCCGACCGAACGGACGGACATAAATCTCTTTTTTACGGACGAAACATTATTTTTTCTCCTTAGAACGCCCCGAGTTAAGTAATGGAGTGGCTAGTCTCTTAGGTGTATCGTTTTCCATTGGGAAACATGTGTGTTTCGTCCACTTATAAGTTCGGAACAAAAATCGAGTACATACCAAGCCGAATGTCTGGACAAAACCCCGTTCCCATGGTCCAAATGTTCTATATTGGCCTTAGAACGTCCCGGCTAAGCCTTGTCGATCTTGAGGTTTTAGATTACAAAACATGTGAGTTTTGTCCATTTCCAAGTTCGACCGAAAACCGAGTAAATGCCGACCGAACGGAGGGACATAAATCTCGTTTTTACGGACGAAACATTATTTTTTCTCCTTAGAACGCCCCGAGTTAAGTAATGGAGTGGCTAGTCTCTTAGGTGTATCGTTTACCATTGGGAAACATGTGTGTTTCCTCCACTTATAAGTTCGGAACAAAAATCGAGTACATACCAAGCCGAATGTCTGGATAAAACCCCGTTCCCATGGTCCAAATGTTCTATATTGGCCTTAAAACGTCCCGACTAAGCCTTGTCGATCTTGAGGTTTAAGATTCCAAAACAAGTGAGTTTCGTCCATTTCCAAGTTCAGATCGAAAACCGAGTAAAAGCCGACCGAACGGATTGACATAAATCTCGTTTTTAAGGAAGGAACATTGTTTTTCGGATTAGTACGCCCCGAGTTAAGCAATGGAGTAGCTAGTCTCTTAGAGTTATCGTTTTCCATCGTCCACTTAAAAGTTCGGAACAAAAATCGAGTACATACCACGCCGAATATCCGGACAAAACCCCGTTTCCATGGTCCAAATTTTCTATATTGGCCTTAAAATGTCCCGGCTAAGCCTTGTCGATCTTGAGGTTTTAGATTACAAAACATGTGAGTTTCGTCCGTTTCCAAGTTCGACCGAAAACCGAGTAAATGCCGACCGAACGGACGGACATAAATCTCGTTTTTATGGACGGAACGTTGTTTCTACACCTTAGAACGCCTCGAGTTAAGTAATGGAGTGGCTAGTTTCTTAGGTGTATCGATTACCATTGGGAAACATGTATGTTACGTCCACTTATAAGTTCGGAACAAAAATCGAGTACATACCAAGCCGAATGTCCGGACAAAACCCCGTTCCCATGGTCCAAATGTTCTATATTGGCCTTAAAACGTCCCGGCTAAGCCTTGTCGATCTTGAGGTTTTAGATTACAAAACATGTGAGTTTCGTCCATTTCCAAGTTCGACCGAAAACCGAGTAAATGCCGACCGAACGGACGGACATAAATCTCGTTTTTACGGACGAAACGTTGTTTTTTCACCTTAGAACGCCCCGAGTTAAGTAATAGAGTGGCTAGTTTCTTAGGTGTATCGTTTACCATTGGGAAACATGTGTGTTTCGTCCACTTATAAGTTCGGAACAAAAATCGAGTACATACCAAGCCGAATGTCCGGACAAAACCCCGTTCCCATGGTCCAAATGTTCTATATTGGTCATAAAACGTCCCGGCTAAGCCTTGTCGATCTTGAGGTTTTAGATTCCAAAACAAGTGAGTTTCGTCCATCTACAAGTTCAAATCGAAAACCGAGTAAAAGCCGACGGAACGGACGGACATAAATCTTTTTTTTACGGACGAAACATTATTTTTTCTCCTTAGAACGCCCCGAGTTAAGTAATGGAGTGGCTAGTCTCTTAGGTGTATCGTTTTCCATTGGGAAACATGTGTGTTTCGTCCACTTATAAGTTCGGAACAAAAATCGAGTACATACCAAGCCGAATGTCCGGACAAAACCCCGTTCCCATGGTCCAAATTTTCTATATTGGCCTTAAAATGTCCCGGCTAAGCCTTGTCGATCTTGAGGTTTTAGATTACAAAACTTGTGAGTTTCGTCCATTTCCAAGTTCGGCCGAAAACCGAGTAAATGCCGACCGAACGGACGGACATATATCTCGTTTTTACGGACGAAACATTATTTTTTCACCTTAGAACGCCCCGAGTTAAGTAATGGAGTGGCTAGTCTCTTAGGTGTATCGTTTACCATTGGGAAACATGTGTGTTTCCTCCACTTATAAGTTCGGAACAAAAATCGAGTACGTACCAAGCCGAATGTCTGGATAAAACCCCGTTCCCATGGTCCAAATGTTCTATATTGGCCTTAAAACGTCCCGACTAAGCCTTGTCGATCTTGAGGTTTAAGATTCCAAAACAAGTGAGTTTCGTCCATTTCCAAGTTCAGATCGAAAACCGAGTAAAAGCCGACCGAACGGATTGACATAAATCTCGTTTTTAAGGAAGGAACATTGTTTTTCGCCTTAGTACGCCCCGAGTTAAGCAATGGAGTAGCTAGTCTCTTAGAGTTATCGTTTTCCATCGTCCACTTAAAAGTTCGGAACAAAAATCGAGTACATACCACGCCGAATATCCGGACAAAACCCCGTTTCCGTGGTCCAAATTTTCTATATTGGCCTTAAAATGTCCCGGCTAAGCCTTGTCGATCTTGAGGTTTTAGATTACAAAACATGTGAGTTTCGTCCGTTTCCAAGTTCAACCGAAAACCGAGTAAATGCGGACCGAACGAACAGACATAAATTTCCTTTTTATGGACGGAACGTTGTTTTTACACCTTAGAACGCCCCGAGTTAAGTAATGGAGTGGCTAGTTTCTTAGGTGTATCAATTACCATTGGGAAACATGTGTGTTACGTCCACTTATAAGTTCGGAACAAAAATCGAGTACATACCAAGCCGAATGTCCGGACAAAACCCCGTTCCCATGGTCCAAATGTTCTATATTGGCCTTAAAACGTCCCGGCTAAGCCTTGTCGATCTTGAGGTTTTAGATTACAAAACATGTGAGTTTCGTCCATTTCCAAGTTCGACCGAAAACCGAGTAAATGCCGACCGAACGGACGGACATAAATCTCGTTTTTACGGACGAAACGTTGTTTTTTCACCTTAGAACGCCCCGAGTTAAGTAATAGAGTGGCTAGTTTCTTAGGTGTATCGTTTACCATTGGGAAACATGTGTGTTTCGTCCACTTATAAGTTCGGAACAAAAATCGAGTACATACCAAGCCGAATGTCCGGACAAAACCCCGTTCCCATGGTCCAAATGTTCTATATTGGCCTTAAAACGTCCCGGCTAAGCCTTGTCGATCTTGAGGTTTTAGATTCCAAAACAAGTGAGTTTCGTCCATCTACAAGTTCAAATCGAAAACCGAGTAAAAGCCGACCGAACGGACGGACATAAATCTCTTTTTTAGGGACGAAACATTATTTTTTCTCCTTAGAACGCCCCGAGTTAAGTAATGGAGTGGCTAGTCTCTTAGGTGTATCGTTTTCAATTGGGAAACATGTGTGTTTCGTCCAGTTATAAGTTCGGAACAAAAATCGAGTACATACCAAGCCGAATGTCCGGACAAAACCCCGTTCCCATGGTCCAAATTTTCTATATTGGCCTTAAAATGTCCCGGCTAAGCCTTGTCGATCTTGAGGTTTTAGATTACAAAACTTGTGAGTTTCGTCCATTTCCAAGTTCGGCCGAAAACCGAGTAAATGCCGACCGAACGGACGGACATAAATCTCGTTTTTACGGACGAAACATTATTTTTTCACCTTAGAATGCCCCGAGTTAAGTAATGGAGTGGCTAGTCTCTTAGGTGTATCGTTTACCATTGGGAAACATGTGTGTTTCCTCCACTTATAAGTTCGGAACAAAAATCGAGTACATACCAAGCCGAATGTCTGGATAAAACCCCGTTCCCATGGTCCATATGTTCTATATTGGCCTTAAAACGTCCCGACTAAGCCTTGTCGATCTTGTGGTTTAAGATTCCAAAACAAGTGAGTTTCGTCCATTTCCAAGTTCAGATCGAAAACCGAGTAAAAGCCGACCGAACGGATTGACATAAATCTCGTTTTTAAGGAAGGAACATTGTTTTTCGCCTTAGTACGCCCCGAGTTAAGCAATGGAGTAGCTAGTCTCTTAGAGTTATCGTTTTCCATCGTCCACTTAAAAGTTCGGAACAAAAATCGAGTACATACCACACCGAATATCCGGACAAAACCCCGTTTCCGTGGTCCAAATTTTCTATATTGGCCTTAAAATGTCCCGGCTAAGCCTTGTCGATCTTGAGGTTTTAGATTACAAAACATGTGAGTTTCGTCCGTTTCCAAGTTCGACCGAAAACCGAGTAAATGCCGACCGAACGGACAGACATAAATTTCGTTTTTATGGACGGAACGTTGTTTATACACCTTAGAACGCCCCGAGTTAAGTAATAGAGTGGCTAGTTTCTTAGGTGTATCGTTTACCATTGGGAAACATGTGTGTTTCGTCCACTTATAAGTTCGGAACAAAAATCGAGTACATACCAAGCCGAATGTCCGGACAAAACCCCGTTCCCATGGTCCAAATGTTCTATATTGGCCTTAAAACGTCCCGGCTAAGCCTTGTCGATCTTGAGGTTTTAGATTCCAAAACAAGTGAGTTTCGTCCATCTACAAGTTCAAATCGAAAACCGAGTAAAAGCCGACCGAACGGACGGACATAAATCTCTTTTTTAGGGACGAAACATTATTTTTTCTCCTTAGAACGCCCCGAGTTAAGTAATGGAGTGGCTAGTCTCTTAGGTGTATCGTTTTCCATTGGGAAACATGTGTGTTTCGTCCACTTATAAGTTCGGAACAAAAATCGAGTACATACCAAGCCGAATGTCCGGACAAAACCCCGTTCCCATGGTCCAAATTTTCTATATTGGCCTTAAAATGTCCCGGCTAAGCCTTGTCGATCTTGAGGTTTTAGATTACAAAACTTGTGAGTTTCGTCCATTTCCAAGTTCGGCCGAAAACCGAGTAAATGCCGACCGAACGGACGGACATAAATCTCGTTTTTACGGACGAAACATTATTTTTTCACCTTAGAACGCCCCGAGTTAAGTAATGGAGTGGCTAGTCTCTTAGGTGTATCGTTTACCATTGGGAAACATGTGTGTTTCCTCCACTTATAAGTTCGGAACAAAAATCGAGTACATACCAAGCCGAATGTCTGGATAAAACCCCGTTCCCATGGTCCAAATGTTCTATATTGGCCTTAAAACGTCCCGACTAAGCCTTGTCGATCTTGAGGTTTAAGATTCCAAAACAAGTGAGTTTCGTCCATTTCCAAGTTCAGATCGAAAACCGAGTAAAAGCCGACCGAACGGATTGACATAAATCTCGTTTTTAAGGAAGGAACATTGTTTTTCGCCTTAGTACGCCCCGAGTTAAGCAATGGAGTAGCTAGTCTCTTAGAGTTATCGTTTTCCATCGTCCACTTAAAAGTTCGGAACAAAAATCGAGTACATACCACGCCGAATATCCGGACAAAACCCCGTTTCCGTGGTCCAAATTTTCTATATTGGCCTTAAAATGTCCCGGCTAAGCCTTGTCGATCTTGAGGTTTTAGATTACAAAACATGTGAGTTTCGTCCGTTTCCAAGTTCGACCGAAAACCGAGTAAATGCCGACCGAACGGACAGACATAAATTTCGTTTTTATGGACGGAACGTTGTTTTTACACCTTAGAACGCCCCGAGTTAAGTAATGGAGTGGCTAGTTTCTTTGGTGTATCAATTACCATTGGGAAACATGTGTGTTTCGTCCACTTATAAGTTCAGAACAAAAATCGAGTACATACCAAGCCGAATGTCCGGACAAAACCCCGTTCCCATGGTCCAAATGTTCTATATTGGCCTTAAAACGTCCCGGCTAAGCCTTGTCGATCTTAAGGTTTTAGATTACAAAACATGTGAGTTTCGTCCATTTCCAAGTTCGACCGAAAACCGAGTAAATGCCGACCGAACGGACGGACATAAATCTCGTTTTTACGGACGAAACGTTGTTTTTTCACCTTAGAACGCCCCGAGTTAAGTAATAGAGTGGCTAGTTTCTTAGATGTATCGTTTACCATTGGGAAACATGTGTGTTTCGTCCACTTATAAGTTCGGAACAAAAATCGAGTACATACCAAGCCGAATATCCGGACAAAACCCCGTTCCCATGGTCCAAATGTTCTATATTGGCCTTAAAACGTCCCGGCTAAGCCTTGTCGATCTTGAGGTTTTAGATTCCAAAACAAGTGAGTTTCGTCCATCTACAAGTTCAAATCGAAAACCGAGTAAAAGCCGACCGAACGGACGGACATAAATCTCTTTTTTACGGACGAAACATTATTTTCTCCTTAGAACGCCCCGAGTTAAGTAATGGAGTGGCTAGTCTCTTAGGTGTATCGTTTTCCATTGGGAAACATGTGTGTTTCGTCCACTTATAAGTTCGGAACAAAAATCGAGTACATACCAAGCCGAATGTCCGGACAAAACCCCGTTCCCATGGTCCAAATTTTCTATATTGGCCTTAAAATGTCCCGGCTAAGCCTTGTCGATCTAGAGGTTTTAGATTACAAAACTTGTGAGTTTCGTCCATTTCCAAGTTCGGCCGAAAACCGAGTAAATGCCGACCGAACGGACGGACATAAATCTCGTTTTTACGGACGAAACATTATTTTTTCACCTTAGAACGCCCCGAGTTAAGTAATGGAGTGGCTAATCTCTTAGGTGTATCGTTTACCATTGGGAAACATGTGTGTTTCCTCCACTTATAAGTTCAGAACAAAAATCGAGTACATACCAAGCCGAATGTCTGAATAAAACCCCGTTCCCATGGTCCAAATGTTCTATATTTGCCTTAAAACGTCCCGACTAAGCCTTGTCAATCTTGAGGTTTAAGATTCCAAAACAAGTGAGTTTCGTCCATTTCAAAGTTCAGATCGAAAACCGAGTAAAAGCCGACCGAACGGATTGACATAAATCTCGTTTTTAAGGAAGGAACATTGTTTTTCGCCTTAGTACGCCCCGAGTTAAGCAATGGAGTAGCTAGTCTCTTAGAGTTATCGTTTTCCATTGTCCACTTAAAAGTTCGGAACAAAAATCGAGTACATACCACGCCGAATATCCGGAGAAAACCCCGTTTCCATGGTCCAAATTTTCTATATTGGCCTTAAAATGTCCCGGCTAAGCCTTGTCGATCTTGAGGTTTTAGATTACAAAACATGTGAGTTTCGTCCGTTTCCAAGTTCGACCGAAAACTGAGTAAATGCCGACCGAACGGACGGACATAAATCTCGTTTTTATGGACGGAACGTTGTTTTTACACCTTAGAACGCCCCGAGTTAAGTAATAGAGTGGCTAGTTTCTTAGGTGTATCGTTTACCATTGGGAAACATGTGTGTTTCGTCCACTTATAAGTTCGGAACAAAAATCGAGTACATACCAAGCCGAATGTCCGGACAAAACCCCGTTCCCATGGTCCAAATGTTCTATATTGGCCTTAAAACGTCCCGGCTAAGCCTTGTCGATCTTGAGGTTTTAGATTCCAAAACAAGTGAGTTTCGTCCATCTACAAGTTCAAATCGAAAACCGAGTAAAAGCCGACCGAACGGACGGACACAAATCTCTTTTTTACGGACGAAACATTATTTTTTCTCCTTAGAACGCCCCGAGTTAAGTAATGGAGTGGCTAGTCTCTTAGGTGTATCGTTTTCCATTGGGAAACATGTGTGTTTCGTCCACTTATAAGTTCGGAACAAAAATCGAGTACATACCAAGCCGAATGTCCGGACAAAACCCCGTTCCCATGGTCCAAATTTTCTATATTGGCCTTAAAATGTCCAGGCTAAGCCTTGTCGATCTTGAGGTTTTAGATTACAAAACATGTGAGTTTCGTCCGTTTCCAAGTTCGACCGAAAACTGAGTAAATGCCGACCGAACGGACGGACATAAATCTCGTTTTTATGGACGGAACGTTGTTTTTACACCTTAGAACGCCCCGAGTTAAGTAATAGAGTGGCTAGTTTCTTAGGTGTATCGTTTACCATTGGGAAACATGTGTGTTTCGTCCACTTATAAGTTCGGAACAAAAATCGAGTACATACCAAGCCGAATGTCCGGACAAAACCCCGTTCCCATGGTCCAAATGTTCTATATTGGCCTTAAAACGTCCCGGCTAAGCCTTGTCGATCTTGAGGTTTTAGATTCCAAAACAAGTGAGTTTCGTCCATCTACAAGTTCAAATCGAAAACCGAGTAAAAGCCGACCGAACGGACGGACACAAATCTCTTTTTTACGGACGAAACATTATTTTTTCTCCTTAGAACGCCCCGAGTTAAGTAATGGAGTGGCTAGTCTCTTAGGTGTATCGTTTTCCATTGGGAAACATGTGTGTTTCGTCCACTTATAAGTTCGGAACAAAAATCAAGTACATACCAAGCCGAATGTCCGAACAAAACCCCGTTCCCATGGTCCAAATTTTCTATATTGGCCTTAAAATGTCCCGGCTAAGCCTTGTCGATCTTGAGGTTTTAGATTACAAAACATGTGAGTTTCGTCCGTTTCCAAGTTCGACCGAAAACCGAGTAAATGCCGACCGAACGGACGGACATAAATCTCGTTTTTATGGACGGAACGTTGTTTTTACACCTTAGAACGCCTCGAGTTAAGTAATGGAGTGGCTAGTTTCTTAGGTGTATCGATTACCATTGGGAAACATGTGTGTTACGTCCACTTATAAGTTCGGAACAAAAATCGAGTACATACCAAGCCGAATGTCCGGACAAAACCCCGTTCCCATGGTCCAAATGTTCTATATTGGCCTTAAAACGTCCCGGCTAAGCCTTGTCGATCTTGAGGTTTTAGATTACAAAACATGTGAGTTTCGTCCATTTCCAAGTTCGACCGAAAACCGAGTAAATGCCGACCGAACGGACGGACATAAATCTCGTTTTTACGGACGAAACGTTGTTTTTTCACCTTAGAACGCCCCGAGTTAAGTAATAGAGTGGCTAGTTTCTTAGGTGTATCGTTTACCATTGGGAAACATGTGTGTTTCGTCCACTTATAAGTTCGGAACAAAAATCGAGTACATACCAAGCCGAATGTCCGGACAAAACCCCGTTCCCATGGTCCAAATGTTCTATATTGGCCTTAAAACGTCCCGGCTAAGCCTTGTCGATCTTGAGGTTTTAGATTCCAAAACAAGTGAGTTTCGTCCATCTACAAGTTCAAATCGAAAACCGAGTAAAAGCCGACCGAACGGACGGACATAAATCTTTTTTTTACGGACGAAACATTATTTTTTCTCCTTAGAACGCCCCGAGTTAAGTAATGGAGTGGCTAGTCTCTTAGGTGTATCGTTTTCCATTGGGAAACATGTGTGTTTCGTCCACTTATAAGTTCGGAACAAAAATCGAGTACATACCAAGCCGAATGTCCGGACAAAACCCCGTTCCCATGGTCCGAATTTTCTATATTGGCCTTAAAATGTCCCGGCTAAGCCTTGTCGATCTTGAGGTTTTAGATTACAAAACTTGTGAGTTTCGTCCATTTCCAAGTTCGGCCGAAAACCGAGTAAATGCCGACCGAACGGACGGACATAAATCTCGTTTTTAAGGACGAAACATTATTTTTTCACCTTAGAACGCCCCGAGTTAAGTAATGGAGTGGCTAGTCTCTTAGGTGTATCGTTTACCATTGGGAAACATGTGTGTTTCCTCCACTTATAAGTTCGGAACAAAAATCGAGCACATACCAAGCCGAATGTCTGGATAAAACCCCGTTCCCATGGTCCAAATGTTCTATATTGGCCTTAAAACGTCCCGACTAAGCCTTGTCGATCTTGAGGTTTAAGATTCCAAAACAAGTGAGTTTCGTCCATTTCCAAGTTCAGCTCGAAAACCGAGTAAAAGCCGACCGAACGGATTGACATAAATCTCGTTTTTAAGGAAAGAACATTGTTTTTCGCCTTAGTACGCCCCGAGTTAAGCAATGGAGTGGCTAGTCTCTTAGAGTTATCGTTTTCCATCGTCCACTTAAAAGTTCGGAACAAAAATCGAGTACATAGTACATACCACGCTGAATATCCGGACAAAACCCCGTTTCCATGGTCCAAATTTTCTATATTGGCCTTAAAATGTCCCGGCTAAGCCTTGTCGATCTTGAGGTTTTAGATTACAAAACATGTGAGTTTCGTCCGTTTCCAAGTTTGACCGAAAACCGAGTAAATGCCGACCGAACGGACGGACATAAATCTCGTTTTTATGGACGGAACGTTGTTTTTACACCTTAGAACGCCCCGAGTTAAGTAATGGAGTGGCTAGTTTCTTAGGTGTATCGATTACCATTGGAAACATGTGTGTTACGTACACTTATAAGTTCGGAACAAAAATCGAGTACATACCAAGCCGAATGTCCGGACAAAACCCCGTTCCCATGGTCCAAATGTTCTATATTTTCCTTAAAACGTCCCGACTAAGCCTTGTCGATCTTGAGGTTTTAGATTAGAAAACAAGTGAGTTTCGTCCATTTCCAAGTTCAGACCGAAAACCGAGTAAATGCCGACAGAACGGACGGACATAAATCTCGTTTTTATGGACAGAACGTTGTTTTTTCATCTTAGAACGCCCCGAGTTAAGTAATGGAGTGGCTAGTCTCTTAGGTGTATCATTTTCCATTGGGAAACATGTGTGTTTCGTCCACTTATAAGTTCGGAACGAAAATCGAGTACATACAAAGCCGAATGTCCGGACAAAACCCCGTTCTCATCGTCCAAATGTTCTATATAAGATTTAAAACGTCCCGACTAAGCCTTATCGATCTTGAGGTTCTAGATTCTAAAACAAGTGAGTTTTGTCCATTTCAAAGTTCGGACCGAAAACCGAGTATATGTCGACTGAACGGACGGACATAAATCTCGTTTTTACTGACAGAACGTTGTTTTTTCACCTTGGAAAGCCCCAAGTTAAGTAATGGAGTGGCTAGTCTCTTAGGTGTATCGTTTTCCATTTGCAAACATGTGTGTTTCGTCCACTTATAAGTTCGGAACAAAAATCGAGTACATACGAAGCCGATTCTCCGAACAAAACCCCGTTCCCATGGTCCAAATGTTCTATATTGGCCTTAAAACGTCCCGGCTAAGCCTTGTCAATCTTGAGGTTTTGGATTCCAAAACAAGTGAGTTTCGTCCATTTCCAAGTTCGGACCGAAAACCGAGTAAATGCCGACCGAACAGACGAACATAAATCTCGTTATTACGGACGGAACATTGTTTGTTCACCTTAGAATGCCCCGAGTTAAGTAATGGAGTGGCTAGTCTCTTAGGTGTATCGTTTTCCATTTGGAAACATGTGTGTTTCGTCCACTTATAAGTTCAGAACAAAAATCGAATACATACGAATCCGATTGTCCGAACAAAACCCCGTTCCCATGGTCCAAATGTTCTATATTGGCCTTAAAACATCCCGGCTAAGCCTTGTCGATCTTGAGGTTTTAGATTTCTAAACAAGTGAGTTTCGTCCATTTCCAAGTTCGGACCGAAAACCGAGTAAATACCGACCGAACGAACGGACATAAATCCCGTTTTTACGGACGGAACGTTGTTTTTTCACCTTAGAACGCCCCGAGTTAATTAATGGAGTGGCTAGTCTCTTAGGTGTATCGTTTTCCATTTGGAAACATGTGTGTTTCGTCCACTTATAAGTTCGGAACAAAAATCGAGTACATACGAAGCCCCGTTCCCATCGTCCAAATGTTCTATATTGCCCTTAAAACGTCCTGACTAAGCCTTATCGATCTTGAGGTTTTAGATTCCAAAACAAGTGAGTTTCGTCCATTTCCAAGTTCAGACCGAAAACCGAGTAAATGCCGACCAAACGGACGGACATAAATCTCGTTTTTACGGACGGAACATTCATTTTTCACCTTAGAACGCCCCGAGTTATGTAATGGAGTGGCTAATCTCTTAGGTGTATCGTCTTCCATTTGGAAACATGTGTGTTTCGTCCACTTATACGTTCGGAACAAAAATCGAGTACATACGAAGCCGATTGTCCGAACAAATCCCCGTTCCCATTGTCCAAATTTCTATATTGGCCTTAAAAAGTCCCGGCTAAGCCTTGTCGATCTTGAGGTTTTGGATTCCAAAACAAGTGAGTTTCGTCCATTTCCAAGTTCGGACCGAAAACCGAGTAAATGCCGACCGAACGGACGGACATAAATCTCGTTTTTACGGATGGGACGTTGTTTTTTTACTTTAGAACGCCCCGAGTTAAGTAATGGAGTGGCTAGTCTCTTAGGTGTATCGTTTTCCATTTGGAAACATGTGTGTTTCGTCCACTTTTAACTTCGGAAAATAAATTGAGTACATACAAAGCCGAATGTCCGCACAATACCCCGTTCCCATCATCCAAATGTTTTATATTAGATTTACAACATCCCGACTAAGCCTTGTCGATCTTGAGGTTTTAGATTCCAAAACAAGTGAGTTTTGTCCATTTCCAAGTTTGGACCGAAAACCGATTAAATGCCGACCGAACGGACGGACATAAACCTCGTTTATACGGAAGGAACATTGTTTTTTCACCTTAGAAGTCCCCGAGTTAAGTAATGGAGTGGCTAGTCTCTTAGGTGTATCGTTTTCCATTTGGAAACATGTGTGTTTCGTCCACTTATAAGTTCGGAACAAAAATCGAGTACATACGAAGCCGATTGTCCGGACAAAACCCCGTTCCCATCGTCCAAATGTTCTATATTGCCCTTAAAACGTCCTGACTAAGCCTTGTCGATCTTGAGGTTTTAGATTGCAAAACAAGTGAGTTTCGTCCATTTCCAAGTTCGGACCGAAAACCGAGTAAATGCCGACCAAACGGACGGATATAAATCTCGTTTTTACGGACGTAACGTTCTTTTTTCACCTTACATCGCCCCGAGTTAAGTAATGGAGTGGCTAGTCTCTTAGGTGTATCGTTTTCCATTGGGAAACATGTGTGTTTCGTCCACTTTTAAGTTCGGAACAAAAATCGAGTACATACGAAGCCGAATGTCCGGACAAAACCCCGTTGCCATCGTCCAAATGTTCTATATTAGATTTAAAACGTCCCGACTAAGCCCTACCGATCTTAAGGTTTTAGATTCCAAAAAATTGAGTTTCGTCCATTTCCAAGTTCGGACCGAAAACCGAGTAATTGCCGACCGCACAGAGAGACATAAATCCCGTTTTTACGGACGGAACATTGTTTTTCCACCTTAGAACGCCCCGAGTTAAGTAATGGAGTGGCTAGTCTCTTAGGTGTATCGTTTTCCATTTGGAAACATGTGTGTTTCGTCCACTTATAAGTTCAGAACAAAAATCGAGAACATACGAATCCGATTGTCCGTACAAAACCCCGTTCCCATGGTCCAAATGTTCTATATTGGCCTTAAAACGTCCCGGCTAAGCCTTGTCGATCTTGAGGTTTTCGATTCCAAAACAAGTGAGTTTCGTCCATTTCCAAGTTCGGACCGAAAACCGAGTAAATGCCGACCAAACGGACGAACATAAATCTCGTTTTTACGGACGGAACGTTCTTTTTTCACCTTACAACGCCCCGATTTAAGTAATGGAGTGGCTAGTCTCTTAGGTGTATCGTTTTCCATTGGGAAACATGTGTGTTTCGTCCACTTTTAAGTTCGGAACAAAAATCGAGTACATACGAAGCCGAATATCCGGACAAAACCTCGTTGCCATCGTCCAAATGTTCTATATTAGATTTAAAACGTTCCGACTAAGCCTTGTCGATCTTGAGGTTAAAAAACAAGTGAGTTTCGTCCATTTCCAAGTTCAGATCGAAAACCGAGTAAATGCCGACCGAACGGACGGACATAAATCCCGTTTTTACGGATGGAAAGTTGTTTTTTTACTTCAGAATGCCCCGAGTTAAGTAATGGAGTGGCTAGTCTCTTAGGTGTATCGTTTTCCATTTGGAAACATGTGTGTTTCGTCCACTTATAAGTTCGGAACAAAAATCGAGTACATACGAAGCCGAATATCCGGACAAAACCCCGTTCCCATCGTCCAAATGTTCTATATTAGATTTAAAACGTCCCGACTAAGCCCTACCGATCTTAAGGTTTTAGATTCCAAAAAATTGAGTTTCGTCCATTTCCAAGTTCGGACCGAAAACCGAGTAATTGCCGACCGCAGAGAAAGACATAAATCCCGTTTTTACGGACGGAACATTGTTTTTTCACCTTAGAACGCCCCGAGTTAAGTAATGGAGTGGCTAGTCTCTTAGGTGTATCGTTTTCCATTTGGAAACATGTATGTTTCGTCCACTTATAAGTTCGGAACAAAAATCGAGTACATACGAATCCGATTGTCCGAACAAAACCCCGTTCCCATGGTCCAAATGTTCTATATTGGCCTTAAAACGTCCCGGCTAAGCCTTGTCGATCTTGAGGTTTTAGATTCCAAAACAAGTGAGTTTCGTACATTTCCAAGTTCGGACCGAAAACCGAGTAAATGTCGACCGAACGGACGGACATAAATCTCGTTATTACGGACGGCACATTTTTTTTTCACCTTAGAACGCCCCGAGTTAAGTAATGGAGTGGATAGTCTCTTAGGTGTATCGTTTTCCATTGGGAAACATGTGTGTTTCGTCCACTTATAAGTTCCGAACGAAAATCGAGTACATACGAAGCAGAATGTCCGGACAAAACCCCGTTACCAGGGTCCAAATGTTCTATATTGGCTTTAAAACGTCCCGACTAAGCCTTGTCGATCTTGAGGTTTTGGATTCTAAAATAAGTGAGTTTCGTCCATTTCCAAGTTCGGACCGAAAACCGAGTAAATGCCGACCGAACGGACGGACATAAACCTCGTTTATACGGAAGGAACATTGTTTTTTCACCTTAGAAGTCCCCGAGTTAAGTAATGGAGTGGCTAGTCTCTTAGGTGTATCGTTTTCCATTGGGAAACATGTGTGTTTCGTCCACTTATAAGTTCGGAACAAAAATCGAGTACATACGAAGCCGAATGTCCGGACAAAACCCCGTTGCCATCGTCCAAATGTTCTATATTAGATTTAAAATGTCCCGACTAAGCCTTGTCGATCTTGAGGTTTTAGATTCCAAAACAAGTGAGTTTCGTCCATTTCCAAGTTCAGACTGAAAACCGAGTAAATGCGGACAGAACGGACGGACATAAATCCCGTTTTTACGGACGGAACATTGTTTTTTCACCTTAGAACGCCCCGAGTTAAGTAATGGAGTGGCTAGTCTCTTAGGTGTATCGTTTTCCATTTGGAAACATGTGTGTTTCGTCCACTTATATGGTCGGAACAAAAATCGAGTACATACGAAGCCGAATGTCCGGACAAAACCCCGTTCCCATCGTCCAAATGTTCTATATTAGATTTTTAACGTCCCAAATAAGCCTTGTCGATCTTGAGGTTTTGGATTCCAAAACAAGTGATTTTCATCCATTTCTAAGTTCGGACCGAAAACCGAGTAAATACCGACCGAACAAACGGACATAAATCCCGTTTTTACGGACGGAACGTTGTTTTTTCACCTTAGAACGCCCCGAGTTAATTAATGGAGTGGCTAGTCTCTTATGTGTATCGTTTTCCATTTGGAAACATGTGTGTTTCGTCCACTTATAAGTTCGGAACAAAAATCGAGTACATACGAATCCGAATGTCCGGACAAAACCCCGTTCCCATCGTCCAAATGTTCTATATTAGATTTAAATCCTACCGACTAAGCCTTGTCGATCATGAGTTTTTGGATTACAAAACAAGTGAGTTTCGTCCATTTCCAAGTTCGGACCGAAAACCGAGTAAATGCCGACCGAACGGACGGACATAAACCACGTTTTTACGGAAGGAACATTGTTTTTTCACCTTAGAACGCCCCGAGTTAAGTAATGGAGTGGCTAGTCTCTTAGGTGTATCGTTTTCCATTAGGAAACATGTGTGTTTCGTCCACTTTTAAGTTCGGAACAAAAATCGAGTACATACGAAGCCGAATGTCCGCAGAAAACCCCGTTGCCATCGTCCAAGTGTTCTATATTAGATTTAAAACGTCCCGACTAACCCTTGTCGATCTTGAGGTTTTAGATTCCAAAAAAAATGAGTTTCGTCCATTTCCATGTTCGGACCGAAAACCGAGTAATTGCCGACCGCACAGACAGACATAAATCCCGTTTTTACGGACGGAACATTGTTTTTTCACCATAGAACGCCCCGAGTTAAGTAATGGAGTGGCTAGTCTCTTAGGTGTATTGTTTTCCATTTGGAAACATGTGTGTTTCGTCCACTTATAAGTTCGGAACAAAAATTGAGTACATACGAAGCCGATTGTCCGAACAAAACCCCGTTTCCATGGTCCAAATGTTCTATATTGGCCTTAAAACGTCCCGGCAAAGCCTTGTCGATCTTGAGGTTTTAGATTCCAAAACAAGTGAGTTTCGTCCATTTCCAAGTTTCGACCGAAAACCGAGTAAATACCGACCGAACGAACGGACATAAATCCCGTTTTTACGGACGGAACGTTGTTTTTTCACCTTAGAACGCCCCGAGTTAATTAATGGAGTGGCTAGTCTCTTAGGTGTATCGTTTTCCATTTGGAAACATGTGTGTTTCGTCCACTTATAAGTTCGGAACAAAAATCGAGTACATACGAATCCGAATGTCCGGACAAAACCCCGTTCCCATCGTCCAAATGTTCTATATTAGATTTAAATCGTCCCGACTAAGCCTTGTCGATCTTGAGGTTTTAGATTCCAAAACAAGTGATTTTCATCCATTTCCAAGTTCAGACCGAAAACCGAGTAAATGCCGACCGAACGGACAGACATAAATCTCGTTTTTACGGACGGAACATTGTTTTTTCACCTTAGAACGCCCAGAGTTAAGTAATGGAGTGGCTAGTCTCTTAGGTGTATCGTTTTCAATTGGGAAACATGTGTGTTACGTCCACTTTTAAGTTCGGAAAATAAATTGAGTACATACGAAGCCGAATGTCCGGACAATACCCCGTTCCCATCGTCCAAATGTTCTATATTGGCCTTAAAACGTCCCGACTAAGCCTTGTCGATCTTGGGGTTTTAGATTCCAAAACAAGTGAGTTTTATCCATTTCCAAGATCGGACCGAAAAACGAGTAAATGCCGACCGAACGGACGGACATAAATTTCGTTTTTACGGACGGAACGTTGTTTTTTCACCTTAGAACGCCCCGAGTTAAGTTATGGAGTGGCTAGTCTCTTAGGTGTATCGTTTTCCATTTGGAAACATGTGTGTTTCGTCCACTTATAAGTTCGGAACAAAAATCGAGTACATACGAAGCCGATTGTCCAAACAAAACCCCGTTCCCATGGTCCAAATGTCCTATATTGCCCTTAAAACGTCCCGGCTAAGCCTTGTCGATCTTGAGGTTTTGGATTCCAAAACAAGTGAGTTTCGTCCATTTCCAAGTTCGGACCGAAAACCGAGTAAATGCCGACCGAACGGACGGACATAAATCCTGTTTTTACGGACGGAACGTTATTTTTTCACCTTAGAACGCCCCGAGTTAATTAATGGAGTGGTTAGTCTCTTAGGTGTATCGTTTTCCATTGGGAAACATGTGTGTTTCGTTCACTTTTAAGTTCGGAACAAAAATCGAGTACATACGAAGCCGAATGTCCGGACAAAACCCCGTTGCCATCGTCCAAATGTTCTATATTAGATATAAAACGTCCCGACTAAGCCTTGTCGATCTTGAGGTTTTAGATTCCGAAACAAGTGAGTTTCGTCCATTTCCAAGTTCAGACCGAAAACCGAGTAAATGCCGACCGAACGGAGGGACATAAATCCCGTTTTTATGGACGGAACGTTGTTTTTTCACCTTAGAACGCCCCGAGTTAATTAATGGAGTGGCTAGTCTCTTAGGTGTATCGTTTTCCATTTGGAAACATATGTGTTTCGTGCACTTATAAGTTCGGAACAAAAATCGAGTACATACGAAGCCGAATGTCCGGACAAAACCCCGTTACCAGGGTCCAAATGTTCTATATTAGATTTAAAACGTCCCGACTAAGCCTTGTCGATCTTGAGGTTTTAGATTCCAAAACAAGTGAGTTTCGTCCATTTCCAAGTTCAGACCGAAAACCGAGTAAATGCCGACCGAACGGACGGACATAAATCTCATTTTTATGGTCGGAACGTTGTTTTTTCATCTAAGAACGCCCCGAGTTAAGTAATGGGGTGGCTGGTCTTTTAGGTGTATCATTTTCCATTGGGAAACATGTGTGTTTCGTCCACTTATAAGTTCAGAACGAAAATTGAGTACATACGAAGCCGAATGTCCGGACAAAACCCCGTTCTCATCGTCCAAATGTTCTATATTAGATTTAAAACGTCCCGACTAAGCCTTATCGATCTTGAGTTTCTAGATTCCAAAACAAGTGAGTTTTGTAAATTTCAAAGTTCGGACCAAAAACCGAGTAAATGCCGACCGAACGGACGGACATAAATCTAGTTTTTACTGACAGAACGTTGTTTTTTCACCTTAGAAAGCCCCGAGTTAAGTAATGGAGTGGCTAGTCTCTTCGGTGTATCGTTTTCCATTTGGAAACATGTGTGTTTCGTCCACTTATAAGTTCGGAACAAAAATAAAGGACATACGAAGCCGAATGTCCGGACAAAACCCTGTTGCCATCGTCCAAATGTTCTATATTAGATTTAAAACGTTCCGACTAAGCCTTGTCGATCTTGAGGTTTTAGATTCCAAAACAAGTGAGTTTCGTCCATTTCCAAGTTCAGACCCAAAACCGAGTAAATGCCGACCGAACGGACGGACATAAATCCCGTTTTTACTGATGGAACGTTGTTTTTTCACCTTAGAACGCCCCGAGTTAAGTAATGGAGTGGCTAGTCTCTTAGGTGTATCGTTTTCCATTTGGAAAGATGTGTGTTTCGTCCAATTATAAGTTTGGAACAAAAATCGAGTACATACGAATCCGAATATCCGGACAAAACCCCGTTCCCATCGTCCAAATGTTCTATATTAGATTTAAAACGTCCCGACTAAGCCCTATCGATCTTGAGGTTTTAGATTCCAAAAAAATTGAGTTTCGTCCATTTCCAAGTTCGGACCGAAAACCGAGTAATTGCCGACCGCACAGACAGACATAAATCCCGTTTTTACGGACGGAACATTGTTTTTTCACCTTAGAACGCCCCGAGTTAAGTAATGGAGTGGGTAGTCTCTTAGGTGTATCGTTTTCCATTTGGAAACATGTATGTTTCGTCCACTTATAAGTTCGGAACAAAAATCGAGTACATACGAACCCGATTGTCCGAACAAAACCCCGTTCCCATGGTCCAAATGTTCTATATTGGCCTTAAAACGTCCCGGCTAAGCCTTGTCGATCTTGAGGTTTTAGATTCCAAAACAAGTGAGTTTCGTCCATTTCCAAGTTCGGACCGAAAACCGAGTAAATACCGACCGAACGAACGGACATAAATCCCGTTTTTACGGACGGAACGTTGTTTTTTCACCTTAGAACGCCCCGGTTTAATTAATGGAGTGGCTAGTCTCTTAGGTGTATCGTTTTCCATTTGGAAACATGTGTGTTTCGTCCACTTATAAGTTCGGAACAAAAATCGAGTACATACGAAGCCGAATATCCGGACAAAACCCCGTTGCCATCGTCCAAATGTTCTATATTAGATTTAAAATGTCCCGACTAAGCCTTGTCGATCTTGAGGTTTTAGATTCCAAAACAAGTGAGTTTCGTCCATTTCCAAGTTCAGACCAAAAACCGACTAAATGCGGACCGAACGGACGGACATAAATCCCGTTTTTACGGACGGAACATTGTTTTTTCACCTTAGAACGCCCCGAGTTAATTAATGGAGTGGCTAGTCTCTTAGGTGTATCATTTTCCATTGGGAAACATGTGTGTTTCGTCCACTTTTAAGTTCGGAACAAAAATCGAGTACATACGAAGCCGAATGTCCGGACAAAACCCCGTTCTCATCGTCCAAATGTTCGATATTAGATTTAAAATGTCCCTACTAAACCTTATCGATCTTGAGGTTCTAGATTCCAAAACAAGTGAGTTTTGTAAATTTCAAAGTTCGGACCGAAAACCGAGTAAATGCCGACCGAACGGACGGACATAAATCTCGTTTTTACTGACAGAACGTTGTTTTTTCACCTTAGAAAGCCCCGAGTTAAGTAATGGAGTGGCTAGTCTCTTAGGTGTATCGTTTTCCATTTGCAAACATGTGTGTTTCGTCCACTTATAAGTACGGAAAAAAAATCGAGTACATACGAAGCCGAATGTCCGGACAAAACCCCGTTACCAGGGTCCAAATGTTCTATATTGGCTTTAAAACGTTCCGACTAAGCCTTGTCGATCTTGAGGTTTTAGATTCCAAAACAAGTGAGTTTCGTCCATTTATAAGTTCAGACCGAAAACCGAGTAAATGCCGACCGAACGGACAGACATAAATCTCGTTTTTATGGACGGAACGTTGTTTTTTCATCTTAGAACGCCCCGAGTTAAGTAATGGAGTGGCTAGTCTCTTAGGTGTATCATTTTCCATTGGGAAACATGTGTGTTTCGTCCACTTATAAGTTCGGAACAAAAATCGAGTACGTACGAAGCTGAATGTCCGGACAAAACCCCGTTCTCATCGTCCAAATGTTCTATATTAGATTTAAAACGTTCCGACTAAGCCTTGTCGATCTTGAGGTTTTAGATTCCAAAACAAGTGAGTTTCGTCGATTTCCAAGTTCGGACCGAAAACCGATTAAATGCCGACCGAACGGACGGACATAAACCTCGTTTTTACGGAAGGAACATTGTTTTTTCACCTTAGAAGTCCCCGAGTTAAGTAATGGAGTGGCTAGTCTCTTAGGTGTATTGTTTTCCATTGGGAAACATGTGTGTTTCGTCCACTTATAAGTTCGGAACAAAAATCGACTACATACGAAGCCGATTGTCCGGACAAAACAAGGTTCCCATCGTCCAAATGTTCTATATTGGCCTTAAAACGTCCTGACTAAGCCTTGTCGATCTTGAGGTTTTAGATACCAAACCAAGTGAGTTTTGTCCATTTCCAAGTTCGGACCGAAAACCGAGTAAAGGTCGACCAAACGGACGAACATAAATATCGTTTTTACGGACGGAACGTTGTTTTTACACCTTAGAACGCCCCGAGTTAAGTAATTGAGTGGCTAGTCTCTTAGGTGTATCGTTTTCCATTTGGAAACATGTGTGTTTCGCCAACTTATAAGTTCGAAACAAAAATCGAGTACATACGAAGCCGATTGTCCGAACAAAACCCCGTTCCCATTGTCCAAATGTTCTATATTGGCCTTAAAACGTCCCGGCTAAACCTTATCGATCTTGAGGTTTTGGATTCCAAAACAAGTGAGTTTCGTCCATTTCCAAGTTCGGACAGAAAACCGAGTAATGCCGACCGAACGGACGAACATAAATCTCGTTATTACGGACGGAACATTTTTTTTTTCACCTTAGACCGCCCCGAGTTAAGTAATGGAGCGGCTAGTCTCTTAGGTGTATCGTTTTCCATTGGGAAACATGTGTGTTTCGTCCACTTATAAGTTCGGAACGAAAATCGAGCACAAACGAAGCCGAATGTCCGGACAAAACCCCGTTCTCATCGTCCAAATGTTCGATATTAGATTTAAAATGTCCCTACTAAGCCTTATCGATCTTGAGGTTCTAGATTCCAAAACAAGTGAGTTTTGTAAATTTCAAAGTTCGGACCGAAAACCGAGTCAATGCCGACCGAACGGACGGACATAAATCTCGTTTTTACTGACAGAACGTTGTTTTTTCACCTTAGAAAGCCCCGAGTTAAGTAATGGAGTGGCTAGTCTCTTAGGTGTATCGTTTTCCATTTGCAAACATGTGTGTTTCGTCCACTTATAAGTACGGAAAAAAAATCGAGTACATACGAAGCCGAATGTCCGGACAAAACCCCGTTACCAGGGTCCAAATGTTCTATATTGGCTTTAAAACGTCCTGACTAAACCTTGTCGATCTTGAGGTTTTAGATACCAAAACAAGTGAGTTTTGTCCATTTCCAAGTTCGGACCGAAAACCGAGTAAAGGCCGACCAAACGGACGAACATAAATATCGTTTTTACGGACGGAACGTTGTTTTTACACCTTAGAACGCCCCGAGTTAAGTAATTGAGTGGCTAGTCTCTTAGGTGTATCGTTTTCCATTTGGAAACATGTGTGTTTCGTCCACTTATAAGTTCGGAACGAAAATCGAGTACGTACGAAGCTGAATGTCCGGACAAAACCCCGTTCTCATCGTCCAAATGTTCTATATTAGATTTAAAACGTTCCGACTAAGCCTTGTCGATCTTGATGTTTTAGATTCCAAAACAAGTGAGTTTCGTCCATTTCCAAGTTCAGACCAAAAACCGAGTAAATGCCGACCGAACGGACGGACATAAAACCCGTTTTTACGGATGGAACGTTGTTTCTTCACCTTAGAACGCCCCGAGTTAAGTAATGGAGTGGCTAGTCTCTTAGGTGTATCGTTTTCCATTTGGAAACATGTGTGTTTCGTCCACTTATAAGTTCGGAACAAAAATCGAGTACATACGAATCCGAATGTCCGGATAAAACCCCGTTCCCATCGTCCAAATGTTCTATATTAGATTTAAATCGTCCCGACTAAGCCTTGTCGATCTTGAGGTTTTAGATTCCAAAACAAGTGAGTTTCGTCCATTTCCAAGTTCGGACCGAAAACCGATTAAATGCCGACCGAACGGACGGACATAAACCTCGTTTTTACGGAAGGAACATTGTTTTTTCACCTTAGAAGTCCCCAAGTTAAGTAATGGAGTGGCTAGTCTCTTAGGTGTATTGTTTTCCATTGGGAAACATGTGTGTTTCGTCCACTTATAAGTTCGGAACAAAAATCGAGTACATACGAAGCCGATTGTCCGGACAAAACAAGGTTCCCATCGTCCAAATGTTCTATATTGGCCTTAAAACGTCCTGACTAAGCCTCGTCGATCTTGAGGTTTTAGATACCAAAACAAGTGAGTTTTGTCCATTTCCTAGTTCGGACCGAAAACCGAGTAAAGGCCGACCAAACGGACGAACATAAATATCGTTTTTACAGACGGAACGTTGTTTTTACACCTTAGAACGCCCCGAGTTAAGTAATTGAGTGGCTAGTCTCTTAGGTGTATCGTTTCCCATTTGGAAACATGTGTGTTTCGCCAACTTATAAGTTCGAAACAAAAATCGAGTACATACGAAGCCATTGTCCGAACAAAACCCCGTTCCCATTGTCCAAATGTTCTATATTGGCCTTAAAACGTCCCTGCTAAACCTTGTCGATCTTGAGGTTTTGGATTCCAAAACAAGTGAGTTTCGTCCATTTCCAAGTTCGGACAGAAAACCGAGTAATGCCGACCGAACGGACGAACATAAATCTCGTTATTACGGACGGAACATTTTTTTTTTCACCTTAGACCGCCCCGAGTTATGTAATGGAGCGGCTAGTCTCTTAGGTGTATCGTTTTCCATTGGGAAACATGTGTGTTTCGTCCACTTATAAATTCGGAACGAAAATCGAGCACAAACGAAGCCGAATGTCCGGACAAAACCCCGTTCTCATCGTCCAAATGTTCGATATTAGATTTAAAATGTCCCTACTAAGCCTTAACGATCTTGAGGTTCTAGATTCCAAAACAAGTGAGTTTTGTAAATTTCAAAGTTCGGACCGAAAACCGAGTAAATGCCGACCGAACGGACGGACATAAATCTCGTTTTTACTGACAGAACGTTGTTTTTTCACTTTAGAAAGCCCCGAGTTAAGTAATGGAGTGGCTAGTCTCTTAGGTGTATCGTTTTCCATTTGCAAACATTTGTGTTTCGTCCACTTATAAGTACGGAAAAAAAATCGAGTACATACGAAGCCGAATGTCCGGACAAAACCCCGTTACCAGGGTCCAAATGTTCTATATTGGCTTTAAAACGTTCCGACTAAGCCTTGTCGATCTTGAGGTTTTAGATTCCAAAACAAGTGAGGTTCGTCCATTTCCAAGTTCAGACCGAAAACCGAGTAAATGCCGACCGAACGGACGGACATAAATCCCGTTTTTACGGATGGAACGTTGTTTTTTCACCTTAGAACGCCCCGAGTTAAGTAATGGAGTGGCTAGTCTCTTAGGTGTATCGTTTTCCATTTGGAAACATGTGTGTTTCGTCTACTTATAAGTTCGGAACAAAAATCGAGTACATACGAATCCGAATGTCCGGATAAAACCCCGTTCCCATCGTCCAAATGTTCTATATTAGATTTAAATCGTCCCGACTAAGCCTTGTCGATCTTGAGGTTTTAGATTCCAAAACAAGTGAGTTTCGTCCATTTCCAAGTTCGGACCGAAAACCGATTAAATGTCGACCGAACGAACGGACATAAACCTTGTTTTTACGGAAGGAACATTGTTTTTTCACCTTAGAAGTCCCCGAGTTAAGTAATGGAGTGGCTAGTCTCTTAGGTGTATTGTTTTCCATTGGGAAACATGTGTGTTTCGTCCACTTATAAGTTCGGAACAAAAATCGAGTACATACGAAGCCGATTGTCCGGACAAAACAAGGTTCCCATCGTCCAAATGTTCTATATTGGCCTTAAAACATCCTGACTAAGCCTTGTCGATCTTGAGGTTTTAGATACCAAAACAAGTGAGTTTTGTCCATTTCCAAGTTCGGACCGAAAAACGAGTAAAGGCCGACCAAACGGACGAACATAAATCTCGTTATTACGGACGGAACGTTGTTTTTTCACCTTAGAACGCCCCGAGTTAAGTAATTGAGTGGCTACTCTCTTAGGTGTATCGTTTTCCATTTGGAAACATGTGTGTTTCGCCAACTTATAAGTTCGAAACAAAAATCGAGTACATACGAAGCCGATTGTCCGAACAAAACCCCGTTCCCATTGTCCAAATGTTCTATATTGGCCTTAAAACGTCCCGGCTAAACCTTGTCGATCTTGAGGTTTTGGATTCCAATACAAGTGAGTTTCGTCCATTTCCAAGTTCGGACCGAAAACCGAGTAATGCCGACCGAACGGACGAACATAAATCTCGTTATTACGGACGGAACGTTGTTTTTTCACCTTAGAACGCCCCGAGTTAAGTAATGGAGCGGCTAGTCTCTTAGGTGTATCGTTTTCCATTGGGAAACATGTGTGTTTCGTCCACTTATAAGTTCGAAACGAAAATCGAGCACAAACGAAGCCGAATGTCCGGACGAAACCCCGTTTCCATCGTCCAAATGTTCTATGTTGGCCTTAAAATGTCCCGACTAAGCCTTGTCGATCTTGAGGTTTTGGATTCCAAAACAAGTGAGTTTCGTCCATTTCCAAGTTCGGACCGAAAACCGAGTAAATGCCGACGGAACGGACGGACATAAATCTCATTTTTACGGACGGAACGTTGTTTTTTCACCTTAGAACGCCCCGAGTTAAGTAATGGAGTGGCTAGTCTCTTAGGTGTATCGTTTTCCATAGGGAAACATGTGTGTTTCATCCACTAATAAGTTCGTAACAAGAATCGAGTACATACGAAGCCGAATGTACGGACAAAACCCCGATCCCATCGTCCAAATGTTCTATATTGGCCTGAAAACGTCCCGGCTAAGCCTTGTCGATCTTGAGGTTTTGGATTCCAAAACAAGTGAGTTTTATCCATTTCCAAGTTCGGACTGAAAACCGAGTAAATGCGGACCAGACGGACGGACATAAATCTCGTTTTTATGGACATAACGTTGTTTTTTCACCTTAGAACGCCCCGAGTTAAGTAATGGAGTGGCTAGTCTCTTAGGTGTATCGTTTTCCATTGGGAAACATGTGTGTTTCGTCCACTTATAAGTTCGAAACGAAAATCGAGCACAAACGAAGCCGAATGTCCGGACGAAACCCCGTTTCCATCGTCCAAATGTTCTATATTGGCCTTAAAATATCCCGACTAAGTCTTGTCGATCTTGAGGTTTTGGATTCCAAAACAAGTGAATTTCGTCCATTTCCAAGTTCGGACCGAAAACCGAGTAAATGCCGACCGAACGGACGGAAATAAATCTCGTTTTTACGGACGGAACGTGGTTTTTTCACCTTAGAACGCCCCGAGTTAAGTAATGGAGTAGCTAGTCTCTTAGGTGTATCGTTTTCCATTTGGAAACATGTTTGTTTTGTCCACTTATAAGTTCGAAATGAAAATCGAGTACATACGAAGCCGAATATCCGACAAAACCCCGTTCCCATGGTCCAAATGTTCAATATTAGATTTAAAACGTCTCGACTAAGCCTTGTCGATCTTGAGGTTTTAGATACCAAAACAAGTGAGTTTCGTCCATTTCCAAGTTCGGACCGAAAACCGATTAAATGCCGACCGAACGGACGGACATAAACCTCGTTTTTACGGAAGGAACATTGTTTTTTCATCTTAGAACTCCCCGAGTTAGGTAATGGACTGGATAGTCTCTTAGGTGTATCGTTTTCCATTGGGAAACAAATGTGTTTCGTCCATTTATAAGTTCGGAACAAAAATCGAGTACATACGAAGCCAATTGTCCGGACAAAACCCCGTTTCCATCGTGCAAATGTTCTATATTGGCCTTAAAACGTCCTGAGTAAGCCTTGTCGATCTTGAGGTTTTAGATTCCAAAACAAGTGAGTTTCGTCCATTTCCATGTTCGTTTTTACGGACGGAACGTTGTTTTTTCACCTTAGAACGCCCCGAGTTAAGTAATGGAGTGGCTAGTCTCTTATGTGTATCGTTTTCCATTTGGAAACATGTGTGTTTCGTCCACTTATAAGTTCGAAACGAAAATCGAGCACAAACGAAGCCGAATGTCCGGACGAAACCTCGTTTCCATCGTCCAAATGTTCTATATTGGCCTTAAAATGTCCCGACTAAGCCTTGTCAATCTTGAGGTTTTGGAAGTCAAAACAAGTGAGTTTCGTCCATTTCCAAGTTCGGACCGAAAACCGAGTAAATGCCGACCGAACGGACGGACATAAATCTCGTTTTTACGGACGGAACGTTGTTTTTTCACCTTAGAACGCCCCGGGTTAAGTAATGGAGTGGCTAGTCTCTTAGGTGTATAGTTTTCCATTTGTAAACATGTGTGTTTCGTCCACTTATAAGTTCGGAACAAAAATCGAGTACATACGAAACTGAATGTCCGGACAAAACCACGTTCCCATCGTCCAAATGTTCTATATTAGATTTAAAACGTCCCGACTAAGCCTTATCGATCTTGAGGTTTTAGATTCCAAAATAAGTGAGTTTCGTCCATTTCCAAGTTCAGACCAAAAACCGAGTAAATGCCGACCGAACAAACGGGAATAAATCCCGTTTTTACGGACGGAACGTTGTTTTTTCACCTTGGAACGCCCCGAGTTAAGTAATGGAGTGGCTAGTCTCTTAGGTGTATCGTTTTCCATTGGGAAACATGTGTGTTTCGTCCACTTATAAGTTTGGAACAAAAATCGGAATACATACCAAACCGAATGTCCGGACAAAACACCGTTCCCATGGTACAAATGTTCTATATTGGCCTTAAAACGTCCCGGCTAAGTCTTGTCGATCTTGAGTTTTTGGATTACAAAACAAGTGAGTTTCGTCCATTTCCAAGTTCGGACCGAAAACCGATTAAATGCCGACCGAACGGACGGACATAAACCTCGTTTTTACGGAAGGAACATTGTTTTTTCATCTTAGAACTCCCCGAGTTAAGTAATGGACTGGCTAGTCTCTTAGGTGTATCGTTTTCCATTGGGAAACATGTGTGTTTCGTCCACTTATAAGTTCGGAACAAAAATCGAGTACATACGAAGCCAATTGTCCGGACAAAACCTTGTTCCCATCGTCCAAATGTTCTATATTGGCCTTAAAACGTCCTGAGTAAGCCTTGTCGATCTTGAGGTTTTAGATTCCAAAACAAGTGAGTTTCGTCCATTTCCAAGTTCGTTTTTACGGACGGAACGTTCTTTTTTCACCTTAGAACGCCCTGAGTTAAGTAATGGAGTGGCTAGTCTCTTAGGTGTATTGTTTTCCATTGGGAAACATGTGTGTTTCGTCCACTTATAAGTTCGGAACAAAAATCGAGTACATACGAAGCCGAATGTCCGGACAAAACCTCGTTCCCATCGTCCAAATGTTCCATATTGGCCTTAAAACGTCCCGGTAAAGCATTGTCGATTTTAAGGTTTTTTATTCCAAAACAAGTTAGTTTTGTCCATTTCCAAGTTCGGACTGAACACCGAGTAAATGCCGACCGGACGGACGGATATAAATCTCGTTTTTATTGACGTAACATTGTTTTTTCATCTTAGAACGCCCCGAGTTAAGTAATGGAGTGGCTAGACTCTTAGGTGTATCGTTTTCCATTGGGAAACATGTGTATTTCGTCCACTTATAAATTCGAAACAAAAATCGAATACATACGAAGCCGAATGTCTAGACAAAACCCCGTTTCCATCGTCCAAAATATTGGACTTAAAACGTCTTGACTAAGCCTTGTTGATCTTGAGGTTTTAGATTCCAAAACAAGTGAGTTTTGTCCATTTCCAAGATCGGACAAAACACCGAGTAAATGCTGACCGAACGGACGGACCTAAATCTCGTTTTTACGGACGGAACATTGTTTTTTCACCTTAGAACGCCCCGAGTTAAGTAATGAAGTGGCTAGTCTCTTAGGTGTATCATTTTCCATTTGGTAACATGTGTGTTTTGTCCACTTATAAGTTCGAAATGAAAATAGAGTACATACGAAGCCGAATGTCCGACAAAACCCCGTTCCCATCGTCCAAATGTTCTATATTAGATTTAAAACATCTCGACTAAGCCTTGTCGATCTTGAGGTTTTAGATTCCAAAACAAGTGAGTTTCGTCCATTTCCAAGTTCGGACCGAAAACCGATTAAATGCCGACCGAACGGACGGACATAAACCTCGTTTTTACGGAAGGAACATTGTTTTTTCATCTTAGAACGCCCCGAGTTAAGTAATGGACTGGCTAGTCTCTTAGGTGTATCGTTTTCCATTGGGAAACATGTGTGTTTCATCCACTTATAAGTTCGAAACAAAAATCGAGTACATACGAAGCCGAATGTCCGGATAAAACCCCGTTTCCATCGTCCAAATGTTCTATATTGGCCTTAAAACGTCCCGACTAAGCCTTGTCGATCTTGAGGTTTTAGATTCCAAAAGAAGTGAGTTTTGTCCATTTCCAAGTTCGGACCAAAAACCGAGTAAATGCCGACCGATCGGACGGACATAAATCTCGTTTTTACGGACGGAACATTGTTTATTCACCTTAGAACGCCCCGAGTTAAGTAATGGAGTGGCTAGTCTCTTAGGTGTATCATTTTCCATTGGGAAACATGTATGTTTCGTCCACTTATAAGTTCGGAACAAGAATCGAGTACATACGAAGCCTAATGTCCGGACAAAAACCCGTTCCCATCGTCCAAATGTTCTATATTGGCCTTAAAACGTCCCGACTAAGCCTTGTCGATCTTGAGGTTTTAGATTCCAAAACAAGTGAGTTTCGTTCCTTTCCAAGTTCGGACAAAAAACCGAGTAAATGCAGACCGAACGGACGGACATAAATCTCGTTTTTACGGATGGAACGTTGTTTTTTCACCTTAGAACGCCCCCAGTTAAGTAATGGAGTGGCAAGTCTCTTAGGTGTATCGTTTTCCATTGGGAAACATGTGTGTTTCGTCCACTTATAAGTTCGGAACAAAAATCGAGTACATACGAAGCCGAATGTCCGGACAAAACCCCGTTCCCATCGTCCAAATGTTCTATATTAGATTTAAAACGTCTCGACTAAGCCTTGTCGATCTTTAGGTTTTAGATTCCAAAACAAGTGAGTTTCGTCCATTTCCAAGTTCGGACCGAAAACGATTAAATGCCGACCGAACGGACGGACATAAACCTCGTTTTTACGGAAGGAACATTGTTTTTTCATCTTAGAACGCCCCGAGTTAAGTAATGGACTGGCTAGTCTCTTAGGTGTATCGTTTTCCATTGGGAAACATGTGTGTTTCGTCCACTTATAAGTTCGAAACAAAAATCTAGTACATACGAAGCCGAATGTCCGGATAAAACCCCGGTTCCATCGTCCAAATGTTCTATATTGGCCTTAAAACGTCCCGACTAAGCCTTGTCGATCTTGAGGTTTTAGATTCCAAAACAAGTGAGTTTTGTCCATTTCCAAGTTCGGACGAAAAACCGAGTAAATGCTGACCGAACGGACGGACATAAATCTCGATTTTACGGACGGAACATTGTTTTTTCACCTTAGAACGCCCCGAGTTAAGTAATGGAGTGGCTAGTCTCTTAGGTGTATCGTTTTCCATTGGGAAACATGTGTGTTTCGTCCACTTATAAGTTCGGAACAAGAATCGAGTACATACGAAGCCGAATGTCAGGACAAAACCCCGTTCCCATCGTCCAATTGTTCTATATTGGCCTTAAAACGTCCCGACTAAGCCTTGTCGATCTTGAGGTTTTAGTTTCCAAAACAAGTGAGTTTCGTCCATTTCCACGTTCCGACCAAAAACCGAGTAAATGCCGACCGATCGGACGGACATAAATCTCGTTTTTACGGACGGAACATTGTGTTTTCACCTTAGTACGCCCCGAGTTAAGTAATGGAGTGGCTAGTCTCTTAGGTGTATCGTTTTCCATTTGGAAACATGTGTGTTTCGTCCACTTATAAGTTCGGAACAAAAATCGAGTACATACGAAGCCGATTGTCCGAACAAAACCGCGTTCCCATTGTCCAAATGTTCTATATTGGCCTTAAAACGTCCCGGCTAAGCCTTGTCGATCTTGAGGTTTTAGATTCCAAAACAAGTGAGTTTCGTCCATTTCCAAGTTCGGACCGAAAACCGAGTAAATGCCGACCAAACGGACGAACATAAATCTCGTTTTTACGGATGGAACGTTCTTTTTTCACCTTAGAACGCACCGAGTTAAGTAATGGAGTGGCTAGTCTCTTAGGTGTATCGTTTTCCATTGGGAAACATGTGTGTTTCGTCCACTTTTAAGTTCGGAAAATAAATTCAGTACATTCGAAGCCGAATGTCCGGACAATACCCCGTTCCCATCGTCCAAAACGTCCCGACTAAGCCTTGTCGATCTTGAGGTTTTAGATTCCAAAACAAGTGAGTTTCGTCCATTTCCAGGTTCGGACAAAAAACCGAGTGAATGCTGACCGAACGGACGGACATAAATCTAGTAATGGAGTGGCTAGTCTCTTAGGTGTATCGTTTTCCATAGGGAAACATGTGTGTTTCGTCCACTTATAAGTTCGTAACAAGAATCGAGTACATACGAAGCCGAATGTACGGACAAAACCCCGTTACCATCGTCCAAATGTTCTATATTGGCCTGAAAACGTCCCGGCTAAGCCTTGTCGATCTTGAGGTTTTGGATTCCAAAACAAGTGAGTTTCGTCCACTTAGGTGTAACGTTTTCCATTGGGAAACATGTGTGTTTCGTCCACTTATAAGTTCGGAACAAAAATCGAGTACATACGAAGCGGAATGTCCGGACAAAACCCCATTCCCATGGTCCAAGTGTTTTATATTTGGCCTTAAAATGTCCAGGCTAATCCTTGTCGATCTTGAGGTTTTAGATTCCAAAACAAGTGAGTTTCGTCCATTTCCAAGTTCGGACCGAAAACCGAGTAAATGCCGACCGAACGAACGGACATAAATCCCGTTTTTACGGACGGAACGTTGTTTTTTCACCTTAGAACGCCCCGAGTTAAGTAATGGAGTGGCTAGTCTCTTAGGTGTATCGTTTTCATTTGGAAACATGTTTGTTTCGTCCACTTATAAGTTCGAAACAAAAATCGAGTACATAGGAAGCCGATTGTCCGGACAAAACCCCGTTCCCATTGTCCAAATGTTCAATATTAGATTTAAAACGTCTCGACTAAGCCTTGTCGATCTTGAGGTTTTAGATTACAAAACAAGTAAGTTTCGTCCATTTCCAAGTTCAGACCGAAAACCGATTAAATGCCGACCGAACGGACGGACATAAACCTCGTTTTTACGGAAGGAACATTGTTTTTTCACCTTAGAACGGCCCGAGTTAAGTAATGGAGGGGCTAGTCTCTTAGGGGTACCTTTTCCATTGGGAAACATGTGTGTTTCGTCCACTTATAAGTTCGGAACAAAAATCGAGTACATACGAAGCCGAATGTCCGGAAAAAACCTCGTTCCCATCGTCCAAATGTTCTATATTGGCCTTAAAACGTCCCGGTTAAGCATTGTCGATCTTGAGGTTTTTTATTCCAAAACAAGTGAGTTTTGTCCATTTCCAAGTTCGGACTGAAAACCGAGTAAATGCCGACCGGACGGACGGATATAAATCTCGTTTTTATGGACGTAACATTGTTTTTTCATCTTAGAACGTCCCGAGTTAAGTAATGGAGTGGCTAGTCTCTTAGGTGTATCGTTTTCCATTGGGAAACATGTGTGTTTCGTCCACTTATAAGTTCGAAACAAAAATCGAGTAAATACGAAGCCGAATGTCCGGACAAAACCCCGTTTCCATCGTCCAAATGTTATATATTGGCCTTAAAACGTCCCGACTAAGCCTTGTCGATCTTGAGGTTTTAGATTCCAAAACAAGTGAGTTTTGTCCATTTCCAAGTTTGGACCGAAAACCTAGTAAATACCGACCGAACGGACGGACATAAACCTCATTTTTACGGACGGAAACATGTGTGTTTCGTCCACTTATAAGTTCGGAACAAAAATCGAGTATATACAAGCTGAATGTCCGGACAAAACCCCGTTCCATTGTCCCAATGTTCTACATATGGCCATAAAATGTCCAGGCTAATCCTTGTCGATCTTGAGGTTTTAGATTCCAAAACAAGTGAGTTTCGTCGATTTCCAAGTTCGGACCAAAAACCTAATAATACCGACCGAACGGACGGACATAAACCTCATTTTTACGGACGGAACGTTGTTTTTTCGCCTTAGAACACCTTGAGTTAGAAAATTGAGTGGTTAGTCTCTTAGGTGCATCGTTTACCATGCGAAAACATGTGTGTTTCGTCCACTTATAAGTTCGGAACAAAAATCGAGTACATACAAGCGGAATGTCCGGACAAAACCCCGTTCCCAGGGTCCAAATGTTCTATATTGGCCTTAAAACGTCCCGACTAAGCCTTGTCGATCTTGAAGTTTTAGATTCCAAAACAAGTGAGTTTCGTCCATTTCCAAGTTCAGACCGAAAACCGAGTAAATGCCGACCGAACGGACGGACATAAATCTCGTTTTTATGGACGGAACGTTGTTTTTTCATCTTAGAACGCCCCGAGTTAAGTAATGGAGTGGCTAGTCTCTTAGGTGTATCGTTTTCCATTTGGAAACATGTGTGTTTCGTCCACTTATAAGTTCGGAACAAAAATCGAGTACATACGAAGCCGAATGTCCGGACAAAACCCCGTTCCCATCGTCAAAATGTTATATATTAGATTTAAAACGTCCCGACTAAGCCTTGTCGATCTTGAGGTTTTAGATTCCAAAACAAGTGAGTTTCGTCCATTTCCAAGTTCAGACCGAAAACCGAGTAAATGCCGACCGAACGGACGGACATAAATCAAGTTTTTACGGACGGAACATTGTTTTTTCACCTTTGAACGCCCCGAGTTAAGTAATGAAGTGGCTAGTCTCTTAGGTGTATCGTTTTCCATTTGGAAACATGTGTGTTTCGTCCACTTATAGGTCGGAACAAAAATCGAGTACATACGAAGCCGAATGTCCGGACAAAACCCCGTTCCCATCGTCTAAATGTTCTATATTAGATTTAAAAGGTCCCGACTAAGCCTTTTCGGTCTTGAGGTTTTGGATTCCAAAACAAGTGATTTTCATCCATTTCCAAGTTCAGACCGAAAACCGAGTAAATGCCGACTGAACGGACAGACATAAATCCCGTTTTTAAGGATGGAACGTTGTTTTTTCACCTTAGAACGCCCCGAGTTAAGTAATGGAGTGGCTAGTCTCTTAGGTGTATCGTTTTCCATTTGGAAACATGTGTGTTTCGTCCACTTATAAGTTCGGAACAAAAATCAAGTACGTACGAAGCCGATTGTCTGAACAAAACCCCGTTCCCATGGTCCAAATGTTCTATATTGGCTTTAAAACGTCCCGGCTAAGCCTTGTCGATCTTGAGGTTTTGGATTCTAAAACAAGTGAGTTTCTTCCATTTCCAAGTTCGGACCGAAAACCGAGTAAATGCCGACCGAACGGACGGAACATTGTTTTTTCACCTTAGAACGCCCCGAGTTAAGTAATGGAGTGGCAAGTCTCTTAGGTGTATCGTTTTCCATTGGGAAACATGTGTGTTTTGTCCACTTTTAAGTTCGGAAAATAAATTGAGTACATACGAAGCCGAATGTCCGGACAATACCCCGTTCCCCATCGTCCAAATGTTCTATATTGGCCTTAAAACGTCCCGACTAAGCCTTGTCGAGCTTGAGGTTTTAGATTCCAAAACAAGTGAGTTTCGTCCATTTCCAAGTTCGGACCGAAAACCGAGTAAATGCCGACCAAACGGACGGACATAAATCTCGTTTTTACAGACGGAATGTTCTTTTTTCACCTTAGAACGTCCCGAGTTAACTAATGGAGTGGCTAGTCTCTTAGGTGTATCGTTTTCCATTGGGAAACATGTGTGTTTCGTCCACTTATAAGTTCGGAACAAAAATCGGGTACTTACGAAGCCGAATGTCCGGACAATACCCCGTTCCCATCGTCCAAATGTTCTATATTGGCCTTAAAACGTCCCGGTTAAGCATTGTCGATCTTGAGGTTTTTTATTCCAAAACAAGTGAGTTTTATCCATTTCCAAGTTCGGACTGAAAACCGAGTAAATGCCGACCGGACGGACGGATATAAATCTCGTTTTTATGGACGTAACATTGTTTTTTCATCTTAGAACGCCCCGAGTTAAGTAATGGAGTTGCTAGTCTCTTAGGTGTATCGTTTTCCATTGGGAAACAGGTGTGTTTCGTCCACTTATAAGTTTGAAACAAAAATCGAGTACATACGAAGCCGAATGTCCAGACAAAACCCCGTTTCCATCGACCAAATGTTCTATATTGGCGGTAAAACGTCCCGACTAAACCTTGTCGATCTTGAGGTTTTAGATTCCAAAACAAGTGAGTTTCGTCCATTTCCAAGTTCGGACCAAAAACCGATTAAATGCCGACCGAACGGACGGACATGAATCTCGTTTTTACAGACGGAACGTTGTTTTTTCACATTAGAACTCCCTGAGTTAAGTAATGGAGTGGCTTGTCTCTTAGGTGTATCATTTTCCACTGGGAAACATGTGTGTTTCGTCCACTTATAAGTTCGAAACAAAAATCGAGTACATACGAAGCCGAATGTCCGGACAAAACCCCGTTTGCATCGTCCAAATGTTCTATATTGGCCTTAAAACGTCCCGACTAAGCCTTGTCGATCTTGAGGTTTTAGATTCCAAAACAAGTGAGTTTTGTCTATTTCCAAGTTCGGACCAAAAACCGAGTAAATGCCGACCAAACAGACGGACATAAATCTCGTTTTTACGGACGGAACGTTCTTTTTTCACCTTAGAACGTCCCGAGTTAACTAATGGAGTGGCTAGTCTCTTAGGTGTATCGTTTTCCATTGGGAAACATGTGTGTTTCGTCCACTTATAAGTTCGGAACAAAAATCGGGTACATACGATGCCGAATGTCCGGATAATACCCCGTTCATATCGTCCAAATGTTCTATATTTGCCTTAAAATGTCCCGGTTAAGCATTGTCGATCTTGAGGTTTTTTTTTCCAAAACAAGTGAGTTTTATCCATTTCCAAGTTCGGACTGAAAACCGAGTAAATGCCGACCGGACGGACGGATATAAATCTCGTTTTTATGGACGTAACATTTTTTTTCATCTTAGAACGCCCCGAGTTAAGTAATGGAGTGGCTAGTCTCTTAGGTGTATCGTTTTCCATTGGGAAACAGGTGTGTTTCGTCCACTTATAAGTTCGAAACAAAATTCGAGTACATACGAAGCCGAATGTCCGGACCAAATCCCGTTTCCATCGTCCAAATGTTCTATATTGGCCTTAAAACGTCCCGACTAAGCCTTTTCGATCTTGAGGTTTTAGATTCTAAAACAAGTGAGTTTTGTCCATTTCGAAGATCGGACCAAAAACCGAGTAAATGCTGACCGAACGGACGGACATAAATCTCGTTTTTACAGACGGAACATTGTTTTTTCACCTTAGAACGCCCCGAGTTAAGTAATGGAGTGGCTAGTCCCTTAGGTGTATCGTTTTCCATTGGGAAACATGTGTGTTTCGTCCACTTATAAGTTCGGAACAAGAATCGAGTACATACGAAGCCGAATTTCTGGACAAAACCCCGTTCCCATCCTCCAATTGTTCAATATTGGCCTAAAAACGTCCCGACTAAGCCTTGTCGATCTTGAGGTTTTAGATTCCAAAACAAGTGAGTTTCGTCCATTTCCAAGTTCGGACCAAAAACCGATTAAATGCCGACCGGACGGACGGATATAAATCTCGTTTTTATGGACGTAACATTGTTTTTTCATCTTAGAATGCCCCGAGTTAAGTAATGGAGTGGCTAGTCTCTTAGGTGTATCGTTTTCCATTGGGAAACAGGCGTGTTTCGTCCACTTATAAGTTCGAAACAAAAATCGAGTACATACGAAGCCGAATGTCCAGACAAAACCCCGTTTCCATCGTCCAAATGTTCTATATTGGCCTTAAAACGTCCCGACTAAGCCATGTCGATCTTGAGGTTTTAGATTCCAAAACAAGTGAGTTTCGTCCATTTCCAAGTTCGGACCGAAAACCGAGTAAATGCCGACCAAACAGACGGACATAAATCTCGTTTTTACGGACGGAACGTTCTTTTTTCACCTTAGAACGTCCCGAGTTAACTAATGGAGTGGCTAGTCTCTTAGGTGTATCGTTTTCCATTTGGAAACATGTGTTTCGTCCACTTATAAGTTCGGAACAAAAATCGGGTACATACGAAGCCGAATGTCCGGACAATACCCCGTTCCCATCGTCCAAATCTTCTATATTGGCCTTAAAACGTCCCGGTTAAGCATTATCGATCTTGAGGTTTTTTATTCCAAAACAAATGAGTTTTGTCCATTTCCAAGTTCGGACTGAAAACCGAGTAAATGCCGACCGGACGGACGGATATAAATCTCGTTTTTATGGACGTAACATTGTTTTTTCATCTTAGAACGCCCCGAGTTAAGTAATGGAGTGGCTAGTCTCTTAGGTGTATCGTTTTCCATTGGGAAACATGTGTGTTTCGTCCACTTATAAGTTCGAAACAAAAATCGAGTACATACGAAGCCGAATGTCCGGACAAAACCCCGTTTCCATCGTCCAAATGTTCTATATTGGCCTTAAACGTCCCGGTTAAGCATTGTCGATCTTGAGGTTTTAGATTCCAAAGCAAGTGAGTTTCGTCCATTTCCAAGTTCGGACCAAAAACCGATTAAATGCCGACCGGACGGACGGATATAAATCTCGTTTTTATGGACGTAACATTGTTTTTTCATCTTAGAACGCCCCGAGTTAAGTAATGGAGTGGCTAGTCTCTTAGGTGTATCGTTTTCCATTTGGAAACATGTGTGTTTCGTCCACTTATAAGTTCGAAACAAAAATCGAGTACATACGAAGCCGAATGTCCGGACAAAACCCCGTTCCCATCGTCCAAATGTTCTATATTAGATTTAAAACGTCTCGACTAAGCCTTGTCGATCTTGAGGTTTTAGATTCCAAAACAAGTGAGTTTCGTCCATTTCCAAGTTCGGACCGAAAACCGATTAAATGCCGACCGAACGGACGGACATAAACCTCGTTTCTACGGAAGGAACATTGTTTTTTCACCTTAGAATGCCCCGAGTTAAATAATGGAGTGGCAAGTCTCTTAGGTGTATCGTTTTCCATTGGGAAACATGTGTGTTTCGTCCACTTTTAAGTTCGGAAAATAAATCGAGTACATACGAAGCTGATTGTCCGGACAAAACCCCGTTCCCATCGTCCAAATGTTCTATATTGGCCTTAAAACGTCCCGACTAGGCCTTGTCGATCTTGAGGTTTTAGATTCCAAAACAAGTGAGTTTCGTCCATTTCCAAGTTCGGACCGAAAACCGAGTAAATGCCGGTCGAACGGACGGACATAATTCTCGTTTTTACGGACGGAACGTTCTTTTTTCACCTTAGAACGCCTGAGTTAAGTAATGGAGTGGCTAGTCTCTTAGGTGTATCGTTTTCCATTGGGAAACATATGTGTTTCGTCCACTTATAAGTTCGGAACAAAAATTGAGTACATACGAAGCCGATTATCCGGACAAAACCCCGTTCCCATCGTCCAAATGTTCTATATTGGCCTTAAAACGTTCCGACTAAGCCTTGTCGATCTTGAGGTTTTAGATTCCAAAACAAGTGACTTTCGTCCATTTCCAAGTTCGGACCGAAAACCGAGTAAATGCCGATCGAACGGATGGACATAAATCTCGTTTTTACAGACGGAAACATGTGTGTTCGTCCACTTATAAGTTCGGAACAAAAATCGAGTACATACAAGCGGAATGTCCGGACAAAACCACGTTCCATTGTCCCAATGTTCTACATATGGCCTTAAAATGTCCAGGCTAATCCTTGTCGATCTTGAGGTTTTAGATTCCAAAACAAGTGAGTTTCGTCGATTTCCAAGTTCGGACCGAAAACCTAATAATACCGACCGAACGGACGGACATAAACCTCATTTTTACGGACGGAACGTTGTTTTTTCGCCTTAGAACACCTTGAGTTAGACAATTGAGTGGCTAGTCTCTTAGGTGCATCGTTTACCATGCGAAAACATGTGTGTTTCGTCCACTTATAAGTTCGAAACAAATATCGAGTACATACAAGCGGAATGTCCGGACAAAACCCCGTTCCCAGGGTCCAAATGTTCTATATTGGCCTTAAAACGTCCCGACTAAGCCTTGTCGATCTTGAGGTTTTAGATTCCAAAACAAGTGAGTTTCGTCTATTTCCAAGTTCGGACAAAAAACCGAGTGAATGCCGACCGAAGGGACGGACATAAATCTAGTTTTTACGGACGGAACGTTGTTTTTTTACTTTAGAACGCCCCAAGTTAAGTAATTGAGTGGCTAGTCTCTTAGGTGTATCGTTTTCCATAGGGAAACATGTGTGTTTCGTCCACTTATAAGTTCGTAACAAGAATCGAGTACATACGAAGCCGAATGTACGGACAAAACCCCGTTCCCATCGTCCAAATGTTCTATATTGGCCTGAAAACGTCCCGGCTAAGCCTTGTCGATCTTGAGGTTTTGGATTCCAAAACAAGTGAGTTTCGTCCATTTCCAAGTTCGGACTGAAAACCGAGTAAATGCGGACCTGACGGACGGACATATATCTCGTTTTTATGGACAGAACGTTGTATTTTAACCTTAGAACACCCAGAGTTAACTAATGGAGTGGCTAGTCTCTTAGGTGTATCGTTTTCCATTGGGAAACATGTGTGTTTCGTCCACTTATAAGTTCGGAACAAAAATCGAGTACATACGAAGCGGAATGTCCGAAAAAAACTCCGTCCCCATGGTCCAAATGTTGTATATTTGGCCTTAAAATGTCCAGGCTAATCCTTGTCGATCTTGAGGTTTTAGATTCCAAAACAAGTGAGTTTCGTCCATTTCCAAGTTCGGACCGAAAACCGAGTAAATGCCGACCGAACGAACGGACATAAATCCCGTTTTTACGGACGGAACATTGATTTTTCACCTTAGAATGCCCCGAGTTAAGTAATGGAGTGGCTAGTCTCTTAGGTGTATCGTTTTCCATTGGCAAACATGTGTGTTTCGTCCACTTTTAAGTTCTGAAAATAAATTGAGTACATTCGAAGCCGAATGTCCGGACAATACCCCGTTCCCATCGTCCAAATGTTCTATATTGGCCTTAAAACGTCCCGAGTAAGCCTTCTCGATCTTGAGGTTTTAGATTCAAAAACAAGTGAGTTTCGTCCATTTCCAAGTTCGGACCGAAAACCGAGTAAATTCCGACCGAACGAACGGACATAAATCCCGTTTTTACGGACGGAACGTTGTTTTTTCACCTTAGAACGCCCCGAGTTAAGTAATGGAGTGGCTAGTCTCTTAGGTGTATCGTTTTCATTTGGAAACATGTGTGTTTCGTCCACTTATAAGTTCGAAACAAAAATCGAGTACATAGGAAGCCGATTGTCCGGACAAAACCCCGTTCCCATCGTCCAAATGTTCTATATTAGATTTAAAACGTCTCGACTAAGCCTTGTCGATCTTGAGGTTTTAGATTACAAAACAAGTAAGTTTCGTCCATTTCCAAGTTCAGACCGAAAACCGATTAAATGCCGACCGAACGGACGGACATAAACCTCGTTTTTACGGAAGGAACATTGTTTTTTCACCTTAGAACGCCCCGAGTTAAGTAATGGAGGGGCTAGTCTCTTAGGTGTACCTTTTCCATTGGGAAACATGTGTGTTTCGTCCACTTATAAGTTCGGAACAAAAATCGAGTAAATACGAAGCCGAATGTCCGGACAAAACCCCGTTTCCATCGTCCAAATGTTCTATATTAGATTTAAAACGTCTCGACTAAGCCTTGTAGATCTTGAGGTTTTTTATTCCAAAACAAGTGAGTTTTGTCCATTTCCAAGTTCGGACTGAAAACCGAGTAAATGCCAACCGGACGGACGGATATAAATTTCGTTTTTATGGACGTAACATTGTTTTTTCATCTTAGAACGTCCCGAGTTAAGTAATGGAGTGGCTAGTCTCTTAGGTGTATCGTTTTCCATTGGGAAACATGTGTGTTTCGTCCACTTATAAGTTCGAAACAAAAATCGAGTTAATATGAAGCCGAATGTCCGGACAAAACCCCGTTTCCATCGTCCAAATGTTATATATTGGCCTTAAAACGTCCCGACTAAGCCTTGTCGATCTAGAGGTTTTAGATTCCAAAACAAGTGAGTTTTGTCCATTTCCAAGTTTGGACCGAAAACCTAGTAAATACCGACCGAACGGACGGACATAAACCTTATTTTTACGGCCGGAAACATGTGTGTTTCGTCCACTTATAAGTACGGAACAAAAATCGAGTATATACAAGCTGAATGTCCGGACAAAACCCCGTTCCATTGTCCCAATGTTCTACATATGGCCTTAAAATGTCCAGGCTAATCCTTGTCGATCTTGAGGTTTTAGATTCCAAAACAAGTGAGTTTCGTCGATTTCCAAGTTCGGACCAAAAACCTAATAATACCGACCGAACGGACGGACATAAACCTCATTTTTACGGACGGAACGTTGTTTTTTCGCCTTAGAACACCTTGAGTTAGACAATTGAGTGGTTAGTCTCTTAGGTGCATTGTTTACCATGCGAAAACATGTGTGTTTCGTCCACTTATAAGTTCGGAACAAAAATCGAGTACATACAAGCGGAATGTCCGGACAAAACCCCGTTCCCAGGGTTCAAATGTTCTATATTGGCCTTAAAACGTCCCGACTAAGCCTTGTCGATCTTGAAGTTTTAGATTCCAAAACAAGTGAGTTTCGTCCATTTCCAAATTCGGACTGAAAACCGAGTAAATGCCGACCGGACGGACGGACATAAATCTCGTTTTTAAGGACGGAACGTTGTTTTTTCACCTTAGAACGCCCCGAGTTAAGTAATGGAGTGGCTAGTCTCTTAGGTGTATCGTTTTCATTTGGAAACATGTGTGTTTCGTCCACTTATAAGTTCGAAACAAAAATCGAGTACATAGGAAGCCGATTGTCCGGACAAAACCCCGTTCCCATCGTCCAAATGTTCTATATTAGATTTAAAACGTCTCGACTAAGCCTTGTCGATCTTGAGGTTTTAGATTACAAAACAAGTAAGTTTCGTCCATTTCCAAGTTCAGACCAAAAACCGATTAAATGCCGACCGAACGGACGGACATAAACCTCGTTTTTACGGAAGGAACATTGTTTTTTCACCTTAGAACGCCCCGAGTTAAGTAATGGAGGGGCTAGTCTCTTAGGTGTACCTTTTCCATTGGGAAACATGTGTGTTTCGTCCACTTATAAGTTCGGAACAAAAATCGAGTAAATACGAAGCCGAATGTCCGGACAAAACCCCGTTTCCATCGTCCAAATGTTCTATATTAGATTTAAAACGTCTCGACTAAGCCTTGTAGATCTTGAGGTTTTTTATTCCAAAACAAGTGAGTTTTGTCCATTTCCAAGTTCGGACTGAAAACCGAGTAAATGCCAACCGGACGGACGGATATAAATTTCGTTTTTATGGACGTAACATTGTTTTTTCATCTTAGAACGTCCCGAGTTAAGTAATGGAGTGGCTAGTCTCTTAGGTGTATCGTTTTCCATTGGGAAACATGTGTGTTTCGTCCACTTATAAGTTCGAAACAAAAATCGAGTTAATATGAAGCCGAATGTCCGGACAAAACCCCGTTTCCATCGTCCAAATGTTATATATTGGCCTTAAAACGTCCCGACTAAGCCTTGTCGATCTAGAGGTTTTAGATTCCAAAACAAGTGAGTTTTGTCCATTTCCAAGTTTGGACCGAAAACCTAGTAAATACCGACCGAACGGACGGACATAAACCTTATTTTTACGGCCGGAAACATGTGTGTTTCGTCCACTTATAAGTACGGAACAAAAATCGAGTATATACAAGCTGAATGTCCGGACAAAACCCCGTTCCATTGTCCCAATGTTCTACATATGGCCTTAAAATGTCCAGGCTAATCCTTGTCGATCTTGAGGTTTTAGATTCCAAAACAAGTGAGTTTCGTCGATTTCCAAGTTCGGACCAAAAACCTAATAATACCGACCGAACGGACGGACATAAACCTCATTTTTACGGACGGAACGTTGTTTTTTCGCCTTAGAACACCTTGAGTTAGACAATTGAGTGGTTAGTCTCTTAGGTGCATCGTTTACCATGCGAAAACATGTGTGTTTCGTCCACTTATAAGTTCGGAACAAAAATCGAGTACATACAAGCGGAATGTCCGGACAAAACCCCGTTCCCAGGGTTCAAATGTTCTATATTGGCCTTAAAACGTCCCGACTAAGCCTTGTCGATCTTGAAGTTTTAGATTCCAAAACAAGTGAGTTTCGTCCATTTCCAAATTCGGACTGAAAACCGAGTAAATGCCGACCGGACGGACGGACATAAATCTCGTTTTTAAGGACGGAACGTTCTTTTTTCACCTTAGAACGCCACCAGTTAACTAATGGAGTGCCTAGTCTCTTAGGTGTATCATTTTCCATTGGGAAACATGTGTGTTTCGTCCACTTATAAGTTCGGAACAAAAATCGAGTACATATGAAGCCGAATGTCCGGACAAAACCTCGTTCCCATCGTCCAAATGTTCTATATTGGCCTTAAAACGTCCCGGTTAAGCATTGTCGATCTTGAGGTTTATTATTCCCAAACAAGTGAGTTTTGTCCATTTCCAAGTTCGGACTGAAAACGAAGTAAATGCCGACCGGACGGACGGACATAAATCTCGTTTTTATGGACGTAACATTGTTTTTTCATCTTAGAACGCCCCGAGTTAAGTAATGGAGTGGCTAGTCTCTTAGGTGTATCGTTTTCCATTGGGAAACATGTGTGTTTCGTCCACTTATAAGTTCGAAACAAAAATCGAGTACATACGAAGCCGAATGTCCGGACAATACCCCGTTCCCATCGTCCAAATGTTCTATATTGGCCTTAAAACGTCCCGGTTAAGCATTGTCGATCTTGAGGTTTTTTATTCCAAAACAAGTGAGTTTTGTCCATTTCCAAGTTCGGACTGAAAACCGAGTAAATGCCGACCGGACGGACGGATATAAATCTCGTTTTTATGGACGTATTATTGTTTTTTCATCTTAGAACGCCCCGAGTTAAGTAATGGAGTGGCTAGTCTCTTAGGTGTATCGTTTTCCATTGGGAAACATGTGTGTTTCGTCCACTTATAAGTTCGAAACAAAAATCGAGTACATACGAAGCCGAATGTCCGGACAAAACCCCGTTTCCATCGTCCAAATGTTCTATATTGGCCTTAAAACGTCCTGACTAAGCCTTGTCGATCTTGAGGTTTTAGATTCCAAAACAAGTGAGTTTTGTCCATTTCCAAGTTCAGACCAAAAACCGAGTAAATGCCGACCAAACAGACGAACATCAATCTCGTTTTTACGGACGGAACGTTCTTTTTTCACCTTAGAACGCCACGAGTTAACTAATGGAGTGGCTAGTCTCTTAGGTGTATCGTTTCCATTGGGAAACATGTGTGTTTCGTCCACTTATAAGTTCGGAACAAAAATCGAGTACATACGAAGCCGAATGTCCGGACAAAACCCCGTTCCCATCGTCCAATTGTTCTATATTGGCCTTAAAACGTCCCGACTAAGCCTTGTCGATCTTGAGGTTTTAGATTCCAAAACAAGTGAGTTTCGTCCATTTCCAAGTTCGGAACAAAAACCGATTAAATGCCGACCGAACGGACGGACATAAATCTCGTTTTTACAGACGGAACGTTGTTTTTTCACCTTAGAACTCCCCGAGTTAAGTAATGGAGTGGCTAGTCTCTTAGGTGTATCGTTTCCCACTGGGAAACATGTGTGTTTCGTCCACTTATAAGTTCGGAACAAAAATCGAGTACATACGAAGCCGAATGTCCGGACAAAACCCCGTTCCCATCGTCCAAATGTTCTATATTGGCCTTTAAACGTCCCGGTTAAGCATTGTAGATCTTGAGGTTTTTTATTCCAAAACAAGTGAGTTTTGTCCATTTCCAAGTTCGGACTGAAAACCAAGTAAATGCCGACCGGACGGACGGACATAAATCTCGTTTTTATGGACGTAACATTGTTTTTTCATCTTAGAACGCCCCGAGTTAAGTAATGGAGTTGCTAGTCTCTTAGGTGTATCGTTTTCCATTGGGAAACATGTGTGTTTCGTCCACTTATAAGTTCGAAACAAAAATCGAGTACATACGAAGCCGAATGTCCGGACAAAACCCCGTTTCCATCGTCCAAATGTTCTATATTGGCCTTAAAACGCCCCGACTAAGCCTTGTCGATCTTGAGGTTTTAGATTGCAAAACAAGTGAGTTTTATCCATTTCGAAGTTCGGACAAAAAACCGAGTAAATGCTGACCGAACGGACGGACATAAATCTCGTTTTTACGGACGGAACATTGTTTTTTCACCTTAGAAAGCCCCGAGTTAAGTAATGGAGTGGCTAGTCTCTTAGGTGTATCGTTTTCCATTGGGAAACATGTGTGTTTCGTCCACTTATAAGTTCGGAACAAGAATCGAGTACATACGAAGCCGAATGTTCGGACAAAACCCCGTTCCCATCGTCCAATTGTTCTATATTGGCCTTAAAACGTCCCGACTAAGCCTTGTCGATCTTGAGGTTTTAGATTCCAAAACAAGTGAGTTTCGTCCATTTCCAAGTTCGGACCAAAAACCGATTAAATGCCGACCGAACGGACGAACATCATTCTCGTTTTTACGGACGGAACGTTGTTTTTTCACCTTAGAACTCCCTGAGTTAACTAATGGAGTGGCTAGTCTCTTAGGTGTATCGTTTTCCACTGGGAAACATGTGTGTTTCGTCCACTTATAAGTTCGGAACAAAAATCGAGTACATACGAAGCCGAATGTCCGGACAAAACCCCGTTCCCATCGTCCAATTGTTCTATATTGGCCTTAAAACGTCCCGACTAAGCCTTGTCGATCTTGAGGTTTTAGATTCCAAAACAAGTGAGTTTCGTCCATTTCCAAGTTCGGAACAAAAACAGATTAAATGCCGACCGTACGGACGGACATAAATCTCGTTTTTACAGACGGAACGTTGTTTTTTCACCTTAGAACTCCCCGAGTTAAGTAATGGAGTGGCTATTCTCTTAGGTGTATCGTTTCCCACTGGGAAACATGTGTGTTTCGTCCACTTATAAGTTCGGAACAAAAATCAAGTACATACGAAGCCGAATGTCCGGACAAAACCCCGTTCCCATCGTCCAAATGTCCTATATTGGCCTTTAAACGTCCCGGTTAAGCATTGTAGATCTTGAGGTTTTTTATTCCAAAACAAGTGAGTTTTGTCCATTTCCAAGTTCGGACTGAAAACCGAGTAAATGCCGACCGGACGGACGGACATCAATCTCGTTTTTATGGACGTAACATTGTTTTTTAATCTTAGAATGCCCCGAGTTAAGTAATGGAGTGGCTAGTCTCTTAGGTGTATCGTTTTCCATTGGGAAACATGTGTGTTTCTTCCACTTATAAGTTCGGAACAAAAATCGAGTACATACGAAGCCGAATGTCCGGACAAAACCCCGTTTCCATCGTCCAAATGTTCTATATTGGCCTTAAAACGTCCCAACTAAGCCGTGTCGATCTTGAGGTTTTAGATTCCGAAACAATAGAGTTTCGTCCATTTCCAAGTTCGGACCGAAAACCGAGTAAATGCTGACCGAACGGACGGACATAATTCTCGTTTTTACGGACGGAACGTTCTTTTTTCACCTTAGAATGCCCCGAGTTAACTAATGGAGTGGCTAGTCTCTTAGGTGTATCGTTTTCCATTGGGAAACATGTGTGTTTCGTCCACTTATAAGTTCGGAACAAAAATCGAGTACATACGAAGCCGAATGTCCGGACAAAACCTCGTTCCCATCGTCCAAATGTTCTATATTGGCCTTAAAACGTCCCGGTTAAGCATTGTCGATCTTGAGGTTTTTTATTCCAAAACAAGTGAGTTTTGTCCATTTCCAAGTTCGGACTGAAAACCGAGTAAATGCCGACCGGACGGACGGATATAAATCTCGTTTTTATGGACGTAACATTGTTTTTTCATCTTAGAACGCCCCGAGTTAAGTAATAGAGTGGCTAGTCTCTTAGGTGTATCGTTTTCCATTGGGAAACATGTGTGTTTCGTCCACTTATAAGTTCGAAACAAAAATCGAGTACGTACGAAGCCGAATGTCCGGACAAAACCCCGTTTCCATCGTCCAAATGTTCTATATGGGCCTTAAAACGTCCCGACTAAGCCTTGTCGATCTTGAGGTTTTAGATTCCAAAACAAGTGAGTTTTATCCATTTCCAAGTTCGGACCGAAAACCGAATAAATGCCGACCAAACAGACGGACATAAATCTCGTTTTTACGGACGGAACGTTCTTTTTTCACCTTAGAACGCCACGAGTTAACTATTGGAGTGGCTAGTCTCTTAGGTGTATCGTTTTCCATTGGGAAACATCTGTGTTTCGTCCACTTATAAGTTCGGAACAAAAATCAAGTATATACGAAGCCGAATGTCCGGACAAAACCTTGTTCCCATCGTCCAAATGTTCTATATTGGTCTTAAAATGTCCCGGTTAAACATTGTCGATCTTGAGGTTTTTTATTCCAAAACAAGTGAGTTTTGTCCATTTCCAAGTTCGGACTGAAAACCGAGTAAATGCCGACCGGACGGACGGATATAAATCTCGTTTTTATGGACGTAACATTGTTTTTTCATCTTAGAACGCCCCGAGTTAAGTGATGGAGTGGCTAGTCTCTTGGGTGTATCGTTTTCCATTGGGAAACATGTGTGTTTCGTCCACTTATAAGTTCGAAACAAAAATCGAGTACATACGAAGCCGAATGTCCGGACAAAACCCCGTTTCCATCGTCCAAATGTTCTATATTGGCCTTAAAACGTCCCGACTAAGCGTTGTCGATCTTGAGGTTTTAGATTCCAAAACAAGTGAGTTTTATCCATTTCGAAGTTCGGACCAAAAACCGAGTAAATGCTGACCGAACGGACGGACATAAAACTCGTTTTTACGGACGGAACATTGTTTTTTCACCTTAGAACGCCCCGAGTTAAGTAATGGAGTGGCTAGTCTCTTAGGTGTATCGTTTTCCATTGGGAAACATGTGTGTTTCGTCCTCTTATAAGTTCGGAACAAGAATCGAGTACATACGAAGCCGAATGTCCGGACAAAACCCCGTTCCCATCGTCCAATTATTCTATATTGGCCTTAAAACATCCCGACTAAGCCTTGTCGATCTTGAGGTTTTAGATTCCAAAACAATTGAGTTTCGTCCATTTCCAAGTTCAGACAAAAAACCGATTAAATGTCGACCGAACGGACGGACATACGAAGCCGAATGTCTGGACAAAACCCTGTTTACATCGTCCAAATGTTCTATATTGGCCTTAAAACGTCCCGACTAATCCTTGTCGATCTTGAGGTTTTAGATTCCAAAACAAGTTCGGACTGAAAACCGAGTAAATGTCGACCGGACGGACGGATATAAATCTCGTTTTTGTGGACGTAACATTGTTTTTTAATCTTAGAATGCCCCGAGTTAAGTAATGGAGTGGCTAGTCTCTTAGGTGTATCGTTTTCCATTGGGAAACATGTGTGTTTCTTCCACTTATAAGTTCGAAACAAAAATCGAGTACATACGAAGCCGAATGTCCGGACAAAACCCCGTTTCCATCGTCCAAATGTTCTATATTGGCCTTAAAACGTCCCGACTAAGCCTTGTCGATCTTGAGGTTTTAGATTCCAAAACAAGTGAGTTTTGTCCATTTAGAAGTTCGGACCAAAAACAGAGTAAATGTTGACCGAACGGACGAACATAAATCTCGTTTTTACGGACGGAACATTGTTTTTTCACCTTAGAACGCCCTGAGTTAGGTAATGGAGTGGCTAGTCTCTTAGGTGTATCGTTTTCCATTGGGAAACATGTGTGTTTCGTCCACTTATAAGTTCGGAACAAGAATCGAGTACATACGAAGCCGAATGTCCGCACAAAACCCCGTTCCCATCGTCCAATTGTTCTATATTGGCCTTAAAACGTCCCGACTAAGGCTTATCGATCTTGAGGTTTTAGATTCCAAAACAAGTGAGTTTTGTCCATTTCCAAGTTCGGACCGAAAACCGAATAAATGCCGACCAAACAGACGGACATAAATCTCGTTTTTACGGACGGAACGTTCTTTTTTCACCTTAGAACGCCACGAGTTAACTAATGGAGTGGCTAGTCTCTTAGGTGTATCGTTTTCCACTGGGAAACATGTGTGTTTCGTCCACTTATAAGTTCGGAACAAAAATCGAGTATATACGAAGCCGAATGTCCGGACAAAACCTCGTTCCCATCGTCCAAATGTTCTATATTGGTCTTAAAACGTCCCGGTTAAGCATTGTCGATCTTGAAGTTTTTTATTCCAAAAAAAGTGAGTTTTGTCCATTTCCAAGTTCGGACTGAAAACCGAGTAAATGCCGACCGGACAAACAGATATAAATCTCGTTTTTATGGACGTAACGTTGTTTTTTCATCTTAGAACGCCCCGAGTTAAGTAATGGAGTGGCTAGTCTCTTAGGTGTATCATTTTCGATTGGGAAACATGTGTGTTTCGTCCACTTATAAGTTCGAAACAAAAATCGAGTACATACGAAGCCGAATGTCCGGACAAAACCCCGTTTCCATCGTCCAAATGTTCTATATTGGCCTTAAAACGTCCCGACTAAGCCTTGTCGATCTTGAGGTTTTAGATTCCAAAACAAGTGAGTTTTGTCTATTTCCAAGTTCGGACCAAAAACCGAGTAAATGTTGACCGAACGGACGGACATAAATCTCGTTTTTACGGACGGAACATTGTTTTTTCACCTTAGAACGCCCCGAGTTAGGTAATGGAGTGGCTAGTCTCTTAGGTGTATCGTTTTCCATTGGGAAACATGTGAGTTTCGTCCACTTATAAGTTCGGAACAAGAATCGAGTACATACGAAGCCGAATGTCCGGACAAAACCCCGTTCCCATCGTCCAATTGTTCTCTATTGGCCTTAAAACGTCCTGACTAAGGCTTGTCGATCTTGAGGTTTTAGATTCCAAAACAAGTGAGTTTTGTCCATTTCCAAGTTCGGACCGAAAACCGAATAAATGCCGACCAAACAGACGGACATAAATCTCGTTTTTACGGACGGAACGTTCTTTTTTCACCTTAGAACGCCACGAGTTAACTAATGGAGTGGCTAGTCTCTTAGGTGTATCGTTTTCCACTGGGAAACATGTGTGTTTCGTCCACTTATAAGTTCGGAACAAAAATCGAGTATATACGAAGCCGAATGTCCGGACAAAACCTCGTTCCCATCGTCCAAATGTTCTATATTGGTTTTAAAACGTCCCGACTAAGCCTTGTCGATCTTGAGGTTTTAGATTCCAAAACAAGTGAGTTTTATCCATTTCGAAGTTCGGACCAAAAACCGAGTAAATGCTGACCGAACGGACAGACATAAATCTCGTTTTTACGGACGGAACATTGTTTTTTTACCTTAGAACGCCCCGAGTTAAGTAATGGAGTGGCTAGTCTCTTAGGTGTATCGTTTTCCATTGGGAAACATGTGTGTTTCGTCCACTTATAAGTTTGGAACAAGAATCGAGTACATACGAAGCCGAATGTCCGGACAAAACCTCGTTCCCGTCGTCCAATTATTCTATATTGGCCTTAAAACATCCCGACTAAGCCTTGTCGATCTTGAGGTTTTAGATTCCAAAACAATTGAGTTTCGTCCATTTCCAAGTTCAGACCAAAAATCGATTAAATGTCGACCGAACGGACGGACATACGAAGCCGAATGTCCGGACAAAACCCTGTTTACATCGTCCAAATGTTCTATATTGTCCTTAAAACGTCCCGACTAATCCTTGTCGATCTTGAGGTTTTAGATTCCAAAACAAGTTCGGACTGAAAACCGAGTAAATGTCGACCGGACGGACGGATATAAATCTCGTTTTTATGGACATAACATTGTTTTTTCATCTTAGAATGCCCCGAGTTAAGTAATGGAGTGGCTAGTCTCTTAGGTGTATCGTTTTCCATTGGGAAACATGTGTGTTTCGTCCACTTATAAGTTCGAAACAAAAATCGAGTACATACGAAGCCGAATGTCCGGACAAAACCCCGTTTCCATCGTCCAAATGTTCTATATTGGCCTTAAAACGTCCCGACTAAGCCTTGTCGATCTTGAGGTTTTAGATTCCAAAACAAGTGAGTTTTGTCCGTTTCGAAGTTCGGACCAAAAACCGAGTAAATGTTGACCGAACGGACGGACATAAATCTCGTTTTTACGGACGGAACATTGTTTTTTAGCCTTAGAACGCCCCGAGTTAGGTAATGGAGTGGCTAGTCTCTTAGGTGTATCGTTTTCCATTGGGAAACATGTGTGTTTCACCAAAATCCAAAAACACCAAACCAGCATACAATAAGAATGTATAAAAGCATTAGGTTGCACATTCATTATTGGGGTGCAATCATAGTTCAGGAATTAAAATTCAAGAAGAACAAATGTTATTGATTTCAATGTGTACAACAATGACGTAGACTGAATTTATTCAGTGATCTTATTCAGTGTATGTTGAAGGTATCATATAAGTAATGCTAGTGAATAGGTAACGGATTTTTTTAAGTGTTTGGAATGGATGAGTGAGTATATGAAATGCAAAATTCTTACTAATTATGAGTCACTCATGAGCACAAGCCTGCAAACAGTATCCTATTTTTCTTTCGCATTATTGCATTAAAATTTGGGGTTCTGTAGAATCCTAATTTTGCTTTGGATTTTGTTTTATATTCTTATGCAGGCAGGGAAGACCCTTAGTGAAAGGAAATGGCGATCTGCATTCACTCCAGAAGGTCATCTTGATATAGCCAGGAGGCTTTACCGTATTCAACGTGGAGTAAGTACATCCTTCCTATGGTCAAGATTTATAGGAAAAGTTTCAAATGTTTCATATGTGCAATTTTGTATGAATATAGTAGTTGGACTGACTTTAGAGAAGTTTGGGATACATAATTTTCATGCAAGGAATTCTTCATTAATATATGCTATAATCAGTATCGTGAGAATCCCATCTGTACATAATGGTTCCCTGGAAAAGTCATCCACCCGTATCTGAAGTACCTACAGAATAGAAGATTTGCTAGAAACAAGCTAGATGAGTAAACTTTCACATATGTTCTTGTAGACATTCAACATGCCTAATCATGAAATTGTGACTGCATAATCTGCATTCAATATCTAAGAGAAGTTCCACTAGTTTTGATTTTGAACTATAAATATTGCAGCCAGATTTTAACTCAACCCCATGAATAGGATCAACCATTACTCCATGGACTATAAACAAGAAAAGTCCCGTAAGATCAACGAAAGTCCCTCAGTCCCTTAGACTATAAACAAAACATGTCACTTAAGATCAACGGAAGTCCCTCAGTCCCTTGGATTATAAACAAGAAAGGTCCCATAAGATCAACGAAAATTCCCTTGGACTATAAACAAGAAAAGTCCCTTAATATCAACGAAAGTCCCTCCGTCCCTTGGACTATAAACAAAATGTGGATGTAGGAAGAGAAACGTCCATTGGACTATAAACAAGTAAAGTCTGTTGAGATCAATGAAAGTCAGAAAGTCCCTTAAGACTATAAACAAGAAAAATCCCCTAAGAACAACGAAAGTCCCTCAGTCCCTTGAGAGTATAAACAAATAAAGTCCCTTAAGATCAACGGAAGTCCCGCAGACTCTTAAGACTATAAACAAATAAAATCCCTTAAGATCAACGAAAGTCCCTCAGTCCCTTGGATTATAAACAAGAAAAGTTCCTTAAGATCTACGAAATGTCCCTTTGACTATAAACAAGTGGAATATGGGAAGAGAAAAGTCCATTGCACTATAAACAAGGAAGTCCTTTGAGATAAATGAAAGTCCCTCAATCCCTAGGACTATAAACAAGAAAAGTTCCTTAAGATCAATGAAAAGTCCCTTGGACTATAAACAAGAAAAGTCCCTTCAGATCAGCGAAAGTCCCTCAGTCCCTTGGACTATAAACAAGTGGAATGTGGGAAGAGAAAAGTCCATTGCACTATAAACAAGTGAAGTTCTTTGAGATCAATGAAAGTCCCACAGTCCCTTGGACTATAAACAAGAAAAGTCCCTTAAGATCAACGAAAAGTCCCTTGGAATATAAACACGAAAAGCCCCTTGGACTATAAACAAGAAAGTCCCTTCAGATCAGCGAAAGTCCCTCAGTTCCTTGGACTATAAACAAGAAAGTCCCTTCAGATCAGCGAAAGTCCCTCAGTCCCTTGGACTATAAACAAGATGGAATGTGGGTAGACAAAAGTTTATTGCACTATAAACAAGTGAAATCCTTTGAGATCAAGGAAAGTCCCTCAGTCCTTTGGACTATAAACAAGAAAAGTCCCTTAAGATCAACGAAAAGTCCCTTGGACTATAAACAAGAAAAGTCCCTTCAGATCAACGAAAGTCCCTCAGTCCCTTGGACTATAAACAAGATGGAATGTGGGAAGAGAAAAGTCCTTTGCACTATAAACAAGTAAAGTCCTTTGCGATCAACGAAAGTGCCTCAACCCCTTGGCCTATAAACAAAAAAAGTCCCTTAAGATCAACGAAAAGTCCCTTGGACTAAAAACAAGAAAAGTCCCTTGGACTATAAACAAAAAAGTCGCTCCAGATCAGTGAAAGTCCCTCAGTTCCTTGTACTATAAACAAGTTGGAATGTGGGAAGAGAAAAGTCCATTGCACTATAAACAAGTGAAGTCCTTTGAGATCAACGAAAGTCCCTCAGTCCCTTGGCTTATAAACAAGAAAAGTCCCTAAAATCAACGAAAATTCCCTTGGACTATAAACAAGAAAAGTCCCGTAAAATCAACGAAAGTCCTTCAGTCCTTTGGACTATTAGCAAAAAAAGTCTCCTAAAATCAACGAAAGTACCTCAGCCCCTTAGACTATAAACAAGAAAAGTCCCTTAAGATAAACAAAGTCCCGTAGTCCCTTGAATTAAAAACAAGAAAAGTCCCATAAGATCAACGAAAAGTCCCTTGGACTATAAAGAAGAAAAGTTTCGTAAGATTAACGAAAGTTCATCAGTCCCTTACTATAAATAGGAAAAGTCCCATAAGATCAACGAAAATTCCCTTGGACTATAAACAAAAAAAGTCCCTTTAATATCAACCATAATTAAAAATACTGATATATTTCGCGATATTTCGGCGGAATACGCCGATTTTTGGAGAATCGATATTTTAAAATCCGGGAATAATCAAATATATTCCCGATATATTCAGATCAATTTTTTGTTTCGAGTGTCGGAATGTAGGAATATGCCATTTTTTTGAAATTCGAAATTTCGCCCGGATTTGGAATTTTGAACCTTGATATCAACTAAAGTCCCTCCGTCCCTTGGACTATAAACAAGATTTCAATGTAGGAAGAGAAAAGTCCATTGGCTTACAAACAAGTAAAGTCCGCTGAGATCAACGAAAGTCCCTCAGTCCCTTAGACAATAAACAAGAAAAGTCCCTTAAGATCAACGTCCCTTGGACTATAAACAAGTAAAGTCTGTTGAGATCAATGAAAGTCCCTCAATCCCTCTGGCTATAAACAAAAAAGTCCCTTAAGATCAGCGAAATTCCCTCAGTCTCTTGGACTATAAACAAGAAAAGTCCCTTAAGATCAACGAAAAGTCCCTTAGGATAAACGAAAAGTCTCTTGGACTATAAACAAGAGAAGTCCCTTAAGATCAGCGAAAGTCCCTCAGTCCCTTGGACTATAAACAAGATGGAATGTGGGAAGAGAAAAGTCCTTTGCACTATAAACAAGTAAAGTCCTTTGCGATCAACGAAAGTGCCTCAACCCCTTGGCCTATAAACAAAAAAAGTCCCTTAAGATCAACGAAAAGTCCCTTGGACTAAAAACAAGAAAAGTCCCTTGGACTATAAACAAAAAAGTCGCTCCAGATCAGTGAAAGTCCCTCAGTTCCTTGTACTATAAACAAGTTGGATTGTGGGAAGAGAAAAGTCCATTGCACTATAAACAAGTGAAGTCCTTTGAGATCAACGAAAGTCCCTCAGTCCCTTGGCTTATAAACAAGAAAAGTCCCTAAAATCAACGAAAATTCCCTTGGACTATAAACAAGAAAAGTCCCGTAAGATCAACGAAAGTCCTTCAGTCCTTTGGACTATTAGCAAAAAAAGTCTCCTAAAATCAACGAAAGTACCTCAGCCCCTTAGACTATAAACAAGAAAAGTCCCTTAAGATAAACAAAGTCCCGTAGTCCCTTGAATTAAACACAAGAAAAGTCCTATAAGATCAACGAAAAGTCCCTTGGACTATAAAGAAGAAAAGTTTCGTAAGATTAACGAAAGTCCCTCAGTCCCTTACTATAAATAGGAAAAGTCGCATAAGATCAACGAAAATTCCCTTGGACTATAAACAAGAAAAGTCCCTTTAATATCAACCATAATTAAAAATACCGATATATTTCGCGATATTTCGGCGGAATACGCCGATTTTTGCAGAATCGATATTTTAAAATCCGGGAATAATCAAATATATTCCCGATATATTCAGATCAATTTTTTGTTTCGAGTGTCGGAATGTAGGAATATGCCATTTTTTTGAAATTCGAAATTTCGCCCGGATTTGGAATTTTGAACCTTGATATCAACTAAAGTCCCTCCGTCCCTTGGACTATAAACAAGATTTCAATGTAGGAAGAGAAAAGTCCATTGGCTTACAAACAAGTAAAGTCCGCTGAGATCAACGAAAGTCCCTCAGTCCCTTAGACAATAAACAAGAAAAGTCCCTTAAGATTAACGTCCCTTGGACTATAAACAAGTAAAGTCTGTTGAGATCAATGAAAGTCCCTCAATCCCTCTGGCTATAAACAAAAAAGTCCCTTAAGATCAGCGAAATTCCCTCAGTCTCTTGGACTATAAACAAGAAAAGTCCCTTAAGATCAACGAAAAGTCCCTTAGGATAAACGAAAAGTCCCTTGGACTATAAACAAGAGAAGTCCCTTAAGATCAGCGAAAGTCCCTCAGTCCCTTGGACTATAAACAAGATGGAATGTAGGAATAGAAAAGTCCATTGCACTATAAAAAGGTGAAGTTTGTTGAGATCAACGGAAGTCCCTCAGTACCTTGGACTATAAACAAGAAAAGTCCCTTAAGATCGACGAAAAGTCCCTTAAGATCAACGAAAAGTCCCTTGGACTATAAACAAGAAACGTTCCGTAAGATCAACGAAAGTCCCTCAGTCACAAGGACTATAAACAGGAAAAGTCTCTTAAGATCAACGAAAGCCCCTCATTCCGTTGAATTAAAAACAAGAAAAGTCCCATTAAATCAACGAAAAGTCCCTTGGACTATAAAGAAAAAAAGTCCCGTAAGATTAACGAAAGTCCCTCAGTTCCTAAACAGGAAAAGCCCCATAAGATCAGCGAAAATTCCCTTGGACTATAAACAAGAAAAGTCCTTTAATATCAACAAAAGTCCCTCCGTCCCTTGGACTATAAACAAGATGTGAACGTGGGAAGGAAAAGTCCATTGGCTTACAAACAAGTAAAGTCCGTTGCGATCAACGAAAGTCCCTCAGTCCCTTAGATTATAAACAAGAAAAGTCCCTTAAGATCAACGAAAAGTCCCTTGGACTATAAACAAGAAAAGTTCCATAAGATCAGCGAAAGTGCCTCAGTCCCTTGGACTATATAAACACGATGGAATGTGGGAAGAGCAAAGTCCATCGCACTATAAACAAGTAAACTCCGTTGAGATCAACGAAAGTCCCTCAGTCCCTTGGACTATAAACAAGAAAAGTCCCTTAAGATCAACGAAAATTTCCTCAATCCCTTGGACTATAAACAAGAAACGTCCGTAAGATCAGCGAAAGTCCCTCAGTCCCTTGGATTATAGACAAGAAAAGTCCCGTAAGATCAACGAAAGTTCCTCAATCCCTTAGACAACAAGAAAAATCCCGTAAGATCCACGAGAGTCCCTCAATTCTTTTGACTATAAGTAAGAAAAGTCCCTTAAGATCAACGAAAGTCCCTCAGTCCCTTGGACTATAAGATCAACGAAATGTCCAAGGGAGTGAGGGACTTCAACGCGAAGGCGAACCTAATAAGCTATCGCCAGTTGATGTGTTTGTCAGTTCAGTTGATCCGTTGAAAGAACCACCTATTATAACTGCAAATACAGTACTTTCAATCCTGGCCGTTGATTATCCGGTCGAGAAGGTCGGTTGTTATGTGTTGGGCGATGGTGCTTCAATGCTGTTGTTTGATACATTATCTGAAACAGCCGAGTTTGCAAGGAGATGAGTCCATTTTGTAAGAAGTATGCGCTTGAACCCTCGAGCACTGGAGTACTATTTTTCCCTTAAGCTTTGTGAAAGAGAGAAGAGCTATTAAGGTAAGATTGATTGCAGTCTTGGTTTTTTTTTTTCCCTATGTGATTGGCTGAGTGATTTTTATGTGTAGTTCTTTTTTATCATCTACGGGGCTATTGGGATTGCTGAATTTTGCCTCCAGTCTTTTACCAAGAATTTTATAAAATTCAGTTTATAAGCAGCTTTCAATAACATCAGAGGAAAAACACAGAGACCACACCTTATATAACTGACAGCCTCATACCATTATCCACTTTTCATCTATGAAAACTTGTTCAATGACTGATATAAGAGTCTTGTCGTAGATATAGTATATGTTGCTCTATATTGAGATATAGATTATTTTGCGCTAGAATGGAAACATCTGACGCCCAATACAAAAAAATTTCAATTTATACATTGGACCAAGACCTAATATGGCCTAGACTGTAGAGCATGAGAGCATCTATGATATTGCGAGCCAGATGTTTAAGTTTAACCCTTGTGTTATTGAATTATTGTTGTAGAGGAGTATGAAGAATTCAAGGTGCGGATTAATGCATTGTGTCACAAGCTCTGAAGAAACCAGAAGAAGGTTGGGTGATTCAAGATGGGACCCCTTGGCCTGGAAACAATACTCGTGATCATCCTGGAATGATTCAGGTTCGTGAAAATGAAAAATACTCTGAAAAAACTCCTAAGAAAAGTTGCACCCATACCATCCTCTGAAATACTGTACAAATTTTTCTTCTAGAATTTATGTCGACTAGAATGACCACATATCCAGACGAGAAAGGCGTCTTTTATGAGGGTGGTATTTTAGAATTTTATAAAGGCTTTTATGAATAGAAAACACTACCTATTGCTTTGCAGGTTGGTTTACCTGGGAAGCAAAGGTGCACTTGACGTGGAAGGTAAGGAGCTGCCTCGACTGGTATATGTCTCGCGTGAGAAACGTCCTGGTTACCAACATTACAAGAATGCCGGTGCCATGAACGCCCTGGTCAGTACTAAGTAACTGCAATCCCATCTCTTTTTAAGGAACAGAAAAAACTAAAAGTCTTGAAAATGGCCTTTTAACCAAGTATCTTTAGTTAGCAATGTTTCTTCTAGCCATAACTCTTAAAAAAACATATATTTAGTAGAAGATGCTATAAAGTATAAATGAATGATGCTAAAAATCATCACATGCAAAAATTGTTTTCTTTTGAAATTATATTGTGGTTTGAAGTTTGAACTTTGAAGGGTGTGTGGAGCAAAGCTTCGCCATGTAGTCTCCACACTCTTTAGTCCTCAGGTAAAGCTGAGAATACAATTAGTCTTTGTTTCAGTTTTAACAACTGACATAGTTGAGTGATTTTGCATGTTGATTTTATTATTAGGTACGACTGTCAGCGGTGTTGACGAATGCTCCGTTCTTATTGAATCTTGATTGTGATCACTACAACAAATAGCAAGGCTATAATGGCAGCTATGTGCTTTTTGATGGATCCTCAGTTGGGGAAGAAGCTGTGCTATGTCCAGTTTCCACAAAGGTTTGATGGCATTGATCGACATGATAGATATGCTAACCGTAATGTTGTTTTCTTTGATGTAAGTAGAGAGTTCTTCCTCGATGTCTCTACTTTGTTTCTTAGTACTCCAACTTTGATTTCAATCTTTCATGGGTTGAATTTACAATTCTCATTACACCAGAAGAAACTGAGTTTTGTAGACACTGAGGATTTTTAAAAGTCTGCCTGGTGAATACATAGGTCCAACCTGCAAACAGTCCATAAATATAGAAATCATGTCATATGCATAATGTCATATAGGTTCGCTACTTTTTGGATTTACTGACGACCATGCCTTAGGGTCCTACAACAATCATGATTTATGGAGATCATAGTACATAAGGGAAAAAATCTTCGTTATATCTAGTGAAAAAATAAGTTGTCTATAATTTTCAGCTTTGTCTGGTTTGACATTTGAACTTACTTTATGTGAGGATTATGTACAATGATCACTTGTATTTGATCGATTGACAACATTTTTTAACCCAAGCCATCCCAGTTGGAAATATGCACATCCATAGATAAAACACATTATAGTATTAATGTGTTCAATGAACTTCAGACAAAACAAAAGTTAGCTATGAAATTGATCCACATTTTCTTTTTATTGTGTAGATCAATATGAGAGGATTGGATGGTATCCAAGGACCAGTGTATGTTGGTACAGGATGTGTCTTTAATCGACAGGCTCTGTATGGATATGATCCACCCGTGTCCGAGAAAAGGCCTAAGATGACTTGTGATTGCTGGCCTTCATGGTGATGCTGTTGTTTTGGTGGTTCAAGAAAGTGAAAATCAAAGTCAAAGAAGGGCGGTAAAGGTGTGTTTGGATTGCTTTTATAACAAAAAAAAGATGAAAAACTATCCAAAGAAAGGATCCTCCCCAGGTTTTGATCTTGAAGAGATTGAAGAAGGACTAGAAGGTTATGAAGAGTTGGAGAAATCATCGCTTATGTCACAAAAGAACTTTGAGAAGCGGTTCAGTCTCCGGTCTTCATTACATCGACACTCATGGAAGAGGGTGGACATCCTCAAGGGACTAATTCCACAGCTCTTATTAAGGAGGCCATTCATGTCATTAGTTGTGGTTATGAAGAGAAGACTGAATGGGGGCAAAGAGGTAATTTAAATTCCATGCATCAAAGTTTCAGTAAGTTAGAGCTTTAATATGAATTACTTTACTGATCTTTGTTGCCATAGCAATAAGTAAAATTAAATTGTATTAGGTTGTGTCTACTGTGACGTTGGAGAACAGCCTCTTTCAGATATCATAATATGTTTTTTACAACTGCTAAAATGTGCCAGTTTATTGAAGTATAAAACTCAGTTGATGATGTAGTTTCTTTGGACATGGATACTTTCATATCCTGATAATGAGCCATGAGACCATGTCCAACTGTGTAGTAGGCTAGTAGCATCTAATATGTAGTTTCTTTGGACATGGATACCTTGCTGCCCACTTCCTAACCAAGACTCTTATTACCTCCATACTTACTCAACCAGCAACCCATGTTTCTAGCTTTGATGCAGGTGTTTAAAATCTTCTACAGATGATGTGGGCCCTGGAGTACGATCCTTATTTGTTCTCCTTGTATGAGTCTGAGTCAGCTGCTGAAAAGGGTGAGGGATCTAAAGGAAAAGCAAAGTCATCATGCCAATGTGGTAAGTATGAGACGGAGAATATGAAGAACAAGGCAATAAGCTCAGAAGCACCCCTACCCATTTCAGTGTTTCTCGTTGCTAGTGTTTTGAAGGCCAAGAGTCCAAAGCTATTGACAGAAGCACGAGGCCTAGATGATGTTGTCAAGGTAAGCATTTTATCGTATAACATGTCATTTGTAATGCAGCACAAAACTGATATAAATACAGCTCTAAGAACTTTCTTTCCCTTTAATATGGATCAAAGACTTAATTTTTTTCAAATCATGTTTTCATTGTCCTAGTAGGGTCTTTTAGGATTTACCCTTAATTGAACCATTGAATGCTCATTTTGTTTAACTGATTTGCAATAGTCAATATTTTGAAGGTCGGGGAAGTTGCCTCCGCCACCATCATCTAGTTGAAATATTTGAGATTATAACAAATTTCAACTTAAACCTCTTGTAGTCTTTCAAGTCATTAAATTGACAAAGACATGATATTCTTTCGTTATCTCCTTGCAATAATATTGGTTTTTTTCCTCAGATATTGAATGACATTAATGGAAGTCTTAATGCCAAAAAAGCTTGCGGGCACTGAAGGTTCACAAGAAATATCTAAAAAGGTTAGAGATTATCTCATTGTTTTATGTCACTGATTATAGAAGACTTGTATTCATTTTATGCTACATTTCTTGACTGTTCTGTGTCATTGGGCCTACCTTAGGTTATACAACTAGGAGAATGATCAGATAAGACTTATATTGTAGCTCATCACTAAAACCTTGCAACAACTTAAACACCTTATGATTTTCATTGGTCAAATATCTATTTCAACTTGGAACTGTGAATCATTTACATCTGAATGAGATCAATGAAAGTCCCTTAGACTATATAAACAAGAAAACTCCCTTAAGATTAGTGGAAGTCCCTTAGTCCCTTAGACTATAAACAAGAAAAATCCCTTAAGATCAACGAAAACTCCCTTGGACTATAAACAAGAAAAGTCCTTTAAGATCAACGAAAGTCCCTCAGACCCTTGGACTCTAAACAATATGGAATCTGGCAAGAGAAAAGTCTTTAAAGATCAGCGAAAGTCCCTCAGTCCCTTGGACTATAAACAAGATGGAATGTGAGAAGAGAAAAGTCCATTGCACTATAAACAAGTAAAGTCTGTTGAGATCATCGAAAGTCCCTTAGTCCTTGGACTATAAACAAGAAAAGTCTCGTAAGATCAACAAAAGTCCCTCACTCCCTTAGACTATAAGCAAGAAAAATCCCTTAAGATCAACGAAAGTCCCTTTGTCCTTTGGACTATAACAAGAAAAGTCCCATAAGATCAACGAAAGTCCCTCCGTCCCTTGGATTATAAATAAGAAAAGTCCCTTAAGATCAACGAAAAATCCCTTGGACTACAAACAAGTTAAGATCAACGAAAAATACCTTGGACTACAAACAAGAAAAGTCCCGTGAGATCAACGAAAAGTTCTTTAGACTATAAAAAAGAATAGTCCTGTAATATCAACGAAAGTCCTTCAGTCCCTTAAGACTATAAACAAGTAAAGTCCGTGGAGATCAATGAAAGTCCCCTAGTCCCTTGGACTATAAACAAGAAAAGTCTCTTAAGATCAGCGAAAGTCCCTCAGTCCCTTGGATTATAAATAAGAAAAGTCCCTTAAGATCAACGAAAGTCCCTCAGTCCCTTGGACTATAAACAAGAAAATTCCCTTAAAATCAACAAAAGTTCCTCAGTCCCTTGGATTATAAACAAGAAAGTCCCGTAAGATCAACGAAAGTCCCTCAGTCCCTTAGACTATAAACAAGTAAAGTCTGTTGAGATCAATGAAAGTCCCTCAATGCCTTGGACTATAAACAAGAAACGTCTCTTAAGATCAACGAAAATTCCTTGGACTATAAACAAGAAAAGTCCTTTAAGATCAGTGAAAGTCCCTCAGTTTTTTGGACTATAAACAAGATGGAATGTGGGAAGAGAAAAGTCCATTCCACTATAAACAAGTAAAGTCCGTTGAGATCAATGAAAGTCCCTCAGTCCCTTGGACTATAAAAACGAAAAGTCCCTTAAGATCAACGAAAAGTCTCTTGGACTATAAACATGAAAAGTCCCGTAAGATCAACGAAAGTCCCTCAGTCCCTTAGACTATAAAAAAGAAAATTCCTTTAAGATCAACGGAAGTCCTTTAGTCCCTTGGACTATTATCAAGAAAATTCCCTTAAGATGTAAAAAACTCCCCCGGTCTCTTGGACTATAAATAAGAAAATTCCCTTTAGATCAACGAAAGTCCTTTAGTCCCTTGGACCACAAACATTAAAAGTCCCATAAGATCTACAAATGTCCCTCAGTCTCTTGGATTATAAACAAGAAAAGTCTCGTAAGATCAACGAAAATCCCTCAAGATCAACGAAAGTTCTTTTGTCCCTTGGACTATAAGATCACTTAATATCAACAAAAGTCCCAGTCCCTTGGACTATAAACAAGAAAACTCCCTTAAGATCAACGAAAAGTCCCTTGGACTATAAACAAGAGAAGTGCGTTAATATCAACGAAAGTCCCTCAGTCCCTTGGAATATAAACAAGAAAAGTCCCTTAAGATCAACAAAAAGTCCCTTGGACTATAATCTCTTAATATCAATGAAAGTCCCTCAGTCCCTTGGACTATAATTAGTTGTGAATGTGGGAAGAGAAAAGTCCATTGAACTATTTACAAGTAAAGTTCGTTGAGATCAATGAAAGTCCCTCAGTCCCTTGGACTATAAACAAGAACAGTCCCTTAAGATCAGAGAAAGTCCTTCAGTCCCTTGGACTATAAACAAGAAAAGTCCCTTAAGATCAATGAAAAGTCCCTTGGACTATAAACAAGAAAAGTCTCCCAGTCCCTTGGACTATAAACTAGATGTGTGTGGGAAGAGAAAAGTCCATTGGACTATAAACAAGCAAAGTCCGTTGAGTTCAATGAAAGTCCCTCAGTCCCTTGGACTATAACCAAGAACAGTCCCTTAAGATCAGAGAAAGTCCCTCAGTCCCTTGGACTATAAACAAGAAAAGTCCCTTAAGATCAATGAAAAGTCCCTTGGACTATAAACAATAAAAGTCCCATGGACTATAAACAAGAAAAGTCCATTTAGATCAGCGAAAATCCCTCAGTCCCTTGGACTATAAACAAGATGGGATGTGGGAAGAGGAAAGTCCCTTGGACCATAAACAATAAAAGTCCCTTAAGATCAACGAAAGTCCCTCAGTCCCTTGGACTATAAACAAGATGTGAATGTGGGAAGAGAAAAGTCCATTAGACTATAAAGTATATACAGAAGTCTGTTGAGATCAACTAAAGCCCCTCAGTCCCTTGCACTATAAACAAGAAAAGCCCCGTAAGATCATTGAAAGTTGCTCAGTCCCTTAGATTGTAAACGAGAAAAGTCCCTTAAGATCAACGAAAGTCCTTTAGTCCCTTGGATTATAAACAAATAAAGTTCCTTAAGATCAATGAAAAGTCCCTTGGACTATAAACAAATAATGTCCGTTGAGATCAAGGAAAAGTCCCTCAATCCCTAGGACTACAAACAAGAAAAGTCCCTCAATCCCTAGGACTATAAACAAGAAAAGTCTCTTAGGATCAACGAAAAGTCTCTTGGACTATAAACAAGAAAAGTCCTTTAAGATTAGTGAAAGTCCTTCAGTCCCGTGGACTATAGAAAAGATGGAATGTGGGAAGAGAAAAATCCATTGCTTTATAAACAAGTAAAGTCCGTTGAGATCAAGGAAAGTCCCTCAGTCCGTTGGCCTATAAACAAGAATAGTCCCTTAAGATCAATGAAAAGTCCCTTGGACTATAAACAAGAAAAGTCCCCCAGTCCCTTGGACTATAAACTAGATGTGTGTGGGAAGAGAAAAGTCAATTGGACTATAAACAAGTAAAGTCCGTTGAGTTCAATGAAAATCCCTAAGTCCCTTGGACTATAAACAAGAACAGTCCCTTAAGATTAGAGAAAGTCCCTCAGTCCCTTGGACTATAAACAAGAAAAGTCCCTTAAGATCAATGAAAAGTCCCTTGGACTATAAAGAAGAAAAGTCCCTCAGTCCCTTAGACTATAAACTAGATGTGTTTGGGAAAAGAAAAGTCCATTGGACTATAAACAACTAAAGTCCTTTTGAGATCAATGAAAGTCCCTCAGTCCCTTGGACTATAAACAAGAACAATCCCTTAAGATCAGAGAAAGTCCTTCAGTCCCTTGGACTATAAACAAGAAAAGTCCCTTAAGATCAATGAAAAGTCCTTTGGACTATAAACAAGAAAAGTCCCTTTAGATCAGCGAAAATCCCTCAGTCCCTTGGACTATAAACAAGATGGGATGTGGGAAGAGGAAAGTCCCTTGGACCGTAAACAATAAAAGTCCCTTAAGATCAAAGAAAGTCCCTCAGTCCCTTGGACTATAAACAAGATGTGAATGTGGGAAGAGAAAAGTCCATTAGACTATAAAGTATATACAGAAGTCTGTTGAGATCAACTAAAGCCCCTCAGTCCCTTGGACTATAAACAAGAAAAGCCCCGTAAGATCATTGAAAGTTGCTCAGTCCCTTAGATTGTAAACGAGAAAAGTCCCTTAAGATCAACGAAAGTCCTTTAGTCCCTTGGATTATAAACAAATAAAGTTCCTTAAGATCAATGAAAAGTCCCTTGGATTATAAACAAATAATGTCCGTTGAGATCAAGGAAAAGTCCCTCAATCCCTAGGACTACAAACAAGAAAAGTCCCTCAATCCCTAGGACTATAAACAAGAAAAGTCTCTTAAGATCAACGAAAAGTCTCTTGGACTATAAACAAGAAAAGTCCTTTAAGATTAGTGAAAGTCCTTCAGTCCCGTGGACTATAGAAAAGATGGAATGTGGGAAGAGAAAAATCCATTGCATTATAAACAAGTAAAGTCCGTTGAGATCAAGGAAAGTCCCTCAGTCCGTTGGACTATAAACAAGAATAGTCCCTTAAGATCAATGAAAAGTCCCTTGGACTATAAACAAGAAAAGTCTCGTAAGATCAACGAAAGTCTCCCAGTCCCTTGGATTATAAAAAAAAAATTTCCCGTAAGATGAACGGAAGTCCTTCAATCCATTAAACTATAAACAAGAAAAAGTCCCTTAAGATCAACAAAGTCCCTCAGTCCCTTGGACTATAGATCAACGAAAAGTACTTTAAGATCAACGTAAGTCCCTCAGTCCCTTGCACTATAAACGAAGAAAAGTCTCTTAAGATCAACGAAAGTCCTTCAATCTATTTAAAAGAAAAGTCCCTTAAGATAAACGAAAAGTTCTTTGGACTTTAAACAAGAAAAGTCCTTTAATATCAACAAAAGTCCCTGAGTCCCTTGGACTATAAACAAGATGTAAATGTGGGAAGAGAAAAGGCCATTGGACTATAAATAAGTAAGTCCGTTGAGATCAATCATAGTTCCTCATTCCCTTGGACTATAAACAAGAAAAGTTTTTGAAGATCATCGATAGTCCCTCAGTCCCTTGGACTATAAACAAGAAAAGTCTCTTAAGAGTTAAGATTAACGAAAAGTCCCTTGGACTATAAATAAGAAAATTCCCTTACGATCAACGAAAGTCCCTCAGTCCCTTGGAATATAAACAAGAAAAGTCCCTTAAGAGTTAAGATCAACGAAAATTCCTTGGACTATAAATAAGGAAATTCCCTTAAAATCAACAAAAGTTCCTCACTCCCTTTGATTATAAACAAGAAAGTCCCGTAAGATCAACGAAAGTCCCTCAGTCTCTTAGACTATAAATTCCGTTGATATCAATGAAAGTCCGTTGATATCAATGAAAGTCCCTCAATGCCTTACACGAAACGTCTCTTAAGATCAATGAAAATTCCTTGGACTATAAACAATAAAAGTCCTTTAAGATCAATGAAAGTCCCTCAGTTTTTTGGACTACAAACAAGATGGAATGTGGGAAGAGAAAAATCCATTGCACTATAAACAAGTAAAGTCCGTTGAGATCAATGAAAGTCCCTCAGTCCCTTGGACTATAAAAACGAAAAGTCCCTTAAGATCAACGAAAAGTCTCTTGGACTATAAACATGAAAAGTCCTGTAAGATCAACGAAAGTCCCTCAGTCCCTCAGTCCCTTAGACTATAAAAAAGAAAATTCCTTTAAGATCAACGGTAGTCCTTTAGTCCCTTGGACTATTATCAAGAAAAGTCCCTTAAGATCTAAAAAAGTCCCCCGGTCTCTTGGACTATAAATAAGAAAAGTCCCTTTAGATGAACGAAAGTCCTTTAGTCCTTTGGACCACTAACATTAAAAGTCCCATAAGATCAACCAATGTCCTTCAGTCTCTTGGATTATAAACAAGAAAAGTCTCGTAAGATCAACGAAAGTCCCTCAATCCATTAGACTATAGAGAAGAAAAGTCCGTTAAGATCAACGAAAGTCCTTTTGTCCCTTGGACTATAAGATCACTTAATATCAACAAAAGTCCGAGTCCCTTGGACTATAAACAAGAAAACTCCCTTAAGATCAACGAAAAGTCCCTTGGACTATAAACAAGAGAAGTGCCTTAATATCAACGAAAGTCCCTCAGTCCCTTGGAATATAAACAAGAAAAGTCCCTTAAGATCAACAAAAAGTCCTTTGGACTATAATCTCTTAATATCATTGAAAGTCCCTCAGTCCCTTGGACTATAATTAGTTGTGAATGTGGGAAGAGAAAAGCCCATTGGACTATTTACAAGTAAAGTATGTTGACTTCAATGAAAGTCCCTCAGTCCCTTGGACTATAAACAAGAACAGTCCCTTAAGATCAGAGAAAGCCTTTCAGTCCCTTGGACTATAAACAAGAAAAGTCCCTCAGTCCCTTGGACTATAAACTAGATGTGTGTGGGAAGAGAAAAGTCCATTGGACTATAAACAAGTAAAGTCCGTTGAGTTCAATGAAAGTCCCTCAGTCCCTTGAACTATAAACAAGAACAGTCCCTTAAGATCAGAGAAAGTCCCTCAGTCCCTTGGACTATAAACAAGAAAAGTCCCTCAGTCCCTTGGACTATAAACTAGATGTGTTTGGGAAAAGAAAAGTCCATTGGACTATAAACAAGTAAAGTTCGTTGAGATCAATGAAAGTCCCTCAGTCCGTTGGACTATAAACAAGAACAGTCCCTTAAGATCAGAGAAAGTCCTTCAGTCTCTTGGGCTATAAACAAGAAAAGTCCCTTAAGATCAATGAAAAGTCCCTTGGACTATAAACAAGAAAAGACCCTTTAGATCAGCGAAAATCCCTCAGTCCCTTGGACTATAAACAAGATGGGATGTGGGAAGAGGAAAGTCCCTTGGACCATAAACAAAAAAAATCCCTTAAGATCAACGAAAGTCCCTCAGTCCCTTGGACTATAAACAAGATGTGAATGTGGGAAGAGAAAAGTTCATTAGACTATAAAGTATATACAGAAGTCTGTTGAGATCAACGAAAGTCCCTCAGTCCCTTAGACTATAAACAAGAAAAGCCCCGTAAGATCAATGAAAGTTGCTTAGTCCCTTAGATTTTAAACGAGAAAAGTCCCTTAAGATCAACGAAAGTCCTTCAGTCCCTTGGATTATAAATAAATAAAGTTCCTTGAGATAAATGAAAAGCCCCTTGGACTATAAACAAATAATGTCCGTTGAGATCAAGGAAAAGTCCCTCAATCCCTAGGACTACAAACAAGAAAAGTCCCTCAATCCCTAGGACTACAAACAAGAAAAGTCCCTTAAGATACTAGAAGTATAAAAGATGAATTTTACTAGAAGTAGAATATTAGGGTGGAAAGCCATATGTCTCAATGTGAGACATAACTTGTATATATAATGAAAGAAGTGTGTTAGACAAGTCACTACTACTAGTAGTGTGTTAGACAAGTCACTACTATTACAATAACTTCCAACACTCCCCCTCAAGGTCTGAATGTTCAGCTTGAAATACAAAAAAAAAAAAAAAAAAATTCTCTCACATCCCCGACAAAGTATCATGAGAACGACATCGGGCAGGATGTTCAATGGCAGGGATGACCAGCTGCGAGAAGAACCGTCTGCAGGGATGTCCAACTGCAGAGACAATAAAGGAGCAGGGATTACCAGCTGCTCAATTAAGAAAGACAGCGGAGGTAGTGGTGGTGACTAGGGTCATGTTCTTTTCGGTGGCTAGGGTTTACTTTCCACAAGCATCCGATATAACTTCAAAAATCAATAAAGACGAGGTACTCAGGACGAAAGAAGGCTGATTTTGGAGTAACAAAGTCGTTGAAAGGGCTGAACACGGATGGCAGCGCAGAAGATTCAGTGGTGGCAGTGCAGAAAAAGCCCAAGAATGGTGCATGAAATCAACAACGCAAACAAGGCCCTCGAAAAGGCTGAACAAGAGCGGCGCACTACGGCAACAACGCATACAAGGCCCTAGAAAGCGCTAGACAAGTCGCGTATGACATCAACAACGCACACAAAACCCCAATAAACAGTGAACTGTGAACAATACTCCGGATGAACAGTGATTCCGGTGAACGGTACTAATGAACAGTAGACGTGAACAGGGCGCAGAAAAAAAACAGCAGAAACAAAGACACAAATTTGACAAAAAGACTTTGCCGGAGCTCTGGCCACCGGCACCTGAGTTAGTGTCACCGGTGGCCGAAAATCATGACCTCACTTGGCTGTGATACCAACTAGAAGTATAAAAGATGAATTATACTAGAAGTAGAATATTAGGGTGGAAAGCTATGTCTCAATGTGAGACATAACTTGTATATATAATGAAAGAAGTGTGTTAGACAAGTCACTACTATTACAATAACTTCCAACAAAGATCAACGGAAAGTCTCTTGGACTATAAACAAGAAAAGTCCTTTAAGATTACTGAAAGTCCTTCAGTCTCGTGGACTATAGAAAGGATGGAATGTGGGAAGAGAAAAATCCATTGCACTATAAACAAGTAAAGTCCGTTGAGATCAAGGAAAGTCCCTCAGTCCGTTGGACTATAAACAAGAATAGTCCCTTAAGATCAACGAAAAGTCCCTTGGACGAGTCTCGTAAGATCAACGAAAGTCTCCAAGTCCCATGGATTATAAAAAAGAAATTTCCCGTAAGATGAACGAAAGTCCGTCAATCCATTAAATTATAAACAAGAAAAAGTCCCTTAAGATCAACGAAAGTCCCTCAGTCCCTTGGACTATAGATCAACGAAAAGTACTTTAAGATCAACGTAAGTCCCTTAGTCCCTTGCACTATAAACGAAGAAAAGTCTCTTAAGATCAACGAATGTCCTTCAATCTATTTAAAAGAAAAGTCCCTTAAGATAAACGAAAAGTCCCTTGGACTTTAAACAACAAAAGTCCCTCAGTCTCTTGGACTATAAACAAGATGTAAATGTGGGAAGTGAAAAGGCCATTGGACTATAAACAAGTAAAGTCCGTTGAGATCAATGAAAATTCCTCATTCCCTTGGACTATAAACAAGAAAAGTCTTTGAAGATCATCGATAGTCCCTCACTCTCTTGGAATATAAACAAGAAAAGTCCCTTAAGAGTTAAGATCAACGAAAAGTCCCTTGGACTATAAATAAGGAAATTCCATTACGATCAGCGAATGTCCATCAGTCCCTTGGACTATAAACAAGATGGGATGTGGGAAGATAAAAGTCCCTTGGACTATAAAAAAGAAAAGTCAACGAAAGCCCCGCAGTCCGTTGGACTATAAACAAGATGTGAATGTAGGAAGAGAAAAGTCCATTGGACTATAAACAAGTAAAGTCCGTTGAGATCAATGAAAGTCCAACAGTTTCTTGGACTATAAACAAGAAAAGTCCCTTAAGATCTACGAAAGTCCCTCAGTCCCTTAGACTATAAACAAGAAAAGTCTCTTAAGATCATCGAAAAGTCCCTTTGTCTATAAACCAGAAAAGTCCCTTAAGATCCGCGAAAGTCCCTTAGTCCCTTGGATTATAAACAAGATGGGATGTGGGAAGAGAAAAGTCCGTTGCACTATAAACAAGTAAAGTCCCTTTAGATCAACGAAAATTCCATTGGATTATAAACAAGAAAAGTCCCGTAAAATCAACGAAAGTCCCTCAGTCCCTTAAACTATAAACAAGAAAAGTCCCTTAAGATCAACGAAAGTTCCTTAGTCCCTCAGTCCCTTAGACTATGAACTTGAAAAGTCCTTTAAGATCAACGAAAGTTCCTCAATCCCTTGGACTATAAACAAGAAAAGTCTCAAAAATCAACGAAAATAACTTTCAACTATAAACAAGAAAATTTCTTTAATATCAACGAAAGTCCCTCCGTCCTTTAGATTATAAACAAGATGTGAATGTAGGGAGGGAAAATTCTATTGGATTATTAAAAAATAAGGTCCGTTGAGATCAATGAAAGTCCCTCAGTCCTTTGGTCTAACGAAAAGTCCCTCAGTCCCTTAAACTATCAACAAGAAAGGTCCCTTAGGATCAACAAAAAATCCCTTGGACTATAATCAAGAAAAGTCCCTTAAGATTAGCGAAAGTCCCTCAGTCCCTTGGACTATAAATAATATGTGAATGTGGGAAGAGAAAAGTCCATTTGATTATAAACAACTAAAGTCCGTTGAGATCAACGAAAGTCCCTCAGTCGCTTGGACTATAAATAAGAAAAATCCCTTAAGATAAACGGAAGTCCCCTAGTCCCTTGGACTATAAACAATATTTTAATGTGGGAAGAGAAAAGTCCATCATACTCTAAACAAGTAAAGTCCGTTGAGATTAACGAAAGTCCCTCAGTCCCTTGGACTATAAACAAGAAAAGTCTCTTAAGATCAACGAAAGTCCCTCACTCCCTTGGATTATAAACAAGAAAAGCCCTTAAGTTCAACGAAAAGTCCCATTGACTATAAAGAAGTAAAGTCTGTTGAGATCAATGAAAGTCCCTGAATCCCTTGGACTATAAATAAGAAAAGTCCCTTAAAATCATCGAAAAGCCCTTAGTCCCCTGGACTATAAATAAAAAAAGTCCCATAAGATCAACGAAAATTCCCTTGGATTATAAACAAGAAAAGTCCCATAATATCAACGAAAGTCACTCCGTCTCTTGGACTATAAACAAGATGTGAATGTGGGAAGAGAATAGTCCATTGGACTATAAACAAGAAAAGTCTCTTGAGATCATTGGAAGTCCCTCAGACCTAGACTATAAAAAAGAAAAGTCCATTAAGATAAACGAAAAGTCCCTTAAGATAAACGAAAAGTCCTTTGGACTGTAAACAAGAAAAGTCCCTTAAAGATCAGCAAATGTCCCTCAGTCCCTTGGACTATAAACTAGAAAAGTCCTTTAATATTAACGAAAGTCCCTCAATCCTTTGGTTTATAAAAAAAAAAAGTCCCTTAATATCAGCGAAAGTTCCTCAGTCCCTTGGACCGTAAACAAGATGGAATGTGGGAAGAGAAAATTCCATTGCAATGTAAACAAGTAAAGTCCGTTAAGATCAACGAAAGTTCCTCAGTCCTTTCGACTATAAACAAGAAAAGTCCATTAAAATCAACGAAAGTCTCTCATTCTCTTGCACTATAAACAAGAATAGTCTTTTAAGATCAATGAAAATTCCCTTGCATTATAAACAAGAAAAGTCCCTTAATATCAACGAAAGTCCCTCCGTCCCTTGGACTATAAACAAGATGTCAATGTGGGATGAGAAAATTCCATTGCAATATAAACAAGTAAAGTCCGTTGAGATCAATGGAAGTCCCCCAGTCCCTTGGACTATAAACAAGAAAAGTCTTTTAGATCAACGAAGTCCTTTGGATTATAAACATGAAAATGTCCCTTAAGATCAGCGAAAGCCCTCAGTTCCTTGGACAATGAACAAAAAAAGTCCCTTAAGATCAAGAAAAAATCCTTTGGACTATAATCAAGAAAAGTCCCTTAAGATCAGCGAAAGTCCCTCAGTCCCTTGGATTATAAAACAAATAGGGGAAGAGAAAAGCCCATTGTACTATAAACAAGTAAAGTCTGTTAAGATCAACGAAACTCCTTCAATCCCTTGAACTATAAAGAAGAAAAGTCCCTTAAGATCAACGAAACGTCTTTTGGACTATAAACAAGAAAAGTCACATAAGATCAACGAAAGTCCCCCAGTCCCTTAGACTATAAACAAGAAAAGTTCCTTAAGGTCAACGAAAGTCCCTCAGTCATTAATATCAATGAAAGTCCCTCACTCCCTTGGATTTTAAACAAGATGTGAATATGGGAAGAGAAAACTCCATTGGACTATAAACAAGTAAAGTCCATTGAGATCAATGAAAGTCCCTCGATCCCTTGGACTATAAACAAGAAAAGTCACTTAAGATCAGCGAAAAGTCCGTTGGACTATAACAAAAAAAAAAATCCCTTAAGATCAGCAAAAGTGCCTCAGTCCCTTGGAATATAAACAAGTTGGAATGTGGGAAGAGAAAAGTCCATTGGACTATAAATAAGTAAATTCCGTTGAGATCAATGAAAGTCCCTCAGTCCCTTGAACTATAAACAAGAAAAGTCTCTTAAGATCAACGAAAAGTCTCTCAGTCCCTTGGACTATCAACAAGAAAAGTTCTTTAAGATCAACGAAAAATCCCTTGAACTATAATCATGAAAAGTCCCTTACGATCAACGAAAATCCCTCAGTCCTTTTGACCATAAACAATTGTGAATGTGGGAAGAGAAAAGTCCATTCGACTATAAACACGTAATCTCCGTTGAGATCAACGAAAGTCCCTTAGTTCCTTAGAATACAAACAAGAAAAGTCCCTTAAGATCAACAAAAAATCCCTTAGACTATAAACAAGCAAAGTCCGTTGAGATCAATGAAAGTCCCTCAGTCCCTTGGACTATAAACAAGAAAAGTCCCGTAAGATCAACGAAATCCCTTGGATGATAAATAAGAAAAGTCCCTTAAGATCAACGAAAATTCCTTGGACCATAAACAAGAAAAATCCCTTAAGATCAGCGAAAGTCTCTTAGTCCCTTGGACTATAAACAAGATGGAATGTGGAAAGAGAAAAGTCCATTGCACTATAAACAAGTTATGTACGTTGAGATGAACGAAAACCCTCAGTCCCTTGGACTATAACTAAGAAAAGACCCTTAAAATTAACGAAAATCCCTCAGTCCTTTGGACTATAAACAAGAAAAGTCCTTTAAAATCAACAAAAATTCCCTTGGACTATAAACAAGAAAAGTCCCTTAATATCAGCGAAAGTCCCTCAGTCCCTTGGACTGTAAACAAGATGGAATGTGGGAAGAAAAAATTCCATTGCACTGTAAACAAGTAAAGTCTCTTGAGATCAATGAAAGTCATTCAGTACTTTGGACTATAAACAAGAAAAGTCATTTAAAATCAACGAAAGTCTTTTAGTCCTTTGGATTATAAACAAGAATAGTCTTTTAAGATCAACGTAAATTCCCTTGGACTTTAAACAAGAAAAGTCCCTTGATATCAACGAAAGTCTCTCCGTCCAAGATTTCAATCTGGGAAGAGAAAAGTCTATTGGACTATAAACTAGTAAAGTCCGTTGAGATCAATGAATGTTCCTTTGTCCCCTGGACTATAAACAAGAAAAGTCCTTTAAAATCAACGAAGTCCTTTGGACTATAAACAAGAAATGTCGCTTAAGATCAATAAAAAATCCTTTGCACTATAATCAAGAAAAGTCCCTTCAGATCAGCGAAAGTCCCTCAGTCCCTTGGATTATATGAACAAGATGGAATGTGGGAAGGGAAAAATCCATTGCACTATAAACAAGTAAAGTCCGTTGAGATCAACGAAATTCCTTCAATCCCTTGGACTATAATGAAGAGAAGTCCCTTAAGATCAACGAAAAGTCCTTTGGACTATTAATAAGAAAAGTCACGTAAGATCAACACAAGTCCCTCAGTCCCTTCGACTATAAAAAAAAAAAGTCCCTTAAGATCAACGAAAGTCCCCCAGTCCTTAAAATCGTTGAAAGTCCCTCAGTCCTTAAAATCGTTGAAAGTCCCTCAGTCCCTTGGACTATAAACAAGATGTGAATGTGGGAAGAGAAAAGTCCATTTGACTATAAACATGTAAAGTCCATTGAGATAAATGATAGTCCCTCAGTCCCTTAAACTATAAACAAGAAAAGTCCCTTACGATCAACGAAAAGTCCTTAGGACTATAAACAAAAAAAGTCCCTTAAGCTCAGCAAAAGTGCCTCAATCCCTTGGACTATAAACAAGATGGAATGTGGGAAGAGAAAAGTCCATTGGACGTCGTAAACAAGTAAATTCCGTCGAGATCAATGAAACTCCCTCAGTCCCTTGGACTATTGTCGGTTCAAAAATTTGATCCACACTCGAGATTTGTATGATTAATCGAAAGGTTACAATGAAAGCCTTGTACAGATTGAGATGGTATGGGGGTATACAATGAGACTGGACCTGATGGGATCAGGCTGCCTACGTATCCAAAGTGATGAACTTGGAATCAAGTCTCTGCTTCCACCATGCTCTAATGGAGTTTGGTTAGTGAAAGACTCCTAGTTCAAGAGGTTGAGAACTCCTGCATTTATAGTGGACCGGAGGAGGCTGGCTCAAGTCTCTGCTTCTACCAAGCTCATCCGATTTCGACTCCATGAACTCAGGCTGTTCAACTGTGAAGATGCTCCCGCAGAGATAGCGCACATGCTGCTTGGCGGTTATCCCTCGGTTTGAATCCCCTTTGACCAGGGCGATTGCCACGTGGCATTCTCTGATAGGCTCTGGTTCAACCTGGGTCTTCTTTTATCTTCTCCAGCGGGCTAGAACAGTGGATTTTGTTAGCCTGGAATCTTGCTGGACTTATCCAGTTAGTTGGGACTTGGATTTGATCAAGTTTGAAAGCAAAGACTTGGGCTAGACTCCTTAGTCTGGAGGCCCAATTTTCTTTGCATACACCCTGGCCAGGTCCTTTGGACTTCTATGGTAAGCCTCTGGACGAGCCTTTGCCGCCGATGGACTTCAATGGGCCGGACCTGGCTTACTTGATTGAGGCGGGCCTGGTTGATGTATGGGAGCCCACAGTTTAACTTCTTATACAGTAACCGGGGCCCCACCCACTGGTCATTGACCATCTGGTGGGTCAGGATCCACAGAGCGTTTGTGGTCCCCTTGAGACCGGGTTAGGCCCTACCCGGTAGTCGAGGTCTGGCTGGCTAACGCTCAGGTGCTCTCGGTTTGGCTTTTTATACAGCCACCGATGACACTTGTCGGGTATTTTACCTAGGATACACACATCGTCCCCCCTCTTTGTCAAGTAGTAAAAAATCTGCTTGGGAAAGATCTTCGAAAGATCTTCCCCGGCTATTGAGATTTAGAGGATTCCTTCCTTGATACGACTCCTTGGTGACGATTCCAAATCCCTTGAATCAAGGAATCGAGTTTGCCCCTTCCTCTTATAAATAACGAACCAGAGGCGTAGAAGGATATCCACTTCCTTTCCTCCGCTCTTTGTTACTATTGTGCTGCTGCTACTTCTGCTGAAGAATGGCCGACGACCAGAGCACCATCAAGAAGTACACTGTAGATATGCGGGAGAAGATGACTCTGGAGGTTGAGGACCGGGGGCGCCATATGGAGTTGATGATGAGCGCCTGTCTGGAGGACATCCGTCAAGTGCGCTTGAGCTTGTTTGCCTTGAACGGACAACTTGCTGATAAGAGCCGGAGGCTTGAGGCTGCCACTCAGCGGATCCGGGATCTTCAGAGTGAACTGGCCACCGCTTATCTTCTGCTGAAGAAGCTGGGGTAACATCCAGTCAAGGAAGAGAAGAATCCTTGAACTGTATTCCCCTGGCTTTCTGCACTATGTAGAGGAGTAGTGCCCTCGAGTAAGACGAATTAATGAAATTTTTTCTTTATTTCATCTTTGTCTTTTTCCAAATGATGAATCACTAACTCTTCAGTTCTTTGGGGACAAGGGTGTTCTTGTGAGTGGCACCAGTCCCTTGTAAAGCGTTACCTGCTTAGAGTGGCTTGTGACTTCCTTTCTCATAAGCGAAGGAGTCTCCCCAAAATCCAGCTCCTTCCTGCAGCTTTAGCAATGGCAGATTCTAGATCACTCTCGAGTGTAGTGAGTGACAATCGGTCCGAGATCATTCGGAAATTGTCTCGTCAGGTGGCTGAGGAGAAGGATTGACGAGCTTCAGGAGGGGCAACTTATCAATGAAGATATGCATGATACTCGGATGGCGGGTATCAAGGAGACCGTGAAATACTACCAGGATAAGCTGGAGGAGAAGGTGGCCGAGCTGGCAGAAGCCATGGAGCGAGGGGATTTCGTTGTTACTTCATTCTGGAGGGCCGGGTATGCGGCTGCCAAGATCAAGTACGGTCTTCTGGACTCACCGGAGGGGTCTAGTCAGGACCCCCCGTCTTCCCCACTGATGTAATCTTGCTCCGGTCGCACTATGTAGGGGATTTGGTGCACCCCGTATCATGCTTTTTCGTAATAAAATGATATTTCCTCTTATTACGTTCTTGACCTCCGGTAGGTAACTCCGATCATTTTCTTGCCGTAATGAGTGAAGAAACATTGTTGGTCAACCAACCTTTGATCGTGGCGGTCCACATGTCGCTGACCTGGACCATGTGGGCCCCATCTGTACTTGCTGAGTGGATTTTGGCTGACTGTATGATGTGGGTCCCAGCTGACTGTATTAAGTGGGCTCCACTTTGCCTTATCTGAATCTTTTTTTATGGCGGGAAGATGTACAGTTTACAACTTCCAGTGAAAGCTTGTGACTCTTCGCTGACCGAGTCATTAACTTTGATGATTCAATGCTCTTGAATTAATGGAGGATCCATTAATGAGACTTGGAAGACCATTAGCTGGTGGACCTCGGCTTTCACTTATAAAAGAAAATTTTAGAGAAAGTGGGAATCACTTCCCTTCCCTCTTTCTCTTTCTGCTTCATTTCTCTTTCAGCTGCATTGTCGGAACCCTAGGTCCTAAATTGCTTGAATTCCGGTGAAAGTTTGCTTAATCTTCCTACGAAAAATGAGAAGGAACATTGTGTTGAGGTCTAGCAGTGACGAGGAACCTCAGACTTCGGTTCCTCGTCCCGTCGTTGATGCAGGCGGACCGAGTGAAATTTTGGCTTCTGAACTGAATTCGCCTGCCAGCGTGGAGGAGGTGGTCCCTCTGAGTGCTGTAGACCCCTCAACGGAAAGACCCGTGAGGAGCTAGCATGCCTCCTCCAATCTTCCTCGAAATCCCGAGCTTGAGCGAATGAGCGCGGCAGAGGTCCAGGAACAGCTCGGTCGGAGGCTGTTCACCTTAGAGATATGATGCGTTTATGAGTACGACCGGGCGCAATCGGCATTCGGTCCTCCAGATTTTCAAGAACCGCCGGGGGCGCACCGGACACCACGCGACGTGCGGTGCTCTTCCAGCCGCTGGACCCTACCTCTGATTGAGCCGTTTCCAGTGTGGGCAAACTGTTAAACAGAAAAGATAACTCTTCCCGAGGTCCCCACCGACGTCTCCGGACTCCCTAACGTTCCGTCAACCGCTGCGTCTCGGTTCAGGAATTTTAACTCGGGTCAGGTTCGGCTACCATCCCTCAATTTCTGATTGTTGCTCCGACAACTTGATTGCGGTGAGCCTCTACCAGCTTCTATACGGTATGCAACTCCCGCTGCCTCCTACAATCTTGCTTTTGTTGTCATGATGGGGAATCCCACCGGGTTAGATGCATGTGTCCTTCTGGATGATCGTGCACCGGATCGGGCTGATTGCCCATTACTTCAGGGTCCCATTTGGCCTGGTCGAGATGTTCCTGCTGATGAAGCTGGTTGCTCGAGAGGCTAAGGAGCGCTGCTTCTATGCCATCTCCTGGCGCACCGTCCGGAGGCTGTCTGAGTTTCCCAATCACTACGGGAACTGGTTCGAGCCCTGCTACTGGGTATCAGGGTGGTCGTCTGACAACAACATCCAGGTGCCGCGGGACTTCATAGGTAAGCACGTATCTGACCTTAGTTTTATTCTTTTTGTCCTCGTGCCTTGCGTGCTTGCTGAGCTCCGGCTCAAGAATAGTTTCGTGCCTTTATTCGCAGGGAAACACCAGCTCCAGGTGTTACTGTCGGCGGGTGTAGATTCCTCCACGGATGAAGGCAATATTGAGCGTTTCTTCAGCCTGCCGGGGGATCTACGGGACTTGAGGTTCCCGGACCAGATAGTGGTACATCTTCGCTTCCCGGCCAGACTTGCGGCCCTGCCGGTTCGTCCGCAAGTCGTGGAGGTTGACTCTAGCTCCGGTGAGGGTGTTGCCCCTGTGGAGAGTGCGGTTCCCAGTGCTAGGGAGGAGCCTCCGGTCGAGAGTGGAGCCTCCGGTCGAGAGTGGAGCTGTTGATCTCAGGGAGGAGATGGATAACTGGCCCGACGAGGCTGTTCCAGTCAGGGGCAGCTCTCCTCCTGATGAGCTTATGTCGGATGCTCCACCTAAAGTCATCCCAGCTGTCGGGGATGTTCAGGTATCTGACGCTTGCTCTGTTTGTAATTCAAACCCTCCCTTGGGTCGCCGGAGGAGACCACATGTTTTCTATGGGTCTTCTGACTCCTCCGACGACCCAAGCCTGATGTCGAGGGATAGTGGACTTCTGCTTCCACACTGGTCCGGTGAATCAGCTACTGAAGGATTCTTTCCTACCCTGGTGCAGGTACATGCTGAAGTGGAGAACCTAGCCCAACCGGAGATGGTGAGAGGTGTGTCTGATGAGGCCGTGGTTGCTTCCGCTGTCGAGGGAGGTGACCCAATTGTAGTTTCAGGGGGTCCACCGGATGAAGTGGACGTCGTGCTGTAGATGCTGGCACTGAGGCCTCGGTGGAGGTAAGAACTTCTCAACCTCTTGTTGTTGAAATTGTTTCTGTCCAGACCCCTGCTCCTGTTGATCCAAGGGGTAAGGCCGTCGTGGACGAGTCTGCCAGGGGCTCGAAGAGAGCTTTTTCTGCCTCCCCTGCTAATCAAGGGGTGGTTGTTTGTCTGAGAAGGGATTCCCCGGGCGCTGAGGGGACCGGTGACGTGGACTACCCAGATTGGTAGTGGCTCCCAGGTCCCTGTTGAAGATGCGCTAGCTATCGAGGATGTCCAGACAGAGGTAGAGTTTACTGTGCCGGACACTGCTGATGATGAAGCTTCAGTTTATGGGTGGGGTGATCAGGTTCCGTACACTGATCTGCCCACCGGCCTAACAGTGTAATTGGGCCCCGAACCGGGCGACTACTAGCCTGAGGCTACCCCGGAGTTTCCATTGTCGGCGTTCTCCATCCTACCTTCCTGAATGGGGAACCAATGACGATTGGGGACTTCGGTATCATGAACATCCACACCGCCCTCGATTACATCTTCCGGAATCTGCTTCCAGAAGACCAGGCGTATTGCAGCCGTCTCTCTCGCGACCGGGCGATGAGGGTAACGGTTCATAACCTCATTGCGGTACGGTTTTCTGCCTTGAATCGTGACTTTAGCTTTGTCGTTGACAACGGCGAACAGCGACCGGTGGGCTCTAGAGCAGGACAAGCGGTTCATGGCTGCTGACTACCACAACCTGGATTTTACTCTAACCGTTGCCCTTCAGAGAGAGGAAGATGCCAAGGCCTCCTTGGCGGAGCTGGAGGCCACTTCCAGGAAGTTGACCCAGGAGAAGTTAGAGTTGGACCGGTGCCTTTCCCTCAAGGAGGTGGCCTATGACCGTGCGACTGAGGAGCTTTGGCTGGCGAAGGCTGCCTATCAGCACGTCCTCGACCAGCTGGAGAAGGAGAAGGCGAAGAAGGGTGGTGATGGCTCCGGTCTTTCTTCTCAGCCTTAGCTTGGTTAGTTTCTGCAGTAGGCTCCTGTCCCGGTTGCCAAGGGATTCCCACTTGTGTATCTCTTTATCTGAAAAGAAATAAAAAATTTCGTTGTGCAAAGAAAATCTTGTTAGATATCTTTTCTTTAATTTTCAACATTTATTATAACTGTCTAGCTCCCTCGCCCCCTTATCGTTTTAAGGAATTTTCCTTGGGACGATAACAATTCTTTATCTTGCTGACTTCATCAAGTTTGATGCTTTATTCTCACGGCGATCCATGGTTTGTTTGCTTAAAAGAGGTTTAACCATGTCTTTCAAGACTTAACCCGGAGGCGGACTAGCTTGTCTAACAGCCCCGGTTTCTAAGGGTGGATAGCCTCGCTCTTAAAATTTTACCAGAACCAGGCTCAGCGACCCAATCGAACTGGAAATCTGTCCAAGCATTCTAGGCCTAGCCGCCCTGTAGAGGTTGGCACAGGACTTGCTGAGTGGAGGTTGGTACTCTGTCACCAATTCTACTAAGATCGGAAGCTAGGTCCATGCATCTTAGGCCTAAAGGGAGCATGACTCTGCATTTAGGACTTGTCAGGATCGAAAACTAGGTTCGGGTATCCCAGGTTGGATGGGGTTTTCGATCCCTGTCATCCTTGGTTTCCAAGATCGGAAGCTAGGTCCGGGCGTCTTGGGCCTAAAAGGAGCATAACTCTGCATTTAGGACTTAATCAGGATCGGAAACTAGGTCCAAGCATCCTGGGTTGGATGGGGTTTTCAGTCCCTGCCATCCTTGCTTTCCAAGACCGAAAGCTAGGTCCGGGCGTCTTGGGCCTAAAAGGAGCATAACTCTGCATTTAGGATTTAATCAGGATCGGAAAATAGGTCCGGGAATCCTGCATTGGATGGGGTTTTCAGTCCCTGTCATCATTGGTTTTCAAGACCAGAAGCTAGGTTCGGGCATCTTTGGCCTAAAAAGAGCATAACTTTGCATTTAGGACTTAATCAGGATCGGAAACTAGGTCCGGGCATCGTGAACCTTAGTGGAGACATGGTCTTGCACTAGGATTTTCAGCAGTAAATAATACAAGGTACTCAAATTCTTGCGGAAAAGAATCTTTATTGATCTTGACTTTCCTCATGACCCAGTCGCTTGGATTGAATTTCCTTTCTACGACTCGCTTGTCGTATCCTCTTTTAATGGTCTCCTGTTACCGGAGGAGGTGTTGCAGGGCTTGTTCACTCTTGTCGTCAAGAACGGCCTTTTCTCTTGCTAGGATCCCTTCATTCTCCCTGGTAAGGACTGGATCAGTGCGAGTTGTTGGAGCCAGCAGTTCTGTAGGCATTCCCGTTTCCGCTCCAAAGGTAAGCTGAAAGGGTGTCATACCGGTGGACCTTTTGGGAGTGGTGCGGTATGCCCATAAGACCCTCGGGAGTTGCATCACCCAGTTGCCTTTTGCTTTATCCAATCGCTTCTTGAGTGTATCCAAGATGACCCGATTGGACGCTTCTGCTTGCCCATTTTCCTGAGGGTAGTATGGGGCTGAGAAGTTGTGTTTGATCCCCAAAGACTTGCAAAACAGCCAGATATTGTTTTCCGTTATCTGAGACCAGCTCTTGCGAAATCCCAAACTTGCGGATTATATCTTTCCATAGAAAACTTCTGACATCAGAGGCGCATACCTGTACCAATGCTACGACTTCAACCCATTTGGTGAAATAATCTGTAGTGACAAGTAGGAACCTGACTGAGTGTGGAGCTTTAGGGAGCCGTCCCACAATGTCCAATCCCCATTTGGCGAAAGGCCATGCGCTCAAGATGGGGTGCGATTCGCTTGCCGGGGCATGACCGACCATGGCATGCTTCTGATAGGGGAGGCATGCCTGGGTGAATTTCTTGGCGTCTGTCATTATGTGCGGTCACCAGTATCCTTGGATCATTGTCTTCTGTGCTAGATTTATGCTCCCAGAATGGTTGCCACAAATCCCAGCGTGGATTTCCTTTAGTATGATCAGACCTTGTTCTGGAGTGAGACACCTGAACAAGACCTCGGAGCCATGGCTCTTCATGTATAGCCTGTGTGACTCCCGGTATAGGATAACAGTGAACTTCCACGCATCCCTCCTAACTTTAGCTGATAGCTTTGGATCTTCGGGGAGTAGATGGTGTATGAGGAAGTTGATCTATGGCCTCCTCCAGTCGTGGTCGTTGCTGGGCTGCAGTTCAACGTTTATTCTGTCTACTTTGGAATTTCGGTTGTCTGGAATGTCTTCGATTGGTTCTTCCGGTGGGAGCTCCAGATCGATTTGAACATGTGAGAGTGGTGGTTCTGAAGGGTCTGGTTCGTCCGGTTCCGTTGAAGGTGGCATTGCTTCAAGCCGACCTCTGGTGAGGCAAGGATTCCAGTCTTCAAGTTGTGATTCTGGTGGGTCCTGTTTGACTCTGAGAAGAAGGATTTGGCTCGCTTTGTGTGCTAGGCCCGGTGCCGGACTGAGAAGCCTTTTCATCTCTCTTCCTTTTTTGTCCTCTGGTAGTGACCATGAGGACTTCCTTCCAATGCATGCGTTCCAGAAGGTAGGCCTCCGGTAATAGCATGTCTGGATCTCTGGGCTCGATACTCGGCTCTTTTTGATATCCGATTGACAGCTGTCGAGGCTCTGTAGTGCTGATGGAAGAAGAAAGGAATGCCAAGGCATCTGCATGTCTGACATATATCCTTGGTCGTTGCTCGACTGTAATGAACTTGAACTTCTCTGCTGTGGAGTGGATGACATGAAGGTATTTTTCCATCCGGTTGTCCTTGGCGTAGAAAGACCCGACGAACTGGTTCGCCACTAGCTTGGAGTCTGTCTTGATCATGACTCTTCGCCCCCCCCAGTTGGAGCGTTGTTTGAAGATCATATATTAGAGATTCGTTGTTGGATGCTGTGAATCCCAGTCTGACAGACTTTTTTGTCTTCTGTCCGTCCGGGCTGATCAGGAGACAACCAATGCCAGATCCCGTACAATTACTGGACCCGTCAGTATAGATTGTCCAGGCTTCGTTGTCTTCTTTGGCCAAAGACTCCTGTATCCAGGGGGTATCATTCGCCCCCAGTGTATATTCTTGCAAATCTGGGTTGACTTGGATGTCCTCAATGGGAAAGTCTGCCATCTAGGAAGCTACTGCATGTCCCTTTTCTGCGGTTCTGTGTTCATACTTGATGTGATATGCACTCAGATAGCTGGACCACTCGATCAACCGATTAGATTCCTCCTGTTTCCCAAGAGCTTTTCTGAGCGGATATTCAGTGTAGACCTTGACTGCTCTCCCTTGGAAATATGGCTTTAGCCTTCTGGCTGCATGCACCAGGGCTAAGGCGATTTTCTCAATCTTTGAATATCTTGTCTCAGCTCCTTGTAACATTTTGCTGATGAAGTATACTGGCTTCTCCTCCGGTTCTTCCACAAATATGACCGCACTGACTGCAATATCAGATGCGGAAGTTGAGTAAGGTATGCCTTGATGTCGTCAAAGGCTTGTTGACAAGTAAGATTCCATTATGCATTGGCTTTGATCGCATTGAAGAATGGCTTGCATCGGTCTGAATACCGGGAGATGAACCGGTTGAGATCGGCCAGTCTCCCGGTTAACCTCTAAAATTCTTTCACTGTCTTTGGGGCATGCATTTCCAGGACTGCCCGGATCTGATCTGGATTGGCTTCTATGCCCCGGTTGGTCATTAGAAAGCCAAGAAACTTGCCAGAAGAAAGACCAAATGAGCATTTGGCTTGATACGGCTTCATGTTGTACCGTGCAAGGATATCGAATGTCTGCTGCAGATCTTGCAAATGATTGTCTCTCTCCTTGGTTTTGACCACCATGTCGTCTATATAGACTTCCATGGTCCGGCCTATGAGCTCGCGGAAGATAGTGTTGACCAGCTTTTGGTACGTTGCTCCCGCGTTCTTCAGGACAAATGGCATCACCCGGTAGCAGTAAAGCCCCCGGTCAGTGATGAATGTTGTATTCTCCTGATCTTCTTCATGAAGTGGAATCTGGTTATATCCAGAATAGGCGTCCATGAAGGATAACCTCTGGTAACCAGCGTTGGCGTCCACCATGTCTGTGATCTTGGGAAGTGGATATAGGTGCACAAGACATGCTTTATTGAGATTAGTAAAATCGATGCAAACTCGAATCTTACCGTTCTTCTTTGGGACAACCACGATGTTTGAGACCCAAGTGGGGTAGATGACTGGTTTGATAAAGTTAACTGACAGTGACCGGTCGACTTCTTCATTTACCTCTAGCTTTCGATCTGGTACCATTCGCCTTGGTTTCTACTTGACCGGCTTGTTCTGAGGATCGATGTCTAGTCTATGACAGGCGACTGAAGGATCGATTCCTGGCATTTCGCTGACGATCCATGGGAACACATGGTGATTCTGCTGGAGCAGCGTGATCAAGAGATCCTTCTCAGCCCTTGGTAGACCAGAAGCGATGTAAGTAGTTTTGTGAGACTCCAGTCCCACTATAACTTCTAGCTCGTCGACCGCTGGTGATATCCCGGTTTTCAAGTCTGGCTTCCCCTTGACAGACTTGCCGGGAGCTGGTTGCTATTGATGAGAGTCCGTCAGGAAGATAGTATTTCCCTTGGTCTCCGAAATAGACTTTCCTTTGACTGCATCGAGGTGGCATTTGAAAGCCATCCCTTGATCTCCTTTGACCCTGCAAATTCTGTTGGGAGTCGGGAATTTGAGGTTTTGGTGGAAGGTGGACATGATTGCTTTCATCTGATGAATCCAGTCCCTCCCCAAGTTGACGTTGTAGCAGGAGGGGGAGTCGACCAGCAGGAAGTCTATCCCGACGGTATTGAATCCTACTGTGATTGGCAGGTGGACCCGCCCGAAGGATTGAGCTGGCTCCCCGTTGAACCCATAGATAGGAGTCTCATCAGATTCAATGAGACCCTTGAATAACTCCATAGCTTTGTAGGCACATGAGAACATGACACTGGGGTACTACCCGCGTCGACCACGATTCGTCGGACCCGGTAGACGCCGATCCATGCTGTGATAACCCCAACGTCATTGTGTGGATAATGCACACCCCTTTCGTCTTCTTCGGTGAATGTCAAACCCCCGGGGACAATGGACTCGGTGTTTGTCCTTTCGTTGAAGTTGAGCTGTCCAACTTCATGGACATGTCCTATCCACCGGAGCTTTTCTCGCGCGCAATTATTTCTTTCTGTTTTGGAAGAACCGGGCGTCTGAACATGGCAGACAAACACAATACGATCTTCAGTCTTCACCTGTTCGACTGCTCCGGTCTGCACCATGTCAAGGATGACGCTGGTGTCGACCAAGCGCTGCATTGTGATGGTCACATTTATTGGACTTATCTTTCCTACCCTCCGGGTCTGCTGGGGGAGGAGCAGGTTTGTTGAGCATCCCTCTGTTCTTAATCTTCTTGAACACTTCTTCGATCGGGAACCTCAGGGGTGTGAATTCCCTCTCCTTGCGTTCGCCCACGGTAGGTTTCTCTAACTGGCGGTTGGACTGCCGAGCTGGTGTCTTTCCCTTCCTGTCTTTGTTCTTGTTAGGGGCTTTTTCTTTCTTGTGATTTTTACCGGAGCTTTCTTCTTTTACCCTCTGCAGCTTCTCAAAAGTTTGGCCTCCGACAAGTCTCTTTCTTCGAGCTTTCAGATTGTCCTCTTCCTGAGCATATCGTTCTGCTTTCTCGAACAAAGCTGAAACAGAGGATGGAGGCTTTCTTGCTAGCGACCGGTACAACTCCTCATGGTTGTTGTTCAAGGCATACTTGAAAGTCTGAACAACGATGCTATCAGATGCGTCCTGCACTTCTAACAATAGAGTTCAGAACCTTCTGGTGAAGTTCCTGGGTGTCTCGCTCCGGTCCATCTGCAGGGAGAATAAGACTTTAACTCCCTTCTTTGTCTTAACATTGAACCGGTATTTTTCCTCGAATAACTCTGCTAGTTGCACGAATGTACGGACGAATGCGGGTGGCAGGTTGTGATACCAAGTCTGTGCTTCGCCTTTGTGCGAAGCAGCAAACATCTTTGCGAATAGCCTGTCATCTTTGAACAACGACGCTATCAGATGCGTCCTGCACTTCTGACAATAGAGTTCGGAACCTTCTGGCGAAGTACCTGAGTGTCTCGCTCCGGTCCATCTACAGGGAGAATAAGACTTCAGCTCCCTTCTTTGTCTTAACATTGAACCGGTATTTTTCCTCGAATAACTCTGCTAGTTGCACGAATGTACGGACGGATGCGGGTGGCAGGTTGTGATACCAAGTCTGTGCTTTGCCTTTGAGCGAAGCAGCAAACATCTTTTGCGAGTAGCCTGTCATGATGATCCCAAATGGCCATGGTGCTTTTGTAGTTCATGACATGCTGGACCGAGCAGCCGCTCGTCTAGTCGTACTGTTCGAAGGGTGGCTGCTTGAAGCTGGCCGAGACTATGTGGTTCTCGACCTCTTCTGCCAAAGGTGACACAACCAACCTTGAGATAGTGAGCTTCTTGATTCGTTCGACCCGGTTAGCCTTGTTGGAAACAGCTAAATCAATCATCTCTTGTAGCTTGAGCTGATTCATCTGTTCCACGTTCAGCTCTGGTTATCTCTGATGGGTACGAACGTTCAGTTCCGTTGAGATCAATAAAAGTCCCTCAGTCCCTTGAACTATAAACAAGAAAATCCCTTAAGATCAACGAAAGGTCTCTCAGTCCCTTAGACTATCAACAAGAAAAGTCCCTTAAGATCAACGAAAAATCCCTTGGACTATAATCAAGAAAAGTCCCTTATGATCAGCGAAAGTCCCTTAGTCCCTTGGACTATAATTAATATTTGAATGTGGGAAGAGAAAAGTTCATTTGCCTATAAACACATCAAGTCAGTTGAGATCAACGAAAATCCCTAAGTCCCTTGGACTATAAACAAGAAAAGTCCCTTAAGATCGACGATAGTCCCTCAGTCCCTTAGACTATTAACAAGAAAAATCCCTTAAGTTCAACGAAAGTCCCTCAGTCCTTTGAACTATAAACAAGAAAAGTTATTTAAGATCAACGAAAGTCTCTCAGTCCCTTGGACTATAAACAAGAAAAGTCCTTTTATATTAGTGAAAGTCACTCAGTCCTTTGGACTATAAACAAAGAAAAGTCCCGTAGGATCAATGAAAATCCCTCAGTCCCTTAGATTATAAACAAGAAAAGTCTCTTAAGATCAACGAAAGTTTCTCAGTCCCTTGGACTATAAACAAGAATAGTCTTTTATGACCAACGAAAATTCCCTTGGACTATAAACAAGAAAAGTCCCTTAATATCAACGAAAGTCCCTCCGTCCCTTGGACTATAAACAAGATGTGAATGTGGAAAGAGAAAAGTCCATTGGACTATATACAAAGTAAAGTCCGTTGAGATCAATGAAAGTTTCTCAGTCCTTTGGACTATAAACAAGAAAAATCCCTTAAAATCAACGAAAAGTCCTTTGGACTATAAATATGAAAAGTCCCTTAAGATCAGCGAAAGTCCCTCAGTCCCTTGGACTATAGACAAGAAAAGTCTCTTAAGATCAACGAAAAATCTTTTAGACTATAATCAAGAAAAGTCCCTTAAGATCAGCGAAAGTCCCTCAGTCCCTTGGATTATAAACAAGATTGAATGTGGGAAAAGAAAAGTCCATTGCACTATAAACAAGTAAAGTCCCTTGAGATCAACGAAAGTCCTTCAGTCCCTTGGACCTTAAAGAAGAAAAGTCCCCTAAGATCAACGAAAAGTTCCTTGGAATATAAACAAGAAAAGTCCCGTAAGATCAACGAAAGTCCCTCAGTCCCTTAGACTATAAACAAGATGGAATGTGTGAAGAGAAAAGTCCATTGCACTATAAACAAGTAAAGTCCGTTGAGATCAACGAAAGTCCTTCAGTCCCCTGTACTATAAACAAGAAAAGTTCGTTATGATCAACGAAAAGTCCCTTGGACTATAAATAAAAAAAATCCCGTAAGAACAACGAAAGTCCTTCAGTCCCTTAGACCATAAACAAGAAAAGTCCCTTAAGATCAACGAAAGTCCTTCAGTCCCTTGGACTATAAACAAAAAAAAAACCTTAAGATTAACGAAAAGTCCCTTAAATATCAACGAAAGTCCCTCAGTCTGTTGGACTATAAACAAGATGTGAATGTGAAGAGAAAAGTCCATTGGACTATAAACAAGTAAAGTCCGTTGAGATCAATGAAAGTTTCTTAGTCCCTTGGACTATAAACAAGGAGAGTCACTTAAGATCAACGAAAAGTCCCTTGTACTATAAACAAAAAAAGTCCTTTAAGATCAACAAAAGTCTCTTAGTCCCTTGGACTATAAACAAGGTGGAATGTGGGAAAAGAAAAGTCCATTACAATATAAAGAAGTAAAGTCTATGGAGATCAACGAAAGTCCCTCTCCCTTGGACTATAAACAAGAAAAGTCCCTAAAGATCAACGAAAAGTCCTTTTGACTATAAACAAGAAAAGTCCCGTAAGATCAACAAAAGTCCTTCAGTCTCTTAGACTATCACTACGCCAAAAATGAGGATAAACGACGCTACTATCTCAGAATAAACGACGGTTTGAAATAATTGTATTGAAACAACTGATAAAGTCTGTCGTTATAGAGGATGTAGACAGTCGTTCTTTTTGGAGATAACTCCCGCTTACGAAATAATAAAAAAATTGAATTCCCGCCACCAAGTTCGGGAAAGAAAAGGGTTTTCTTGAAAAAAAAAAAATGTGTTTCCTTTTTTTTCATCTTGGTAAAGGAAAAAATCAAAAACAAAAAAACAAAACGCTTAAAGCTACCGCGAACGGTTCAGAGGATTTACTTATTCTTCTTTTTCGTTTCGATCGCTGGTAAGCATTTCCTTGATCTTGCCTCCTATTTTCTTCTTTAGCTTATTTCTAATTAGTTTCTATTTGCAACCAACTCTGGAGGTGATTGTTGGTGGCTTTGGTGATGGTTTCGGCAGAGACTTTTCTTTAATCAGGTTAGTGTTGCCTTCTCTACCCTTTAATTACTAAAAAGTTTGAAAATTTTATTTTAGAATTAGGTTTCTTTGGATTTGTATGCTCTCAATTTCTTAAAGATTGAAATTTTAATTTCAAAATCTGTTTTTTATTGTTCTTTTACTGGCCAATTTCATTTGTTGTTTCAATTTCAGAATCTGCTTTACTTTAATTGTATCCCAACAGTTCTTGTTGCTTAGAAAACAACACGTTTGATGTTCAATATATAATTTGGTATGGGAGTCCCTGATTGGCATGTCATAGCCTATAAGGTTATTTTGAGTTTTGTTTAGGCTTTGGTTGGTTTATTATGAAGATTAATCGACTATTGTTAATCTAATCTGCTAGGTTTGCCAACAATATATATCAGAGTAACAGCTAAACATGTATTTCTTGTACTTGTATTTTTTTTGTGCTACTTCTTTCTTTCTATGGCTTAAGCCTGAACCTGGCGATATGCCTAAACATGTATCAAAACTTGATACAAATGAAAGGATTCATTCAACTTGAGGTCTCTGTAAACCAGGGTTGCCATAAATCGCTCACATACCCATGATTTGCGATTTGGAACGTGCATTTCCAATCGCAATACGTTTTACTTTCTTCTATCTAAAGATTTCTGTAGATTTGATAAGGTGGTCCTGTTTGATATGATCCAATAGGCCAAAAATCACTTTAATATAGTAGAATTTCAATTAAATTAAAACTCCTTAGTTTTAGATTTAAATCTCCTGATTTTTTGGTAATAATATATTAGGATAAGATATTGAGTCCTAGAGATTAACCACTACGTGAGAATTAGTTTTAGAAACCCAAAACAAAATTCTCCAGACTCTTAAAACTGAAAAACAACTATAAAATGAAGCTCTCTTTCACTAAGAAAAACAGTCTTTGCAACACACAAACAAATATGGTACGCGTAGAGGTATATACCCTTATCATTCCGCGTTCCATGTACCGACCGTTCTACGTTCTTGTTCCCGTTTCACGTACCAGAACGATCCACGTTTTAGGTAACATTGTTGTAAACAAAGTGAAGGCATAGTTATGGAACAAAATGCCATCTTGTCAGGAGTGGCTGGAGTGCCCGTGTGTTCTGAAGTAGGATATAAGTTCTCTAGTATAGAAGTTCAAGAAATAAATTTAGGGAACCAGACATGATTTCAGCATAAGAATGTTTCCTGGGTACCTTTTTACTGGGTTGTTGTACCGGAGGGGCTTCAGGCTCAACATTCTTAATGAAAAATACCAGAAAATTAATTATAATGAAAACTCAAGGGACTTAAACATTCAATAGAAAACTTGGTCACATACACTAAAGCACTGAGGTCAACAAGGCCATCGAGAAAACGGTAGAGATCAGCAATGTTGTAAGTGATGTTTTGGATGGTTGGATTCAGCTAAACCTTAATTTGTCCCCACATCACTATTAGATTTTTCTATATGTGGTTAGTACTTACACAATAGTACTCAATTTGCCAACAGATGACCAATATAGAAACTGGTGCGTATCTGTTGATTTTGTGTAATGGTCATTTGCTTCATCTAAACCTAGTTATACTCTATATTCATAATTGTAATGAAACTATTGCAATTGAGATTTGCTTATATGACACTTATTTTTTGTTGGGCAACACACCTTTTTATATGGCGCTTATTAAAAGAAACTTTATTATTTCAAAGCATTAATTTTTTTGAATTTAGGTAAAGCTAAATTGTAAGCATAGTTTAAAATATCAGGGATATTTGCAGATATCCCACGAATTATGCCGGGATTTGAGAAATTGGATATATAAATATCCGGGAATATTTACATTCACTCATATTCCAAATTCTTTTTTAGTGTCGAAATCTCGGCATATACCGTTTTTCCAGGATTCGAAATTTCGCTCGAAATCGGCATTTTAAACTATGATTGTAAGTACAAATGGGTTGAATGGTTGCAACCACAAAAAATTTTCCTTAGCATCCACTCCAACAACTTTCCTGACCTTGAAAACAATGTAAGCTTTTCATATATTCTTGTGTTTTCCCCTGCCTCACCCCCTTTATCCGTAGATCCCTCCAAATATCAGTCCACGAGTCATTGATTTGTTTGTAATTTGCAAAAAAGTGACAACTTGCCAACTTTCAAAATATTTATAAACAAGATAGTTTCTGCAAAAAATGTCAAGGATTGGAATGAAAACGTAAATTGACAAGGCTCTTAAGGTTATAAAACATCCTTCCCAAAACGTGGTTATCAGCGTATACATACTCTTAACTGTGTTTTATATATTCTAGTTTGATTGGTTGTTGTATTCCACAAGAATGGTTTTCGTGATTGTAAAGTTTCCTTTTGCAGGCTGGAAACGTAATACTTGCACTCAATTGCAGTGGTGTGGTGTTCAGGTCATCTGATAAGGTCAATTTTTATGAAATGAGCATTCTTCTTTTTGTCATCTATTCTGTTAGCAATTTTCATTTTTTTATTGTAAACATTTAGGTTATCTAAGTTTGATAATGCTTTGCCTTCTATTTTAATTCTATATCCAGTCCAAAATTTTGAATCACACATGGTTATTTGATACATTAATAAAGTTAGTTTCAGGATTGAGAATTCTTGTTTTTTTTTTTTTTTTTTTTTTTTTGAAGTCTTTGTGTTTTTGTTTTTATGTTGGTAGGAAAACTATATATATATAGTGGGATGGATTGGGGTTTCTAGATTCTTTCTTAGTGCCTATACCAGAATTCTAGTCTTGTGATGAACTCTCTTGGTTGTTATTAACTCGACTTTTTTGCTTAATTGTTATATGTTACTGCTCTGATTGAATGGTAGCTCATTGTTCATGGTTGTTGAGAATATTGTTGTCAATTGTTGTTGCTTGTAGTTTATCATTGATAATTCTGAGAAGTGTATGAATTCATCCCTTTCTCATTTATATGGCTGACTTCTGTGCATTAAGATATAAGAGTGAGTGTGTTGTATGGTAATTCCACTAGCTGTTCAGGAAATTAACTGAAATGGATGATTCTGACTTGGACCTTAATGAGATGGAATTAGTTGATACTGCTGGTTATTAGTCATATTTCTTCTGTCTTGTGTCTCGTATTTGTAGGTTGCCAATAATCCAAATGAATCTGGCATGCGTACAGATTTTTTTATTACAACTCATACTACCCCTGATGGGACTTATTTAAATGAAGAGATTGGTGAAAGAATGGTAGGGAAAATTCAGAATGTTATAGTTGTAATTGTTAAATATATGATCTAATTGACCTATTCATGTTATACGCAGCAAATGATCAAAGACATTGTTGCGTGTGACCCTAGTAGCAAACACAAAGACCTTGATAATGATCCTGTTTCAGAGGTTTGTTATATATATTTATATTGCTTTTGAAGAAGCCATATAGTGGCTGAGATATATTATGAGGAAATAGCTGACATTTGTAAAAAAATTAATACTAGGTTTTTGGAATAATGGAAGGGGTACAGTAAAAGGTTATGGTCATGGTGTTTCGAAGACCACTCTTACAGCTGCAGCTCCTTATAAAAAGAAATCTCGTGAAGAGTATATGTCTCGCATGGAGCTTCAACGCCAAGTGGATAATATGGAGCAGCAAATGGTTGAAGATAGAAGCGAACGCAGGGAGCTTCAGGAACAACTGAGTGCATTTCTCGGAACAAAGGCCACTAATGCATTTCTTAGCCAGCCCACCTGTTTTTCATAAGGTATGAATTCATTCTTTTCTGAAAGCTTACACGTGTATTGTGCTTTATTTGTATAGTTACTGTGTTTTACCTGACATCATAGAGTGTATTGTGTTGATTGGTGGCTTGAGTACAGATTCTGTAGAGAGAAATAGGTAAGAGACAGACGCTTTATATTAAAACTCATAAAAGCAATAATATAAAGTGTGTTTCTTAACTAATAAACATTAGTTTGAATTTTATTTTCTGCTGCAAAATGAGCCGGAGAGATAGCTAACGATGCAAGTCTAACTGCTAAAAAAATCTGTCATCGTGTTTCCGTACTTCAATTTCATTATATAAATATTGTAGGGACCAATGAATTCATTGCCTAGACAATCATCTATTTCAGCTCAACAAACATGCCAGTTGTTAAGTATTGGAGGAAGAGTTGTTGTGTTTGGAACAATAACTACAAATAGCGGGGGCACTACATATAAGATTATCATTGATGAAGTTGCAGATTGGAGTGCTGAATTGTTTGGTGTTGTAGGCAAGACATTCGGAGAATATTGATGTGGGACATACAGTTGAATGGCCGATAATCCTAACACGTCTAGTTTGATCTATTTTCCAATGTTATATCACCACTATTGAAGTTCCATTGCAGTAAAGAGATTTTTTTTTCTGTTATTGTCATTACTATGAAGAAGAATGGTGATGGCTTGATGTCTGAAAGGTGATTGGTGTTTATCTTTTTTTTTTTTTTTTTTTTTCAGTGCAGCGGAGTAGGAGTGCAATATCAGCTCAGGTGCAGCAGTGTCGTGTTCTCAGTTGCAACCATGCAGTTTTTCAGGGTTCAGCTTAGTTACTAGTTAGGTGGTACTAAGTGAAATGCACGTCCGTTGGACGAATCAGGTGGGCAATTTTTATTTTTAGCCTTGTGTTTTATATACATTCAGTGAATGACAAAAAGTTGCAAAAAAATATCGAGTTTGCAACCATGAAAATTTTAGGTGTGTGTATTGTGCAGGGGTGGGAATTATTGCCGATTTTTCGATTTTTCCGTTTTCCGATCCGATTTTTTCCGAATTTGGAATGGATTTTTGCAGTTCTGATTTCCGAATTTCCGATTTCTGATTCTTCCGTTAAAAGGTGGAACGGAACTGGAACTACTTCTATGAATCCGATTTTAGATCCGATTTCCGATCTGATTTTTCTGATTTTCGATCTGATTTTTCGATAAATATTCCGAAATTTTCTGATAATTTAAAGAGATTTTAATTAATTATTCTAGTTTTTGAAAATATACGTACATATAGACATAAAAATGATATACTAAATTCAAAAATGTGATTTTTCATCATGAGGACTCAATAAATAACAAATTGTAGTTAGTTTCAAATTTTAATGTAATCAAATATCATTATATGATGCAACAAAAAATTAATGTAATAGTAAATTATTGGTTAGTTTATACTTCGTGTTTTTTTTATCATGATATTAAAATTTTCTATAATGAATTATAAACTTGCAAGTTTTGTATGGATTGGAATTAAATATCCGTAAGAAGTTGCACTAAAGCTAGCAGAGAGAAAAAAATTCCATACCTCGCAGAAAGTGATTGTAATGAAGTTATTGATGTAGTTAAGCCAAATAAAATGGAGCTCTTAGTGTTAGTTATAAGTTATAACGTATATCAGTATGTAATTTACTTTGTAGAATATTTAATTAAAAAAATTATTATATTTGCTAAAGTTGTTATCTCTAGACCATTACAAAATATTGATTATGTTCATTTAGTATTGTAGTAAATTTATGGTATTATATTTCCAATATAAAGAAAAGTAAATGTAAATATATCACTTATCTACATTTAACATTGAAATGCAAGAATACAACCTATAAAAAAGATTAATATAAAAGAATATTAATATAATATAATTCAAATATTGGGTTTGTTCTAAATTTTATTTTTCCCATTTATATTTAGTCATATCTTCTCAAATGAAACATTTTCCTTCGCTCAACGTGCTAAGCTAATTAGAATTTGTTTGCAAAAAATAAAAAACCTCTATCTCTAACTAATTAAATTTTAAAATATCTTACAATAATAATTGGATTGCAGAGATCTTACATATACACCTATAGAATATGGTTTGTTTCATTGAATTATTATTAAATGTTAGAGGTCATTAATTATTTGGACATTAATTAAGAGTTGATAGATTGTTGTACTCAAATAACCATGTTGGCTATCTTTCAAATAGAATTCTTAATTTTATAATTGAATTATTTCTGATTTAATATAAGTATATTTCATTAGAGAAAAATAATACAAACCTCGCACGAAGAAATAAAAAATACTAATATAGAATCGTGAGATGGTTGAGAAAATGAGATCGATTTGACGTTCAAAACCTAGGAAAATGGGCCGAAACAGTGCAAACCGACTTTGGATGTTCGTACGTCGATATGACGTTCGAACGTCGCCACACAAAAATAAGCCTGCTGCCTAACATGACGTACGAACGCTCTAACTCGGTACGTACGTCTCCATACGAAAACACGTCTGCTGCCTACTTGGACGTACGAACGTCCTAACTGAGTACGTACATCCTGACCAAAAGATGTTTGCTGCTTCAGTGAACGTACGTACGTCCTAACTCGGTACGTACGTCCAGAACCCAATAACTTTTCCTGGACAGACCTAAGAGACACAAGGACACGAGACGACCATGCGTACATCTTGATTTTCCTAACAATGAATTCAAGGCGAGATAACCAAAGACACTTTGTCACAAAATTGATGTCAAACCACTTCGTGCCGGTTTCAGTTTTTACAGACGGAAACATGTGTGTTTCGTCCACTTATAAGTTCGGAACAAAAATCGGGTACATACAAGCGGAATGTCCGGACAAAACCCCGTTCCCATGGTCCCAATGTTCTACATATGGCCTTAAAATTTCCAGGCTAATCCATGTCGATCTTGGGGTTTTAGATTCCAAAACAAGTGAGTTTTGTCCATTTCTAAGTTTGGACCGAAAACCGAGTAAATACCGACCGAACGGACGGACAGAAACCTCGTTTTTACGGACGGAAACATGTGTGTTTCGTCCACTTATAAGTTCGGAACAAAAATCGAGTACATACAAGCGGAATGTCCGGACAAAACCCCGTTCCCATGGTCCCAATGTTCTACATATGGCCTTAAAATGTCCAGGCTAATCCATGTCGATCTTGGGGTTTTAGATTCCAAAACAAGTGAGTTTCGTCCATTTCAAAGTTCGGACCGAAAACCTAGTAAATACCGACCGAACGGACGGACATAAACCTCATTTTTACGGACGGAAACATGTGTGTTTCGTCCACTTATAAGTTCGGAACAAAAATCGAGTACATACAAGAGGAATGTCCGGAAAAAACCCCGTCCCCATGGTCCCAATGTTCTACATATGGCCTTAAAATGTCCAGGCTAATCCATGTCGATCTTGGGGTTTTATATTCCAAAACAAGTGAGTTTTGTCCATTTCCAAGTTTGGACCGAAAACCGAGTAAATACCGACCGAACGGACGAACAGAAACCTCGTTTTTACGGACGGAAACATGTGTGTTTCGTCCACTTATAAGTTCGGAACAAAAATCAAGTACATACAAGCGGAATGTCCGGACAAAACCCCGTTCCCAAGTTCACAATGTTCTATATTAGGCCTTAAAAGTCCCGACTAAGCCTTGTTGATCTTGAGGTTTTAGAATCCAAAACAAGTGAGTTTTGTCCATTTCCAAGTTTGGACCGAAAACCGAGTAAATACCGACCGAACGGACGTACAGAAACCTCGTTTTTACGGACGGAAACATGTGTGTTTCGTCCACTTATAAGTTCGGAACAAAAATCGAGTACATACAAGCGGAATGTCCGGACAAAACCCCGTTCCCATGGTCCCAATGTTCTACATATGGCCTTAAAATGTCCAGGCTAATCCTTGTCGGTCTTGAGGTTTTAGATTCTAAAACAAGTGAGTTTCGTCCATTTCCAAGTTCGAACCGAAAACCTAGTAAATACCGACCGAACGGACGGACATAAACCTCATTTTTACGGACGGAACTTTGTTTTTTCGCCTTAGAACACCTCGAGTTAGACAATTGAGTGGCTAGTCTCTTAGGTGTATCGTTTACCATGCGAAAACATGTGTGTTTCGTCAACTTATAAGTTCGGAAAAAAAATCAAGTACATACAAGCGGAATGTCCGGACAAAACCCCGTTCCCAAGTTCACAATGTTCTATATTAGGCCTTAAAAGTCCCGACTAAGCCTTGTTGATCTTGAGGTTTTAGAATCCAAAACAAGTGAGTTTTGTCCATTTCCAAGTTTGGACCGAAAACCGAGTAAATACCGACCGAACGGACGGACAGAAACCTCGTTTTTACGGACGGAAACATGTGTGTTTCGTCCACTTATAAGTTCGGAACAAAAATCGAGTACATACAAGCGGAATGTCCGGAAAAAACCCCGTTCCCATGGTCCCAATGTTCTACATATGGCCTTAAATTGTCCAGGCTAATCCATGTCGATCTTGGGGTTTTAGATTCAAAAACAAGTGAGTTTCATCCATTTCCAAGTTTGGACCGAAAACCTATTAAATACCGACCGAATGGACGGACATAAACCTCATTTTTACGGACGGAAACATGTGTGTTTCGTCCACTTATAAGTTCGGAACAAAAATCGAGTACATACAAGCGGAATGTCCGGAAAAAACCCCGTTCCCATGGTCCCAATGTTCTACATATGGCCTTAAAATGTCCAGGCTAATCCATGTCGATCTTGGGGTTTTAGATTCCAAAACAAGTGAGTTTCGTCCATTTCCAAGTTCGGACCGAAAACCTAGTAAATACCGACCGAACGGACGGACATAAACCTCATTTTTACGGGCGGAAACATGTGTGTTTCGTTCACTTATAAAGTCGGAACAAAAATCGAGTACATACAAGCGGAATGTCCGGACAAAACCCCGTTCCCATGGTCCCAATGTTCTACATATGGCCTTAAAATGTCCAGGCTAATCCATGTCGATCTTGGGGTTTTAGATTCCAAAACAAGTGAGATTTGTCCATTTCTAAGTTTGGACCGAAAACCGAGTAAATACCGACCGAACCGACGGACAGAAACCTCGTTTTTACGGACGGAAACATGTGTGTTTCGTCCACTTATAAGTTCGGAACAAAAATCGAGTACATACAAGCGGAATGTCCGGACAAAACCCCGTTCCCATGGTCCCAATGTTCTACATATGGCCTTAAAATGTCTAGGCTAATCCTTGTCGATCTTGAGGTTTTAGATTCCAAAACAAGTGAGTTTCGTCCATTTCCAAGTTTGGACCAAAAACCGAGTAAATACCGACCGAACGGACGGACAAAAACCTCCTTTTTACGGACGGAACGTTGTTTTTTCGCCTTAGAACACCTCGAGTTAGATAATTGAGTGGCTAGTCTCTTAGGTGTATCGTTTACCATGCGAAAAGATGTGTGTTTCGTCAACTTATAAGTTCGGAACAAAATCAAGTACATACAAGCGGAATGTCCGGACAAAACCCCGTTCCCAAGGTCACAATGTTCTATATTAGACCTTAAAAGTCCCGACTAAGCCTTGTTGATCTTGAATTTTTAAAATCCAAAACAAGTGAGTTTTGTCCATTTCCAAGTTTGGACCGAAAACCGAGTAAATACCGACCGAACGGACGGACAGAAACCTCGTTTTTACGGACGGAAACATGTGTGTTTCGTCCACTTATAAGTTCGGAGCAAAAATCGAGTACATACAAGCGGAATGTCCGGACAAAACCCCGTTCCCATGGTCCCAATGTTCTACATATGGCCTTAAAATGTCCAGGCTAATCCAAGTCGATCTTGGGGTTTTAGACTCCAAAACAAGTGAGTTACGTCCATTTCCAAGTTCGGACCGAAAACCTAGTAAATACAGACTGAACGGACAGACATAAACCTCATTTTTACGGACGGAACGTTGTTTTTTCGCCTAAGAACACCTTGAGTTAGACAATTGATGGGCTAGTCTCTTAGGTGTATCGTTTACCATGAGAAAACATGTGTGTTTCGTCAACTTATAAGTTCGGAACAAAAATCAAGTACATACAAGCGGAATGTCCGGACAAAACCCCGTTCCCAAGGTCAAAATGTTCTATATTAGGCCTTAAAACGTCCCGACTAAGCCTTGTTGATCTTGAGGTTTTAGAATCCAAAACAAGTGAGTTTTGTCCATTTCCAAGTTTGGACCGAAAACCGAGTAAATACCGACCGAACGGATGGACAGAAACCTCGTTTTTACGGACGGAAACATGTGTGTTTCGTCCACTTATAAGTTCGAAACAAAAATCGAGTACATACAAGCGGAATGTCCGGACAAAACCCCGTTCCCATGGTCCCAATGTTCTACATATGGCCTTAAAATTTCCAGGCTAATCCATGTCGATCTTGGGGTTTTAGATTCCAATAAAAGTGAGTTTCGTCCATTTCCAAGTTCAGACCGAAAACCTAGTAAATACCGACCGAACGGAGGGACATAAACCTCATTTTTACAGACGGAACATTGTTTTTTCGCCTTAGAACACCTTGAGTTAGACAATTGATGGGCTAGTCTCTTAGGTGTATCGTTTACCATGCGAAAAGATGTGTGTTTCGTCAACTTATAAGTTCGGAACAAAATCAAGTACATACAAGCGGAATGTCCGGACAAAACCCCGTTCCCAAGGTCACAATGTTCTATATTAGACCTTAAAAGTCCCGACTAAGCCTTGTTGATCTTGAGGTTTTAAAATCCAAAACAAGTGAGTTTTGTCCATTTCCAAGTTTGGACCGAAAACCGAGTAAATACCGACCGAACGGACGGACAAAACCTCGTTTTTACGGACGGAAACATGTGTGTTTCGTCCACTTATAAGTTCGGAGCAAAAATCGAGTACATACAAGCGGAATGTCCGGACAAAACCCCGTTCCCATGGTCCCAATGTTCTACATATGGCCTTAAAATGTCCAAGCTAATCCAAGTCGATCTTGGGGTTTTAGATTCCAAAACAAGTGAGTTTCGTCCATTTCCATGTTCGGACCGAAAACCTAGTAAATACTGACTGAATGGACGGACATAAACCTCATTTTTACGGACGGAACGTTGTTTTTTCGCCTTAGAACACCTCGAGTTAGACAATTGAGTGGCTACTCTCTTAGGTGTATCGTTTACCATGCGAAAACATGTGTGTTTTGTCCACTTATAAGTTCGGAATAAAAATCAAGTACATACAAGTGGAATGTCCGGACAAAACCCCGTTCCCAAGGTCACAATGTTCTATATTAGGCCTTAAAATGTCCTGACTAAGCCTTGTTGATCTTGAGGTTTTAGAATCCAAAAGAAGTGAGTTTTGTCCATTTCCAAGTTTGGACCGAAAACCGAGTAAATACCGACCGAACGGACGGACAGAAACCTCGTTTTTACGGACGGAAACATGTGTGTTTCATCCACTTATAAATTCGGAACAAAAATCGAGTACATACAAGCGGAATGTACGGACCAAACCCCGTTCCCGTGGTCCAAATGTTCTATATTTGGCCTTAAAATGTCCAGGCTAATCCTTGTCGATCTTGAGGTTTTAGATTCCAAAACATGTGAGTTTCGTCCATTTCCAAGTTCGGACCGAAAACCTAGTAAATACCGACCGAACGGACGGACATAAACCTCATTTTTACGGACGGAACGTTGTTTTTTCGCCTTAGAACACCTCGAGTTAGACAATTAAGTGGCTAGTCTCTTAGGTGTATCGTTTACCATGCGAAAACATGTGTGTTTCGTCCACTTATAAGTTCAGAACAAAAATCAAGTAAATACAAGCGGAATGTCCGGACAAAACCCCCTTCCCAAGGTCACAATGTTCTATATTAGGCCTTAAAACGTCCCGACTAAGCCTTGTTGATCTTGAGGTTTTAGAATCCAAAACAAGTGAGTTTTGTCCATTTCCAAGTTTGGACCGAAAACCAAGTAAATACCGACCGAACGGACGGACAGAAACCTCGTTTTTACGGACGGAAACATGTGTGTTTCGTCCACTTATAAGTTCGAAACAAAAATCGAGTACATACAAGCGGAATGTCCGGACAAAACCCCGTTCCCATGGTCCCAATGTTCTACATATGGCCTTAAAATTTCCAGGCTAATCCATGTCGATCTTGGGGTTTTAGATTCCAAAACAAGTGAGTTTCGTCCATTTCCAAGTTCAGACCGAAAACCTAGTAAATACCGACCGAACGGACGGACATAAACCTCATTTTTACAGACGGAACGTTGTTTTTTCGCCTTAGAACACCTTGAGTTAGACAATTGATGGGCTAGTCTCTTAGGTGTATCGTTTACCATGCGAAAACATGTGTGTTTCGTCAACTTATAAGTTCAAAACAAAAATCAAGTACATACAAGCGGTATGTCCGGACAAAACCCCGTTTCCAAGGTCACAATGTTCTATATTAGGCCTTAAAAGTCCCGACTAAGCCTTGTTGATCTTGAGGTTTTAGAATCCAAAACAAGTGAGTTTTGTCCATTTCCAAGTTTGGACCGAAAACCGAGTAAATATCGACCGAACGGACGGACAGAAACCTCGTTTTTACGGACGGAAACATGTGTGTTTCGTCCACTTATAAGTTCGTAACAAAAATCGAGTACATACAAGCGGAATGTCCGGACAAAACCCCGTTCCCATGGTCCCAATGTTCTACATATGGCCTTAAAATGTCCAGGCTAATCCTTGTCGATCTTGAAGTTTTAGATTCCAAAACAAGTGAGTTTCTTCCATTTCCAAGTTCGGACCGAAAACCTAGTAAATACCGACCTAACGGACGGACATAAACCTCATTTTTACGGACGGAACGTTGTTTTTTCGCCTTAGAACACCTCGAGTTAGACAATTGAGTGGCTAGTCTCTTAGGTGTATCGTTTACCATGCGAAAACATGTGTGTTTCGTCAACTTATAAGTTCAAAACAAAAATCAAGTACATACAAGCGGAATGTCCGGACAAAACCCCGTTCCCAAGGTCACAATGTTCTATATTAGGCCTTAAAAGTCCCGACTAAGCCTTGTTGATCTTGAGGTTTTAGAATCCGAAACAAGTGAGTTTTGTCTATTTCCAAGTTTGGACCGAAAACCGAGTAAATACCGACCGAACGGACGGACAGAAACCTCGTTTTTACGGACGAAAACATGTGTGTTTCGTCCACTTATAAGTTCGGAACAAAAATCGAGTACATACAAGCGGAATGTCCGGACAAAACCCCGTTCCCATGGTCCCAATGTTCTACATATGGCCTTAAAATGTAAAGGCTAATCCAAGTCGATCTTGGGGTTTTAGATTCCAAAACAAGTGAGTTTCGTCCATTTCCAAGTTCGGACCGAAAACCTAGTAAATACAGACTGAACGGACAGAAATAAACCTCATTTTTACGGACGGAACGTTGTTTTTTCGCCTAAGAACACCTTGAGTTAGACAATTGATGGGCTAGTCTCTTAGGTGTATCGTTTACCATGCGAAAACATGTGTGTTTCGTCAACTTATAAGTTCGGAACAAAAATCAAGTACATACAAGCGGAATGTCCGGACAAAACCCCGTTCCCAAGGTCAAAATGTTCTATATTAGGCCTTAAAACGTCCCGACTAAGCCTTGTTGATCTTGAGGTTTTAGAATCCAAAACAAGTGAGTTTTGTCCATTTCCAAGTTTGGACCGAAAACCGAGTAAATACCGACCGAACGGACGGACAGAAACCTCGTTTTTACGGACGGAAACATGTGTGTTTCGTCCACTTATAAGTTCGGAGCAAAAATCGAGTACATACAAGCGGAATGTCCGGACAAAACCCCGTTCCCATGGTCCCAATGTTCTACATATGGCCTTAAAATGTCCAGGCTAATCCAAGTCGATCTTGGGGTTTTAGATTCCAAAACAAGTGAGTTTCGTCCATTTCCAAGTTCGGACCGAAAACCTAGTAAATACAGACTGAACGGACAGACATAAACCTCATTTTTACGGACGGAACGTTGTTTTTTCGCCTAAGAACACCTTGAGTTAGACAATTGATGGGCTAGTCTCTTAGGTGTATCGTTTACCATGCGAAAACATGTGTGTTTCGTCAACTTATAAGTTCGGAACAAAAATCAAGTACATACAAGCGGAATGTCCGGACAAAACCCCGTTCCCAAGGCCAAAATGTTCTATATTAGGCCTTAAAACGTCCCGACTAAGCCTTGTTGATCTTGAGGTTTTAGAATCCAAAACAAGTGAGTTTTGTCCATTTCCAAGTTTGGACCGAAAATCGAGTAAATACCGATCGAACGGACGGACAGAAAACTCGTTTTTACGGACGGAAACATGTGTGTTTCGTCCACTTATAAATTCGGAACAAAAATCGAGTACATACAAGCGGAATGTACAGACAAAACCCCATTCCCATGGTCACAATGTTCTACATATGGCCTTAAAATGTCCAGGCTAATCCTTGTCGATCTTGAAGTTTTGGAATCCAAAACAAGTGAGTTTCGTCCATTTCCAAGTTCGGACCGAAAACCTAGTAAATACCGACCGAACGGACGGACATAAACCTCATTTTTACGGACGGAACGTTGTTTTTTCGCCTTAGAACACCTCGAGTTAGACAATTGAGTGGCTACTCTCTTAGGTGTATCGTTTACCATGCGAAAACATGTGTGTTTTGTCCACTTATAAGTTCGGAACAAAAATCAAGTACATACAAGCGGAATGTCCGGACAATACCCCGTTCCCAAGGTCACAATGTTCTATATTAGGCCTTAAAATGTCCTGACTAAGCCTTGTTGATCTTGAGGTTTTAGAATCCAAACGAAGTGAGTTTTGTCCATTTCCAAGTTTGGACCGAAAACCGAGTAAATACCGACCGACCGGACGGACAAAAACCTCGTTTTTACGGACGGAAACATGTGTGTTTCGTCCACTTATAAATTCGGAAAAAAAATCGAGTACATACAAGCGGAATGTACGGACAAAACCCCGTTCCCATGGTCCAAATGTTCTATATTTGGCCTTAAAATGTCCAGGCTAATCCTTGTCGATCATGAGGTTTTAGATTCCAAAACAAGTGAGTTTCATCCATTTCCAAGTTCGGACCGAAAACCTAGTAAATACCGACCGAACGGACGGACATAAACCTCATTTTTACGGACGGAACGTTGTTTTTTCGCCTTAGAACACCTCGAGTTAGACAATTGAGTGGCTACTCTCTTAGGTGTATTGTTTACCATGTGAAAACATGTGTATTTTGTCCACTTATAAGTTCGGAACAAAAATCAAGTAAATATAAGCGGAATGTCCGGACAAAACCCCGTTCCCAAGGTCACAATGTTCTATATTAGGCCTTAAAATGTCCTGACTAAGCCTTGTTGATCTTGAGGTTTTAAAATCCAAAAGAAGTGAGTTTTGTCCATTTCCAAGTTTGGACCGAAAACCGAGTAAATACCGACCAAACGGACGGACAGAAACATCGTTTTTACGGACGGAAACATGTTTGTTTCGTCCACTTATAAATTCGGAACAAAAATCGAGTACATACAAGCGAAATGTCCGGACAAAACCCTGTCCCATAGTCCCAATGTTCTACATATGGCCTTAAAATGTCCAGGCTAATCCATGTCGATCTTGAGGTTTTAGATTCCAAAACAAGTGAGTTTCGTCCATTGCCAAGTTCGGACCGAAAACCTAGTAAATACCGACCGAACGGACGGACATAAACCTCATTTTTACGGACGGAACGTTGTTTTTTTGCCTTAGAACACCTTGAGTTAGACAATTGATGGGCTAGTCTCTTAGGTGTATCGTTTACCATGAGAAAACATGTGTGTTTCGTCAACTTATAAGTTCGGAACAAAAATCAAGTACATACAAGCGGAATGTCCGGACAAAACCCCGTTCCCATGGTCCCAATGTTCTACATATGGCCTTAAAATGTCCAGGCTAATCCAAGTCGATCTTGGGGTTTTAGATTCCAAAACAAGTGAGTTTCGTCCATTTCCAAGTTCGGACCGAAAACCTAGTAAATACAGACTGAACGGACAGACATAAACCTCATTTTTACGGACGGAACGTTGTTTTTTCGCCTAAGAACACCTTGAGTTAGACAATTGATGGGCTAGTCTCTTAGGTGTATCGTTTACCATACGAAAACATGTGTGTTTCGTCAACTTATAAGTTCGGAACAAAAATCAAGTACATACAAGCGGAATGTCCGGACAAAACCCCGTTCCCAAGGTCAAAATGTTCTATATTAGGCCTTAAAACGTCCCGACAAAACAAGTGAGTTTTGTCCATTTCCAAGTTTGGACCGAAAACCGAGTAAATACCGACCGAACGGACGGACAGAAACCTCGTTTTTACGGACGGAAACATGTGTGTTTCGTCCACTTATAAGTTCGGAGCAAAAATCAAGTACATACAAGCGGAATGTCCGGACAAAACCCCGTTCCCATGGTCACAATGTTCTACATATGGCCTTAAAATGTCCAGGCTAATCCTTGTCGATCTTGAAGTTTTAGATTCCAAAACAAGTGAGTTTCGTCCATTTCCAAGTTCGGACCGAAAACCTAGTAAATACCGACCGAACTGACGGACATAAACCTCATTTTTACGGACGGAACGTTGTTTTTTCTCCTTAGAACACCTCGAGTTAGACAATTGAGTGGCTACTCTCTTAGGTGTATCGTTTACGATGCGAAAACATGTGTGTTTTGTCTACTTATAAGTTCGGAATAAAAATCAAGTACATACAAGCGGAATGTCCGGACAAAACCCCGTTCTCAAGGTCACAATGTTCTATATTAGGCCTTAGAATGTCCTGACTAAGCCTTGTTGATCTTGAGGTTTTAGAATCCAAAAGAAGTGAGTTTTTTCCATTTCCAAGTTTGGACAGAAAACCGAGTAAATACCGACCGAACGGACGGACAGAAACCTCGTTTTTACGGACGGAAACATGTGTGTTTCGTCCACTTATAAATTCGGAAAAAAAATCGAGTACATACAAGCGGAATGTACGGACCAAACCCCGTTCCCGTGGTCCAAATGTTCTATATTTGGCCTTAAAATGTCCAGGCTAATCCTTGTCGATCTTGAGGTTTTAGATTCCAAAACATGTGAGTTTCGTCCATTTCCAAGTTCGGACCGAAAACCTAGTAAATACCGACCGAACGGACGGACATAAACCTCATTTTTACGGACGGAACGTTGTTTTTTCGCCTTAGAACACCTCGAGTTAGACAATTGAGTGGCTAGTCTCTTAGGTGTATCGTTTACCATGCGAAAACATGTGTGTTTCGTCCACTTATAAGTTCAGAACAAAAATCAAGTAAATACAAGAGGAATGTCCGGACAAAACCCCGTTCCCAAGGTCACAATGTTCTATATTAGGCCTTAAAACGTCCCGACTAAGCCTTGTTGATCTTGAAGTTTTAGAATCCGAAACAAGTGAGTTTTGTCTATTTCCAAGTTTGGACCGAAAACCGAGTAAATACCGACCGAACGGACGGACAGAAACCTCGTTTTTACGGACGAAAACATGTGTGTTTCGTCCACTTATAAGTTCGGAACAAAAATCGAGTACATACAAGCGGAATGTCCGGACAAAACCCCGTTCCCATGGTCCCAATGTTCTACATATGGCCTTAAAATGTAAAGGCTAATCCAAGTCGATCTTGGGGTTTTAGATTCCAAAACAAGTGAGTTTCGTCCATTTCCAAGTTCGGACCGAAAACCTAGTAAATACAGACTGAACGGACAGAAATAAACCTCATTTTTACGGACGGAACGTTGTTTTTTCGCCTAAGAACACCTTGAGTTAGACAATTGATGGGCTAGTCTCTTAGGTGTATCGTTTACCATGCGAAAACATGTGTGTTTCGTCAACTTATAAGTTCGGAACAAAAATCAAGTACATACAAGCGGAATGTCCGGACAAAACCCCGTTCCCAAGGTCAAAATGTTCTATATTAGGCCTTAAAACGTCCCGACTAAGCCTTGTTGATCTTGAGGTTTTAGAATCCAAAACAAGTGAGTTTTGTCCATTTCCAAGTTTGGACCGAAAACCGAGTAAATACCGACCGAACGGACGGACAGAAACCTCGTTTTTACGGACGGAAACATGTGTGTTTCGTCCACTTATAAGTTCGGAGCAAAAATCGAGTACATACAAGCGGAATGTCCGGACAAAACCCCGTTCCCATGGTCCCAATGTTCTACATATGGCCTTAAAATGTCCAGGCTAATCCAAGTCGATCTTGGGGTTTTAGATTCCAAAACAAGTGAGTTTCGTCCATTTCCAAGTTCGGACCGAAAACCTAGTAAATACAGACTGAACGGACAGACATAAACCTCATTTTTACGGACGGAACGTTGTTTTTTCGCCTAAGAACACCTTGAGTTAGACAATTGATGGGCTAGTCTCTTAGGTGTATCGTTTACCATGCGAAAACATGTGTGTTTCGTCAACTTATAAGTTCGGAACAAAAATCAAGTACATACAAGCGGAATGTCCGGACAAAACCCCGTTCCCAAGGCCAAAATGTTCTATATTAGGCCTTAAAACGTCCCGACTAAGCCTTGTTGATCTTGAGGTTTTAGAATCCAAAAGAAGTGAGTTTTGTCCATTTCCAAGTTTGGACCGAAAACCGAGTAAATACCGACCGAACGGATGGACAGAAACCACGTTTTTACGGACGGAAACATGTTTGTTTCGTCCACTTATAAATTCGGAACAAAAATCGAGTACATACAAGCGGAATGTACGGACAAAACCCCGTTCCCATGGTCCAAATGTTCTATATTTGGCCTTAAAATGTCCAGGCTAATCCTTGTCGATCTTGAGGTTTTAGATTCCAAAACAAGTGAGTTTCGTCCATTTCCAAGTTCGGACCGAAAACCTAGTAAATACCGACCGAACGGACGGACATAAACCTCATTTTTACAGACGGAACGTTGTTTTTTCGCCTTAGAACACCTCGAGTTAGACAATTGAGTGGCTACTCTCTTAGGTGTATCGTTTACCATGTGAAAACATGTGTGTTTTGTCCACTTATAAGTTCGGAACAAAAATCAAGTACATACAAGCGGAATGTCCGGACAAAACCCCGTTCCCAAGGTCACAATGTTCTATATTAGGCCTTAAAATGTCCTGACTAAGCCTTTTTGATCTTGAGGTTTTAGAATCCAAAAGAAGTGAGTTTTGTCCATTTCCAAGTTTGGACCGAAAACCGAGTAAATAACGACCGAACGGACGGACAGAAACCTCGTTTTTACGGACGGAAACATGTGTGTTTCGTCCACTTATAAATTCGGAACAAAAATCGAGTACATACAAGCGGAATGTAGGGACAAAACCCCGTTCCCATTGTCCCAATGTTCTATATATGGTCTTAAATTGTCCTGGCTAATCCTTGTCGATCTTGAAGTTTTAGATTCCAAAACAAGTGAGTTTCGTCCATTTCCAAGTTCGGAGTAAATACCGACCGAACGGACGGACATAATCCTCATTTTTACGGACGGAACATTGTTTTTTCGCCTTAGAACACCTCGAGTTTGACAATTGAGTGGCTACTCTCTTAGGTGTATCGTTTACCATGCGAAAACATGTGTGTTTTGTCCACTTATAAGTTCGGAACAAAAATCAAGTACATACAAGCGGAATGTCCGGACAAAACCCCGTTCCCAAGGTCACAATGTTCTATATTAGGCCTTAAAATGTCCTGACTAAGCCTTGTTGATCTTGAGGTTTTAGAATCCAAAAGAAGTGAGTTTTGTCCATTTCCAAGTTTGGACCGAAAACCGAGTAAATACCGACCGAACGGACGGACAGAAACCTCGTTTTTACGGACGGAAACATGTGTGTTTCGTCCACTTATAAGTTCGGAACAAAAATCGAGTACATACAAGCGGAATGTCCGGACAAAACCCCGTTCCCATGGTCCCAATGTTCTACATATGGCCTTAAAATGTCCAGGCTAATCCTTGTCGATCTTGAGGTTTTAGATTCCAAAACAAGCGAGTTTTGTCCATTTCCAAGTTCGGACCGAAAACCTAGTAAATACCGACCGAATGGACGGACATAAACCTCATTTTTACGGACGGAACGTTGTTTTTTCGCCTTAGAACACCTCGAGTTAGACAATTGAGTGGCTAGTCTCTTAGGTGTATCGTTTACCATGCGAAAACATGTGTGTTTCGTCCACTTATAAGTTCAGAACAAAAATCAAGTAAATACAAGCGGAATGTCCGGACAAAACCCCGTTCCCAAGGTCACAATGTTCTATAATAGGCCTTAAAACGTCCCGACTAAGCCTTGTTGATCTTGAGGTTTTAGAATCCAAAACAAGTGAGTTTTGTCCATTTCCAAGTTTGGACCGAAAATCGAGTAAATACCGACCGAACGGACGGACAGAAACCTCGTTTTTACGGACGGAAACATGTGTGTTTCGTCCACTTATAAGTTCGGAACAAAAATCGAGTACATACAAGCGGAATGTCCGGACAAAACCCCGTTCCCAAGGTCACAATGTTCTATATTAGGCCTTAAAATGTCCTGACTAAGCCTTGTTGATCTTGAGGTTTTAGAATCCAAAAGAAGTGAGTTTTGTCCATTTCCAAGTTTGGACCGAAAACTGAGTAAATACCGACCGAACGGACGGACAGAAACCTCGTTTTTACGGACGGAAACATGTGTGTTTCGTCCACTTATAAGTTCGGAACAAAAATCGAGTACATACAAGCGGAATGTCCGGACAAAACCCCGTTCCCATGGTCCCAATGTTCTACATATGGCCTTAAAATGTCCAGGCTAATCCTTGTCGATCTTGAGGTTTTAGATTCCAAAACAAGCGAGTTTCGTCCATTTCCAAGTTCGGACCGAAAACCTAGTATATACCGACCGAATGGACGGACATAAACCTCATTTTTACGGACGGAACGTTGTTTTTTCGCCTTAGAACACCTCGAGTTAGACAATTGAGTGGCTAGTCTCTTAGGTGTATCGTTTACCATGCGAAAACATGTGTGTTTCGTCCACTTATAAGTTCAGAACAAAAATCAAGTAAATACATGCGGAATGTCCGGACAAAACCCCGTTCCCAAGGTCACAATGTTCTATATTAGGCCTTAAAACGTCCCGACTAAGCATTGTTGATCTTGAGGTTTAAGAATCCAAAACAAGTGAGTTTTGTCCATTTCCAAGTTTGGACCAAAAATCGAGTAAATACCGACCGAACGGACAGACAGAAACCTCGTTTTTACGGACGGAAACATGTGTGTTTCGTCCACTTATAAATTCGGAACAAAAATCGAGTACATACAAGCGGAATGTACGGACAAAACCCCGTTCCCATGGTCCAAATGTTCTATATTTGGCCTTAAAATGTCCAGGCTAATCCTTGTCGATCTTGAGGTTTTAGATTCCAAAACAAGTGAGTTTCGTCCATTTCCAAGTTCGGACCGAAAACCTAGTAAATACCGACCGAACGGACGGACATAAACCTCATTTTTACGGACGGAACGTTGTTTTTTCGCCTTAGAACACCTCGAGTTAGACAATTGAGTGGCTACTCTCTTAGGTGTATCGTTTACCATGTGAAAACATGTGTGTTTTGTCCACTTATAAGTTCGAAACAAAAATCAAGTACCTACAAGCGGAATGTCCGGACAAAACCCCGTTCCCAAGGTCACAATGTTCTATATTAGGCCTTAAAATGTCCTGACTAAGCCTTTTTGATCTTGAGGTTTTAGAATCCAAAAGAAGTGAGTTTTGTCCATTTCCAAGTTTGGACCGAAAACCGAGTAAATACCGACCGAACGGACGGACAGAAACCTCGTTTTTACGGACGGAAACATGTGTGTTTCGTCCACTTATAAATTCGGAACAAAAATCGAGTACATACAAGCGGAATGTACGGACAAAACCCCGTTCCCATTGTCCCAATGTTCTATATATGGTCTTAAATTGTCCAGGCTAATCCTTGTCGATCTTGAAGTTTTAGATTCCAAAACAAGTGAGTTTCGTCCATTTCCAAGTTCGGAGTAAATACCGACCGAACGGACGGACATAATCCTCATTTTTACGGACGGAACATTGTTTTTTCGCCT